>JAKWBJ010000195.1:2707500-3449751 GCA_023159175.1 Wohlfahrtia magnifica
CAAATGTTCTATCTGGCAGACAGCAGAAAAATAGACCGCTTTCATCAGCATTATATATTTGCGTTTCCAATAACCCCATTTCTACGAAATCTGTGTAGGAATTGAGTGACCTCATCGACATCACTCGAAAGTATTTCTCCACCAATTTTTAAAAACCGTATTACATGACGGGTTTTAAATTTGGAAAGCCATCCATCACTTGCAGTAAATGCGTTTTCATCTTTATCGGGGTACACTTCACTAAAAATGAACTTAGCTTTTGCTTTTAATATAGGTCCTGTCAAAGAGTTGATTTAAAAACAATTTATAAAGGCGCTTTTCCATTTCTTCATATTCCGCCTTATGCAAAGATTTTTTTTCGCTTCCCGATAGGTGCTCCATCCATTATTTCTTGTTTTTGACTTTATGGAAGATTTTGTCACATTAAAATCTTGAGCTAAACGATTTCCACTCACGCCTTCATAAAGTCTTTAACATTTTACCCTTGGTATCCAAACATAACATATTTTTGTTTACGTTTATTTGGCATTTTTTTACATTTCACACGTATGAACACTTCACTTTGAGTACAGTCCTCAACTGAACCAAATTTGTATAAGCATATCAAATTTCACACGCATATGGCTGTACAACTGTACACCACGAATAACTTGGTGATTCCCCGTTTTATTTTAATGTGCGAAAAAAAATAATTTTTAGTTTAAATTAAAAAAATATAATAATAATAATAAAACTTCCAGAAATTAGAACCTCCTGTTCTAATTTCAGAGCGTCTGATACACTAACATGGCCGGTTCTAATTTCTGGATAGTTCGAATTTGTGACAATTCCAATTTGTGAGAGTCTACTGTACAACTTTTACAATTCTTAACACAAATACTCGTAAATATGTGTATATAGGGTAGGCAATTTAAAAGTTGAAGTTAGAACCAACGGTTATTTCGAATCTGGCAATACTTAGGTCATTCTATTCTGTTACAAAATTCAGTATATTATCTCCACTAAACGAAATGAATCGATTTACGCTTGAGCAACGTTGGGATTTATGGGAAATTTATTTTTAAAACAAAGACAATTTGCCGGAAATTGCACGATAATATCGTACAAATTTTGGTTGCAGAGAATGACCAACAGTGCCCGGTATACGCAAGTTTATTGCTAAAGTTTGGGGCTCAGAAAACCCAAACGTGATATTACAGAAGGCACCCATTACGAGTGACGTTTAGTACGTACGGCTTGTGGAGCGGAGGCATAATTGGCCCATATTCCTTTGGAAATTAGTATGTCGCAACCATTACGGTCAATGGAGACACTTATCGCACAATCCATTTATTGTGCCAAACGTTTGATGGCCGTTTAATTAGCTGAAATGGTGATGTCAGTTGGCCGCCAAAAAACTGCAATTTGACACCGTTGGACTATTTTCTGTAGGGCACCGTTTAAGACAAGTGTTATGCCGACAAACCAGGGACAATTGAGCATTTGAAGGCCAATTGCCGAGCTGCGACCCCTTACACTCGAAAAACTTCTCGAAAATTGGTCCGATTGAATAGGGTACTGTATGGTCAGCCGCGACAGCTATTTGAATAAAATAATATTTAATTTCTAACCGGCACAACTGTACTTCACAAAAAAAAATTAATTTGATAAAATATCATTTAAAATTAAACTTTTAAATGGCCCACCTTATATAAACAATATAAACTTTTATTTTATAAAAAAATTGAAAAAAAATAGTTGACAAAAGGTGGTAGAGATAGTATTCCTTACCAACGCTGCACGTATGCAATTCTATTTTTAGAAAATAATTTTATAAAAATTTATTTATTTCCTTTAAAAATATGGGGGTGTTTTAGAAAAAGTTCTTTCTTGTTGTCTAATAACTTCTTATAACACGTTTATGGTGAGATAACGTCTGGTATTTATGAGTTTTGCTTAAAAACTATTTGTTTTTTGATAGCTAGTAGTAGTAAGTTTTAATAACTTTTTTTATAAAGAATTTATGACTCCATTTGCTATAGTCTTTCTGTGATTTCAGTGTAAATATGTTTAATATTTATCACTTGAAATGGTTTAATTGTACCAAACAAAATTAAATTGAAGAATAAATGTGGGAAATATAATAACATAAGAGCGATAGTATGAGTAGAAAGTAATTTAAAAAGTTATAGTTCGTTAAGACTGAGTATAAAATACCCTACACTAAATTGTACTTTTCATATGCACTGGTTCATATAAATGATAGCTACTAATTGAGCTGCTTTTGTTAATTGCTATGGAAAAATAATACTTACTTCGCAACACAATCTCCTTGCAACTCGATACACTTTTCCAAGCAATATTCAATAGCCTGTTTATGGTAAATATTGTCTATCTCCTTAAAATAACCATTAAACGTTGTTAGAAAATCGATAATTTTTGTTGATCTATTGAAGCCTTCGTTTTAGTTCAGCTCTCTAAAATGAACTAGTAAACTACCAGTTAGCTCAGCACTGCTCTTTATCTCTACCACTGACATATGTACACATTAGAGAGTTCCATGAATGTGTTCATGAATGAAATGTGTCAATGAACATATTCATAAACCCTATTTTGAATAAAAATCGGAACACCAAAAATATTATAGCTTTATTCATACCATGAGTAAGAATATTGTATTTAACTTCGTTAAGCGATTTTTATTTCCTAGTTCTGGCTCTTATCTCACATTTTCTAAGTACTCACCAACTTTATTCATACCATGAGTGAGAATATTTTATTTAACTTCGTTAACACAAAGAGTTTGTTCATTAAAGTGATTTTTATTTCGTAGTTCTCGCTCTTATATCACATTTTCTAAACAGAAGTACTCATCAACTTTGATAAGTGTTTAGGATCGTGATCCTGTTGAAATTTCCATATCAGAGGCATATTTTTTCGGCAAAGGGTAGCATGATTTTCTCTAATAAATCTTTGTATACAAATTTGTACATTGTTTGTTCTATTCGATAAATTTGACCCTTGCTAGGAGGTGGTGTTGGTGGTGATCCTTACTTAGCATAGCAATTTTTTCCAGTAGATGGCGTTTTCTCCTGATATTTCGTTTGATGTTTGTCATCATCGCCAGAGGGGCTTCTTTAGATAGATTTGTCTGAGGAAGGTTGAAGAGTCCATATTACTCATGCCAAAAAAATTTACTGGATCTTTTACGGTTATGTTATGTTTAGCGTTGAAAAGTTGAAATACCACCTTGATCAAAAAGTTCCCGAAATGTATTCAGAAAATTGAAAATACAAGTTTAATCATCTAAATCTATGTTGTTCCCTTCCAAATCATTCCCCATCGACTGCAAAACATATAAACCAGCGCTTGATTCAATCCTCAAAGCATTTTTCATATTCGGTTTTCGGTATGTCCATCAGCGCTTACTGCAATTTTTCCATTTTTTCCTCTCGGCAGCTGAATGCGTTCCCGGTAATGGTTTCTTAACTCGATTGAACAGAAAGAAGTCACAGGGAGCAAAATAAGGTGAATTCGGTGGCTGTTGAATGGTATTTGTTCGTTTGACAATTTTTTCCAATAAGCCTGAGTGATTGGGAGTATTATTCGAGAACTCGTAAGAGGGTTGCACTTCAGAAACTCTGTTGCAATGCCTTCTTCATACGAGTCAGTTCGCATACGTAAAGGAGAGGTCCACTGAAGGTGTTATTTTGCTTCTTCTGGGCATTATTGAAAAGGCATTCTCTGATAGGGAAGTTGATCTTTGTGCCTTCTTAGATATTCAGGGCTGTTTTGACATTACAGGCTAGATCGTTGAAATGAAAAGGGGTGAAGAAGTCAATTTTAGATTGGACCAGTTCCATGCTTAGAAGCAAGATCATCAGCTCATCTCTTAATGGGCGTGATGACTTCAAAATGGTGCCCTCAGGGAAGAGTACTTTGTCCATTGTAATGAATAGCAGTAGTTAATGTCTTGCTCACACTGTTGACTCATAGAGGAGTCAGTGTAACAAGTTATGCTGATGACCTCGTTATAACAATACGTAGAAAAAAAATTTCGAATAATGATGGCACTGCCACAATTCTGGTCGTCTTCAGCGAATTGCTTCACACAAACGTCTCATAACGCCCAAATAATACTCTTTGTTTATTGTCTGGTCTTCTGGCAAAAATTCATGATGCACTACACCGTTGTAATCCATGACAACCGAATTTGGATTGCGTGCCGTAGTCATAAACCACGTCTCGTTTCCAGTAATGATCCTTTTGATGAATGTGGCATCGGATTCAGCCTCGCAAATCATGTCTTTTGCGACGTCAACACGGTTTCTTCTTTTGCATGAAATTGAGGTCTTTTGGCACCAACTGTGCTTTTACACGTCGAAAAACCAAATCATTAAACAAAATATCTTGGACGGATCCATAGGCAATGTTAAAGTTCTCCGCTATCTCTCTGATGGTTATTTTTGTCTGTTTTCGATGTCGATGTTCTACCACTGAGTTCATCATTTTCCATTGATTCACGACCACTTTTTAACCGCTCTTGCCACTCGTAAGCGACCGTTTTCTTTAGAGAATTGTTGCCGAAACACTTTTGTAACATTTTCAACGTAATACAAGTTCGTTGTTGCAAATTTTAATTCATTTTCATATAGAGATACGGCTACTTAGCCTTTGCAAATGTCAAGCCATGACACTAAGATTTAACGGGAATACCAATGTACCAACAGTTGTACCAACTTAACAAAAAGAAAAAAAAAATGGAAATGGGAACGATGGGGTCACCACTCGGGGGTATTCTGGAAACTTTTTGATCAAAGTGGTATGTTGCCTTAATTTCGAGCACTGCCTTTAGCTCAAGGTTTTGCTTTTCTTACATGACTTTTTTTAATCATTTTTTGTTTTCTTTTTCCATGACTTATGAGTAACTAAGAAAAAGTCTTATAAAAATTGGTTAAGGCCTCTAACCAAATTGCCACATTAAAGCTAATTTTTATTACTCAGAAAAACAGAAAAAGGTTTCCTTTGCAATAAACCTTTAACAACACGACAGATACTAGCTTTACCTTGAGCATAATACAGAAAAAAAATTTACAAAAATCATATTCACAAACTTTATTATTATTCTCCTCAATTGTTCTCTTTTTCGTGAAACAACTTTCAACAAATTTTTGTCTGAGTCATAGCAAAATTCTCAAGATGCCCGTAAAAGTGACAATAACCAGCCCAGCCAGTCATTCTCACTCACAATCATTTTTATATTCAACCTTTTTTTTGTGTGAGCACCACTCCTACATTGTTATGAACCACAAAAACTAAAACAAACAAAAAACTACCAAATGACAATGAAAGAATAAAAGAAAGAAGGAAAAAACACACGAATCCTTTAAGGACATGCAGTGTAACAATGCGTAAAATTGTTGCCCTATTTTCTTTCAGTCAAGTTAACCAAGAAGGGACACAATTTTCAAAAGCACGTATTTTTCTTCTTTCCGTCTTTCATTGCACGATATAGTGGTTAAGATAAAAGGATAAAACAAAACGAAGACATCAGAGATAGATAGTAAGAGAGAAAAGGAGCAGTAGTTGTTTATTAAGGACATGCTCTTCTTAAAAAAGGAACAACAAGTATTTATTGCTATTATTGTATGTTTTGAATTTTTATTGCATGTTTATGGCTCAGATGAGAGAATCTATGAATGAAAGAATGACAGTTGTTGTTGTTATTATTTTCTCATAAATTCATATTGTTTCTGTTTTGAGTTCAATTGGTTTCGGAAAAACCTTACAATGGAAATTGGAAGTGATAAATCTACTAAGGAAGGTGTAAAATATTAGGGATTCGGATTGAAACAAACAAACAGACAAATATGTGCCGCTTTAATCGATAACCTTATGTCATTTTATGGGTTAAAGCCATTATTCTATCAGTGTAGAACTTCTGAAGGTGCAAGGACCAGGCTAGCCAAGCTCTCTCAGTTTGTGTCGGGTTATCATAAATGTTTGTGATCTGGCGCTGTCATGGTGAAATACAATACCTGATGAACAATTCTGGCCATTATTTTTTTATATAAGACTAGCACCTAGGGGAGATGGCCCCTACTCATGCAGTGCTTTGTGCTGGAAATAGGTTATGGGAAGGAGGACAGAGGGAGTAGTGTTTATGGATGTTAGATTTAAATTTACTCATGTTGTAAGTGGCAAGAAATACTTTCGCTGGAAGATTATTCCACAACCAAATAGTGCGACCAAAGAACGAATTGTCCCTATTATGCGTTGTGCGATTTACTAGACAATCAACTACGAGAAATACGAATACTACGTAAAAATATATGAATTTTAGGAATTAATTTCTTAATTTCGTTAGAACATATTCCGTTATAATACCGATAGAATCGATAGAGTTGGCTACCCTACCGTCATTGAAAACCATCTTTGCCCTCTCCTGTACGCGGTCAAGAAGCTCCCAAATAGACTTTGGAACACCGGCTCATGCATGAGAGTGTTATTCCATTTTGGGTCGGATATAGGTCTTGTAAATATTAAGGAGATCAGATGGAGTCAAATATTTCTTGCACCGTCTTAAAAAACCAAGACACTTGAATGCTTCTTTCGACACTTGAAATATGTGATCATTCCAACGAACGTCACAGTGAATTCTCATGCCCAGAATATCGAGAGCATCTGATTCCTCAATATCCACATTACCCATTAACAGATGACAGCACACCACCACGTCTGTGTGTTAAAAAACAACAGTGAGTGCGTGCATTAAAATCTAACCTGTCTGCATGATCCCACTCGGAGACTTTCACCAGGCCACTTGTGAGTGTGTCTTTCATATTCATCCTTCTCGCTCCAGTCTCAAAAGTCTTGGTCTGCGACAAAATAATATGAGTGACAAACTGTTGCTGTCATCCGCAAAAGAGTAGATAGGATTAGAAGTGAGAAGAAGGAAGTCGTTAAGAAATATTAGAAAAAGAGTAGGAGAACAGAACTAATTGAACTGCTTGCTTCAATCTCGTTAATTTTTAACAATAGAAATAATAATCATTCTGTTGACCAGATTTTAGGAGCTCATAATGAACAATTTCCTTCCAATCTCACGCATCATTGCCTATCTTTGACACCGTCTGCGAAGCTACACCCTGCTTCGTCTATGATTTCTTTCGAACATTATTGACATACGCAGTATTTCCGATTTATTCTAATAAGACTAAAATTCGTAAGCTTTTCGTTGGCTAACAACAATTTGGGAATTTGGTTGGTTTGTTGCAATTTTCTTAAGCTTTTAGTTGATTTTTTAGCATTGATTTGAATAAATATCAACTTGCACTAATGGTAACACTGTTTTTGAAAAAATTTTATAAGTGTGATAAATATGCGCTGTTTTGCTCAAAAACTGCTTACCCTACCTTTACACATACTACCTTGATAAAAAAGTTTCCGGAATAATTCCCGTGTGGCGGTCCCCTGGTAGCTACGTAGCCAAGAGTTTGTGAAAAATCGCCAACACACATAGAGATAGATGTTCTCTAGGCTACTTAACTGTTTCAAATGTCAAGCTATGACGCTAAGATTTAGCAGGAATATCATCAACAGAAATACCAACTTAACAAAAAGAAAATCTGAAATCGAAACGATGGGACCGCCACAGGGGGGTTATTCCGGAAACTTTTTTGATCAAGGTAGCATATCAGCTTTTAACGAAACCATTTTTTTCACAGATTGCTTCGAATTATCTTCAAGTAGGTTCAAATATGTGAAGTTGTATCAATAAAAACTTAAATGTCAACCTCAGCCGCCGATATGCTTTGCTAAACCAAAACGAAACTGCTTACACCCATGCTATATCGTTGGTACTAAGTTTTTATGTCGCAGGTCCTAATTTTATTGTCAAGCATTTTGTTTTTCGACGCACTGAAATATTGTATAATAAACTGTGATCTGAGACACTATCACCGTATTGTGGGAAATGTTGAGGATGACCGATGTGAGCTCTGCACTATTTATACCGAACCATCTGGACATATACTGTGTGAGTGTTCAGCCATCTCAGCCTAGAAGATGAATACATTAAAAGTACTTTCATGTGTAAAGGCTGTCGAGCTGAATAAATTTTGGATTTTAATTAAAAAATTAATATTTAAATTTTTTACTTAAATTTTTTGTTGGCTGCAAAATCTTTTGTAGTAGAATTTTAGAAATTTTTTGGTAGGAAATCCACTTTCTTGCATGGCAACACTGGTATTTATTGTACGTCCATTCGCTTCATAAATGCTTCGATTTCGTTTCATTTTAGTAATGAATCGTAAATAGAAATTCGGTTCAATAAATTTTTCCCTGTTAGTTCATGTGGCACCCAAAGATCGAGCTTCTTTGTGCATCCAGCCCTTCTCAAACGGTTGATAACTGTTTGGTGATGAATGCTTAGTTCCTTTGCAATGTCCATGGTGCTTATGTGCCACATCAAAAACGAGCAAGCCGTTGCGCTACTGTTTTTCTAATGACAGCATCGTCTCCGTAAACTTCACAAGTTTTTTTTAGCAGCATGCGACGAACAGCGTCGGTCCCCTAGAGCGAATGGACAAAAATAGAAGGAGTCGTAGACATTTATTGGGACTAAATATATATATAAGCGAAATTTTGACAAAATAGAATAACGGTCACACCCACCACCTACATATACTTAAAACAAAAAAACCTAACTAAACGGAGTTTTTTTTTTCTAGGGTCCGCCAAATAAATTTTTTTGTTGGAAAATGCTAGAAAAAAAAAACTACTGAATATTTTGTGAAATTTCTTTTTTTATTTGAAAGTACAGTCCTTCCGGTTAATAATGGAAAATAATTTCATTCAAATGGCTACCTCGGCTGGCCATGCAGTAGCCTATACGATCGGTCGAATTTTTAAGCACATTATCGATTTTGTGCAGCCGTATTTCACCAATGGCTTCACGAATATTGTCCTTTAAAGCGTCAATTGTCTCTGGCTTGTTGGCGTAACACTTATCTTTGACGACACCCTACAAATAATAGTCCAACGGTGTCAAATCGCAGCTCCGAGGTGGCTTTGCGGCTGATAATGCGATCTTCAAAAACAGGGCGCAAATCATCGGGTGTAGCTTCGGCTGTGTGGCATGTAGCGCCGTCCTGTTGAGACCAAATGTTGCTATTATCCTCCTCTTCAATTTTTGTGAGCAAAAATTCGTTCAACATGGCCCGATAATTTTTCTGTATTATTTCCTTGATGAGTGATTTTTGATTTTTGTCTATGGCACAACGCACTGTGCGACGCGTCGCCCTATCAAAACACCGCTTTTGACAAAACAATTTTATAATTTGTACGTGTTGTTCAACGCTTTATACGTTCATGGTAATTAGGCAAAACAAACTGAATTAATGACAGGACAGATTTAATTTCAACAATCACTGAACCTACTGAAGGCATTTTATATGTGTCTTATAACAAAAAATCCTTTGTTGAAAAAAAATCCGTTTTTCCTTCTAATTTTTTGAATTAAAAATTTTCATGTCTTTATTCCTGCCTTTGTCCTAATGAATGTAATTAGCGGCGGTGGCCCAATTAGTAACTTTACAAAAAAAAAAAACAGTTGTTGATCCTCTGATTAGCCTGTGAGACAAATAAGTAAACGCTTGTAACAATTAAAAAATCTTTCTTGAGCAAAAAAAACGGTCTAAAAATGTCATAAATTTTAACAAGTTTTTCTTAAGTTTTTCTTTCTTAATCACCCATTGCTCCGTTGGAAAATAACAAACCGGAAATGATTCAATTTCCCGTAACGTTTAATTGTTTTTATTTCTTCTTCCTTGTTTTTTTTTTTAAGGTCATCTTATGACCCAAATTTTATGTTTGAGTACACAGCTAGTAAGAGAAAAACAAACGGGGGCGAAAAATTTCAAATTTATTTAAATTTTTAAAGATTATGACAGGGATGTTGCATAAAATCTTAAAATCTCAACAAGAAAAATAATAAAAAAAATTTTAACATAAACATATAGCCAACAGCCCAGCCGAAATCAGTCAAGCCAAATGAATTAAGAAAATAGCCGTTAGCCAAAGTCAACAGTGTGGCAGAAAATTTCAGCCACACAAATAAAAGTTTCGCCTTTCATTGTCTGGCAAAAAGAAACAAATTAATAAAAAAAAAAAAAAAATTTTGTTACGATTGCCAAGCAAACATGACTTTTTTCGGCTTTAACCCAAAATCTTGTAACCATACGTGTAGTTTCAGATTTTCCTTGAATTCTTAATAGAAATTTTCTAATCATAGCTGATATCATCAAGAGCTTCTGAAATTTGCTTGCCTTCGTTGTAGTTATTTTAGCCTATGCCGAATATTAAAGCCTCCCGTAAAAAGACATCCCTATACACTATTGGGTATGCAAGTTAATAATGTCGATTCTTTTGCTTGAAAAATGCATTTATTATAATAACAAAATGAATTGATACACTATTCATATCCATCGTTAGCCACTACTTTTTCCCGGTTTTGAGGTAAAGTTCTGAAGTCAAGCGTATTCCAGTAAGGGCTTTCTGCATCGATCAAAACCAATGGTAGTCAGAAAGTACAATATCGTGGCTATAAGGCAGATAAGCCAAAACTTTCCACCCACTGTTTTCCAAATAGTTTTTGACCGGTCTTGGCCGAGCGTTGTCATGATGGAAGATTAAGGCCTCGTGTCCGGTCGAATATTCTGGTCGTTTTTCGTTGACTGCTCTCTTCAAAATCAATTGTGTCCCGATTTCAACAGCACATAATACAAAACACCCTTCTGATCACACCAAATACAGAGCATTACCTTTGGCATCATGGATATTCGGCTTCAGCGTAAATTTGGCCAGGCTTTACATATGGCTTTTTGCGCTTGGTGTTATCGTAATGTAATCTTTTTTATCACCAGTAACAATACGATGCAAAAAAAATGCTTTTAATCGTAGAAAAATGGCTTGTTGTGTGACCTCCATTGATAATATAAGTTTTTCTTGCGTTTGACAACAAGCTTCGTCGAGTAATGCTACCAATTCCTCATCTTCAAATTTTTTCGGCTGACCAGGCCGCTCCTTGTCTTCTGTGTCTAAATCACTACTTTTGAATTGGGCAAACCATCGTTCACAGGTTTTTTGAGTTGGTGCATGTTGACCGTGTAAGCTTCTACCAACAATCGATAACTTTCAGCAGCCTTGTTTTTTAATTGAAAGAAGGTTATTACACTTCCCCGCAATATATCATTTCTAGGCACAAAATTCGACATTATTATAGCGATTGAAAAACATGTATTTACACTTTGGCAGATGTTTACCATCCAAAATACCGTATTTGTTATTATTGTCACAAGTCATTTGTGATAGTTATGCTATATGTTGTCCAAATCGACATTATTAACTTATATACCCAATATATCCGCATATTTCGCTTAAACAATTGTGCGCATCATCAAATCCTGAGGCAAAACTGGTATTAACGGATATTTTTTTTACCAAACTTCCAAGAGTGAATATTTATTGGCTGGTACCTCACCAACGGCAGCTATATTGTTGCCTTCCAATGCTGAAATTATGGGTGGCCTGTTCTTGTATCTGAGAGCCAAAAATAGATATGTGACAAAAATAGTCTAGCGGGGTAAAGCTGATGATATTGGCGATCAATGAAATGTGCTCCAAAACGTGAGAATAATTGTTCACCAAATCCGAATATTAGAAGGTTCATGGCATAGCGCGCCATGTGTCATGTGGCACTATCTTGTTGAATTCAAATAAAATTTTGAACAAACAAAAGTCGGTAATCATGGCACGGTACCTTGCTCTATTGACTATAACGATGTGATTTTCATCGTTCTTGAAGAAGTACGGTCTAAAGATACCACCGACCTAAAAATCGCACCAACCATTAAATTTGTTAGCTGTTCTTTATAGCAAATTGAGAAATTCTGTATGTTGACGTACCCATTGGGTCAAATATGAGCTTGGAGGCTGAAGATAATTTTCCATAAAAAATCGATCTTTAGCCAACATTCTTAAGGCTTATTCAGCAAAAAAACGACGATGTGATACATCACCGCGCTGCAGAACCTGTATTAGAGCTGCAAAACAATCGATAGTATTTACTATCGATAGTATTGATAGTTTTGTTTTTGGGTGACCATCGATAGTTTTTTTTTTACTATCGATACTATCGTCAAATTCTGAGAGTAAATAATGAGGTCACTAAATGTACATAGACAAAGTCACATGTTGTTAGACGTCTGTTACTTTTTATAGTTACACAGGAACACAGCTTAACAGTTTCTTAAATTTCTATTTATTAAACTCAAAGTATGAATGGTAACTAAAATATGTTCGTACATACGATTTTGCATTTGTTCCAAACAAATTAATCTTCATTTCGTCAGACCATAGCATGTTGTTCTAACTATTACGTGGTAGCTGTTGCTTCCGTTTGTTGAGAAATGATACATTTCGAGGACTCACCCATAAGTCTAGTTTCTATAAGTTTGTTTTTCTTATTATATAGACTTGAAACAGGAGACTTAATTCATTTTTGAGACTTTTTGATGACTTGAAGGTAATAATCTTTGAAATACGAATTAAAAGTTTATCAAAACTGACTGTTGTTCCACGCTTTCTTTTTTTTACTTTAGTTTTGGAGCACTTCATGGTCTGAACAATTTTCGCTATATATATGGATTACTCTTCCGTCAAAATCTTCAATAGATCAAATTAAAGTGTCCCTATTATTTGTGTCAACACTGTATATTTATTATTATTCTTTCCCTTTCACTTAAATTATAAAATTGTTGCCACAAGTAGCACTCAAAAGAATCCGATGGTATCGATAGTATCAACAGTTTCTTTACAAACCATCGAAACTATCGAGTGGGCCGACTATCGATAGTTTTGCAGCTCTAACCTGTATGTGTTTCATACCTAGGTCCACACGTAAAATTTTCCAGGTCGAAAAACATAACCCCAATTGTTGACAACGGCGACGAATTGACATATCGCGATCTTCAGTGGCATTGGCAGCAATGTTTTTCTTGATACACACCCTTTGCATACTGGTTGGTGGATTAGTGCTTAAATAGCCTGTTCAAAGGTTCGATTATGACGACAATTAAAAAGCCGTAATTTACTAAACACATACATATCTCACACGGCGATAATTTTAACAAAAAAATTCAATGATAAAGCGTTGTTCGCTTTTAGTCCCTTCATATTGAAATGATCAACCTTGCTAAGCATTTTCGGCATTGCAACATGTCACGAATATTCTTTTTCTCTGAAAAAATTTACACTGAAACATTATTATCAACTACCAGCAATCAAGACTCAAGACCCCAAGCAAAATAAGTAATTTTTTTTTTTTTTTGAAAACAATCGTGTGTTTATTCAAAGAAAGCAGATTTTTATATGAACCTGGACAAATTGCGTCATGGTTAGATGCTTGTTTGCCATGTTTTTTTCACTATACTTAGTTTAACAATTGTAAAAACCAGTCCAGTATAGATAGTAGTCAGTAGGGTATCAAAAATAAAAGGTTTAAAATTAAATCTATATTTTTTTTAATTTCTTCGTGTCTGTGCTTCTCTTAATAAAATATTGTACATGGATTCTTAATTATGTCAAGCGTTGGCAAATTGCATTAAAAAGAAAGAAAAACATTTGTTTTCAATCTGAATTCCCAAGACGTATTATTGTAAACAAGGTATAATACTTTTGCAAAAAAGAAGATTAAAAAAACACAGTCATGTAATAAATAATAGCGACACATTTCGCTTTTCCTTACAAGGAAGAAACAGTACAAAATTAGTTTGTTTAAATAACGGTTCTTTACGTCGTCACAATTCCAGCAGACAATTTATAAGATTTTTTTTAATTGGTATTTGAATATTAAAACAAAGTTGGTTTTTTGACCATTTTGATATAAATGTCCCTATTATTTTTCACATAGCTGTAAATTACTTAAAATAGGCTTTAAGTAATAAGTATTTAAATTGTTTACTTTCTGAAAGAGTTTTTCTATTATAAAAATAAAACTGTATTTCAATTGAATAAGGATTACAATGATAATACTTTGCAAGGTGATGATGACACAGAAATAAGTATTTCGAATCACATTATATCTTAACACTCGTAGCGTTCGATGGCGAACATTGCTTTTTTTGGGTCTTTGTTTGTAATGCTTCAAAAGTAATTTTTCCATCTATGTGGGCTTGAAATTGTTGGTACCGTTTTGGCCCTATTTCAAAAGTCTCTATCAGTGCCCATGTACTGAAACCTAACCCTACACCAGGTCTCGATGACAGACTTTGGTTCTCTTGTTGAAAACACATTTTCCTGCATCTATCAGGGTTGGCAACTCACTGGGTAACCCAATCACCCGGGTTTTATTTGGTTTTATATTCGAAAAAATCCGGGTGGGTTTTTTCCAAAGGTTTTCGTAGTTTATTTACAAAAAAAGTAATTAAAATTTATATATTGGGAGTACAAACTAATGATCTAACAAATTTATCAAATCACGGCTTATATATTTTCTGCACCTCTAAGTGTATTTCCGAATCCCGACTCGGAAAAACTTCTCGTCTTTTGAGGCGGCCCACTTTGAAGCTGATTTTATATTTCTAGAGAAATGATTCGGTGACATGCCAAAAAATATTGTATCTGTCGAAATAGCCCATAATCATAAGGATCAATTTTCTAGAGAATTTAATCGTTTCTTAGAATTACTTGGTACATTTGAGGCGCGTGACCAAGCGTTGTCATGTAAATGAAAAACTTTATCTGTCTGTCTTTATATTCCGGTCGTCTTACTCATAATGCATGGCTGACACGAATTAATTTAAGTCTACTCCTATGACCGAGTTTTAGCAGATCATAGTACACAATTTCGTCTTGATCCCGCTAAGAATGCAAATTTGCGTTATAAGTACGCAATTGTACCAACAAACCAAAAATTTTGTCGCAATAAACGAAATTTGGAAACAGTTGTAAAACCCAATAAAACCCGGTGGTTTGTTTTTTTTTAAAGCCGGGTTTGTGGCAACCATGAAACCTACACATACGTAAACGGCTACTCCCGTCTCTGCATGTGTCACCAGAAGGGTCAAGAGTCTTCTGGGTAGGATATTTAGGGTTTCGTGGGTGATTGGCTTCTTCAAAACTTAAAAAGTTCCAGGTAGGAATGGGATATTTTTTAGTGCCAGCTTTGGTTTGCATTATGGCCTACTGATCTTCCCAAGTAGTAAAGACCTATCAGTCTCTTATTCTTTCTTTAGAAGACGATGGAGAGACTGATTGATGTCTGTATAAAACAGAGAAACTACTAACGGGTATGTGAAGAGGGGTCCGCTGAGCCTGCCATTTTGTCTCTTTTAGGCAGTATTTAAAAGACATTCTTTGGAATGTCGTTAGGAAAGTGGCTCTTTGTCGCTTCTTGGATATTTAGGGATTCTTAGGCAATACGAGCTTGACTCCATTGCTAGTTCGCTGGAAGGAAAGTGAGTGGAGAAGCCTATTATAACTTGGATCAGTTTCAGGCTAAGGAGCAGAATCATCAGCTCATCTCTTAATGGAGAAGAGTCTACTGTGATTGCGCCAAAAGGGTACCTTTAGTGTGGAGTACGGCAATAGTTGATGGCTTGATCATCATGTTAGCTCATAGGGGTTTCAATATAATTGGCTATGCTGATGACCTCGTTATAACTATCCGTGGGAACTTCGAGAACACGTTGTGTGATTTTATGATTACGGCCATGGTCAAGGTGTCAAATTTCTTGATAGTTTTAGATGGAAATGTTTATCTCTCATTGGGAGATACATCCCTCATTATGGTTTCAGACCTGCTGGTGCTTATTAGGAAGGTAGCAGATCTGCTGAATAAACTATAGGCCGGAAGGGGTGTAATAGTGGCCGATATGATAATGATGCGATTAACTTATTTCACAATTTTTAGTTTTGTGATGTCAAACTACTACAGCTGATGTCAAAAATATAGATTTACATTAACACCTCGAACATGCCGTTCATAAACATAAAATGAAATAAGCTTTGGCTAAATTAATACTTAAACCAATGCGTGAAACCATTTTATAGTCGGTGCATATTATCCATTTTTTAACTTTAACTTAAAGTTCATACATATTATTTAGCGATCAATTTTTGAATTGAGACCCCATATTCATTGGTAAATATATGTATATTGGCTGCACCTATTCAACGGTGTCAAACAATACATATGTGGTTTAAGCAATATCCACCTTTATAATTTATTTAAAAAATTGAATTGCCATGCACGGCATCAAATAGTCGAGCTTGACCATATATTTTTCTACAATGAAAGAGATTTCCGATCTGATGAAAATATTGAAATAAAATTTACTTTTTTTAACAACCTAAAGTGTTAATCCCTCTGTGCATGAAGAATTATTGTTTTTCTTTTCTTTTGTAAATGAACAATTGATACTTTCAATAGCTTTTCTTTCATTAGATTTCTTCTTTAGATTTAATTTAAATAAATAATAGATAACTTGAGTAACTTAAAGAAGATATTAACAAAGTGAGTTCTTAAAATTTAAAACAATAAATGTCCCTTTTCGAGAGAATTTACTTTTGTGGTATCGGGTCCGCCATCTAACTAGTGCTTATTTCGTGAATGGTAACACTTAGCTCATGTCCGATTTGTCAAATTTTATCCTTCCGTTGAATGAATATGGTTGTGTATACGCTTGAACAACGCTGGGAAATATTGGGACATTACTTTGAAAATCATGGTAATATTGCAGAATGTGTGTTCATCTTATCAGATAAAGCTCATTTTGATCTTGGCGGGTATGTAAACAAGCAAAATTGTCGCATTTGGGGCATACATTGAAAAGCCGAAACACCTAAGGCGAATCACTGTTTGGTGCGTATTTTGGTCCAGAGGCATAACTGAGAGGCGATTTTTTTTCGAAAATGAACAAGGAGTGGCCGTTACAGTCAATGGCGATCGTTATCGGGCCATGTTGAACGAATTTTTGTCGACAAAAATTAAAGAGAACGATATTATTTGGTTTCAACCGAACGGCGCTACGTGCCACACAGCTGAAGCTACACTCGATGTTTTGCGCCCTGTTTCTGAAGATCGCATTATCAGCCGCAGAGCTGATCACGATTGGCCACCTCGGAGCTGCGATTTGACACCGTTGGACTATTGTTTGGGGGGTGCCGTCAAAGATAAGTGTTATGCCAACAAGTCAGAGACAATTGACGCTTTAAAGGACAGTATTCGTGAAGCCATTGGTGAAATACAGCTGCACACAATCGATAATGTGCTTAAAAATTGGACCGATCGTGTAGGCTACTGCATGGCCAGCCGAGGCAGCCATTTGAATGAAATTATTTTCCATTATTAGCCGGAAGGATTGTACTTTCAAATAAAAAAAGAAATTTGAGAAAATATTCAGTAGTTTTTTTTTATAGGATTTTCAAAAAAAAAAATTATTTGGCGGACCCTTTATAAAAAACCATAACAAAGCAGTTAAACGAAAATACTTAAAAAGCTAACAATTTAGTATAATAGAACTTAGGTTTTGCAGGTCTACTTATTTAGAGCTTTTAGATACATACACACATAGATCTAATTTCGATTTAAAACATCAACGTTATTAAGTACTGCTACGTTTTTTTGTAATTCGCTCTCTCATTCAAACTTTATTTAAAATGCTAATTAGTTAATTCCACAAAAAAAAAGAAAAACTTTAAGACCGAATCACCAAAAAATGTTGATAATTTAGTTTCAATTAACCTGTGAATTGCTACAAAGTCATTATAATCTCTAATTTTTATCGGATGTTAGTTTATTTAATTTCTTAAACTTTTTTTAACAGAAAATAACACAATAATAAATATAAAACAATTATATGAGGAAAATTCATCAAAACGAATGACAATGGCGCCATGTGAACTGGGTAATTCGTCTAAGTAATTCAAAAAACGAATAAATCATGAACTGAAAATGCTATAACGAAAAAAAAAATTGTTCCACAACGCAAGTGTACAAATTTGTAGTCTGTAATGCAAATATCCATGAATTACGCAACTCTATTTAAATTTGATTAATTTGAATTATCAAATAAGCCAATTTGTAATATCAACTACTATGACTCCACAAATACAAGCATAGTGCACTCGGACTAACGTCAGCTAATTAAAACGGCGGTTGTTGACGTTTATGATTGTTGAAATCATAAAAAAAAACACTTTGATAGTGTGGTTCAAAGTGTTTTTCATAACTTAAAACCTAAAAAAACAAATCCAAAGAAGCAAAAAAGGCTTCCAACGAGAACAAAAATCAACTGAGCAGAAAACAACAATACATACATACATATGTAATATCATTTCTATCCTAGTTATAAAGGGAATCCCGAATTCGCACATAACATATGTACATAATATTACATAGAGTGGTGGAAGAAATAATAGGGACACTTTCATTTTTTTTCCATAACTAGAACATAGTCAATTATCTGCGTCAGATGGAAAATCGTATGTTTGAACTTCTTTCAATTACAATCCATTCTTTATTTGATTTTTGTAATGATAAATAAAAATTTAAGAAAATTTTAATTTAAGAAAAATTTGATGTGTCCATATTATTTCTATTATGTACACATGTTATGTGCGAATTTGGGGATTCCCCTTATAACTAGTATAGAAATGAAATTACAGACATACATATGTATTGTCTTTTTCTATTCAGTTGAGTTTTATATGTTATGTGTTTTAACTGTTACTTAAGCTAAATTTTCTTTTATTTAGAGCTTTGTGGTTAAAATGTTAATGTTAAAAAAGGGGTTGATGGTTTGCGAAGTTGATGAAAGTAAGCGTTGACGTTATCTCGAGTGCACTGTGCTGCTCTTCTAAGCAATATAGCATTAATTTTCAGTTCAAGAAATCCTTTCAGAGCACTAACAATTATACTAAATTATTAGATATATTGGGAGTTCGATGTATTGGTCCAGTATATTGGTCTAATATGTAACATATTATATATATACATTAATTCCAATAACATTCCTTGAAGAAACATAGGCACTTTTCTCAGTCAATGAGCTATAACCGATTCTATTTTTAAGCTCATTAAAAAGAACCTACAGTTTAACGCCGGCTCTGAACTAATAACCAGCTATTAGCTAATGTTGTGAGGTGATATCGCTATCGAAAAACTTATTTCTGTTTTTAAGATGGTCTCGCCTGATATTAAACCGAGGTCCTTCCGGTTGGTAGGCGGGTGTCTTACCTACCATATCACAGCGATATGGTCGGTAATAATATTTATTGCATCAGACAATACTATAGCTTGCTTGAAGAGTAAAATGTTGAGCTTCACTTTGTTATAAGACAATATTAAAATCGCATTATTCTGTAAAAAGTTTTTCACGTTTAAAAATAAGTAAAAACTCGGTATATTACCGTAATCTTTTCATTTCCTTTCTTAGGAAAGTTAGGAATTCGTCATAGACTGCTGAAAAATATTTATAAAACTTACTAAATAAACGGTAACAAAATGGTTTGCGCATTTTTGATCTGATAATTTTGATGATCATTTTTCACTGAGAAAAGTCGATGAAATCATTGAAAAAATTTAGAACGACTGGCACTAGGCATTCATGTGTGTGCGTCAGTGTGTTAGTAGATTTTTCATATACGAGGGCGGATTAATATTGAAGCTACCTAAGTAGGAAAAAAACATTTTTTTTCAAAAACCATTCATTTCTCAACATAGTCTCCTTTTAGCTCAATATACTTCTTAAGACGATTTTCCAACTTTATTATACCATCTAAATAATACGATTTTGGGAACTCCTCAAAATACGCATTAGTTTCGGTAATCACTTCTTCGTTTGAGATGAATCTTTTTCCTGCGAGTCTTTTTTTAAAGTTTGGAAACAGGAAAAAGTCACTGTCGAAGTGGATTTCTCGTAGTTTTAGCATCGTATCTAATGCTGTGTGAACCGGTGCGTTGTCTTAAGGTAAGAGCACTTTTTTCTTGTTTAAATGTAGTCGTTTTCCCTTGATTGCATCAACCAGTTGATTCAATAATGCACGATAATACTCTCCTGTGGCTGTGGATCCCTTTTCAAGATGATCGATGGGCAATATTCCGTGTGCATCCCAAAATATAGTGGCCATAACCTTGCCAGCCGATTTCGCTGTCTTCGCCTTTTTCGGAGAACTTCCACCAGCTTCCCCCCCTTGCTTCGTTTGATTTTTGGTTTCAGGTGTGTAGTGGTGGACCCATGTTTCATCAGCAGTTATTAATCCACGCCAGAAATCAGTCCAAACACCGCTGTGAAGTGATTTGTCGAACTCGTTTTGTTCAACACTGAGCAAAAGCGGCGCCCATCTTGCCGATAGCTTTTTCATCAGCAAATGTTCATGCAAAATGTTGAACACACGTTCATATGATATATTTACCACTTCGGCAATCTCACGGATTTTGACCCGGCGATCATTCATAACGATGTCGAGGATTTTCTTGATATTTTCTTCAGTAACCACCTCTTTTGACCTTCCTGTTGATGGTATTGTTGCAGTGCTTGTTCGGCGCCGTTTAAATTCAGCAATCCAATATTTTACCATATAATCTGACAGAGCAGATTCGCCGTAATGTTTATCAAGCTTTTCTTTTGTCTTTTTCGTCGTTTTGACTTTCAAATAATAGTGTTTAATCACTACACGAAATTAACTTTTTTCTATTTTCCAAGAAACCCAAAAGTTGCTTACTTCAAACGACTATAACAAATTAATCGATTAATTTGGCTAAAATTTTAACAGCTGACTTTTGACAGATCGTAATTTCTAAGAAAGAAAAGTTTTTGTGTTTGTGCTGCCATCAAGCGCTACGTAGCTTCAATGTCAATCCGCCCTCGTATGTTGTAATTTCATATTGGTGTTCTTTTTCTTTGATGTGTAATTGTGTACTTTTTTTCCATTATTCTAAATAATAAATAAAGATAATGATCTCTTATAACGTTTATTACCCAGGTTCTTGTTGAGTGTACCACTTTAAAAAGAGGATTTTTTAGCATACTTTGGCCTTTTGTTGTGAATATGCTATGAACTTTCCCATGCAAATTTCAATACTTCTAATAGATCTATTTCTCACCGCCAGTTACAATTAGATGCCGCTACAATTGTTTCCAACTTGAGTAGTAATTTGAGCTTGAAAATATTCTTCATAGAGTAATGCCCTCCAAACATTATCTCCTACCTGGGAGGTCAAGCAATGAAACTTCGTTGTTTAAATTATTCCATTCAGTGGCTAAGTGAGAATATATATGTGACACATTTCACTTCAATGCTATTGTTTGGTTCGGGTGAAAACGATATTTTCTATTGTGCAAAGTTTGTCAATACATAGTTAATTTTGTAGAACAAATAGGAGTATATGCCTCATCAACTGTTGTACCAAGTTTTTTAACCAGCCTCTGTTCAGTTAATACTGCTATAAATTCCATATATAAAATGACATTTTAATGTTTTTTGTATTAAAATTATGATTTAAAATTTTGGTTACTTTTTTATTGAAATATGGTTACAAAAAATACGAAGTTGTGTGTGATTTTTATACAGTTAATATTATAAAGGGTTCGCCAAGTAATTTTTTTTTTTTTTTTTTTGGAAAATGCTATAAAAAAAATTTCTTTTTTTATTTGAAAGTACTATCCTTCCGGTAATAATGGAAAATAATTTCATTCAAATGGCTGCCTCGGCTGGCCCTGCAGTAGCCTACACGATCGGTCCAATTTTTTAACACATCTATTGTGTGCAGCTGTATTTCACCAATGGCTTCACGAATACTGTCCTTTAAAGCGTCAACTGTCTCTGACTTGTTGGCGTAATATCACTTATCTTTGGCGGCTCCAACGGTGTCAAATCGCAGCTCCGAAGTGGCCAAATGAGATCAGCACTGCGGCTGATAATGCGATCTTCAAAAACAGGGTGCAAAACATCGAGTGTAGCTTCGGCTGTGTAGCACCGTAGCGCCGTCCTGTTGAAACCAGATGTTGCTAAAATCCTCCTCTTCAATTTTTGTGAACAAAAATCGGTCAACATGGCCCGATAACGATCGCCATTGACTGTAATGGCCACTCCTTGCTCATTTTCGAAGAAAAATGGCCCAATTATGCCTCTGGACCAAAATCCGCACCAAACAGTGACTCAACTTGGGTGTATCGGCTTATGCGTGCGGGTTTTCTGTGCCCCAAGTGTGACAATTTTGCTTGTTTACATACCCGACAAGATCAAAATGAGCTTCATCTGAAAAGAAGATTTTTTTTGGCAAAATCGGCATCTTCTGTAAGTCGATTGCAGGCCCACTTAGCGAAACGTATACACAACCATATTCGTTCAGCGGAAGGATAAAACTAATTATCTGTCAAATCAGACATGAGCTAAATGTAACCATTCACGAAATAAGCACTAGTTGAAAAAAAAACGTTAGATGGCGGACCCTTTAGTGTTGATTGTGATGCTCTTATGATTTCTAACTGTATGGTGTATAATTTTTTTTCAAAATTTTACACTTGACTGCCTAATTAACGGACCACATGGTTGTTTTTTATTCTGTTCATTGCTCTTGTGTTCTGTTACATGAATTATGATGTTATTGATGTTGATGTTGTTGTTGTTGTTGTTGTTAATGACGGTTATAAATGACGCTGGTGACAACCTTGTCTGTCAGAGAGAGAGAGAGAGAGAGAGAGAGAGAAACTCTAAGTGTTTTATTTGCTTTTATTAATGGTTGTTGGTTTTATGTGTTAATACCGTATACTATGTATTTACACACATACATATATAATCCCATATGAGTATGTTTGATTAAATTGATTTATTACTTTAACTAAAATTGTTATTGTTATCAATAGAATATTTTGATTTGCTTATCTTTTAAGCAAAAAGGTCTTGGTCTTTAACTTCAAAAAAGCAAATTTTATTGCTTTTTTCACACCCTGTGTATAAAGCTTTTTATTTATAATGAATTTCTAATAAAATTTCTACTCCGTTTTTGTTTTAAATTAATGATGACTATTTAAAAATAATTTAAAAAAATAATAATAATAATTTGACTTTTAAATTGAGTTTTTTTAACACTTTTACTTTTTAAACACAAATTATTTGTTGTTTTGGCGTTTTAATGTTCTTTTTTCTTTTTATTAAATCGATACTATTTCTTTATTTGTCAAAACGGTTAACAGCCCAAACGTGACATGACATTAATGAAGAAAGAAAAAAAATTGAAAAAAATACGTTTCAATAAAAACTAAAAGCGTAATAAAATATGCTTAAGCAAGTGGTATTTGTTTTTCTAATAAATTTAAACGTAAATATTTATAATCAAATCAACCGCAATTATGATCAAAGAGTAATATTTCGATTATTGTACTGAGCATATAAAAAAAATAACAGTATTTTTGTTTAGTTTCTCATTCCATGTTAACACTTTTACTCTTTTTTAAGCAAATAAACATACATACACCGGAAAATTACAAACATAAAAAAAAATCATTTTACTTTTTTTTACTTTCTTTTCAAAATATTGTAGCCTTTCACTCATCTGTATATTCTTTATATAAAAAAAGTCTCATTTTACTAACGTTTAGACTTATATACATACATGCATATGTACGAGTATGTTTATTTGCTTGTGCAAAGATAACATGAAAGGAAGACAGAATGTTGTTTATCGGCATGAAAATGGACATGCAAGCACAAATTTGTTTTTGTGATGTAAGTGCCTGTTAGTGACTTCTCTTAAACGTTCATACCAATGTTTGTGTATGTATGTGTGTTAATGTAATAACCTTAACACTTACACTTTTCTCTTTGTGTAAACAAAATAAAAATGTAAAAAGTATTCAAAATATACTCAATGGAAGATATATAAGAGCACTTATAACGGTACTATAAATAAAGCAGAAAAAAAAAACAGCCACAAAGTTAAAAGTTCACTGTGTTAGCAGGCTGATTGTTGTATAAGCATAAGCTACAAGTGCTACTACTACTACTATTGCAAATATATTACATGATGTGTAGATGTTGTAGTTTTTTTATGCACAATTTGTTCGGGAGGAACCCCTGTAACATAAATAAATGTATGTAACTGTTGCTAAGAGACTTAACATATTGACTATAACATTTAAAATAAAAAAAATTATAATTCTCGTTTTTACTTTAATAAAAGCCAATTAAATTATTTAAAATGATTAAAAAATCAGTAAATACATACGAGGGCGGATTGATATTGGAGCTACCTAAGTAGGAAAAAAATTTTTTTTCAAAAACCATTCATTTCTCAATATAGTCTCCTTTTAGGTCAATACACTTAGTAACACGATTTTCCAACTTTTTTATACCATCTGAATAATACGATTTTGGGAACTCCTCAAAATACGCATTAATTTCGGTAATCACTTCTTCGTTTGAGATGAATCTTTTTCCTGCGAGCCATTTTTTCACGTTTGGAAACAGGAAGAAGTCACTAGGGGCTAAATCTGGACTATAAGGTGGATGATCATCCAATTCGAAGTGGATTTCTTGCAGTTTTAGCACCGTATCTAATGATGTGTGAACCGGTGCGTTGTCTTGAAGAAAGAGCACTTTTTTCTTGTTTAAATGTGGTCGTTTTTCCTTGATTGCATCAACCAATTGATCCAATAATGCATGATAATACTCTCCTGTCATTGTGGATCCCTTTTCAAGATAATCGATGAGCAATATTCCGTGTGCATCCCAAAATACAGTGGCCGTAACCTTGCCAGCCGATTTCGCCTTCTTCGGAGCACTTCCACCAGCTTCCACCCATTGCTTCGATTGATTTTTGGTTTCAGGTGTGTAGTGGTGGACCCACGTTTCATCAACAGTTATTAATCTACGCCAAAAATTAGCAGGATTATGCTTTATCATGTCCAAACACCGCTGTGAAGTGATCTGTCGAACTCGTTTTTGTTCAACACTGAGCAAACGCGACACCCATCTTGCCTATAGCTTTTTCATATGCAAATGTTCATGCAAAATGTGGAACACACGTTCATATGATATGTTTACCATTTCAGCAACCTCACGTATTTTGACCCGGCGATCATTCATAACGATATCGAGCATTTTCTTGATATTTTCTTCAGTAACCACCTCTTTTGGCCTTCCTGTTGATGGTGTTGTTGCAGTGCTTGTTCGGCCTCGTTTAAATTCTGCAATCCAATATTTATCAAGCTTTTCTTTTGTCTCTTTCGCCGTTTTGCCTTTCAAATAATAGTGTTTAATCACTACACGAAATTCACTTTTTTCCATTTTTCAAGAAACACGAAAGTTGCTTACTTCAAACGACTACAACAAATAAACTAATCGATTAATTTGGCTAAAATTTTAACAGCTGACGTTTGACAGATCGTAATTTCTAAGAAAGAAAAAGTTTTTGTGTTTGTGCTGCCATCTAGCGCTAGGTAGCTTCAATGTCAATCCGCCCTCGTAGAATTATATAGTTTCAACGAAAACTTATTTATAATGATTAAGAAATAAATAAGTTAAAATTGATTTTCATTTTACCTGGACGTATAGATGTGTAGCGCTTTGGAATAGCTTCATAATTACGGAACTAGGTGTGGTTTAAATGATGAGCATTCAGCGGGAAAGGTGTTTTTCGTGCACTTTTAATTATATCCACCAGCTGCGACGGCAAATTTACTTGCTTATTTTTTAGTTTTCTCTCAATGAAAGAGTGTGTGGCATCGCACTCCATTTGAATATGTCCTACAACCAAGTAATCGTGCTCGATCGTTACATTTTTCTCAGCACAGAATAACAAAAAAGCATTAGCTAAAATGGCGTTTCGATTTTGATAGCAACAACCATCTGAATATATGACGATATGGTGAAATTCTGGACTTTGTGATTTTACCTTTTCTAAGTGTTTTACAATGCATGTTGCGAAAGAAGATGACGTTAGGTCACCTTCCGTTTCGTCCGATATATAGTTATCTGATTCATGTGTAATAACATTGTATATTGTAAAACTGTGTACTTGAAGTTTCATTTTATAATACGAAGAGCTAGCGTTAGTCTGAGGGATAAGTTTGACTGAGTAGGTTGCACCCTTTTGATTTAAGAAAAAAGCAACTTTATTGTTACGCCATTTTGCATTTCTTTTATAAAGTAGTTGTTTTTGACATTAGGACTGTAAAAATTTATAAGAACATGTATTTTGTTTTGCTCTACCATAATCATAAAAAAACCCATTTTGATTTTTTTGTTGTTACGCCCTTTTGCATTTCAGGTGACGATATGTTTATTAATTTTTAATTCCTTATAATCTGTTTATTTTCTTTTATCTCAAAAGTTTTATTCTTTAAAAATTTTAAGCATAATACACTTCATAAACGACCAAGTCTAAAATGTTTCCCTTAAATGATACCCCTTTGCGTACAGAGATAGATTAGCAAGCATTTTTTACAGTTGATTTTTAAGAGACTCTTTTCAAATTTAATGATAAGTGAAGAGTTGAAAAAAAACAGTGAATATGAATTAACTCTTTTTTTGTAAAGCTGTAGGCGTAGAAAACAAACAAAACAAAACATATTACAGTGATGGAAAATTGGATTTTCGTTTGGTATCGAGAACATTTTTCGAGAGTACTTTTCCTTAGCAACAAGGGTAACAAATTTTATAAAATAAAATCATTTTTTCATGGGTTACTTTACTAAAAAACATAATAACTCTATAAATTTTTAAGGGATCTTCTAAGACAAAGCAGCATTTTATTTTTAACTAAACATAGGTCAGGTTAGGTTAACCTGCAGCTACCATCGGCTCACTTGGGTCCAAATTATAAGTCCCATTGTGTTACTATGTGTTCATTACCACAATATGGCCTCCGCTGCTCCTGTTTGGCAACAGTTAGTCGCTTAGTCGCCCTAATGGGAAAGGATTTTGTCCAGATCGTACGTTGGAATCACTTAATAAATACTGAGAGTCGCAAATAATCCAGTTCTGGGCAGCGGCAAAGAAGGTGTTCCGTAAACTCCTCCTCTTCTTCATTATTGCAACATCTGCAAAAATAAATATATGGAATTTCCATCCTCTGAGCATGTCTGCCAGTAACCCAAGAAACAGTAATAACTCATTAAAGGTTTCTCGCATGTACCCTGGGCAGCCTTAACTGCGGCTCCATTCCTCGGTAAAGCAAATGTGGACCGATCCTTCTGGTCTCATAGCAGGTGGGTTCATTTCACTATCGTGTGATCGCTATTTGTCGAAATTTTCGTGACACCAGCCGTCCATTCTACCTAAGAGGAGCACGAATGTTTTCGATTGATTTATTCGGATCCAAAGTGGCACCTGCTTGCTTAAATACATCAGCCATGCAGTTACCTTTAATCTATTCATGTCCATGAACCCAAGTAAGAATAACCGTTGAATGTCTCGCTCTGTCACCCAGAGACACCTGGAATACCCGACATGTTTTGCATACTCTTCAAGGATCTTTTTCTTTTTTTTGAGACCAACACTCAGGGGATAGCGAACAGTGCGACTATAGAACGAATTTTTCTTATAATGCGTTGTGCGATTCACTCGACAATCAACTATCGAGGAATGCGCTCTACGATAAATACAAGTACTACGTATGAGGAATTAGTTCCTTCATTTCTTCAGAACACATTCAGTTATATTACCGATAGAACAATAAAACACTCGCCACCTTGCGATGATGCTCTAATGAATCGATAGAGTTGACTACACTAATTATTATCATCAATGAGTTACCTTCGCCACCTCCTGTACGCGGTCGAGAAGCGTCAAAATAGACTTTGAAGCATCAGACCATACATAGGATTTCTATTCCTATTTAGGTCGGATATAGGTCTTTTAAATATTAAGGAGGTTAGGAATGAGGTATTTCATGCAACGTCTTAGGACACCGAGGCACTTGAATGTTTATTTCAACACTCGAAATATGTGATCACCGTGAATTCACATGCCCATAACATCAAGAGCATCTAATTCCTCAATATCTACATTACCCATAGAGACAGGTGATGCTACACCACAACGTCTGTGAATTAAAAAACAACATTGGGTCTGCCGTGAATTGGAAATGGACCTTGTTTGCAAGACCGCACTCAGCGATTTTCACCAGGTCACTTGTCAGTGTATCGTTCATATTCATCCTTTGCACCCCAATCTCTAAGAGGCTCGGACTACGATGAAAAGAATATGAATGACGAAGGAAAAGTAAATAGGATTGAAAGTAAAAAGAAGAAAGTCGTTAAAAAAAATTTAGAAATAGAGTAGGAGAAAGAACAGAGCCTTGCGGTAACCCTGAGTTTATCCCGAACTCGTCGGATAAGACCCTATATATGTATTACCACTCTTATAGAGCAATCTCGGACAAAGCTTGATATAAATTAAGTGACTATCGATAACAAAAGCAATAACCATGAGTCTAATTCCAAACCTTATCAAACATCTTGGAAATATCTAGAGCCACAACATTACTCTCACCAAAACCATGAATGGACCTGTTCCACAAGGTGGTTATTAATCATAAGCTCCATAACTTAAGAGAGTGCAGATGCAGTGTTATTGGGCGGTAGTTTTCAGGGCTATTAGCCTCACCCTTTTTAGGGATTGGCGTTACATTAGCAACCTTCCAGCAATATGATTACAATGATACCCAAATTGAATTATCCAGTAATGTTGCATACACCGCGTGGCTATATTACTGTTGCTCCCTTTTCCATATTAAAGGGTCTGATTTGACAGATAATTAGTTTTATCCTTTCGCTGAACGAATATGGTTGTGTATAAGCTTGAACAACTCTGGGAAATATTGCGGCATTACTTTGAAAATCATGGTAATGTTGCAGAATCAAAAATCATCTTTTAGATGAAGCTCACTTTGATCTTGGCGGGTATGTAAACAAGCAAAATTGTCGCATTTGGGGCACAGAAAACTCGCACGCATACATTGAAAAGCCGATACACCCAAGACGAGTCACTCTTTGGTGCGGATTTTGGTCCAGTGGCATAATTGGGCCACTTTTCTTCGAAAATGAGCAAGGAGTGGCCATTACAGTCAATGGCGATCGTTATCGGGCCATGTTGAACGAATTTTAGTTCACAAAAATTGAAAAAGAGAATATTAGCAACATTTGGTTTCAACAGGACGGCGCTACGTGCCACACAGCCGAAGCTACACTCGATGTTTTGCGCCCTGTTTTTGAAGATCGCATTATCAGCCGCAGAGCTGATGTCGTTTGGCCACCCCGGAGCTGCGATTTGACACCGTTGGACTATTATTTGTGTGGTTCCGTCAAAGATATGTGTTACGCCAACAAGCCAGAGAAGAAATTTGAGAAAATATTCAGTATTTTTTTTTATAGCATTTTCAAAAACAAATTTATTTGGCGGACCCTATAGAAACTTAAAATCGGTTAATATTTAGCTAAGTTATTAGCTTGAAAGTGCATGAAGGCAAGAAAACCCAGTTATTTATCCACACTGTCTTGTACTCGATAGTGCTTTTCAGAAAAATAGTATCACTTCCCACGTATTTAAACTTAATTTATTTTTGTTCCATAATTTAATAAATTTGCCATTAGTACTAAAAAAAATAAATACCGGAAAATGCTGAAACAAAAGAACGTAAAAAATCTTAAAATAGGGCGATATTTATTAGAGTATCAAATACGTTAGTGAAGTACTACGGTATTTTTTAAAGACAAATAGTATCAAGAAAAGAACGATCGTATTAACTTTCCCATCACTGACATAGTATTAGTAGTACTCGACAGTAACACTCTCCATTACCTGCACTTCATAACTTTTACTCTCTTTCTCTTTTTTTATAGGCTCTTTTTCAATTTTTAACCTTTTAGCATAAGCTCTATTACATAAATTCTTACATACCTACATGCAAACGTACATACATGTATGTTTATTTGGCTTAACTATAGCAGAAGCAATGGGAGTAATACAAAAACCAACAACAACGGTTGTTTATTGAACGTGTGTGCGTGGCGTAATTGTATTGTGGTCACGTCGAAAATTAAAGCAGCTGTTTTATGTTTGTTATTTTTCGTGTGTTTTTATTGTTTTCTTTTTAATATTTATGATTACTCTTGCTTTTGTATTCATTAACATGTTAAAGAGCATATTTGTTGTTGTTTGGTTATAATAATAATAATAAATACGTACAAAAAAGTAAACAAAAAAGCAAAATTACAATATTATGTTATTTTATTAATAGATGAGAGTTTTATAAACTATAAGAGTATAAGAGGGAGTATGAGAGGCAGTATAAATAATAAATAAAAAGTGTAAGAGGGCTCTATTATGAAAACAAATAATAAACAAAGAAAGAACAACAAAAGTTTCAATAATAATAACAATTTACTCTTCTCTTTGAAATGGTTAAACGGTTACGTTTTTATTGTTTTTTGTTGTTGTTGTTGTTGTTGTTGTTTTTGTATGTTTGAGGCTAATAAAGAGTAACAAAAAAATAACAAATGAATACAATGATACTCAACAGGTTGTTGCTGTTGTTAGTTTTTAATATGTTGTGACAATTAAATTGTTAAAAAATTTTTATTTTATTTTGACATATTGCCTGTTAATATTGTTGTTGCTGCTGTTAAAGTGTTGACTACTCTGTTACACAATTTTGCCGAAAGCGTAAGACAAAACTGTCAACCACAATATTATTATAGTAAAATGTGTCGCTGTTTTTGTTGTTGTTATTTCAGTATTATTTAATCAATTTTATTTTTTTTTTTATAACTTTATTAGGTATGTTTGCGTACATTCATACATACATATGTATGTACATATATAAATACACATCTAAGTAGCTGCTTGCTGCTTAGCCTACTAGGCGTATGATTAATCCAATTAAAGTATTAATTTTCATTTATTTGTTCACTCATTCGCTCATTTATTATTTTGTTTTTATTTGTTTTCATTTTATTGTGCATCGAATACAATCACGGCGTTTATTATTTGGGCGTTAATAATGGCAATAAAAATAAGAAACAGCTACAACATGTTTGGCATCACTGACATTGGCAATGAAATATATTTGTTGCGAAATATTTATTTTATTGTTATTTATTTATTATTATTTTTTTTTTTGTTGTACAAAAATTTTTTAAGTTTTTTTTAAGTAATAAATCTTATTCAATATTATTTATGTACTTTATTTATGAACTTTTAAAGGTCTTCAGTAATTTTTTCATAAAAAATATGACACTGTGGGCGTCAAAAAAAAGTGTACTAATGTATTCTCTAGAATTTTGTTCTTTATTTTAGTTTTTTTTAAATACATTGAATTTCAACATTTTATACATTTTTAAAACTCTGTTTAAGGCTTAACAAAATTCTTAAAAAACCAAAACTCTAAACGTAAATAAGTAATCTGGGCCGGATGGTTTGCAGCACTGATCCTGAAGTAGTGCGCTTTTATGATTTCGCGGCCCTTAGCTAACCTTTTCAGTGCGTCATACCGCGACGGCATTTTCCTTCTTGATGGAAGGTTGCTAACGTAACTCCAATCTCTAAAAGGGGCGAGGCTAATAACCCTGAGAACTACTGCACTATAGCAGTTTGTTATGCACTTTCTAAAGTTATGTGAGTATGATTAATCACCATATGGTACGGTTTCTACAAGCACCGTTCTGTTGAGACCTGCTCTCGGAGAGGTGATACAGGTTCATTCATGGTTTTGACGATAGTAAGGTTGTAGGTGTGAATATGTCCAAGGCGTTTGATAAAGTTTGGCATGAGGCTCTCATGGTTATTGCTTTTGGTGTCGGTAGTCATTTCTCTCGATTTATATCGAGCTTTCTCAGATTTTGCTCTATAAGTACTCAGGGGTACCGCAAGCCTCCTCTCTCTCTCTCTCTCTCTCTCATACTCTCTTTCTAATATTTCTTAATGACTTTCTTCTTCTTATCTCCAATTCTATCTACTCTTTTGTAGATGACAGCATTTGTCACTCATATTCTTTTGATCGTAAACCGTGCCTCTTGCACATTATAGCGAAAAATATGAATCTGTGCGACACACTCGTAAGCTACCTAGTCTGAAACTACGGGTCGTTCGATTTTAATGCATACAAGACCCAATATTGTTATTTAACATTCTTCCGTGGTGGTGTGATGTCATTTGTGACCATGGATAATGTAGATATTGAGGAATCAGATACTCTTGATGTTCTGAGCATGAGAATTTACTGTGTCGCTCTTTGGAACGATTACATATTTCGAGTGACAAAAGGGCTTCGGTTTTTTAAGACGGTGCAAGAAATATTTCACTCCATCTGATTTCCTTAATATTGACAAGATCTATATCCGATCCAAATTGGAGTACAACTATCCTGTATGGGCCGGTGCTTCAAAGTCTATTTTGGAGCTTCTTGGCCGGTATAATAGCCAATTCTATCGATTCATATGAGCATCGTCGCAATATAGTATGTGTTTCATTGTTCTGTCGGTACTATAACGGCATATATTCTGACGAAATTAAGGAATTAATTAATCACATACCATATCCTGACGTAATACCCGTACTTTTAGTGGAGCGCTTCTCTTTGTAGTTGATTGTCCAGTCAATCGCCCAACGCATTATAGGGAGAATTCGTTCTTTAGACGCAGTCTTCATTGGTGGAACAATCTTCCAGCGAAAGTCTCCACTGCTACTGTCTCAATCCCCCTTCCTACAATCTATTTTCCTTTTTCACTGCTCATGGAGTGCAGTGAGATCCCCTGAGTGCTGGTCCCAAGCTATATTTATTTCATTCTAATATGTGACGAAATTCAGTATATTATCTATCGCGCCATGAATACCGATTCTTTTGTGCCCGCTCTTCATGGTATTGATGTGAACGATGTTTGGTTTCAACTTGCCACACATCTCATGCCACAATCGATCACACATTGAGTCAAACGTTTGGTAGTCGTTTAGTTAGCCGAAATGGTGATATCAGTTGGCCACATAGAAGCTACGATTTAACACCGTTGGACTATTTTCTGTGGGGCGCCGTTAAAGACACGACAAACCAGAGACAATTGAGCATTTGAAGGTCAACATTCGTGAGCCCATTGCCGCGATACGAACCCGTACACTCGAAAAAGTTCTCGAAAATTGGTTCGATTGAATGTGGCACTGTGAGGCGAGACGCGGCAGCCATATAAATGAAATAATAGTTCACTTCTAACCGGAACAATTGTACTTCACAACAAAAAAATCAATTTGACAAAATTTTAAACCGTTTGTGTTTTATTGCATTTTTAAACATAAACTTTTAAAGGGCCCACCCGATACAACAAAAACGAAAGCTACTTTATTCTTTGAAGCGTCAAAAAAGTGAACAAGAAGAAAACTATGGGAAGTGATACCATTCTTTTTAAGATGCTGCCTAGTACAACAAGAATCTATCTTGAGTTCCGAGTTAAAACCCAGTTTATCGAGCCCTCATACACTTATAACCTAACAAATAAGCTAAATATTAACCGATTTTAACAATTCAACAGATTTGGAAAGACGAGGAACAGGCCTATTAAATAATGTATACTTTACTTAAGTAAACTTTTCAAGCACAAATTTGTGTATATTTCTCAATCAAATACATTTTTATTTAATTCATGACAATTTTCTAAGTTAGAATCGTTTTTACACGCTATTTTATGTACGTATATAAGAACATTCCTATTTGTAGATTTACTTAAGTAACATGTTTAGTTATGAATAAAATAATATTTCATTTGCAAAAATCTTATGGAAATTAAGAGACCTGCCTGCTATCCCTCTTAACATACTTTCCAGATTTAACCCCATTTTATGTATTCAAATGTGAAGAAAAGGCTGCTTGGTTAGAGATTTGTGGTTCAATAAATAAATAAATAATATTTCATTCAAAAAGTCATAGTATTACTAAAGTACTTTTGTTAAGTGGTTTTTACATAAATATTTATATTCTTTTTCTTTTCCATTTATTTATTTAAAATAAAAATGGTTTGTTTCTACGGCATGCTACCATCACACACATATTTTTTATGAAATATTATATTAATAAATCATTATTATTTTTAAAGCATCCCATAAACATTTAATCATATTTATGATCCGCTATCTCATAAATTAAGTTTATCAGATAATAATCAAAAAAATATAAATTTTGTTTAAGATGTTATTTAGAACTCAAGTTAACTTTTATTTTTTATTTTTTTTTTTTTATTGAACAAAAAAGACGGTATTAAAACCCAACACTTAACACAAAACACAATGCTTCTGGTCATCTTAACTGTACGACTGGCTGGTAGAGGATAAAGAGGAAAAAAATAAATAAATTCAAATAAAAACAAGTTAGACAAGTTAATTTAGAACGACTATGAGAGATGCTACACCAAAATGTTAAAAATGTACAGTTGTTGCCAACTGATCATGTGTGGCTTAGGATTAAATAATATTGTTACGTTTTAAACTTCTTAAAACGTTTGATTTCGTTTAAATTGCGTTAAACTAAAACAAACACCGCTTTATTTTGCTGTTTTACAGTTATATTTATTTATATATATTTACTATACAATAACTTTTATACAGTTAACAACAACTTAATATTCGCTTATACAACACTTTTATTTCCGCTATAGCACGTCTTTATCTTGCGACAGCAAAACGATAGGTAAAGCAGCCCTTTATATACATAATTGCCTACAGTTTAGAAGGTTCAGGAAATCTCGACCATCTTGTGGTCGATGTGGCAGTGCTGTCAAATTGACTGGGTGACATGAAATATAACAAAGTCCTACACTGCAGTGTTGTATTTATATGTTCGTAACAATATTTAGTCATATAACAAATATTCGTGATTCTTTGTCGTTGATACCAAAATATCTAGCAATACTAATACGATTTTGTAAAACAATTACGTTTTTAAAAGGTTACATTTTTGATAAAGATAGTCCTTTAATTCGTAGTCTGTGTAGAAAGTCATACTCCGCTATGTTCTGTAAACCGAAATTGGGTGAAATTAAAATTAAATTAATCTTACAGCCTGTTTCTAGATGACAAGGGTAAGAAAACGTTCGTCTAACAAGTTAAGTGACTTAAATTTACTTATATCTTAAATGGCAGGAAAGACTTTCGCTTATGATCGTTGAATTTTCATGCCAAGAACATCAAGAGCATCTGATTACTCAAGATATTGAGAAATATCTACATTATCCGAAAGCACAGATGACACCACACCACAACGTTTGTGTGTTAAAGAACAACATTGGGTCTTGCGTGCATTAAAATTGACCCTATTCGCACGACCACACTCGGAGATTTTCACTTAGTCGCTTGGGAGTGTGTCGTTCATATTCATACCTTTCGTCCCAATCTGCAAGAGGCTCAATTTACGGTCAAAGGAATATGAATGAAAAATGTTGCTATCAGCTGCAAAGGAGTAGATAGGTTTGGAAGTAAGAAAAAGAAAGTCGTTAAGAAATATTAGAAATAGACTGGGAGAAAGAACAAAGTCTTGCGGAACTACTGAGTTTATCCTGAACTCGTCGGATGGGACCCCATCTATGTATATCCACTCTTATAGAGCGATCTCTGAGAAAGCTCGATATAAATCGAGAAAATGACTACCAACACCAAAAGCATTAAGTTTCGAAAATATCGCCTTATGTTAAATTCTATCCAACGCATCCGACATATTGAAAGGTATCTATAGCTCAAAGCCGAATCCGAACACTAAAGGCATTAGTTAGAGAAATTTTTTATAGCATAATACTCATAACCAGTCGCTGACTAATGTTATGAGGAGATTCCGCTGTTGAAAATTGTCATACGGTCTGGCCTGAGATTGAATCCAACACCTATTGGTTGGTAAGCAGGTGTCTTTTCTACCACACCACAGCTGTACACCAACTACTAGAATATTAAACGAAAAAAGGTTATGCTCGAAAACCAGTGATTGAAGGGAAATTATCTTTTATGCGCAGCTAAAACCTAGCAAAACGTTTAATTCTGATTTCTACTACTCAACAAATCTTTGCTGCTTGAGCAAAGTAAACAAGAAAGAGTGACCAGAATTGGTCAACAGAATAGGTATTGGTATCTTTTCTGTTTATAAGATATAGGTCAACCCAAGAGCCACTGGCTCCGATATATAACAAAAGATGATAGATAGTAATGCTTAGTGTGGTATATACCTGATTAAAAACAATTTTTAATAAATAAAATTTTAGTTTAAAAATTCACCAAAAAAAAAACAGCGGATACGAAATTGTAAGGCTTTTTATTTTTTTATGCCTTATAAACTTCAGACAAACTCCATATACGCTAAATACTTGCGTAGGGCATTAGAAAAATAAATATAAACTGCTAGCGGCCAAAATAACTTATAAAAGCGAAAAAAAGTGCAATAAAATCATAATAAAAGATGAATTGGACTAAAATTCTAAAAAAAAAATAAAAAGTTTACCATCATGACTGACTACTACTTATGGCTTAGGAAGGAAGAAAGAATATTAACTTTCCAAAGCCATACAATTGACAGATGAAAGAAATACTTTTTTTAACAAACAAACACTTTAAAGTCATCAAAACGATGTCATAAAGTCAGCAGCTTAAATAAAGAGTTACTGTGAAAGCTACACTGCACTATGGGTCATAGCTTGTTTCTCAGTAGTAAATAAATATTTAATTAAATAATTTATGAAATCAATTATATAAAATATAATTAATGAAAAACCACACCTCATTATTTTACATATTTTTGCACTATGGGACCATAAAAATATAAAGCTGAATAAAATTTATCTTAAATATTTTATTTTAAAATAATCATGAAAAATAAACTACAATTCTCAAAGAGGGGTATTTCATGAAACTTGTAATGCACTATGGGACCAAAATATATAAAAGACCTTAGAATATCAGGGAGTAGTATCCGCGTCATATCAAGTCACGCTTGATCGCACATCGCGGCTCGTAATAACACATGAAAGTGGCATCGTTTCGTTGAGAACCGGTCTTGACAATCAGAAGCACGTTTCCCTAAATTAAGTCGGAAACCATCCCGGTAGCCTATCAAGAGTATGATAGTTCCAATAAATCATCGGGAAAGGGCGAGCCAAATGTGAGAAGTTTAAGCTAAACTAGAGACAGGACATTGGCTAATGTCTTCTAGCCTCCTCAATCAAGCCATAACATAGACAAAAATTATTCGCAGGTAAGCGCAGCCTCTACGCGTGTCTACCCATTACACAATAACTGTGAGAATAGATACAGTATTTTAAGCTGTTGCCAAGTATTCAATCTAGGCCAAGTGAGTCTAGCAGTAAAACATGGTATTTTCTCTGCCTAGGATCTGTCAGCGTCCAATAAATACTCCTGTCTAATAGACAGCCAAAGAGTGCCCGCCCCAATAAGTTTCGGAACAATACAATTGGTCGACATATAACTGCCGCGCCAGTATGTTTAGGGTATCTCGACTGTCTCTAACCAGCCTAGAGCTGAAAGTCATGCCCGAAAAAGATCTGGCTTTCCGTAGTAGGAGCTCTACTTCTCAGGATCAACTCCGTAGCCATTACTTTGGTCTGAAACACAGTAACACATAAGCTTAAGCATTTCGGAAAAAATTTATCAGGCCACCCTGTTCCCGAGTTTAGAGCTGTCGGTATAAATTTTCACCGAATCACCGGGAATGACCGAGTCAGGTGCCCAGTCTTCTCTACTTAGCATTACGAAAGGAATATTCTATTCCGTATCGATCCAGATGAGGCATAATCAGTATCATCCAGGACCCGGGGTTCCTCAGAATAGAGAAGCTCTCCTAGGAGATAATAAGCCATAAACAGATGCCCTGAAGCTTCACTTCTACAAGTTTAACATGTTACACGGCAAGTATCCTGGATGGGAGCTAGCAAAGTAGAACACAGAATACCTTGTAGAGGTGGTACACAACCCACCCGTAATTTGTATCGCAGCAGGTCTCCTGACTTGATCCGACATTACAATATTTATCGAGGGCGCATATTAGATTCGATATCCGTTGAGTAGACTACTGAATAACACTACAATAGGTGGCAAAAGCTGTCTTACGAACACTATCTGTCAGGTTGGCTTTCTAAATTAGCTTGGGGTCCAGAATCAGGACATAAGTACAATGCCTTTTATACCAGGCAATGTAAAATGAGGTACCTAGTGCTTCCTAGTGAAAAGCATTGTACCAGTCTCACAAGGGATTTCACTCAGTCCAAACTCCCTGCACCATCCGGATACAATTGCTCAGGAAAAAATTAAGCTTCACAGATAGTGTCCGTAAACAATATACCAGGGACTGCAATGGCGATATCATTAGCGTAAGCGACAGCTTTATCACCCTAAGAATAAAGCCGAGTAAGAAACGTATACGGTTAGGTTCAAGAGAACAGGAGAAGAGAGAATACCCCTTTGCAGAGTACCCCTGTCGACCAGTCTTTGGCGCAGTGCATTCCCAAAAGAGGAAGTAACAAGTCTATTAACTTAACCAAATACAAACATTATTGAAAGCCGCCTCAAAATATAAAGAGATACGGCAAGCGTATAGTCCCTGAGAATAAAGGTCTAATCGAGTTCCTATTAACACGGTCAGGAACTCTCTCCAGTATCTTTAACAGAACAGAACAGAAACTGATGGGTAATAAACACATTGTGTATTACTTTTTGAAATGAGCAACAACATTAAACTATAAAAAAATAAATTGAACACTTACCCTCATATTCAAAAAAAATTAATTTCGATTTATTAAAGGTTTATAAAACAATTTTTTTTACAAAATCAGTTTTGTAAACCCTATAAAAGGTTGAATCGAAAATATTTTTATGAATATGTACTCGTATACACAGGTATACACATATGCATTATTTAAAATTTATAAGACAATAGAACACCGCTCTTGCTCTTCATCCCCTTAGGAATATAACCCGCAAAAAAATGTTCTATCACTTAATTTTCATTGCTGATAAACATCAGACAGCAGAGATCATTAATGATAATGAAATTGCTGATGATGATTATGATGCAGAGACGAAAAACGATAGAGGTGGTGGTAGCAGTTCTATAAACACTCGTATATGAGTATGATGCTGAATATGATTGTTAATGATAAGCACTATTAAATCGTTTAAGTTTTTCACATTTGCGACCACGACAAGAGGTGTGATGAGAGTGGGTGAGAAATAAAAACGCTCTTTTCTATCGTTACCTACAAACGGCGACAACTCATAAAAGACAATTGCAATTTCAAGTGTCGTTTACGTTGAATGTTCTATAAAAAAATACTAAAACATCAGTGTTAGAAAAAACGCACACATTTAAGACTCAATTACTAATGTGAAAAGTTCATAGAAAAACTCTAAGCTTTTCCCCTTCTATTTTTCTTATACAAGTAACGTGTACTTTTAAATAGAACCAATTTAAATGTGTTTTTGTGTGTTTGTTCTTAAATTTGATAATAAATACTTGCACAAATGGGCAAAATTTTGTACAAGTTTAAAGATAAAAAGGAAGTTAAATAGACAATTTAAATTAATATGTTAAATAAACTATTCAAATGACATGCATTTTTATTAAGTAGTTTTAAAAATAGTACCTTCTTAATAAAAATTTCTTTTTAAATTTCGTTTGAAAAAATTGAAATAAGAGAATATATTTCGCTTTAAAAAATCCTTTGAAAAAAGTAATTTTTTTAAATAGTACTTCTTTGAAATAGTACTTTTTAAATAGTACTTTCTCAGTATTATTTTTAAATTATATTTGAAAATTTTGGGAGTTTCTCTTATTTCGGCTTTAAAAATTTTTTGGTGTTTTCGTAAAAGGCACTTTTGTAAAATATTTCTTAAGTATTACGCTTTTACAATAGTACTTTTATCAATACTTCCTTTTTAAGGAATATTCAATAACAAGATCGAATTTTCTCTAATTTTCTCTGACCTATTGATTCATATGCGTATTTGGACATTTTACATCAGCCAGCAACAAATTACAGTTTTGCTTTCTTAAGCTGCAGTGTAGCAATAAGTTTTAATGCAACATAATAGAATAATATGAATTTCGAATGCCTATATGTATACATCTTTTATGAGGGACTTTTTAAAAAATGTGTCTCAAAAAAGTACTTTTCTTAACATCGATTTTATTATTCAAAATTTATAATTTTTCATGGAAGAAGAAAGAGAAGTACTAAAAACCAAATACTCCAAAAGAAATGCAAAGTCGAATAGTAAAATATGTAGTTTTTTAACAAAGTACCTTTTAAAACTAACTGAAAATATACTTTTTTTAATAAGGACCTCAGTAAAACTTAAGAGAAGTCAAAGTGAAGAAGTACTTTTCAAAAAGTATACTCTTGAAGTAATAGAATTAAATACATTTCGCAAAAAGCTTATTTAAAAAATATATCTTTTGACGGATGCTTTCCAAAAAGTCAAAACAGTAATTTGTTTACTAATGATTTTATTGTTAAAAATTAATAAAGCAAAAGTACTAAAAACCAAGTACTCAAAATGGAATGCCGAGTCGAATAGTTAAAGGTTTTTTTTCCAAAAGTACCTTTAAAAACATCAGAGTTCAGTAAAACTAAATAGAAATCAACACGAAAAAGTTATTTTCAAAAGGTATATTTTATGAGAAAGTATTTTTTAGTATTTAAAATGTACTTGTTTTTTTCATGAGTACTTTTTCGACTTAAAGACTTGTTTTAGCCGTCCTTAAAAGAGTACTTTTCAAAAGTGTAGCTTTCCACTTAAAATCTAATGTTAACGGCCATATCATGAGCAAATAAGTTTGAAAAACTAAACAAAAAAAGTACTGAAAGCACTTTATTCAGTACCGTAAAGATATTTTTTACCTAAAAAGTAAAATTTCTCAAACTTAAGGTAATAAGAGTAATGACGAAAAATTATTAACATTAGAAGTACTTTAAAAAAAAATCCAAAAACGTACTTCGCGAAAAATACTTATAAAAGAAAGTACTTTTTATTTATTAGAAGCCAAAAAAATGTTTCTGTAAACACATTTCTTTACGTCTAATGTTAGCACCCCTATCATAAGGAACAAATTGTAAAAAACAAAACTAAACATAAAAGTACTTAAAGCACTTTATTTAGTACCCTAAGGATTTTTATTAGCTAAAAAGTAAAAAAAATTTAAGATTTCTTGAGCCTAAAGTAATGAGGATAATAGCGAAAAACTATTAACACAAGAAAAAAGGTGCTTTTTATTTATTAAAAAAAAACAAATGTTTTTACAACCATAATAAAATAATTAGTACAAAAAGTACTTTTTTAGTTCAAAAAATATTAGAACAACATAAGAACTTTAAGCTTATTTTTTTAAAGTTTAATTAGAATTGATTTAACATATCGCCATGGTTGTACTGTGCTCGATTAGTGGTTGCATACCATAACACCGTAACTGATCAAGTCAACATAACCTTGATTGGCGTTATTTTAGGTGACATCTAATTAAATCTCTAATTTCCTAAAAAGCCAAATTTAAAATTTTTAGAAAATCAAGTTTTTAAGCACCTAAAAATATGTCCCATATTTTACTTCATATTTTTTTACCCTCTGCTGTGTACTCTTATGATACTAAAACATTACATAGTCACTGTCACTTAATTACTAGTAGTTACACTATTGTCATTGTCATCATTGTATTGTTGTTGCACTTTGTTACTGTTGTTGTTGTTGGTTATTGCTTTATACACTCGAAGTGCTATCATTATTATCCTCCGAGAAAACAATCATTATCCCTTAAAACTACAAGTCGGTACATGGATTTGCCCGAGCATAGATGCTATTAAAACTAAAGTAAGAAAAAGAAACGAATATGATGACAATGAAAACTGCGATGACGTTAAGGGAAAAAAGTGTTAAGCTTTAACAAAAAAAAATTCTTCGTTACTCTTCGTTTTTGTGATGCCAACTATGGGTTGTTTAAAATTGTTATAAAGTGACAGCAGCATTTTTTGTAGTTTAAAATGAATGTGAGCTTTATTGCCAATTTACTTGTTTCATGCTTATCTAGATAAAATCATTATTATCATTATTATTGTCATCTTTTCGTAGTCATTGTGTACAACTAATTTTGTTTTATAAAGTGTGGTTTAGGAACTTCCATCAATCCTCCTCCTCTGTCTTGGTTTCTGTTTAAAAAAGTTTTTCTTTTAAAAACTTTTATGTGCTCGCGATTATTGGAAAGGAATCAAAGTATTAAATTACAGTTTAAGTAAAAATCACATAAAATATCACAGCAAAAAAAGTACAAAATTATGAAGAGTTAAGACAGGAATGAATTAGAAGCCGATGCGGATCATAAGCTAACAAAGGGCAGAAAAAAAAATGTTTCTTTTTAGGTTGCTTACATGTTCAGGTTGATTGGATTAGGTTATGTGAGTCGCTCGCGACTTAGGAGTTCACTCGCAGGCTTTATGACCCATTGTGTTGCACTTTACAGGAAAGACCCATTAAAGAGGCCGAAAAGCCGGACATGGGAGATTCCCAAAAAAGACAAGTAGCTAAAAACCCAAATAGTTCACATCACTCACGTGAACCTATCGGTACCCTTGACAAAGTCGATCATCTCTAAGACAGTCCATATCATATAGTGTCCGGTAACTTTCGGTGGCTTAGTACATTCCTCAGAAACAGAAGGCTAAAGTATTCTTGATATTCTATAAGTAATCCTGTTTTCCATCTTGCTCAGTGTCCATCTGTCTATCAAGCTCGACAACGCACCTTGAGGAGCCTGCTCGTTCCCTTGCACGAAAGCCAGAAAGTATCCCTCAGTAGCAATCAGCAATTTTATTCTCTCGGATGTCCGCTTGACTCAGAACTCATATCAGTTCCATATGACTCCGTTCCAGCCGGGCCAGGAGCGAAAAGACATTTCGATTTAGTCACGTACGAGCTGAGAGCCCTGATTGCGGTGAAACTGTCTATGTAGATCCTAATAGGCCCTGAGCCTTAAGATTTAATTCCCGGATACGCCTGGCGGCCCTGCCTATAGCGTAACTCCACCTGAATAACAGTACAAATATCAGGTAGTGTAAAAGAGACCTTGAAGTACAAATCATCAGAATAGAAACCCGACCCTGAGGCCATAAAATTTAATTCCCGGATTTGCCAAGAGACCCTATCTATAATGTAAACCTCGGTCTGCAACAGGTTGTCTGAGAGAGACATTGAGGTTTAGATCATCAAAGTAGAAACCCATACCGCGTCTGTGTGATCCCGGAGGACAGATACAACAGCTCACTCATCCCTACAAGGTATCCTGCTATCGAAGTGCAAAGTAGGAACCACCCAATCTGTCCGAGGCATCACGATCGGTTCAATTTTTCTTAAGGGTTCGCTAAATGGCTCTAGATTATAAAGCCATTACTCTGGGTTCTCTAAGCGAAAAACGAATACCATTGCGCTTTGCAAGTCTCTATCGAACTTAAATTTACACCCTTAAGAGAGTTGTGCAGAAATCGAAACAAATGATAATCTGAAGATGCATGGTCCGAGTTATAAGGTGGAGGCATCAAAACTTCCCAGGCAGGCTCCTCCGATCATCAAAGATGAGTATGGTTTGGCCATGATGAAACCCAACACCTTTTTTATTGATTGCTTCTGGTCATTTCAATTAAGTTGGTTGCTTAAATCTCGTTAATTTTTGACAGAGAATATCAGAATAAATCGTTTGACCGGGTAATAGAAGCTCATAATGAACAATTCCCTTTCAGTCCCAACAGACACACAACATTAACTTTCTTGGTGTCAAGCCCAACTATCTTCGGAGCTTCACCTTGCATTGTTAATTATTTTTTCGCACTTTATAGTAATACGTAATATACTTTTCATCGCCAGCAATCATTCGCTTCAGAAATGGTTCGATTTCATTTCACTTTAGCAGTGAATGGCCTTTAAATTTTTCACTGTTAAGGGTGGCTTAGCTTGTCTCTGGCGATGATTTCAAACATCAGACGAATGATCAAAACAAAACGCCACTTAGTGGGAAAAAATTTAAATACTAAGTAAGAAGCACTACCAACACTTAGCAAGGATCTTCACCACACCACAATCATATAGAGGCGAGCAACAGTAGATTAATAATCTATTTAGCTTGAAAATCAAATTAATTAAAGAAACTAAAACAAAGCAATGGCTGTTTTGTGGAAAATCAATATGCTACGGTGAAGAAAATTTTTGTGGCACCCAAACAGTTAATCCCACTTTCTTCAAATAAATCTCAGACAAAACTTTAATCATTTAATAGGTAATTAGGCTAATGATCATTTAAAAAACCAAAAATTTTTGTTGTTTATTTATATTTCCTTGTAACCTTTTATTATTATTAGTTAAGCTACTGACACACATTTATTCATACATTCGGTTTTTTTAACAAAATAATTTATGACTTTTTAAACGTTTAAAATTGATGGTAATTTTTTCCTATAAATCACAGACACCCATAGAACAAACCATGTTTTTTCTAGACAGACAACATGCGAGAGTGAGTGAAGAGAGTAAATACGTCACTCACTCAAGCCACTCATTCAATCAGTTGCAACATTTCATCGTCATCATCATGAACAGCAACAAAATCATTAATGGCATCATATCCGGGAGGATAGAGAAAGGCAGATGTGGCGAATTATAAAGTAATTTATTTGATGTCAAATACTTTAGAATCAAAAAAATTCGTGAAACAACAACTTTTCAATCATTTGAAGCCCGAAAATAGATTGATAAATAAAAATACTCACCCATTAGCGATAAAGTGACAGAACGTGTGAAAATAAAAATTCAAAAATCAAAAAAAAAAAAATTTGAATTGAATTCACACTTTTTTGTTTTTGTTTAAATCCTAAAAAATCATGCAAACTCGTATTAAAACAATTTTAAATGATGGGCGACATTTAAAAAAATTACAATTTTTATTTCCATAGACAACAATTTAAGTACTCGTACTTTTGTGACCCATAATAATGTTTGATTTTTTTTTTTAATTAAAATATTTAATTTCAGTAAATTTGCATTGTACTTTTAAATTATATACTCGTATAGATAGGGTAGGCTGGGCTGTATTGTTTTAAAACAACTCAGTGAAACAAAAGATGTTTGAATACTTAAAACAAATAAAAAAAGTCATAGTACGATCAAGCACGGCTATGTGATGTGCTGCATCAAATTAAAGCACTTCCAAAGCAATAATTAGTTTCTTGCTTAACAGCTATGACTACTATTTCATTACTGTACAGAGCAGTATTTCATTTTTTTTATTGACGCGTTTGTAAACATATCGAATTTAATTTTTATGAATATGGAGGTAAGCTCTTGATCTTTTTGTATAGACTAACCGCCATATTCATAAAAAGTATTTTCAATTTATAATTTTCATACAAATTGTGTTTTATTAATGGAAAATAAATTTTATGAATATGGGAGTTAGTCTATACAAAAATGTTTTTAACAAAAAGCTTACATTCATCTCTACTTCTGTCTATCGTATGTAATTCGCCAAGCGGTTAGACTGTTTCACTCTGCACTGTTCTTCTCCAGGTCGTTTTAGGGCGCCCTCTTTTGTATGAGCCGTCTGGTTTCCATTTTAAACTGCATGAGCGTTTTTGCTTAATTTTTTTCTTGGTGTATGAGCTACCCAACTATGTATATTTCCTTCTAAGAACCTCTTCTATATTAATATGCTGTGTAGACACGCGCAATAAGTGGCTGTTGGTGATACTGCGGGGTTACCATACATCGGTAAGCCCGAGACAAAGAAATATATTTTTGATATCAATAAAACGGGCTTTATTGGATAGAAAATTATATGACATTAAGGTTTAAATATGATTTTGGCTACCGCGGCTGGCGTATACAAGACACAATCTGGAACACCAATAAGAATACCAAGAAAATATTCCAATGGGGTTAAGTTATGCGATCATGGTGGAACAATCAATTGCACCATTACGTGAAATTACTCTTTCATCAAAAGTTTCTTTGAATAAATCAATTAGAACGCGTTGTGTGCTATGTAACTGCGTCCTGTTTAATCACATGTTAGCAAAATTAATGCCAGTTAATTGAGGTACGAACAAATTTCTAATCATGTTTCCATATCGTTCACCACTGACAATAACATTCTGAACATTGTCGTTTTTGAAGACATATGTACCAATGACTCCGCTAGCCCATAAAGCGCACCAAACAGTAATTTTCTGTGGATGGTATGTATTGTGTTTCGACAAAAGCTTGTCGATTACCCTCACGCCAATTCTGCTGATTTATATACCCATTCAACCAAGAATGTACTTTCTCGGAGAACAAAATTTTGAATATAAATTCAATATCAATATCAATTTGTACTTCAGCCAATTTGCAAGCGTAGCTCTGGTGTATGTCTATCCATAATAAAATGTCAAACTAAACTAAAGAAAAATCAACTATCAGCTGTTCAATCGGTTGTCAAATATGACAGTGTTGGCAACTCAAAGTTATGAACCTCTTATTTTCAACAAATATAATAGTTGCTAGCAGATGGCATCCGTGCAGCAAGCGGGCATTGTTTTGCTTGTTTACTCTTCTTTGTTTTTTTTATGCTTGACAGCTGGTGATGACAAAAAACCGATAAAAATTAAAGATCACACAGATTTATTAGTTATTCAAAGGGCAATTTCAACTGATTTATTTACAATTTGTGTGATACGCTTTTAAAATTTTGTATTAGAAATTATGTAATTCAGCTCGCAATTAGAGGTTGAATTATGAATGATACTATAAACACATTCAAGGCTACCGACCATCGACCACACGACAACAAAAGACGCTGACTACAAAAGTAGCCAAGTAACCAGCTACTTAATTATTTTAGCGACTACAGCTACAAAATAAACATCTGATTTGACACATTGAACATAACCTAAACAAAACAAAACAATGATGATTATTTTTTTCTAGTAGTGTCACATACGTATTGTGTTACATGTATTGCGTTTTTAAAATGCTTATTTCATGCTTCTAATTGTATTGATAGTACTAAAATGTTTGTTATTGCCAAGAATTATAGAAATTAGCCTTAGTTTTCTACGGGCTACAACGCTAGTCTTGTAGTCCGTAGACATGTTGCCGCTAAAATAATTATTTTCATATGCACACATGTACGAGTGTTCTATTTTTGGCAGCTTGTAGTCGATGGTCGCCTTGAATCTGTTTATAGCATTAAAGAGAGTGAATTACGAAAAAATGTTGTCGTGCGAACATACCATTACTCTATAACTGAACCAATTTCTGTAACACAAAAGTAAAAGACTAAGAAGTAAATTATTTGAGATAAATTCCATTACGATTTGATATCACTAGGTTGCCTATAGGACTATACTGGTTTTTTTAAATAAAAACTCTTATACAGATTCTTGGTGGCCTATAACATCTTGATTTGTGCTGTGACGACAGTTTCATATGCAAGCCAAATATTGTTCATAGACTTCACCGATTAGAACTTTCCTATTTGCTTAAAATTTCATTGATTATCTTGTAAATGGGTCGCTTTTGATAATTTTTTTGAGATTGTACAGCTCTGACTATCAATACACATTATTATGGTCATTAAATTACACATGAAACATGATTTCAATTTGATTTTTGTTTTCTATCATTGCAACCCTATAATTTGTAACAAAATTTTCAGACTTTTTTGTTTTAATGTCAGTCAGTTAACAAATTTATTAAACAAGTCATTGTTTTTAGTTGTTGTAGCAAATAACTATAATTAAAATATCTTATGCAAATTTCAGATTAATTTATTGAAAGAAAACAAATTTGTTTTTTTTTTATTCAAATTATTAAGAAGACGAAAGTCTGTGCGAAAAAAACTCAATATCATTTAAAATATTAAAAATTCATTTTCAATTTCGTTTTCACTTAAAAGCTCATTTAATTGTTTGAGAATATATTCTCAAATATTCAATTTATATTTGACATAAAAACATTTCCGAAATTGTTCCTTGAACCCCTTCTTTATGTATTTAATGGCCTATTTAAGTGAGAATATTTATTATTAAGTGGGAATGGAAATGACAATAAATTTAGAATTTAATGCTAAACAATATTCCAAAGTCATAAAAATTAAAACTCAATTACAAAACAATAACAGCTACAGCATCAGTATCATTTCCTTTCCTTTAAACGCCATAGTTAAGCATTTAGGTGCTTGAGAGTAAATGAGTATTTCCGGTGGAAGAAATATCCTTGAAATTGAAAGTGGAAGTAAGTACTTATGTGGGGGTGCCTTCAAATTCTAGATAATATTCTAAATAAGTTTCTACAGACAATAAAGAATTTTTTTTTTTTTTGGGCCAAGTGGTTCGACACATCGCATTGTAAGTTTCTGTAAATTTAAACAACAACAATATATTTTTATAAAGGAACATGGATATACGTTACATTAAAATAAAAACATCAGCAGACAATTGCATATGGTTTAAGTACTGCATACTATAAATTGTATATTATACACCCACTAATGTATTTAAATGTAATTAATAAATAAAGGTTCTAGAATCTGCTAGATAAAAAGAACATTATTTTGCTAGACCTTTTAAATGCTATGTTAACACGACAACATTTTTGCGTAACTCATTTTCTCTCGCTTATAACTCATCTCCTTATTATAAGCCGAATTACATTATACCCCATACAAAATTTTAAGAGCGAGTAATTCAACTTGTAAATAATTCTATTTCAATAACACTGTGGGTTAGATTAGGCTCGGTAGCGGACTTCTCTTGAAGGGTGGAGTCCCACTTAAGCCAGAGGTTGGTACAATTGTGATACCACAAGCATAGTAGCTAACCCTGGAACCAACAGTCTTCATAGGAAACCATTTCGACTGCAAAAATAATCTCGCAACTGCGGTAGACTTCATTCTGGAGAGTTCAGTTAAACATGACAAAAACAGAAGGCTAAAAACCTCCGTTGTCTAACGACAAGGGCTGGGCACTGGCGCTTGAAATGAATGACAGTCTCTTCCTCCTCATTCATAGAACCGCAGCCAGGACATGGCCTGTGAGAACCGCAATAGTACGAGGCATGACTATTTGATTCAAGAATAAATACATGTAGTCTTTATCTTATACAGGTTGGTTCACTAAAATCTAGCGCAAGCGCACGTGCCCTCATGCGCCAACGAAACTGAGCCTCGCCATCCATCGACGCATTCAAAAATTGCGAGCGCATTGTCCGCTCTATTCAGTTCATCAGCAATGCAATTTTCGACAATATCTCTGTGTCCCCCCGAACCCTTATAAGAGATAACTTCGAATGATACGAGATGTCCATGATAAGCCTGCCGGCAGAATATACGTCGAGGTGACGTGACGTTTGTAAGGGATTTGATTGCAGCCAGACTTTCGAATAAATCAAAAGATATTCAGAAAAAATCCTGCCACTTAACAAGCTTTGCACGGCCTTTAGTATATGGCTACAACAGCCAACTGATATACACTGTGACCTATAAGACGGTCAAAACCCCTTCGTCTCCACATAATCATTCTGATGTCTAATTTTTATCGGGTTCTTGTCAATGCTAAATTTGTCTATTTAATTTCGTACATTTTTGTTTCATTTCAAAAAGACAATGCACTGGGAATACACTATAAATAAAATTTACAAGGAAAGAAGAAATACTTTTAAAACGAACTACAAAGATACCATGTAAACGGGTAAAGTAAAAGTAATTAAAAAAGCGCACAATGTAATATTCTTGTATGATCATGCTTTAAAACTTTTTAGGCCTGAGTATGAAAAGTAGTGAAATAAAAATTTAACAACACAAAATGGCGTTGAAGCCATTAACGCTTTAAAGAATAAAAAATAAAAAATTCCTATAAAGCAAAAAACGAAATATTGTTGTACATTTTTTAAATTTTCCGACTTTTAGATTCTTTTTTGAAACCATTGGGCGCAATTTTCAAGGTTACATACAATGTTGACATATGGTTTGATTTATATCAGCTGGTTTTTAGAGGCTCATAACTTTGAATTGGCAACACTGCTTTATTTGACAACATTGACATTTCTTAATGGATAGACTTATTCCGCCGCCCATTCGACGAATGGGGTGAAGCACAAATTCATATTGATTTGAAAATTTACAGTCAAAATTTTTTTCTCCGACGAAGCCCATTTTTGATTGAATGGTGGGTACGTAAATAAGCAAAATTGTCGCATCTGGAATGAATATAATCCATAAGCTTTTATCGAAACTTTATTACATTCACAGAAAATTACTATTTAGTCTTCAAATATGATGATGGTCAGAACGTCACTGTTAATGGTGAACGATATAGGTAAACGATTAGAAATTGTTTCGTACCTCAATTAGCTGGCAATAATCTTGTTGACATGAAGACGGAGCCGCATGCCACAAAACGCACGCTACAATTGATTTTCTTGAAGAAACTTTTGCTGAAAGAGTAATATCAAGTAATGGTCCAATTATTTGGCCACGAAGGTCGTGTGATTTAATCTCATTAGAATAGTTTAGTTGAGCTTATGTGAAGTTACTTGTCTACGTTAATAAACCAGAGACAATTGAACACCCGAAAATCAACATTCGATGAGCTATTGCCAAAATAGACCCATGTTGCGAATAGTTCGTGAAAGTTGGTGTTCCAGATTTCGCCTTGTATGGCTGAAATATTAAAAATGCAACACTGCATTGTGGGATTTTGGTATATTTTGTGTCACCCTGTCAATTTGGCTGCACTGCCACATCGACGGATATGAAAATAGAAGATGTTCGATATTTCCTGAACCTTCCAAACTGTAGGCAATTGGGTATATAAAGGGCTGCTTTACCTACACGTCAGTTAGTTATCGTTTGGCTGTCAATTTGTGTTAGAATGGAAATAAAAATGTTGTATAAACGAATATTAAGTGTTGTATTAAGACAAACAGTATAAAAGTTACAGTGAAGTAAATAAACTGTAACAACAGCAAAATGGTTTAATTTTATTTTAACGCAATTTAAATAAATTCAGACGTTTCAAAAAAGGTTAAAACGTATGATTTATGACATGTGTGTCATAAAATTTTCTATCCAACAAAGACCGTTTCATTGTTATGGATTAATCTTGTCTTTCTTTTTAATTTTTCTCAAAACTATCGTTAACTAAAAAAAACACATATTTAATAGGTGTCTAGTATTTTGTAATAAATAACAATTTCCTAGAATTTATTTGTTTCTCCTCTTTGTGATATTTACAAAATTCTCCATAGTTTCTGTCTCTTATTTCTTGTGATTCGATTTTCCTTTTTCTCACATTTCTAACACTTGTTGTTAATCCTCTTAAAATGTGGCAAATTTGAGCATAATAATGGCTCAACAAAATAATAAATAAATGAATGAAAGAGATTGAAGGAATGAATAAATAATTGAATAAATTTGTTATATTTGTTAAAGAGGGAACAGACAAAAGGAGCAAAAAAAGAAAGATAAACCGGAACATATTGATATTTTAAGGATAATAATTTATTGGCATTTATATTGTGAACATTTAAAGATTTCCCGGATATATTAATTTCTCCTTAGACAACAATAAACAACAAAAAGGAAAAACTGCCGTCAACAAAAAAGTAAAAACAATGAAGAGGAGAAGAAAAACACACAAGAGAAAGGACAAAAATGAAGAACAGTGGGCTAATATAAATAATTGTCTACATACATTAAATTATTTTATATAGTGCACTACTTAAACGACAATTTCAAAAACACATTTCCGTTAAATTTAAAAATAATTCCAATCTTGAAGATTTAAAACCGAAAAAAGCACGCTTACAGATTACACAACAACAAACTTACCATATCGCTTGATAAAATAGGTTTAACAATTGTTGCTATTCAACGCCCTCGTATAAGAGCCAAGTTGTGTTTACTACTTGATCTTTGTTTACAACTGAATGCTAAGTTAGTTTCTTAACCCTTTTCATACTTGCATGCGCATCAACATGAACTTTTTACATCTAGCAAATTCTAGAACCCTTGCTATTAAATATACTGTATTTGCATACATTAGTACGAGTGTGGGTAATGTGACAGATACAGTTGTATCACGGAGCTTTATAAAACAATTTATTCTTATTTAATTCTGTTTCATTTTAATATTGTTACGAAAACGAATACCTGAAAAAAAGAGATACTCTACATCAGCCTTTACTTTAAAACTGCATTGTGGGATTTCGATAACACTGGGTTGTGTCAAGGTAATTAATGTGTCACTCTGTCAGTGCTGTACTTATTAGTGTATTTGGCAGCATTGCCAAATATTGCATTGCTTGAAATTAACGGAAATTGAAGGTTGTAGGAAGAACAAGAACGTTCGGAAGTAATGTCAATTGTATATAAAAGGCGGCACCTTCTGCATTAAGTTAGTTATCGTTTTGTAGTCATAAAATAAATTCATGTTTAGGCGCAAATCAAAGTGTTGTATAAACAAATATTAAGATAAATAAGTTGAAGACTGTGTAGTCATAATTGTATGCTGTAAAAAGTGAGAAAATAAAAACTGTAACATAACAACAAAGTGGTGTGTTTTTTTTTTGTTTTTTGACGCAATTAGAAAAACTTAAACGTTTTACAAATTTTAAAACGTAACAATATTTTGTTTAATTTCTTTATTAAAGGCCTATTCAACCAAGTTATGCTAGAGATTTATTCCATCATTTCACAACTGCTGCTGCTTAAATATTCCTTCTTCTTCCTTTTCATACCATTCTTTCATTGTTTCTCCGTACAGAATTCCCATTTGTTTTGAATTTCAATCAGCAATCGTTTATCTCGATTTGTTGTTAACACATCGTTATCGAATATTTCAAAAATAATGCCACAAGGAATGTTGTTTAGGAAACGATTTGTAGTCCAAAGAGCCTTAAACATTAAATATACTTTTAAATAATATTTCCTCTACAGAAACACAATCTAAAGTAAAAAAATATTTTCTTCGACTTTTCCATTTCGAAAATGCAAATTATTTCAACTTTTGAGTTAATCGATTTTGTTTTCTTTTGCCAATAAATTTCAAATAATTTGTTAAATTTTATGTATTGATTATGAAACAATAAGCAGTGATTGATATCCATCCCCAGCAAGCATTTTAAGATGGGATAACGAAAAGTTATCTTTTGAAAAAAAAAATTGATTTTTAACACTGGCTATTTGCTTGATGAAGAAATTGAAATTTTTACCATCTTAAAGTGGTTCTTATTGTGAACCAAAAAAGACAAAAAAATAAATAAATGGTATGCTTCTAAGCAAAGATTTAGCTCTTAACCAAGTACTGAAGAAAATAATTAAGCGTTATCAGACAGAGAATAAGCAAATGGTTATTTCTAATGTCACTGGTTTTAGAAGTCACTGTAGCTTAGGTTTCTGGGGCTATTCGATTGGGTGCAGATAGAAAATGAAGCCACAGAGTCTGACCAAAGATTTAATTTCGGAAAGTACAGATAGTTGGGATTTGCCTGAATAAGAGTAAGAATATATTTTCTTATTGCCAGACAATAAAGAGTTTCAGACTATTAAGCCTACTAAAGATATTTGAGCTTAAAAAATATGTCACGCATAAAACGAGTTTCTGAAAAAGTTTACAGAAACGAAGCCGAAACTAGAAAAAAAAGCAGCGAAGTGGTCTGCTCTTCTTCTAACTGATAATTTTGATCACATTGCTCTGGTCGACCAATTAGTTTAAGAATCCATGAGAACATTCAAAGAAATTGCGAAAGACGGGCACATAAGCAATGTAGAAGTTTCTAGGGTCGACGTTCATCACCAAACAGCTATCAACCATTTGAAGAAAGCTGGGTACATAAAGAATATCGAGTTTGTTAGGATGCAACCATTTGAAATCATTTCTGAAGCGAAAAAAAAGGATCACGTAAGACAATTATGTGAGAAAAAAATTATAATGAAGCTTTGCAGACGGAAAAGTTATGGTGTGTCGCTTGTGGGATTGGGAGGGAATTATTTATTTCTCTGTCACTCCTCCAAGAAAGTATATTGGCTTTCTACAAAGCATCCACTGTTTTGTTTCAATTTCCACTGTAGCTCCCCTCCACATGATTTGTAGTGGTGAATATCCTTGCTAATTTGTTGGTGGTGATCTTTACTTAAGCATTGTAACTTTTTCGCAGTAGGTGGCGTTTTTTTTTCTGATCATTCGTCTGATGTTTGCCAGAGGTAAGCTGATAGGTCAGGGGGACTTTTTTATTTTTTAAATGGAATTTTCTAGAGGTAAGTTGAAGCCTCTAACTATTACATTACGCCACCTCCGAAGCGAATAATTACGGGCAATGAAAAATGGATCACGTACGACAATAATATGCGAAAAATATTATAAATGAAGTAAGGTGAAGCTTCGCAGATGGTGTCAAATCCAAAATTAGCACTCAGAAAAGTAATGCAGTATTTCTGGTGAGATTGGAGGTAAAGAGCCTGGTCAAACAATTGACTCTGATCTCTACTGTGAACAATTAACGAATTTAAATTCGGCAAGCAATTCAATTAAAACGGCCAGAATTAATCCACAAAAAATATGTTGTGTCCCATCATGATAAAGCCAGACCACACACAACTTTGATGACCCAGCAGAGACTAAGAGAGCATGAACCGTATATCACAGTTCTTGCAACTTTAAATTATCATTTTTTTCGCTATCTACAGAGCTGTCTCAATGCTGTAAATTTAAATTCCGTAGAGGTTTGCAAAATGCAATCAGATCAGTTTTTCGCTCAGAAAACCTAGAGGTTCTACACTAATGGAATAATGGCTTTACCACAAAAATGGCAAAATATTATCGATAAAAACGATTAATAAAGTTCGTTTAAAATATAAGAAAGAAATTTTAAACGAACTTTTTCAAACACTCTGTGTTATTTCACTGTTGGGTGTATTTTTTTTTTCTCCGTAACTCCTCTAGAGAGCATATTGGCTTTCCACAAAGCATCCATTACTTTGTTTCCGTTTCAGAAATCAAATTGATTTTCAAGCTTAGTAATAAGTACTCGTAGGTGATTTTAGTTGATTAATCTACTGTAGCTCGCCACCATACGATTGTGTGTAGTGGTAAAGATCTTTGCTAAGTGGTGTCAGCTGGGTGTACGGAAGTCTTCGCCGTGTGGCATACCTCACAGTGCCTCAATGGCACGAGTGAATACGATACGTCCACCAACGACCCAACCTATAATACCCACGAGTGAATATCATAAGTGAGTACCAATTCGAAGGCGTGTTGTTGGGACACTCATAACCTTCACACTTTGGTGGGAAGTCAGAGACTATCTAAACTCCTGCCGTGATATGATTGTCACAGCACCCGGTTGAGGGGATGCAACACCACACCGAGCTTGCGCTCTGCCCGCGCTTTAGGTCTAAATCACAGCCACCACGAAGCTCCCACAAGAGGGCTTACCCAACAATCGGGCAGAGATCGGAATCCCTGGGGCTCCCGATTTCTGTGGTGCCAGAATACCTCTGGTCAGGCTTAGTGACACATGAGTGTAACTACAAGCACGTGCCGCCTCCAGTTTCTGGTCACCGGAGCCTTGCTAAATAGTGGTGGAGATCCTTACTTAGCTTTGTAATTTTTTCGCAGTAGGTGGCGTTTTCTCCTGATCATCCGTCTGATGATTGTCATCATCGCCGGAGGTAAGCTGGAAGGTCAGGTGGGCTTCTTAAGATGGAATTGTCTGGAGGGAGGTTACAGTTTTTTTTATTTATTAAACACTGGAAGCCGCAATGAAATTCTTTTTTCGTCATGTCCTCAGGTGGGACTCGAGGCCTGGGCCGTTTGTGTTGTACGCCTGCACTCTAACCACTACACCACGCTATCCCCCTATTTGGGTATATAATCAACGATACCTTTTTTAAATTGGTTATGGTTGGTTTTGTGTCATATGCCAAGTATCCACAAATAAAAAAACCGTGGTCAGCAAGTGTCAGAATTTGCGTCGATCTTGCAGTGACTAATAGAGAGAAAAAACTAGTTTATCTATAGCCAGCCGAAATGTTCAGGAACCGCACAATCCTAGTACCGATTATATCCGACATGCTGCGAAGATTCGCAAAGTTTGAAGCATACTGAGTTTACTCCTGCACAAAGTCTGTAATTCACAGCAGATTTCAAAGTGTCGTTCTCGCTACAGCTTCTAATGTAGCTGACTATTCCGAAATTTCTTATTAGCATATACACATAATAAATATTTTATTCCGAGTTTAAATACATTTCTCATAAGTTTTTGAATTTTTACTTAATAAATTTACTTGCTGTCATATCATTAAAAGGAATTTCTTGCTTAAATGCATCTTTTCACTCTAGTTTTTCTCCGGAAATAATTTGAAGTTTTAAAAACATAAATTGAAAATCAAAAAATTGAATTTAAAAAAAAAAATTCTTTAAAATTTTATTAAAATTATACATTTTTTGGGCTGCTATTGTCTGTGAAATCCTAAAATTTTAATTTAATTCAAAACAAAATAAATAAACATATTAAAGAAAATTATTTAAAGAGTTTAAATTCAACCTTAATTTTTTAAATAAAAAGAAAAAGAGATTTTCTACTTCATTTGAAAATTCCAACACTTCAACAAATTTGTTTAAAAGGAATTTCATTTAAAAGTAAAGATTTATTTGTTTTTTCTATTATTTAATTAACTTTATGTAATCAATTGAAATAAATATGCGGCTCATAATCTGTTAAAAACATAAGCATAAGTACTTGTAAATTAAGGAGCAATTGAAAACAAAAACAAAAAAATTGGAAATCACAAATGCGAATAAATAAAATATTACGCAAATAGTATTTAATAATGATAATAGTTGGTACACCTATCCCTCGATTTTCACAATACTTTTTTACACGACTTCACTTTTACACAGTTGTTTGGTTCTAGTGTAAAACAAAATATATATAGGGTGGGCCGTTTATAAGCTTAAATTTAAAAATGCAATAAATCAAAAACGGTTTGAAATTTATTTTTTTGTTGTGAAGTACAATTGTTCTGCGGCTGGCTTCATAGTACCCCATTCGATCGGAGCAATTTTCTGGAACATTTTCGAGTGTATGGTAAAAGGCGAAAGATTTATTCGACAACTGAAGAGAAAGCCAGAGTGTATGGTGTTGTATCTCGGCAAAGGCATCACGCCGCCCCACTGAAAATAGTCCAACGGTGTCAAATTGCACCTTCTTGGCGGCCAACTGACATCACTATTTTGGCTAATTAAACAGCCATCAAACGTTTGACGCAATAAATCGATTGTGGCATGAGATGTATGGCAAGTTGCTCCAAGTGCGGAGACAAAAAAATCGGTTATCATGGTACGATAGGTGTCTCAATTGACCGTAATGGTTGCGCCGTCCTCATCTTCAAAAAAATATAAGCCAATGATGCATCCGTTCCACAAAGCGCACCAAACAGTCATTCGTAATACGTGCATTGACTTCTGTAAGACCACGTTTGTGTTTTCTCAGACCAAAAGACGGCAATTTTGCTTATAAACGTACCTACAAAAATGAAAATGAGCTTGATTTTTTTGACAAAATCGGTATCATCCTGCAATTTCTCGATGGCCTATTTAGCAAAGCAAAAACGAAACGGATGGTCATGCGGCTTGAACTCTTGAACCAATTGAACTTTCTTAAGCGTTATACCAAGATCTTTTAACAAAATTCGACGTAAGCTGGTAGGTGAAATGTTCAATTGTTTTGAACGATGACGCATCATCGGACGCATCAACAATGAAACCAGTTTCACGAACTTTAGCGTATACCGGCAACTGTTGGTCCTTCTCTCCGACCAAATTTTGTATTACATTTTCGTGCAATTTCCGACCAATTGTCTTTGTTTTTTAAACAAATTTCCAATAAATCCCAACGTTGCCAAAGTGTTCGTTCAGTGGAGATAATATACTGAGTTTTGAGGCAGGATAGAATGACATAAGTTTTACCAGATTCGAAATAATCGCTGGTTCAAATTTAAACCGCTAGATGGCCCACCCGATATAAATTACCACGAATTTAATTCTTTTAACGTCGCCTCAGTTAATATAATTATATATAATTGATAAATTTTAATTATTCGTAATTTTTAATTTACGTCCTCATTCATCGGAACCAATAATATGTAATATGTTTTTCAATAGCTAAGATACGTGTTGCAACACCCATGTATGCAAGTAAATGAAAATTCTCTCGCTAAGAACTTTACTCTGAATTACTTATTTGTATTGAGTTGAATAGTTTTTGCTTCTTTTAAGTAATTCTTATATTATATATTGATGCCAAAATGGTTTCCTAAGAAGGCTGCTATGCTTAGGGCCTAAGCTCTGGCCTAAGCGTGACCCCATACTTTCCCTATGACAAATAAAAAACGTTTTAAGCATTTAAAATACTTCTTTCGATTTACACGAATTTTCATATAAATAATTTCTTTTTTTTGATTTGCAGGATTTTTTCCAGAAAGTATCTATCGTGTAATTCGAGGGACAGATGTTTTGGTGATTCAGGAGATGGTGGCATATATGTTTTTAGAAATAAAAATTTGATAAGAGATTAAATGATAAAAAAAAACACTTAAAAATTTAAAAAATTAAACAATTACTCACCCGCCGTCCAAATTTGTCATTTGCCAGCACACGTTTTCTAAAAAAGAAAATTTTAAGAACATTTTGATACAGTTAGCGACAAATAAAAATGTTGCTTACAATTTAAAAAAGAAAGTATTGTTACGTTTTAACCTTTTTAAAACATTTGAGTTCGTTTAAATTGCGTTAAAATAAAATAAATACCGCTTTATTTTGTTGTTTTACAGTTTGTACTCGTATTTATTCCAATATAACTTTTATACTGTTTGTCTTAATACACAACTTTATTTCTTGACAGCCAAATGATAAGTAAAACTTATATATACCTAATTGGCTAGTGTTTGGAAGGTTCCGGTAATATCGACCATCTTCTATTTTCATATCCATTAATTCAAATGTAATGTAAAAATGGTTGACAGGGTGAAACAAAATATACCAAAATACCACAATACAGCAATAAAGCGCTTATTTGTTGTATTTTATTTTCGTAACAATATTTTCGATATTTTTCTGTTTGAAGAAGCAGTTTTGCAAAATTAACCCAAATAGGCTATTGTGTTTGATTTTTATGAAATCAATTTAATTTATGGCACGATTATTTATGGCAACCGAACTTCAATGAACTACAAATTCCTAGTCATTAATACTAATTGAAATATAACACTGCAACATTCTTGCTTGCAACACAATAGATTAATTCTTCCTAAATGTTTTCATTTTATGTTACACGAATAATTTTCGATTTAAAAAAAATTTTATGATGATAGACAAGTTAATTTAAAATAATTTCTTTTCTTTAACTATTTTGCATAAATACTCTTTCATATTTATGTGCTATGCATGAAAACATTTTTAAATTGGTACTTCAAATACCCTACTGTAGCTTAAATTGTAATAGATCGCTCAAAAAATATGTAAGTCTCAAGTATACAAAGCGTGTAGTATGAAAACTAACTATGGAGGAAGATTTAATTAACGCTTTCAAAGACAAAAGTGAGATGCCAAAACTGTGGTTATTCTTTTTCAAAGCCATTGTAGGGATCCGCTCTCAAATGCAAGATTTGCCTCACCAAGGAGATATGAAAAATGTGCAAATAATGCCCACAGAAAACTAGAAGCAATTCATAACCATCGATTTACCAATAGAAGAGAGCCGAAAATAATGGATTCAAGGACATATAACAGAGTATAGATAAATAAACGCTGTTATGAAAATTATAATGCTTCTAATGGCAATGATCATCGTAGAGGCCGTGACTTGAAAAGATTTCCACGTAATAGTGAATTTAGTTACAGGAGTGGAAAACGTGAATTAAACTGTCACACAGCCGCTGATAAAACAGGTGATAAGGTTAACGAGACCATTGTCAATATCCAGTAATTACGTATAGAGGCCAACGAGGACTAGTCAACGGCTCAGCGCAATGACCATTTATCGGCAAGGATTATAGCGGCTAAGGAAAAAGGCAGACGGTCTACCCGTAAAGAAGTATCAGCTGATGGCCCTCTAATAAGGGCTTATTGGGCTCAATAGGATAGTTTGAAGCTAATTGATGGGTGCTTATATCGAAGCTGCAAGCGGCAAAACGGCTTCAAATCTAATAGTGGTTCCTTTCTCCAAAATGAGTGAAATTTTAAATGAGTTTCATATGAAACGCAGCCAAGGACATCTAAGCGTGGCAAAAACTGTAGAAAAATTAAGGCACCGTTTTTATTGGATTAAACTGCACTAAATGTGTTGCGGCTAAAGTTGCAGTCAGAATAAGCCAAAGTCAGCTGCAGCAATACAAATCAAGAGCACCAATCGAACTTGGTAGCAATGGATGCAACTAGACATTTTCAGTAACGCCGTGAGATAGAAAATTCCCAAAGAACCTTACTAATTAGTGCACACCTATATAACTACATATATCGCTTGATAGGTTGAAAGCAAGCTATGATCGAGCAGCAAATACTGAGGGCTTCCATGAGGTAGAACTGGTTCTTCTATACAACCCAACGCGGAAGAAAGGTCTATCTCTCAAACTGCAGCCTAATGGATGGGATGGGCCTTATATCATGTTCACATATAATAAAGAGATTTTACGCAATTAGCCAGCAGTACAAAAATTATTACAAATGAAACACATCCGATTGTATACCAAAGGGTCAGCCAAATAAATTTTTTTTTTTGAAAACAGGGCGTAAAACATCGAGTGTAGCTTCGGCTGTGTGGCACGTAGCGCCGTCCTGTTGAAACCAAATGTTGCTAATATCCTCCTCTTCAATTTTTGTGAACAAAAATTCGTTCAACATGGCCCGATAACGATGGCCATAGATTAACGGCCACTCCTTGCTAATTTTCGAAGAAAAATGACTCAATTATGCCTCTGGACCAAAATTCGCACCAAATAGTGACTCGTCTTGTGTGTATCGGCTTTACAATGTATGCTTGCGGGTTTTTTGTGCCCCAAATGCGACAAATTTGCTTGTTTACATACCCGCCAAGATCAAAATGAGCTTCATCTGAAAAGATGATTTTTTTTGGCAAAATCGGCTTCTTCTGTATGTCGATCACAAGCCCACTTAACGAAGCGAAAAAAGCGTATACACAACCATATTCAATTCGGATAAAACTAATTATCTGTCAAATCAGACATGAGCTAAGTGTTACCATTCACAAAATAAGCACTAGTTAAACAAAAACGTTAGATGGCGAACCCTGTATTATGTCAATAGGAAAAATAGAAATAAAATTTTAAGGAACTACTAGCATCCAATTGGATGAGTCTCATTCCCAATACATTGTAAAATTAAATGTATATTAGAAGTAAAAAAGCCATCGCACTAGCATCCGATTTGGATGGGTTTGTAATGCATTACATTGTTATTGTAGTTTTGATTATGAATTTTGTTTATTTTTGCTGCTATTTTTCTAGTTGTTCTTTTAAATTTTTCCGAATTAAAATGGAATAAAAATTTTTTTAAAGTGCTAGTGGACTAACCGTGTGTGTGGTGTATGAAGCAGTCTATATTGAAACGATTATGACCTAAAAACTGGATTTTCATTAATAAATTTGCGATAAATAAATGAAATGGAAAATATTAATATTTGACGATTAAAAGCCTTCCAACTTTCACTTACAATGTCTGTAGGATTAGACACATCCAACCATCACTTACAATGTCTGTATCGTCGAACCCATCTGACGGCCTAGGTTAACGCTGTGTAAATGTAAATAGGAATTGTGTACAGACGTTGGATGGGTCCTACTTACATTGAATGTGGTCTTGGATTGAAGATGTATGTGGTAAAAATGATGCTGGGTAAGGCCTTAATAGAGCTCAGTTTTCCATACAAAATCACAATATATAAATTTCTCAATTAGTACTTAATTGTACAATTAATTGAATAAAATTCAAAGTGCAACCCTGTGTGAAGAGTAGAATGAGGAGTAGTAGCTCTGGGTATAGTATGTTCAATGAGGAGCGACAAGTACATACAGTAAGAAAAATATAAATTCGTACAAATTTTCAAACAGGATTTATTAAAATCGTTAGTATTTAATAAAAAAAAATATTTAAGAAGAATATTTTCTATGCGAGGAGATAGTTTTATAACTTTAAACAAATAAAAAAACGGCTCTAAAAGCATTTTGTTTTGTAGAAAAATATTAAAACCCAAGTAAATAAATTTTTTTGAAGTTGTATGAATAAAGACTTCTCATACTGTACAATGTCATAAGAAATAATATATCAAAATGAATTTAAGTTTTTTCATTAAATTTTACATTCTCTATAACGCTAAAGTTTTATTAATTCTAAGTTTCATATTTTGAAGTTCTTATGAGCAATATGTGTCTTAGCATTTTCAGCTGTCAAATGCGAATTGTGTAACCTTAATTGCGCTATGTGTGATCAATAAATACAATGGCGCAATTTAAAAATTAGTTGACTCAATTGAAACGTATGTATGAACATGTTATTACAAAGTAGTCACAAGGTTAAACAATGTGTGGTATACAGAATATAGAAGAACAATAGTCCCTGATCGAAATTGAAAGTAGTACATCTAGAGTAAGTAAGTGGTGAACTACGGGAAGAAGGATAATGACCCTATTCGAGACGAACAGGCTTAAGTTGGTGACAGTGTTACGTAAATAAAAATTTCTAAAAAGTTACGCCACCATTTGTACATTTAGAGCTCTAAACTTTATTATGGAAGTCATTCTATTGGTTTGTGTCTGGGCTACATCAGCCTGCCAATGCTATATTTATTTGAACCGTGTTGCCAATTCAATTTTTGGTATTAAACTTTATATTTGAAATAACATAGCTGAATAGAAGGTTGTGGATTATGCGAAAACATTCGAAACTTATGTTAATTTACTATAAAAAGGCGCCACATTCTACTTAGTCAGTCAGTAATTTAACAATCAAAGAGTAAAGAATCGTGCTGAGACGTTCGTAAAAGTGTTGAGTAATTTGTGTATTAAGTGGAAGTTAAGTAAGTTACTGTACAAAATAAATTGCTGAAACGGCTATATAAAAAAACTAATTCGCTACATTTATTTTATTCGACGCAATTTAAAAGAACTCAATATAAAATTTGAAAACATTTCACTGGTTCTTATTCCCAGCAACATAATCTCATATGAGCTGCAAGTTACACTTACCATCTACTACAGTAGCTGATATTAATTTCTTGTTTATTTTTAAATACAAATTATTTTTAAATTTATGAAATAAATTTAAAACTTTTTTTATAATTAAAAAAAATCATATTCAATGACACTGCTCTTATGTGGCTGATTATAAAGTAAGATTACAGACGCTAATAAAAATACATTTTTTTGTTTTCTAAATTAACAACAATTGTTTTAAGAAAAAAATAAAAAATAACAACAAAAACGTGTCATACAAATAAATTAAAAGAACGACAAGTAGGAAATGACTTCTAAAACAAAACGGCGTCCTCAGCGTCAGGTACAGAACAGCAACCGCATCATCATCATCATCACCTCATCATAATCTTTATAATAGACCGTCTTAAATTACATAAAAACAACAACAATGCAAACAACAACAACAGCATATACTTAGAAAGAAATAAAATTCTATTGTTTCACAACTATAATCATAATTTAAATTTAAAATAATAATAAAAATTAAAATTGAAAAAAAAATTCTTAAATTTATAAAAAAAAATCGAGTGGGAAGGAAGGTATAGTTGCGTTGCGTGTTTATACAACTAAAAAAACAAGACGAAATTCAATATCCAATAACAAAAAAAAAAGTGAGAAAAAACAAAAAAATCCCTTTCAAGTTTATTAAAGAAACGAAAGAAACATTATTTTCATTTAATATTTAATATATAAAAATGAAAAAAAATAGAAAAAATATATAAAAAAATTAAAGAACACTGATGATGATGAGTATTGTTGAGAGCAATGGTGATAAAAATTCTTTTTTTTATTGCTGCTGAGAGTTTAATTTATTATCACCACCATCATATTATATTGTTCTACTCATGTTTATTTTTTTATGAAGACACACAAAAAAAAGAAAGGAAATAAAAGTTTAGAAATAAACTAAAAACTTTAATATTTAGGAAAACAAATTTAAGCAACTTTAGGAAGATTTATTGAAATAGAAAGTGAACATATTATAGCATATTGGCGTATTAAATAAGCAAATTCTCACTTAATCAACAGCACGTTAAAATAATTGCCCATTATTGTATCGGGTGTTTTTTTACAGCTACACAAGTTGAAATCATTATAAAGCAAGGAACTTTATTTTGAATATCAATGAAATGGGTTTTTTCGGAACATCAGTTTCTGGAACATCAGTTTTCTGAAACTTTTCACAGCATGTGCGGCCGTATTTCGCCAATAATTTTTCGACTGTTGAATATCCAGGTTTTCAATTGCCCCGGACTTATTGATATAGACAAGTGACTTTACATGACCCTAAAGAAATGGGGTTGAATAACATGACCTTTGAGTAACTCAATTATAGCGCGCGCTGTGTGGCATGTGGCTCCATCCTGGTGGAACCACATATCAGCAAGATTAATGCCAGCTAATTGGAGTACGAAAAATTCCCAATCGTGTTCCTATACCGTTCACCATCATCGTTTTTGAAGACATATGTACCAATAACTCCACCCAGTCCAGAAAGCGCAACAGTAATTTTCTGTGGATATAATGGTGTTTCCACACCAGCTTGTGGATTATCCTCTCTCCAAACGTAACAATTCTGCTTATTTAGCTACGTCACCAACCAAAAATGGGCTTCATTGGAGAACAAAATATTGAATTTTGCTGTTTGACGAACAGAACTATTGCTTTGATAAACAAATTTCAACAGTTTTCAAGCCTTGCTCTGGCTTTAGTCCATCCACAATGAAATGTCAAACTAAACTCCACAAAAATCTTTTATCAGCTGTTAAATTGGTTGTCAAATAAAGCAGTGTTGCCAACTCAAAGTTATGGTATAAGTTGTTAGAACATATAGTGTCATATAAAAAGCATTTGCGGTTTCGTCCTTATTAACCCTCCTGCATTTGCATTTTTCGATTTCTCAGACCGATGTTAGACTTTAGGTTCTAGCGGCTAAACTACTTAAGATATTCAAAAACTGTGAAAATTGTAATGTTTAGCATACTAAACTGAAGTAACTGAAGTACACTAAAAAAGCGCAAAAATACTGAGAAAATGAGGAAATGTTCCCTTCTTTTTTTAAATGCAGTCAACAAAAAAGTGATGTGTCGGTCTTACACACAACGAAAATAGTTAGGAGGGTTAATCAATTATGAACATGGTTCGTTTATCAACCGAAGAACACGTAAAAACTTAATACAAAAATGGTGATTCAAATGTGTTCACTTTTTCAGCATTACGAGGTGATTATAATCGTCGTAATCGACCTACTGTGCAAGGTATGGGCAAGATTTTAAAGAAATTTAAAGAGACTGGAAGCGTTGCAGATGCGGTCAGGCCTGTGCATCATCGCCAGTTACGCACAGCGAAAATAACGCTTCTATTAGTAAAAGTGTGGCGTATAACCCTAAAATGTAGATTTCACGGCGTTCTCAGCAATTGACACATCTTACCCGTTTAATATGACGTAGTTTGCATTTGGATTTGCATCTCGGTCTTTATAAAGTCCAGCTCACTCAACAATTAAGGCCGACTAACCATTCATAATGCCGTAGATATACTGATTAGGTACTAGAACAACAGGCTTTCAATGCTGTTTTTTCGAACAAAATTTACTTCAGCGATGAAGCTCATTTTTCATTCGATGATTACATCAACAAGCAAAATTGTCGAATATGGGTCTCGAAGAATACAGAAGTGGTTTTAGAAAAGCTATTGCATCCGCAAAAAGTGATTGTTTGATGCGCCTTATGGTCTGGAGGTGTCATTGGGCAGTATTTTTTCGAAAAAGTCAGTTTAGAGCGTTATGGCCGTATGATAACCGACTTTTTTGACAAAACAACAAGACGTGCCAGTCAACACGATCGATTTTTCAATTTGGCGACGTCAATTGAAGTTATTGCCGAGACACCGCCTGAAATGTGCGAAAACGAGATCAAGATCTATCTCAAAGGGAATCGTCTGCTGTAATTACTTTGGAGGCGGTCATTTAAACAATGTTGTCGCGGGTGATTTTTTAGCAACTTTTTTTTGTCAACTCTGTTTTTGGAAGTTCAGCTGTTTTCGTGTAACATATTACTGTCAAACATGTTCTGTTTGGTCTATAATTTAACCATGAATCTACTTAGAAACGAACAACGCTTGTAGGTTTTTGAATTTTATTATCAAAATTCATGCTTAAAATTCATTTCTTTTTATTTAAAAATTATGCTCAACGCCGAATCTCATTTCTGATTGAATGTATACATGAACAAGCAAAAATACCGTATTTGGTGTGAAGAACAGCCAGAAACATTGCAAGAACTGCCAATGCATACCGAAAAATGCACTGTTTGGTGTGTATTATGTGCCGGTGGCATCATTGGACCGTACTTCTTCAAAGACGACGAAGGCAGGACCATAACAGTCAATTGCGAGCGCTACCGTAAGATTACTACAACTTTTTTTGTCCAAAATGGAAGAGCTGAACTTGGCTGACATGTGGTTTCAACAAAACGGTGCCACATGCCACACGGTACGCGAAGCAATGGCCCCATTGAGAGACGAGTAAGGTGAACAGTTTATTTCACGGTTGGGGCCAGTCAATTGGCCGCCTTAATCGTGCGATTTAATGCCCTTAGACTATATTTTGTGGGGCTTTGTTGAGGCTCATGTATATAGGGCAGGGTTGGCAACCCAACCGGATTTTATTGGGTATTATATTTTAAAAAACCCGGGTGAGTTTTTTTTTACTTAAAGGTTTTCGTAGTTTATTTACAACAAAATAAGTGTAATTTACGTATTGGGACGGACTACAAATTTATTTGTTCCGTTTTTGAGCTCAAAAAGATAATGCTGCTTCCAATTTTTCAACACCTCAGAGCCAATTTCCACATCCCGTATCACAAAAACTTGTCGTCGTTTAAGGCGTTCCAATTTTGAAGCCGATTTTGTATTTCTTCAAAGGAAATAAACTCATACCTCTATATACCGCCTAGATAGTTTCAGAAAATGTAGGCCGTTAATCTAAATGCCGTTATACAAGATGATTATGTGCTGCGTTTGCTTACCTTACACTTTTTTGCTAAAACAGGAAGAATTCACTGTTTTTTAACCGTAAATGTGTTCCATAATTCAAACAGGCCGTTATAGCGAAATACCATGTAAAGAAAGCCCATATAAAGAGGTGTGAGTATTCCGGAGATTACGGCGGATGGGGCATTTGACTATTTCTAATAATTGTTTAGAAACTTATGCGACATGACGTCGGCTGTTGTCATTCAAAAGAATAATTTAATGATATCTGTCTGTATATTCCGGCCCTTTTTCTCATAATGCATGACTCAAACGAAGTTATTGCAGTCTGCTGCCATCACCGAGTTTTAGCAGCCAATAGTACACAATGCCGCCGTGATCCCACCAAGAGTGCAAAATTGAATTATAAATATTAAAACAACGTGAGTGTATAAGAAAATAAAAAATATTGTCAACTTGAAGGAAATTTGGAAGCAGTTATAAAACCCAAAAAAACCCATCTTAAAACCGGGTGCGTTGTCCCTGATATAAGGACGAGCCCGCAACGGTTGTCGCAATGGAAGCCAATATTGAAGAATTTATTCGTGAGATAACGGTAGATGAACCATTTGAGGCGTAGCCGCAGTTAACATTTACATGAAATCATCTTTAAACATTGAATTATATATGTAGATCGTTCTATTGACTCAAAGATTTCATAAATTTCCCTAAATCTTATGTTTTTTTTCAAATTAAAATCCGAAAGCTCTTGAAAAATCACTCGATATTTGATACATAATGGTAAGGCATTATTATGAAAGAAAACTTTAATCGAAGTCATAGCCTTATCAGTGTTTTATTGAACATTTATTTTTAAACCGAAAAATAAATATTCCTGTACAATTAATCAAACGATTGTTAGTTTTCTCTACTGTCAGCAAATAACTAGACTTAAGCAAGCAATTCAATTAAAACGGCCAGAATTGATCAACAGTAAAGGTGCTGTGTTTCATCATGATAACGTTTGTGGCCAGACATTTTTGTTGACACGGCACAAACAGAGAAAGTTTGGCGAAGAAGTTTTGATGTATCCAAGAAATAGTAGATACCTTGCACCTTCTCTTCAAAAGATGAAAATTAAATTGAATTGAATTTGTAATTAATTTCTAAAATATAATGAAAAAAGTTGTAACTGAACTTTTTCGTACACCAATATTTGATCACTCTGCCTAATTTAAAGGGTGCCATACTAACACCTCTCGTTGTTTTTTCTATTTTTGTATTTTTATATTTAAATTAGATGCCTGATACCTTCATCTTTTGCAAAATATTTATCTTTTAATGCTGGTTTGCAAACAAAATATTTCACAAACCAGACAAGCAATTTAAGTTGCAATGAAAAATTTTATTTCAAAACAAAAATCATGCAAAACAAATAAAAACAAAAATTAGTAATGGAACAGAAAATAAACCACAAAACCCGGCTAAAGAGGAGAGGAAAGAAAAATATTTTAAGGGGAAATAAAAAGTACTCTTAGAAGTGTGTCAAAATGTCTTGTTCAACAAAATGTTGCACCCTAGAGAAGGTTTTTTTTTTCTTATTATTATTTTTTGTTAGGGAACTTCATTAAAACAAAACTAAAAAGAGAAAAAAGATGAAGGTGGTTGGCTTAGCTAAGTTAAGAACCCTTTAAACCTTTTTGTACCAGGTGGTGGTTACTGTGGTGCAACATCAAAGGTATTGTTATTTGTTAAACCTTTTAAAGGAAAACATTTATTTTATTAATTTATAATTTTATGAAGATTAAGGGTTTAAGGTACTTTTAGGGTTAAAGTTCCCTATACATATAAGACAAACAAAATATTAGCAAACAAATAAGAAATAAAACTCTACCTTAAAACAAATAAAACGAATTAATTGAAAGTCATGTAAAGTTCCCTTGTTTAAGTTGCAATAAAAAAAAAACAAAAAAAAAAAACGCCAAATTTAAGGAGTGTTGCAAGTACCAGACCAAAAAACCAAACACCACAACTACGCCTTGATAAATGGTTTTGCAAACAGAAAGCAAAACTTGTTTTGTTTTATTCTGTTTTGCTTTGTTTTATTTTTTAGAAGGAAGGAAAAGGAGGAATTTTAATTTGTAATACTGAAACACTTTTTTGTTTTGCTTTTGCTTTATTTTTTTGCTTTTTTGTTCTCAAAACAATACTGAGACTAAGTTTGTTTTTTTTTCTACTTTAACTCTTTACAGTTCCTGCCCTGGTCAGTGGTGATAATGGTGGTGGCATTGGTTATTGGACACTTTACGATGTTGAAACACAACAACAGCAACAGCAGCAAGTACAACAGCCACAGCCACAATTATGGTATCAACGTTACAAAAGAGAAGTGGGCGCAGCCACATTGTCGTCGGCCAGTTTGCAACAGCAACAGCCACAAAAAGAAAATCTCAAAGATAACCTGCAACAACAAAGTTCTTCCACAGAAGTATCATTAGAACAGCCCCAAGGTAGGAATTTAAAAAAAATGTATTTTTTATTAGAAAACCATTTCCTGTTTTATCTCATAAAACATATTTTTTGAAAAGGACCTTTTAATTTTACTCGTTGTTTTCTTTTTTTTCAAAATTTTTCTTTTGTTTTTTCCATTTTCATTTAAACTTAACATTGCCAATGCCACTAAATATGATGACGATGATGATATTGACTTTGGCTCGTGACTGGTGATTATGGTGATGGTGATGATGATGATGATCATGATGTTGGCCTACTCCTTTATAGGCCAATGTCTATTGGATGGTGAATATGTGCCAGAAACAACGGTATTCTGTGAAAAACAAGTGGGTTGTCGTGCCATACAAAAAACAGGACACTGTTGTCCTGACTATAAATGTGGTAAGTTTTTCTTTTCACTTTTCCTTACTGCAATAACTATTCGTGTGACTTTTCCTTAAACTCAAAACTAAAAAACTAAGAACAACAACAAAATTTGTGAGGCATTAAAGCATTCGAAAAGGAATATTAAATGTGACCAACTGTAGAATATCAAGATAAAAAAATAACCTTTGACCTCTGGTCATAGTCCACAGAAGGGATATATAATCCAGATTGCATCTCAACTGCCTGTTCAGATATTATTCAAAGAGTATTAGGTCTCATGAATATAAGCGGAAGAACGGCGGTATGATAATATATCGGTCAACAGCGATGGGCAATATGCAGGGTGTAAATGACGCCATTAGGCAGCTGGGAGGATGGCATGTACCAATGGATGTAATTAAGAGCGAAAGTGGTGATGATATCTCTTCCACCGGAGGACAATTCACAAGTTGGCCTAATTTCTTTAACTCCTTTAAAAAAGTACAGAAACAATAATCGATCCCAGATTGCGGGAAGGTGGGTGTGATAGTTACAATTCCGAAAAAGGGAGGCCTTAGGCTTTGTAATAACTGGAGGGGTATAACGCTGTCGAATGCAATTAATAAAGTGTTATCAACCCTGATACTAAATCGCATATCAAAAGTGGAAACCATCCTCCGAAAAGAATAGGCAGAATTCATAAAATAAATACTCCGAGAATCATTATTAAGCACTCCATTGATACCTTTTGTTTGCGCCTTCAATGCCGTATCCAGACCAGCACTGTGGAATGTTCTAAGCAGCAAGGGCATGCCGCCAAAAATTATAAACCTAATCCGCAAATTATATACGGATGCAAAGAGCAGAGTATGGTATAGAGAAGACGAATGTACTTTTTTTGAGACGAGCACTAAAGTGAAACAGGGTTGTGTTCTGTTTCCCATATGGCATCCATTTGAACATGGGAGAACCTCTGTATGATATGTACTACGCGGACGGTATTTGTTTATTCGCTAATCATTTTGAGCATATTCAGAGGAAACTCCACATCCTATCTAAAAATATCGAAAAAGTCGAGCTGCAGGGGCAACCAAATTAATGCGTTTTGCCACTAGCAACACTTCACCAATCATACTTGAGGGGAAGTCTTCTCATATCTGGGCAGTACCATAAGTAGGAACGGTTATTTGAATGGGGATATTGCGATCCAATTAAAAAGACCCGAAATGCATTTCTATCTCTGCACTGAAGATCTCTAATAGCAGCGTCAAATCAATACTTCTGTATGGTTGTACCACTACTCAAAACTTCCGGAAAATACTGTAAACGTTTCGAAATAGGTGCTTAAGGCAAATTCTTCACATATTTGGCTGAATTCGGCCACAAATTACTAACTACTATCGTTGGATGATCGTAGGCCAATTGAATATGAAATACGCAGGCGTTTATGTACATGGATTGCCCATATACTGAAAAGGCCATCTAGTGACATTGCGAGACAACTGCTGGACTAGAATCCGCAGAGTTTTAATACATGAGTGCGGATGGTTAAATGTGAATGCTCATCTCGTAGCATGACATTGAATCAGATAAAGATCTTGGCAAATGCTCGATTGAAGAGGAGAGAATTCGTTGACGCCCTTTGAAATAAAGGAAAAAAAAATGATGTTTTACTTTAATTTTTAGCTACAAATGTTTATGCCTTCTTAGGCCAAGTACACAGCGAATTCCGAAACTAATTCTCTCGCGGGCAAGAAGAAGAATATTTAACCTTTAGATATAATTTTTTTTTTTTTGAATTTACAATGACGCCGGTCACATTTAGCGTCATTCTAATGCCTATGCATTCACCACTGTTTGCGCCTCTAAACCCGCAGTAAAAAAGCAACAGCAACGAAAATATGAATGATATGCAATGTTGCAACATGCTAGCGGAAACGTGAAAAAGTGTAAAGTAGTGACAGTCGCACGCTCAAGTGTTATTTGCCTGCACACCCGTCGTGGTGATGGTGGTGGTGGCGCAGGTAAAACATTTTCTATTTTCCAAAGCCCATGCCAGCCATTCATGTACGAGTTTTTGATTATTTTGCAATGCAAATAAAATTTTTTTCTATTTTTCTATTTTCAATATAACAAAAATTGTTTTTTTTAAAATATTGTCTTAAACAAAAACATATTCTCTCTTGTTTTTTCCCCAATTTTTCCTCTTGGTTTCCTTGCTGTATGGCGGCTGACTAACTGGCCCAACGAACTAATAAAACATGGTATCGTATAGATTGCCAAAAGGATGGTAAAACTTATTTAAATGGCGATAAGTTAGTGGATCCGGAGACACCCTGTACTGTTTGCTACTGTCAAGGTAAAGTGTGAAAAAATTTTCAAGTTTTTATTGCAAATTGTGGTAATGGTGGTGGTGTCGGTAGTTGCAAGTCTATCTTTCATTGTAGACACAACATATGGCCTGTGGTTATAATGTAGTTTTTTGTTTTAAAAACATTTTCTTTGTTTCTTTTCTCTGGTTTTATGTAGGAGGAGAAATTTTATGCAGTTCTGTTACCTGTTTTCATCGTGATGATTGTACGCCTAAATATATACCAGGTGTTTGTTGTCCAGAATATGATAATTGTCCAGGTAAGTTAGCAGTAGCAACAGCAGCAACAGCATTGCATTTAAATTTCATTTTCTGTTCTGCTTTTATTATTTTTATTTGTGTGAAATACAATTTAATTTTATTATGGAAATTTGAGAAAATTTTATTTCAATTGAAATACAAATGTGGCATTAATTCAAGTACGAAAATGAAAGATGTCTTCAACATCTCTGCATACTTTAAGAGTCAACTAAATTAATAAAACGTGTAACTATAAGGTGTACTTTAAGGTACCTTTTGTTTGGTTCGTTTCAAAACTAAAGATGATTCCTCTGAATTTGGTATTGCAAAAGCCTGGCGGCAAAGAACTTCTTAGAATTTTTAAAGAGGTCTTGGCACATTAAGGGAATATAAACATGGCACTACCGCACTAATTTGCGCATACTTACTTAGGTGGCTATATTACAACCCTAGGGTTTTTAGCCACAATCAGATTTGAGTTCCAAGCGTTTCGATTTTGTGCGTTATTGCTGCAATTTTCACATCACGTTTTGAAAGATTAGCTTCCAAGATATCCTTTCATCGGAGTTATGGTCTTCCACTTCTGAGCGTTCTTTCAAATAAACACTCGAAACTTCTTTTCGTCAGAGCATTCTCCCTCATACACACAATGTGACCAAGTCACCGCAGTAGTTGCACATCAATGTTGCGAAAAGCTCATTCTGCGGGCCGTCTTACGAAAACACCAAGAACAATTTTATCTTCTGATGCAAGTGCCCATGCTTCTACGCCACATATACCAGCACGGGTAGTATCAGCGTCTTTGAGAATATTTTTTTTTTTTGTTGTCAGCTGAGAGATTTACTTTTAAACTGCTTGTGCAGATCTAAATAGTCCCTGTTAGGAATTCTGATTCTTCGTCGTATCTCTTATATATCCAAGATAGATAAATTCTTCCACAATCCCGAACTTGTGGCCGCCAACGCTTACATGGTTACCCAGTCGTATGGATTCCCTTTTCACTGAAACCAGCAGCTTTGAAGTCGATATGGGTAATATGTGTCGATTTGCTTCTTATAAGTCATTTCAAGAATTTGGCTTAGTGTCAATATGTGCGATTGTGACAATTAGTCCGGTATTCACAGACTGTATGGTCAGGGCATCTGATTACGACAGGCTACCCTCGTTGTTACTTCTTTATTGAGAACAATGGCAAGTTGGCTAATGGATGGCCACACGATTCAGAAGCCTCGAAGACGTAGGCGGCCACAGGTGAGGGAGTCTATATGCCAAATGGCGGTTTAGGGCAATGTTGTAGACTTCCCGATGAAGGCAGTGCCTTCCCAGCCAAATTGTTGCGGTTATTATGGCAACAAAGCTGATCTGTGAGCAGCAGTGTGGTCATATTACAGACAATCTGGCTGCTTTAAAGGCACTGACTGGACGGTATATTATCAGCTCAAGGCTAATAGCATCCTGCAGGAACGTCTTCATGGTGCCTCTGGACAGGTACAGCATTAGATTATGTTATATTCGAAGACACTGTGGCATTGCGGAGAACGAGACTACAGATGTATTGGCGAGAAAGATAGCGGCCTGGCGTATGGTTTTGATGGACACGGCTGTAGAATCTCCTTGACCTATAGATGTACCGGGGAGCCGGGTTTCGTATCCAAGAAAGTATAACCCATTTTCCTACTTCAATAGTAATTCATTCGGTCAATTATCCCTTCTTGTAACTGTTGCAATTTTTAACCAATTTCCGTTGAAGGCTTAAGTCTCCAAAAAACAACACTCACCGTCATTGTTGGAGTCATTACTGTATTCTAGGCACTTATTCCAGACGTCTGGGACTGGGTTCACCTGGCACAGAAGTTGCAGGGCAAAGAGAAAGACGAGGCAAATTTGTACCAATTGGTGATATGCCCGGCGTTATGTAGCTGGAGAAATAACTGCCTGGGTTTCTACGAAGCGACTAGTCACAGAACTGTAGGAGATGGGCATTGGAATTTTGGCAGCTTTATTATGAGCCCCAAGTGGTTTCCAGGGGGATAATTCATTGTGGTATCACAAAGAGCCACTCTGGCCTACGTGAACAGCAACATCTCTAATAATTCATTCGATAGGTAGAATGAATGTTTCTTGTCACAATTGAGACTTCAACTGCATACGCACTTGCCCATATTTGATCGTTAACCGTATAGTGTAGCACTAGATTTTACTCCAATTTGTATATGGAAGCTGCTATTTTCTTAAAATTTTTACAGTATTTCTCTGTATGACTGGATGAAGCTATACGGTACATAATTTTTTTAAATTCCAACTGAACGGTACCCACACAAAGTAAATATTTATTTGTGTATATCTTTAAAACGGTAACAGTAAGAGTCTCTAAATTTGGTCCATATAGCTTCATAGCGGAATTGGATAAAAGGGCGTGACACCACTAATACAGAGAAAATATTGATTTTAGTATATCATGAGAACAACGGTTACAGCTAAAATTTCAGAATTGGGTTTGAATAATTTCATAGTCAATGTAAATCGTCAGTCATAAAGTAGGCGGAATTGGACAAGTGGGCGCGGTAACTCCCATTCATACTAAGTATTTATTTCTATATATCTTATAACGGTTATAACAAAACCTTCTGAATTTGGTTTGAATTACTTCATAGTTAATACAAATCATCAGGCAAAAAATTTGCAAAATTGAATAAGTGGGTTAAAGCTAAAGTTCAGAATTGGGTTTGAATAACTTCATAGTAAGTATAAATCATCTGTCAAAAACTGATCGTAGTTGAACAAGTGGGCATGGTACCTCCCATACAAATTTAATATTGGCTTTTGTACGTCTTGAAAACGGTAATGGTAGTAGTTTCGAAATTAGGTTCAAACAACGTCGTGTAAAATACACATCATCAATTAATAACTGGGAGAGATTGTATAAGTGGGCGTGTCACCTCTTCAAATCATCAGTCGAAAATTGGGCTGAATCGGATATGTGGGCATGGTACCTCCCATACAAAGTAACTATTGACTTTTGTATATCTTGATAACAGTTAGAGTGGAAGTTTCTGAATTTGGTCTACATGACTTCATGACAACACAAATCATCTGTCAAAAAGTGAGCAGAATGGGAAAAGTGGGTATGGTACCTCTCACATAAAATACTTGAATTCCTTTATATTTTTCTTATAGAACACAAAGGCTCCCAGCAACGCGAGAAGGGTTACTCTAGGTCTATATAGAAATTAATATGTGACTGTATATAGCTAAAAAGCAGAACCTCAGTGCCTTTTTAAAAAGAACAAATGATTGGATTTGACCGGAAGGGGAAAAAATAATAATTAAGAGAGGGTAGAGAAGCAACGCCAGGCTTTAACTAGTAAATCTATAAAGGGATGGATATTTTAAAACGATTCTATCGACTCTACCGACCGAATCGCTAAAAGTATTCAAGTTAATGCACAAGAATGATTATTAGAAGTGATTTGAGGGAAACTTTCGTTCAGTGTATTTGATTTGCGAGGAATAATTTTAAAGGACAGCATGTAAGGATTTAAGTAGGACCAAGTTCCAAAATCTATCTAAATATTTTGCAGTGATAATGAAGTGTCGCCGTATCAACACACAGCAATGTTAATAGTGTATCAAACAATAAATCAATTAAATTGTACCAACTGCTACAGAAATTTAATAAAACTTTTTATATGAAGTAGTATTGTTACGAAAATAAACAACGCCTAAGAAAAGATACACTAAATTGGTGCAGTAATAGTTTAGCTATAAACCTTATTGTGGCATTTATTCTATTGGTTTATGTCAAGACCACCTTGGTAATGCCATACTTAATTTGTGTTATTAAGAGTGTTACCAATTACGTATTGAACCGTGCTACCGTAACAGTTTTAGTTGCTACATTTGGATTAACGGAAATGAAATGCTGTGGTAAATACAAGAACATTCGGAAGTAATGTGCATTGTGTATTATACATTAGCAGTCCAGTTATAGTTTTGCATTCATAAAGTAAAGTCGTGCTGAGGCGTAAATAAAAGTGTTGAGTATTTGAGTATTAATCGAGTATTAAGTGCAAGATAAATAAGCTGTATAGTTAGAATTGTATAAGTGAAAGTTAAATAAATAAGTTCAGAAAGTAGTAACACAACAACAGACGTCTTATTTATTTTACTTAACGCAATAAACGAAACTCAAACGTTTTAAAAACGTTAAAACGTAACAGTATTGAAATTGAAATTTATTTAACAGGTCCGGGAAAATTGAAAATTGCTTAGATAAATTCCAATTGAGGAAAATTAGGTGGATACACGCTCTCATATTGAGAAAAAAAAGTAATATTGTTCGCAATTGCGAACTGACAAAAACGTAGAAAAATTATACACTTAGTCATACTTAAAAGAATATAAAAATAAAAATTTTCCAAAATTAAAAAAAAAAAAAATTTCAAAATTTTTTTCCAAAATTTAAAAAATATATATTTTTCCTTAAAAAAATTAATTTTTATTTAATATTTCACTTTGTTTTTACAGTCGCTACTTCCGAATCATCTCTTAATAAAACACTTTCAACGACTACCTCTACCACTTCGAAACCCGAAAAACATCAGGCCGAAAATAATCCGAAAATAACAATCAAAGAGATCACAAAACCAATTGAAATTCGTATAACCGATGATAACAAACCTATACCAATACATCAAATGCTGAAGCCCTCAACAACTTCCACAACGTCAACAACAACCACTACTACCACATTAGCACCACAACAACAATCAACAATAACCACTTCTCTAACTGTATCCACCACCGCAAAAACATTAACAACTACAGCACAAACACTACACCCTGTAGATACTATAAAACATAATCCAATTGATTTTAGTACAGACAACAACCCTTTGGAAAGTTTGGAAAAGTCTAGTGTAGACAATGGCCATACGAATAAAAACGGTTGGAATTTAAATAGAGGGGGCATTAATAGTGGTGATACTTTAAAATTAAGTGCTTCAGTAGCGTATCCAACGACAATTGTTGCTGCTGCTGCTGTTGGCAATGGTGGCGGCGGTAGTGGATCCGCAGAAACCACTAGCTCTGAGGTCGAAGATCCCGTACCAGCTTTATCAGTTTTCAGTACACAGGGTTTACCCGAAGATCCCAGTAAGGTAAATATTAAAAGAGAATATTTTATAACCACTGAAGGTGTGTCGGTTGTTGGTCAGCCCTTAGTTATCGATGGTTTTGGTAGTGGTGACTACGGTAGTAATACGGAATTGATTTATAGTCAGGCAAGCCAGCAAGGTCAGGCATTTAATACGGCTTTACAGCACCAAACTTCAGGGGAATTGGATCCCGATACGGCAGGCAGTGATAATATTTATCACATAATCTTAACTACTGACGGTCCCAGACTAACCTCTACTTCGGAGAGTTATTTGGCTTTGAAAGGTGTATCCACCACAGAGGGTAAGTAAAACACAATAGGGAGAGAGATAAATAGTAAAATGTTTTAATTTTTTTTTAAGGTTCCCCCTTTGAGGACTTGGCTTCTTCGAGTTCCTTTAATCCTAATGATAGCAACAATAAATTAGAATTGAATACGGATTCAACCACAGAAACAGCCACTAAGTCTACTACAGAATCAGCTTCACAACAACATTTAGATGATGAGGACTCGGCCATACCCTTGGAAAGTAATCCAGCTTATCCCTCTTTGCCCGAAGATGATTTCAGTTTGAGAGACAATAATTTCCAAATTAATGATTCCGATGATATTGGCGATGAACCACGCAGCATAGGTGGCAGTCATCATGCTATCGTCTCTAGTTTTGAAAGCTTTAAAAACACAAAACATATAGAGGAACCCATTTACGGTAGTGGTAGCGGCAGTGGCAGTGGCATGTTAGTAGAAGAAATGCCTTTAATATCTTCCCCTTCCTCCACTACAGAGGGCAGTGGTGATTTACAACAGTCCACAGAGAATTCTGAAAAATTAAAATCCGCTGAAGTCATACAATTCATGTACTCTGCCGAGGACTCTTCCGAGGAGACCAGAATAACTAATAGTACGGATTTTAAAATTGAAAGCAGTACTACCAACCATGACATGAAAATCGACAACGATACATCTTTGGAATCCTCAGAAAGCCAGCATCACCAGGTGGAACTAGAAATGGGTTCGGGTTCGGGAGAAATTAAATTGGCCAAACAGCAAAAAGAAAGGGAACCTACTACACCAAGACCAAATACAAATGCACAAGCTTTAGATATAGACGAAATACACGATGCCTCAGGTAATGGTCCCCAAGATGATCCGAAACTTGATGTGGAAAGTTTAAAAGTAGAAGAGACTTCGAATGATTCCCCTTTAAACCCCGATAAATCACCGAAAAATAATGTGTTATCGGTAAAAGTACAACCAGGTCAAGAGAAACAATTCCATGATGATTTGATTTAATCTCAGCAAACCGAGAAAAACAAGGATGAAAAAGAGAGAACCGTTTAAAAGTATTTTTTTCTATTTAATTTTCAATTTTTTATTTTTTTATTTCATGAGATAATTTTTTCCATTAAAAAACAAAAACAAAAAACACCCAAAATGTAAATACACAGAAAGAAAATTTATATATAAAAAGAAAATTCGAAAACGGGGAGTCATAAAGTTATGTGACCGACCAGAAAGCTCCTACAATCTTGGGAAAACAATTTTTGTTACATGAAGCAAAAATAATAATAATTTAGATTTTAAGTTAAAAAGTTAATGAAAGTAATTTAAGTTAAAACAAGTCATTGTTGCAATATTTTAAGCACATTATTATCATAGAAAGAGAAAGAGAGTTAAATAGAAAAGGGAAAGAGAAACAAAAAAGCAAAATACAAAACGATGATAGTAATAGTAGAAGAGAGTAAATATAAGCTGGGCTTCTTAAATGCAATAATAAGTCGATATTTATTTTATAGTAACTTTTACTTTCAAAAAGCTTTAAAGCTTTTCATTTTTTAAACCTTCTCAAATTTTTGTTAAGCTTTATTAGCTTTTCTTTTTTCCGAATCTTTTAGCTTTTCTTTTTTTAGAGCTTTTACAGCTTTGAGTGTTCTAAATCGAGTTGTAGATCAAGTTCAGGCATTAAAAAGTCAAGTTACAAAGGCCCAATGGGATAAAAGCTTTCAACAATTCAGTTACTGTAGTAGAAAAAAGATTTTAAGAACTGTGTACAGACCTTAAACTGATTATAACATGATATGGGTACTAATTTGTAGAAAAACCTATTAAAAATATAGTAAAGAAGCAATAATAAAGCTTTAAAGTTTTTTTTAAAACTAAGCTTTAAAGGTTCTTAAGTAATGCCATTTTTTTTCTGGCTCTAAATCTAGTATTTTAATAAAAATTATAAAGTAAGGTCATAACTACATTTTTAATATTCACTTTTGAGCTTCTAAGTCTATAGCATAAAATCAAGCCAATTTGGATGCCGCCTAGGCTATACAGCGAAACAAGAAATATTTTTAAACCACCAGGTTCCAAATTATCATGACAAAGAAAATTATGGACTCTTGTTTTCAAACCAGTCAATTGTATTCGGTATAGGTCTCACTGACTTTACATATTTTAATAATTTCCGCTTTTCGCCATTTCTCAATTAGATTTTCGTGTATGCCTTGGAGCGTCTATTTCTAACGACTAACGATCTATTTCTAACGACTTAATAACATATTCATACGGTAACGTTTTTTCGTAATCCACACTCATACTTAATTCAACCACAAATTATGAGACGAATTACATAATTCCACGTATAAAATTTTAAGAGCGTATCACCCAAATTCAATTTTTATTTGCTTGTGTACTACTAAAAAATCCATAAGATCTGTAATTTGTATCGGGTGTTCAGAAATTAACTTTTTTCAATTGTGAAAACACAATTTAACGGCAAATGACAAAACAATTAATGAAAAAAACAAGATAAAGAAGAAAAACTATCAATATGAATTACAAAAATTCTATGCGCACAGGTTAATTCGTAAAATAAATTCAAACATCAAATAAAGTAATTCAAAATTTTATGTGAACATGTTATAAAACATGTACTTCTTACATTTTACTCATTTATCAAAGACAGAAACCTATTATTAATCATCGTAATCTCCGTTTTCAAACTGTCAAAACCACAATTTAATGCTCTTGTCAAAAGAGTTTACTAGAAAAAATCAAAAATCAAGTAAAACTTTTCGCATATGCTTAGTTTCTATAAGAATCTGCTAATACTGAAAGCTTCAAATAACAGACAAAAATGGACCTTCAAAATTGAGCGATTAGATAAAATTGTTTTAAGGCAGTATACGACTGGTGTAAAGTCTTTCAGAATATCCTATTGGCCAACATCATAGCGAATCATCGTGGCGAACACTGACAATGGTAAATCATTGATGACGGACGATAAATTTTCTTTGGCGCCATATATAATTTTTAACACATGGTGTGCGGAATACGTACTTGTATGTTTTCTGACGATTGATACTTGAACGCGGGTCACGATCATGGTTTCTTTGTATCGCTTTTTTTAGCTATTCTTCGTACAAAATGAATTGCAACGCTTTTGTAGTGATATATAAAACCACAGCAGACGGCCCATAGTGCTACTTTATAACATGCGTTAAACAATCGTTGCTCTTGTTGGTGGGTACACAAATATCGAAATATACTGAAAATGAAGTCGAATGTTTTTAGTCTACTAAGCTAAACTAAATTTGCGCATAATTCCTCGCGCCCGGTACAATTCCGCTGCGAAATGAACCCGCACACAATGTGTTAAAGTAGTTTTTCAAATTTTCAAAGATGACAAAAGTTGGTTTTGTCTTACAGACATCTGTTTATTAGAGAGTCCTAACAGAAAATATCATCAAAAATCTTTAGTACTTTATTCCTTAACTGGGAGGTATAGTAGACAAGATCATGCAACGTTCAGCAAGTATTCGACTCATAACAGACAATGTCGCTGAATTTCAGTGTGTAGTCGACTCGTAACAGACAATGTAGCTCAATCTCAGTATGTAGTGGACTCATAACAGGCAATGTCGCTAAATTTAGGTACGTAGTCAACTCATAACAGACAATGTTGCTAAATTTCAGTATGTAATCGACTCATAACAGGCAATGTCGCTAAATTTCATCATGAAGCCCACTCATAACAGACCATATCGCAAACTTTCAGCTGTTTTTCGTATGGTGACATTACAATGAAGTTGTCATACATAACTCCCTTTGCCTATGTCACTGTCACGAGGATTGTTCAATGAAATTGTTCATTTACGATAATTTCATACAAATTTCGAATTGATATTGATATTGTGACTATTATTTATCGATGAAAATATCATAGTGACAATGTCGCCCAAATACACCACCGTGATTATTTTATTTCTTCGAGCTTAACATGTAATACAATCAATTTAAGATTATTTTAAAATAAAGGACAATGATTGATCAAATTTTCCTTTTTTTTAGCAACATTTCCAAATTTTTGGCAAAAATTTCCATTTCTTTTTTGATTTTGAGTGCAAGGCGTCGCGATTGAATTAAAATTGGTCACAAAAAATTATCATCATTTAAGGCTAGAAAGCACCGTTACCAAGAAACATCTATTGTCCATTACATTAACTTCAAATATTTAGGATTTTAATGAATTTAAGCACTATTTTAGATTTGGTGTTGAACTATTTATGTAGTGGCACAACAATGTCAGCAAGGTGATGAAGCCTCTGCAAGCCGCCGGGTGCAAGACAATAGCAAAGGATGTGCTCTGAACATACATTTTAGAGCTTTATCGGTCATAGCATCTAATTATAGTTCCATATGAATCATAATTTAAATTTAAATAATAAACACGTCGCTGTATGCTTCATATACCATTGTTGTGGGTTTGATTAATAACGGTCCGTATTCAGTCCAAACTTTTACAACATCAATTGGTTAAAAACTTTCGCTTAATAGCTGCTGGCTTTAAATTATCCGATTTTGAAGAAGAACACAAAAAATTTTGGTATAAATTTGATTTGCCACGCCTAACTTAGTATGCGACTATATATTTACATGTTAAAAAAAAATAAAAAATAATTAATTTTTTACTAAATTGTTTTTCGTGAGGCAAACCCATTCTAACTAGGCTTTGTTAACATTTTACACTGTAAATGCAAAAAAAAAACTGTCGAAATTGTCAAAAAGGAAAAAAAACTGATGAAAATATTAATTTTTTATAAGCAGGTTCACATTTTATTGATAGCTTTTTCTAAAAATCATATTTTATGATTTTTTTCATTTGATCGAGAATATAGTAAAAGCCTTCAAATGCTTTCTCTCATATTTTTTTTCTATTTAAAAAATTTATTTTTTTTTCATTTCTTTCCCAAAAATTAAGTCTCACAGTTCGTTGTTTTTATTTATTTTTCAAACCAAACTTCTCATTCTATATAATTAAAAAGTTTACCGCCATATTTATTTGAATATTTTCGACTTAGATAAGGTTTATAAAACTTAATTTGTATGAACACCTTAAATAGAAAATAATTTTTATGAATATGGCTGTAAATCTTTTTTTCTTATTCATACGTATTTTTAATTAAATTTAATTTAATTAATAATATTAAATTAATAATTATTTAAAAAAAAACATTTTTAGTTTTGATTTTTATTTTTTCTTTTTTTTGCAAACAAAAAGCTTTTATTTTATTTGTCATTTTTTTAGAAAGCATTAGACTGAATTTAATAAAAGTTTCATTTATTATTATTTTTAATTATAGAATTATGATTATTTTGTTTTTAAAAATTTTAATATTAAATATATAATTACTAAATTATAAATTTAATTATTATATTTATAATTATTTTAATTATTATTTAATTAAAAAACGAACAAGTCATTTTTTAGATTTATATTATGATGTTATTTTTAATTAAGTATTACGTCTCAACTATCAATTCGTTAATTTCTTTAATTTAATTATCATTGAACCAAGGACCGACACTCATTTAATTGAAAAACATAAAGTTCCCTAATAAACATAATCCTTGTGCCTTTAAGCAAAATTTATTTCATTTAGTACCCCTTCCTTCTGCTCTAAATCATTTTAAGTTAGAAAATAAAAATTCAAAAATATCATATTAATTTTTAAATTTTAAATTTAATTTAATTTTTTTAATTTAAAAACAAACGAAAAAAATATTATTTTTAAGTTATTTTTAATTATTAAATAATGAATTTATTTGAATAAAATGTGCATTAATTTAAAAACAACCAATCGATGATTTTCTTTGCCCAATTGCAATTAGTTTTTATGCATTATTTTTAAGGAATACATTTATTAATTACATTTTTAATTATTAATGAAATGAATTTGTAAGTTAAAATGATTTAGTAAATAAATTATTAAATAAAGATAAAAAACAAAAACTATATTAAATTTTTTTATTAAAAATAGGGCAGCCATAGGCCGCAGACTTCTTTGAGACTACAAAGTTCTCAACAATTACGGCTATGATATGGCTAAGCTTTAAACTGATGCATGAATTAGTTACTTTTACTACGCTTGTATCCTTTTTTATTTTGAAAAACAAACTGCTTGTTGGAAGACCCTTTGTATTATATGTTTACCATTCCCTTAACCCTTTCGCGAACAAGATAGCAAATTCCGTTAAATTTATTGCCAAATATAGGGACAGGACGGTATATACCGTCACTTCAGCCACAATCTGTTCCACAAAAAGACAAAGAGAAAATGGAACTGTTCACGAATAAGTTAACATATAAGATAATTAATAATTTTTTTAGCGGACCACCCACCATCAGGAGTAACTAAAAAGTGTAAGACGTTTCTAAAATTTTAAAACGATCGACTGCACAATCAAACACAAATTTGCTCTCATCGGTCCAGACTATTATGGTTTCAGTTCTGCTAGTGTGCATTAGGCAGGCAGCAGATCTTCTGTACAAACTATAGACCGGAAGGGGTGCCATAAATCCCATGAATCGCAGTGTTATGCTATAGTGCCTGGTCAGCATGATGATAATGATAATAAATATTAACTATTTTTTTGGTTTAAACTCCCTATGAAGTTGGTAAAAAGATCCTAAGGAGCAGGACACAAAGGTTGGGTGCCATTACCACCTGCAATGACTTAAAAGTTTTGCTGACGCATTTAGAATTGTAGTAGAATGACTACAACTTTGTTCAGAATTGAACAATACATTACTGAGCACTTCAAAATCAGAATAATAGCTGAGGATAATGTAGCTTCTTGTAACGATCAATGCTTTCAAAAGCCCTTCAAAAGGTATTGATATGCTTAGCAGTGTTGACTACCTACAATTCTTCTAAGCGTCATGAATGGGCACTGCTTAATAGAGCATGAAACACTTCAGATGAAGTATTTATTTATTACGAATGTGGAAAATAGTTAGTTTTCGAGTCTGTGTTCGAAGACTATAAGCGATGTCTACTTTAAACTATTTAGTAAGCTAATATCTAAGCATTTTTATACAAATCTACGCAAATTAGCAGATAGATTTTAGCAATACTGACGTATGTCCGAGAAATCTTTTCATTTACAATGCAAAAACTTAAAACCAGATTGACAAAATATAATGGCCCTTTCATGGGTGGCGTATTTCGAAATTTTTGTCCGAGATTAAAGAAATAACGCTCAAGCTATTCAATAGTATTTCATTTGTTATGATTGTTTGCAGCTCACCGCTTTGCCGTTCAGTGCGTGGTCTTAACCTAAGACCGCTTCTGTGGTAGGAGTATAGGCATTGCAAAAGCAGCTTTGGAATTCATTTCTTTTAAAATAAAAAAGGAGGTGATAGATAGGTTGCCTAGACGTGCTAGGAGCAGGGGTTTCAATAAGATGGTTAGCGCTATTGGCTAACGTTAGTCAAAGGAAAGTCGCGTTAATGCGACGTATGTACATTGTACATTCCTACAAGGAACATAGGGCTTTAATAAAGTTGTTTCAACCGTGCCTCTCATTTGTCATACGCCTTGTTTCGCTTCAATTATGTGTTGAAGTTTTTATTTAATTTTCGAGCTGCCCATAAAGCAGAGGGTCTGCCAACGCTTCTGGTATTGTCATCCTGCGGTGCTCTAAGCGTATCCTCAATCCAATGCCATTCACGCTTACGAATCTTTATCTGAATTGGAATTTATTAGGTGGTGTGCCATTGTTCCCTATTTTTTCGGGCCAAAAAATACGTAAGATCCAACGAAGGCAGCTGTTCACAAAAACTTGAATATTGTTGGTATCCCTAGGTGCAGCATTCCATCAAGTAGTACTGTCTTTTGCTGGAATTAAATATTCCAAGTCTGGTGTCAGTCGTCATTTGGAAGGAATGCCATAGGGGGCTTAACTTTCTAAGTTCCCGTCTTGTCCTGCCTAAGCTGTACTTTATGTCCCGGAATGAACTACCGGTCGTCGTACTCATGCAATCCAGATATACAAAAGAAGCTACATCTTGTACCGTTTACATGCAGTCCCCAGCTAAGGCTTTTCTCCAGAACTCATTTGCAGCGTAATGAAGACCACACCGCTTCATGTAAAAAAGTGTAAAAGGCTCTCCCAAAGTTAGCATAAAATACACGAACACCATTCCACATTTTTGTCCATCTATTATTATGAGACTATTCAGCAAGGTTATTCCTCTCTAATTTTGACACTTTCAGAGGTTCTTCTTTTTCTGCACTTACATATTGACACCCTATTTGATATCAGCAGGCATATACCCTGAATTCCAATATTTCCGTATAATAGAGAACAGTAACTGCAACCTGATGTTGGGCTATAATTTAAACAAATCAGGTAAAATATTATCGTTCTCTGGGACCTTATAATATTTTGATGTGGTGTTAGTCGTCTGAATCTACGGGAGATAAGAACAAAGGGTGGAGATGTCATTTCTTACAATATGGATGATACATGAGCAGATTGGTAGACCAGATGTCGAAGGATCGGTTTAAAAGTTGGTCCGAATTAACAGTTGTTCATTCCTGGATCTACGCTGTTTGCCCACGGATGATGTTCTCTGTATCAAACGTTTAATGGTTTTATATATCTCCCTACTGCGATGGGTTTTGGCAGGTGCTTGTGCTCCGTCGGTGATACTATTAGCCATTTCCGTCTAACCTGCCTGCCGCTGTTTTTGACCCTAAAATTGAGATTATTGTAAATGCCTTGTCGTCGTTGCCCTGACGTATGCGTTCTAGCGGTATTCAGCTGACCCTTGATCCTCTTCCGTTCCATTTTTACGTTCTATGTGTCGCCAGAGATCCATTCCCTACGTTCTGCGTTAGGGAGACCTAATAAGGTAAAATATTATTTATTCGCTTATTGCAATGTGGTCGATGGCTTTCGGTCCGATGATCCGGAGATAACTACGTCACTTTGTCGATGTGTTTGTGAGGGAATATAGTTCCTTCAATTACCAGGCCCTTTGTAGCACACAAATCGGTAAAGAGAGTTTCATTTTTGGCCAATCGTCCGATCCCCTGTTTCCTCATTATACTCTCGCAACAGGTATTAATACAACTTGATAGCTCTTTATTATTTTCAATCCTAATCTACGCAAGTAAGATAAGCACCTTAGATAAGCTCGAAGTCATTATTCGAGACGCTATTGCTGAAGTAAATCGCCATACATATCGAAGCAAGTAATCAACAATTACACCAAAAGTGTGCAACACCACCGACAAAACACAAATCAAAGCGGTCATTAAAGTAATACGCTATTTTATAAATAATTGGTTTAAATGTAGCATCCAACTACATTCGAAAACAAGTTTTTCTTTTACATCAGTTTCTTTGCCCAATGCCTATATCAAATCACCCCAAATAACCACAGGTTAAGAAACACTGACCATAGAAACAAACCATCCATTCCTTAATAAAGACCTGCGTGATACTCAGCCACACAAAAAACATAAAAACATTCGTCATACATACTATGTTTAACCCGCTACTGTAATTTCGGATCATTAAAATGAGATGAAAAGAAACGATGAAATAAATCTAAAAACCTATGTACCCATAATCTAAATTATCGACATCCCACCTTTGGCTTCATCAACATCATCATTAATTATGTGTTAATAAGACAGTGTTTGTTTAAAAAGAAAACAATACCAAATGTTGGTCGTAATTATTACACAATAAAGGCATAAAAATAAGAAGAAGAGGAACAATCAAAAATGTGTACACAGTATACGCTCATCTCGAAGAGTCTGTAATAAAATTGACACAAAAAATTCAATTGAAGGCAAACGAAAAGTCAAAATAAAAAAATTAAATGAAATGGCCAATTTGAAATAACCATCAGCCTCAATTCAAAAATAGTGCATAATGTGACCCACAAATGTGAGTTCTTTAGTTTGAAATGATATTGGAGGCTTCGTAGAGTTTTTATCAAAGACTTTTATTTAAACAAAAATCGGTAGTTATAACAATAAATTAATAAATCAATTATAAGTATGTATGCATGTATATGTAATCGGCATTGTTTTACGACCTGCACTAACCTTTCGATCAATTTGTCGATGCCGTTACGCCGAAAATCGTCCGTTCTGGTATCCAAGAAATTGTTCCAAATTTGAAGGTCCTTTTCATTGTCGACAGAAAATAACGAAATTATTTCACAACCGAATGACGGTCTCATTGAATAAATGCCATCCAAGACAACGTCGAGGTGACGCTACATTTGCAAATCCCCCATAATCTGAGGGGAAACTTCTCGCGGAATCAAATTGATTATAACATTATGGACAAACGTTTTCTTCGTGTATAATGAAGACCTCAATCACAATCTCTTGATAACGAATATATCCTGTAAAATATCCTTTACAAGAAAATCGTATATTGTGAAGCTGGATGACTCGAATATACGGAACATAAAAATCGTAAATTGAAAAATGTGAACAGGGAGAACGTTGAGAATGTGTGGAATGGTATAAAAATACAGTAAAGGCAATAGCTGAGAGTATTCTGAGAGCCTACAGCAAACCCTAGGCCGGAGAATGGATGACAGACGATAAGAACATGGTCTATATATGAGTTAAACAGGAAGATCGGCATTTATTACCACTCCAGGGAAGAGACATCCAAAACAATGCGTTGTTTGTAGACATATTGGTCTAATGGGCCACGCCCTTAAAATTTTCCTCGGAATATATCACTTCGGAATTTATGGTAAATATGAGATATTGGGTGATACGTAAGTTGAGTTCAAGGAGGGTATGGGTACAAGAGAAGAACAGCTCTCTTTATAGGTTCTGATACGGAAATGCGTAAACGTACGGAAAGATATTTTTCTTGACTGCGCAGATTTAGGAATTATAGGTGAGACGGAAGATAATACGATGGCGGGTACCCAAGAGTACGAAACTTCGAATATCTAGTGGTCAAAGTTTATGGAAAATGGGAAAGAAATGGTAAAAGATTCATTTTTCAGATACAAGAAAGTTTTTCACAGTCACGACATCAACAATTAGACAAAACAGCGCCTTATTAAAACGTATATATGGTGGGTTTTGTTATATACTTTAGAGATATGGTCTATAAAAGCTGTAGATGTAAAAAAACTGGAATCCTTAGAAATATGAATTTGTCGCTCCTTCAAAAAATTCTCTGGACACAATATATGCCTAAATCAATAGTTCTGGAAAGTAAGTATAAACCGGGAAAGGAAAACAGACATCATTTCTATGACACATCAAGATAAACTCGAAATATAGCCTACTACAGACTACAATTCTAGAAAATGTTTAAAGGAAGAGCCTCTAGGCGAAGAAAGAAACTGCACGGCTTGGACTGGTATTCGAGTTGTGTGAAATTCTTTGCGCGAAGCCAGAAGCAGAGATTGCTTTATGATATGAAAATATCATATTTTAAAATAATACAAAATGATGTATGTATGTACATACTCGTATGTATGTATAATTGTAATGGTCGCTGACATTCGGAAAACATGAATATGCAAATAAAGAAGAAGAAATAAAACAATAAACATATCGCGCTGGTTCTTCTAAAGTAGATCAACTCGAATTTTTTAAACTTTCACCTTACCTTTAAATTGCTTTTGGTTTTAATTGAATTTAAAAACCGGAACACATACTGTTCAAGTTGTTTTATTGCTCACTGTATATTAACTTTTGGTGGCACTAAGGAAAAATCAAATGGTATTTTTTTGGCGAAAGGGTAAGAGTAGAGAAAATGAACCAAGATTTTTATCGTGGGTAGACATGGCCAATTTATAACGCTTTCTTGCAAAAAGTGAATTTTGAGTTGACCCACTTTAGAGGAACCAGGGCGATACAACATACAATTGGTTGGTCACATCAGGCAAAATGCTTTTAGCCTGCAGGTAACATCATCATCATTATTATTATTATTACAAAGATGATAATGTTGAAGAGAATGAAAAATGAATATGAGAAAAATAAGACCGTAAAAAAACGAGTACAACACGATTTACAACATTTTCAAGAAAATAAATATAAGGAACGAAAACTACAGTAATAAAAATATAAAAATTACAAATACAAAAAAATATTATTTAATGTAGAGGCCACAGGTACTATTACATAATTTAATAAGAAACAACAACAACAGCAACAATAACAAAATAATAATTCAATTAATTTTTAAATAGCCGTGAATAATAATAATAATAATAAATAGGATGTAATACTTTATTTGTGCTCTTTGATTTTAACACTCTCTTCTTTATTACTTTGCTGACATCTCTCGCTCACACACTTTTTACATTTTGTTTTATGAGTGATTGTCTAAATAGTAGTTAAATTATTACAGTTATAAATATGGTTGTTTTGTGTGCTGTTATGTATGTATGTGTGTATGTATGTATATGCTTTATAATAAATAATATTAAAACTAATAAATAGCAAACGATTTGATTAATTAATATGCATTAGAGGTTATAATTTCACTTAACGACAAATAGGTATGTATGTCTGTATGTAAGTATAAATGTAAACAATAGAAAATCATACCTATGCAATAATTATATAACTGTAATATTATTATGTACAAAAACAAAATAATAACAAATTTGCAGCAAAGCAGTTAGGCAAAGCGAAATAAAAATCAAAGGAAACAAAAACAAAACCTCTTTTAATATTAGTACAAAAGAAAACAACTACAACAAAAAGAGGAAGAAGTTTTAACATGTTTACGTTATACACACACACAAGCAAACAATAAAGCAAGCAATCACAGAATCATGTTATATGATACGTGAAAGTTAGAGTGAAAAACAGGAAACAAACCAACCAGAAAAAGTTGACAAAGTTATAAAAATTTAACCCTTTAAAAGCATTTTAAGTAGTAAAACATCAATAAGAAACAAATTTTAAACAAAACAATAGCTTTTCACCAAAATGGTGTAATTTTTAGAGAAAAATTAAATAAAATTGAATTTTTTTAAATTAAAAACATATTTTTTATTATACAACTAAATAAAACAATAAAATAAAAAGATCAACAAACATAAAAATAATACAATTTTTTTTTTTTTAATAATTAACAGAATAAAAATTAACATTCTCTTCTAGGTATTATAGCTCGCAAATTGCTGCTTAGGCGTTTGTTTAATTATCTTTTTTAAATTTATAAATAATAACAATGAGTTGTAGAGATGATGAAATTAAGGCTGAGATTTATGCTAAAAACTCCATTCAATTCCTACCGATTTGATCAACTTGAGCTTGTAAATTGTTGATGACCTCAGAGGGTACTTGATCGCCTAAAATTTCGAATAAATTAATGCGTTGATTACCGGGTATCTGTTCGTAGGCACCCAATTCTATGCCTTCTTGCACATTTTGAATTTGTGCATCTTTAGGTATCAGGAAAGTTTGCTGAGCCTGACGTATGGCTTCGTTGGTATACGCAGCGCCCTCACGTTGTTGTGGCAAAGCACTGGCCATGGCTACAATTACAGTCAAGACCATAAAACACACAGCAAAAGATTTCATGTTGTTGTTTTGTTGAAAGAAAAAACACTAAACAGCAGCAACAAATGAAAATATAACTTTATTTTTTATTCCGCTTTTTTAATCTTCTTAAATACGCCAAACGACGATCTTACCTTCTGCACAGTCCAAATGTTAATAACAACACTTGCCTTAACTTTACCACAGTTTATAGACTTTTGGCTTAAACAAAACTAATCAAAAACTCTACTCTACCACCACCACCACCTCTACACTTAACAGCCACTTCTCAAGCAGTCAACTCTTTTGAAAAACATTCAACACAAAAAATAAAATTCAACATGATTTCAGAGAGCTGCTGCTGGCGGTGGCAGCATTTTATTCATTTCATTGCTGTTTTTTTACAAATATATTTTATTTTGTTTCACATTTTTTTATTTTTTTTTTTTTTTTTTTTTGCAATAAATTTTTCTTCTGTCGTCTTTAATAGTTTCAGTTTTTTTGTCTCTATTTTTTTTTAATACACAAAAAACAAGACTCATCTTCAAATGCAAAACACGTTTACTCGTATATAGTGAAGTGTGAGCATTTTGATGGCGTTATTAGTTGTAAGGAAAGTCATTCCAAAAACATTCAAATCTTTGATTACACGATTTATTAGTGCAGTAGCTGTTATTGAATATTTGAATTTGGAAAGTAATGGATTTTGCCTTAAATTTTTTGAAAATTTAAAACCCATAAAAGTGAATAAAATTAGCCCTTGAAACGATAAGAAACCAAATTTACAAATTGTCTTTTAGAAATTTTTTTAAAATTTGTCTAAGAAACCATTTTATTGTTTCATTTTTTATGGAGCTAAATTTCAAACAAAACGAATGGAGAGCAAACATTCTGAGTTTGAAAAGTTACATTTTAAGTTTGAAAGCTAGTCTTAAAATAAATACACACAAGAGCAAGGTGATGCGCTACAACTGTCTGTTGGCTATGGCCGTGTCCGAAAAAGCACGCCAGGTAGATCAATCCTTTGCTAACTGACGCCGTTTTAATATTCCGGATGCCGTCAAGTTCTGAAACAAAGTTGTCTCTCAAACGAAGATTTGGTCATCCTCTTCCCCGCTTTCTGCCTTGGGATACCGTGTCTAAGGCCTGCCTTTCCGGAGTTTCTTCATCTATACGAAAGACGTGGCCACGCCAGCGCAGCCGTTGTATCTTCATGAGATTCACTATATCCACGTCCCAGTACAGCTCGTACAGCTCGCTGTTCCAACGTACGCGGTACTCAACTCCTACTCGTAGATATACTGTAGATCTTATGAAGTATTTTGCTCTCAAACGCTCCTAAAAAATGTTCGTCGTTGTTCGACAGAGTCCATGCTTCTGCGCCATATAACAGGACAAGGATGATAAGCAGGAGTTTAGTTAGAGTGTGTTTTGCTCCTCAATTGTCTACTGAGCCCAAAGTGGCATCTATTGGCAAGAGTGATTCTCTGTTTGATCCACAGGCTAACGTATTTCACGGTGTTAATGCTGTTACCAAAATAGACAAAGTCCTTCACAATTTCAAATCTATGGTCACCAATAGTCACTCTCTCTCTCTAAGATGCGAGGTCTCTTTAGTTGTTGACAAAATATACTTATTCTTTTCTTCATTCGCCCATTTAGACGCTTCTCTCTCTAGACTGGAGTGCGCAGAAGATATTGCACGGGTATTAAAGCTGACAATATCGATGTCGTCGGTGTATGCCAGCAGCACGATGCTCTTGTAGAAAGTGGTACCCTGTCAATTCGACACGGCGGCACGAATAATTTTCTCCCGTAAAAGGTTGAAGTAGTCACATGACAGGGAGTCGCCTTGTCTAAACTCGTTTAATACCAAACGACTCGGAGTGGTCCTTCCCAATTCTGACAGAGCTTTCAATGGCGCTCAAAATCATGCTGCATAGCCGTATAAGTTTAGCTCGGATATCAAATTTAAACATGGCCGTGTAGAGGCAATTCCTATTTATACTGTCGACTGCGGCTTTAAAGTCGACATATAGCTGGTGTGTGTCAATATTCTTCTCATGGTTCTTCTCCAGGATTTGACGTATTGTTAAAACCTGGTCGAAGGTGGATATACCATGCCTGAAGCCGTACCGATAGGGTCCGGTCATGGTTTTTTGGCACCCTCCCCACTATGGGAGTCTGATGATATCTCGAAACGTGCTGTTATCAACATATTTAAGCCGTACGGTAAATCAATTCTTTTGTATGGCTGCGAATCTTGGCATACGACACCACACGACATAAATGCAACCCAAGTATTCGTTAACCGCTGTACACGAAGGATACTCAGGTTATTTTGGCCGAGCATTATATCCAAAATTCAACTTTGGCTTTAAACCGATCTAGATACTTAGCCGCAAATATCACTGGATTAATCAGAAAAACACTTAGAATTGGCAGTCTGTCGCACATTTGACAACTTAATAATGAAGACAACCGAAGTGGAGTGAAATAAAACATATTTCATCAAACCGAACTGAATCGAGAGAGTTCGTTGTTCATTCCTATAAGAAACCACAACAGCTGTTATAAACTTTTTAAATAGATCGGAGATAAAGCTCAGTTTTCCTGCCAAAAAATCGTCATAAATTATTTAAAAATACTTCAGAAAGAACAGTTAAGCGTACACCTGACGCATTGACAGTTTTCCCGATAACTTCTTTTGATAAAAGATATTCGTAACAGTATATATGTATAAAAGGAATAAAATAGTTTAGGAACGTTTTCAGTATTATTTCGTTTTCAGTAATATTTTCGTTATTTCTTTTCCTTTAATTTCTTTTAAAATTTATATTTCAGTTACAAATGCTTTATTGCACTAAACGTAATTTTAAACTTCATCATGCCAGTAACAGCGAAAAAATCAGAATTACTTTTTCTTCCTTTCTTCATATTTTGCATAATTATATTCATGGAAAACTTATTATTTTTTCCTAAAAATGTATCTCTTAAATGTATATCCACAAATGCAGCAACCAACGATGGACGATATTTCAATTGGTGAAAACAGGCAGAAATAATTTTTACTCATTGGATTTTACCACAACTGCATGATCTATTCGACAGTTTGATGAATAAGTAAAAACATGCATCCTAGATGGCTCTATACTCGGACGGACTTTATGGAATGTAATGTACGATGGTATGTTGAGGATTATACTAACTGACGATTCATCGATTTTCAGCGACACTGACGACATTGCGTTCGTTGGTGATTGTAGACAAACGGCTCGACACTCTAGAGGCAAAATGCAACGATACTGAGGAAAGAGTAGAGGTGACTGACTAATGCAGGCCTGGAATTAGCAGCACAGAAGATAGAAGCAGTACTGATAGGTACACACAGACGAAGGTGGCAAATATGACTGTGTATCTGTGGTCACACGATAACTTCACAATAGTTTATTGCCTCTTGTCGTGATGATCGACGAAAAGGCAGGGAGAGTAAATCGTGCGCTCGCTAACTATGTATATACGACGGATAACACAGGTTCAGAGACGCTCAGTGTTGAGACTCTCCTGCGCATACACACAATATCCGAGAAGACAAGAAAGCTGTGACGGCTTTAGAGTGTGCAAGGTACAACACCGTTATAAAAACGGAAATCAAAGGAGCGCTCACAATTAATTGGAGAATGGCAGCAAAGGTGTCAAACTCACCACAACAGCAGAAGGACATATACTCTTACACCCTGTGTCGAAATATGTATTACGAGGCTGCACGGTGATCTGGATTTTTATCTTTCACAAATTCTGTCCAGCCACGGATGTTTTCAGCAATACCTGCTTCAGTTTAGGCTGGCGGAAAGTCCTATGTGTTCAAACTACCTAGGTAAAATGGGAATCGCGGATTACGTTGCATTCGTAAACCACGTACCTCTCGAGGCTTTTGGCTGCAGACCAACTGTTGAAAATTTAATTGATGAAATTTGCACATAGGGTACCGAATGGAATGCCGGCGAATTGCTCGTTGGACGAATTGTGCATAAGTACTGCTGCGATAAACGGAATCGACAACCGGTGAGCGGTTGCTGCAAGAGCACAATGGACAATTGAACTCAACAAACGTGATGTTAGAGCTTAGTGCTCTGGACAACCTCTGTATATAATACTTCATCGGTAGCTCTGGGAGGAGGATCCACAGACGGACACCGGGGAGATATTAGTGAGTGAAGGTCCTACACTGACTGAGGCTTTCAACTTCTCTATACCTCGTTAAAAAAATATAAACATAAGTAAAGACATTAAAAAGCTCATCGTCTACATTGGACAAAAAACATGGTGCTGATTACAATGTTTTTGTTGGCGACTACGAATCCTCTACCATAAGAGAATTTCTAGTTGCAACTTAGAGCTACACTGTCTGCATGTAGTACTTCCTTTTTGCTAAGAGGTTTAGGAATCAATAAACTCCGACTTAATGCCACTCCACATCAAGTTAATAGCCTTTCCCTGCAATTTAGATTTAAGCCTTACGGTAGCTCTATGTGGATGTGGTTCTATAGTCAATTGGAGATATAATTAAGGTCAGCAAAGTTTGTTCTAAAAATTCTTAATTTTTTCATTTAAAAACTAAACCTAATTTGTTTGTAAGGATACATAGCAGTTGATGAATTAGAGATTTAAATTGCCCCAATCGAAGAGCGCAAAAAACAGTTTATTGAAACGAACAAAAATTAAATCCATTTAAGTTTTTATTAAAGTTAATGTCAAGAATGGCCTTAAAACAAAAATTAATATTGCATTATCGACATTAACAATTAAAAAAAAAAAAACTGTATCAACCACTTATCCGCTCGTTGAGTGAAGATCGCCACTTCAGAAACCACTTCAAGTTTATCTTAAGAAAATACTCTTACAATATAGCCTTCCCTCGCTAATAAAATGTGTAACTATATACACAATGAAATGAAACAGCTTTTGCAATGCGCTCACCCACCACATTCAATGGATATTTGGCTGTTTGGCGAGTTGGTTGGCTACTTAACCTCCAATTCAAAAGATTTAAGTGGTCGTAGTCATCGTCGTCGTCATATTGTATGCTTGTAATGAATGACAACGATACTTGTATTGTAGGCCAGTTTAAATGAAATTCGCGTGAATGGAAAAGTGTTCGTATAGACGACACACAAACAACAAACGTACATACACGGCAAACGTACATACATAAGAGTACGATTTCAAATTAATAATTATTTTACACAAAGTATTATTCAATAATTTATAATGATGCTTCCAGTTTATATCTCTACCTGTATGTACTTTTGAATTTACGTAATATTATGTGCTTATATTTGAGAGTAAGAAGAGTGGGCTCCTATTTGTACACAGAGTTTAAGGAGCTTAACTTATCCACCACTTATGATAATAACTAAACCAGCAAAAAATCAAAATTCAGCTTTTAATGCCACCAGTAGTGGTAGATGAAGTTCATTTTTGTTGAATGTCGGCTATAGACTATTTTTCGTTTTTTTTTTTTTTACTGGAAGTGGAAGTAAGCGGTTCATTGAACACAAGTCAGACAACAATTTCAAAAAATTTAGGTGAAATTCAATAATAAAATGTTTAAAATGAGGACAAAATATGAAAATTTTTACTCGCATAAGTGTTTAATAAGTATGAATACCCATATTCTAAGGCCCATAAATTTTTAAAGCAATAATTAAAACCAATAACTACAGTTTTGCTTTGGGGGTGGCGTGGAGTGTTGTTTAGAGGCAGGCATCCCCGGTTCAAATCCCCGTAGAGGACATGACAAAAAATGTAATTGCGTTTTCGAGTGTTTAATAAAGAGACTTTAACCTCCCTCCAGATAAATCCATCTAAAGAAGCCCTCCTGACCTTTCAGCTTACCGCTGGCGATGATGGCAAACATCAATCGAATGATCAGGAGAAAACGCCACCTACTGGAAAAAAATTACAATGCTAAGTAAGGATCACCACCACCACTAGCAAGGAAATTAAGCACTACACACAATCATATGGAGGCGAGTTACAGAGATTAATCATCTACTTACATAGCTTGAAAATCAAATTGAAACAAAGCCAACATGCTTCCTAGAGAAATGTCAAAGAAAAAAATTAGTTTTTCTTTAGCTGATAAAGGGTGGTCAAATTTGAGGTTAGGAAGTAAATTAGCTTAAAAACCCATTCTTTTTTGATAAATTCAGTTTTATTCATACCAATAGAAAATGGAGATATGGGAATTAATAATGGAATATGATGTCGGGCAAATATTCACCACTAGACCGTCGGCAGACGTCCGATCTTTTCGCAAAATTTTTAACCACATTTTTCAACAAAGTATTGCTTATCTCGTCAATGCAGCGCCAAATTTCATCTTTCAGAACAGTTTGAATAAAACAATAATGTTGATCTCTAGCCCCATAAAGTGGGTTAATATTCCTCTCTATCAAGAACAAGTTCTTTCACCGCTTTTGTGTGTTGTTGTTGTTCTTAATGAGATACGCAAGAAATTTGATCAGTTAAGCGTCAACGTATACCTCAGGCTTATACTGATGTCGTAACTCTGCTTATCACGTTCTACTGTCATGCTGCGTACATCATAATGACTTGGGTGCTAACCCAGCGAAGACGGAGCTGGTACTATTCACCAAGAAGCATAAGATTGCCAAAATATCTCAATGTTGTGCTGAACCGTCATTCAAGATGGAAAAGGAATATCAAGAAGCGGAAAAAGAAGGCTATGATGGAATTTTCTTCCGGCAAGAACTCAATTAGAAGGAGTAGGAAATTAATACCACATACTATACACTGGCTGTATAGGACCTATTGTGATCTTGTCTAGGGGCACGCAGTAGTTCTTTTAGCGGGGGCAACTATGAGAACGCTACCATCGGTCGTTTTGTGCGAATTGGATAATCAGTCACCCTTATAGAAGTGCTAAAGATTATATATTGCTGACCTTGAATTTTCAGACCTAGCAGGAACGACTGGAATTTGAGGAATCTACCTCTTAGCGCTCTGGCTTTCTAAACAGTCAGTTCTAAAATGAGGAGAAGAGGTACTGGGGTACACGTCCACTGCCAACAGCTCGACCTTAAGTGCTCTCATAAGTTGAATGACGAATGTAGTGTTTACCAACCTGAAGCATTCGCGTATGATAGGGAACATTCAGGTGCCATGGATTATCTTTTTTAATAGTCATAAGACCAATAAAGCGTTAAAATCATGCTCGATTAAATCTAAAATCGTCCTAGACTTATGACTTTGCTTTGGGTACCTAGTCACTGCGATATTGCTGAGACGGAGACGGCTGATGAACTGGTCCGACATATATAGCTCAGAGTCAGCGGACATCACTACATGCCACTGTGAAAGAAGATCAATGCCGATTTCTGCAGATTATGTGAGGATTAAGAGGAAACGGACGACCAAATACCTACTATGACACTGCCCTACGATTTTTAGTAGAAGGCATCGAACCCTAGATGGACATACTTCCCTTTTAGACATATAACCTACCCATATTACTATTATTATTATGGGAATTGACCCAAAGCCTTAGGACCTTGTTCTTTTACTTGAAAATGGACAACAACCTAGTTAATCAGAACACATATGGAAAAAAATGACGTTCGTGCGCTGATTAAAAATTACTTTACCGAAACCAAAGAAAGGCTTAAAACCCGTTAGTATTAGTTCATTGAAATATTATGGTTTACTTCGTTCAAGTGCTAATGTAGCAGCACAAATGTCGCCAAACGTTTGGGTCATCTAAAAAAGGTGTGTAATGAAAAATATCCCATAAACTCCATGGAATGATATTAAACGGAAGGAGTTCTGAAGCTAAGGCTTTAAGCGTCATCAATTTCATTGAAAAATGTTGGTATAATGAGTTAAAATGATATTGTAGCAGACATATGGCGCCAAACATTTAGGCCGTTTGAAAGAAGCTGTGCAAACAGAAATAACCCATAAAACCCACGGAATGATATTAAAAGGAAGGAGTTCTGAAGCTAAGGCTTTAAGCATCTTATCCAATTGGGTATGTCACATTTAGCATGTACATTTGGGTATAGAAAATAAAAACACGCGATAAATACCGCGTTTGCTTACAATCGCGACCGTGATCAACTGTGTGACCATTTGAAATGAGAGTATGACGATGTTCAAAACAAGTTCTTAGGACGAAGCGGATGCTGAAAGACCTTCCGTTCTTGGAGCGCGGCTGCGGCCTGGTATTAACATAAAGAAGAATGGTTTGGCCTTGTCGACTTGGTATTCTTAGCCACTTTTAGGAGGTGTAGATGGGCTATATAAAGCTCATTGCTGATCTTAGCATTCCATTCGATAATTTCCCAGCATGCAGCATGCCACTCCCAAGTCACACTAAAAAAATATCATGGCGCTCCTTTGATTGAAAGCAGGCTTAACTCTCAGCTTTTGCATATTTCCTAGATACAGCCGCTTCATATTTGGCAGGATGTTATATGGCGACCGAAATGTTGAAAAGCAATTTGAAAACGATTCAGCGATTCAACGATTACCGATTTCGTCAAGCTTTTAAATGACCCCACAAGAATATAATTTTTTGGCGAATGCCATAGAATGAAGAAGATTGATTAACTTTTTATGGCCACAGTATATTTTTAGGACAACTCCTGACTTGTTTAAAAGTCTTTGAAAAGAACAAATTTATTTCCCAACCCAATAATTATTTTTTATGATTTTTGAAGGGTTAAATCTCTACTTGCTTTTATTTTGCTTTTGTAAACAATAAAAAGTAACCAGTCTGGCAGCACTATAACAATTCTATTGACATAAGGCAGCATGTGTAAGGGAATTGTCAAACGTGTTTGAATAAAAGGCAAGAAAAAAAAAAAAACAAAAAAAACAGCAGCGTGATTCTATTTTATTTTTAAAAGAAATTCGAAAAGAATAAAATTCTTTAGAGAAATCTTGACAAAACAGTAGTTTATGCTTTAAAGCATAAAATTTTATTTAAAAAAAATAATTAAAAACGAAACCGCAAAGTAATTTCTGAGCCCTTAGAACGAAGAGGCTTTGAAGAATAATGGAAACAGAAAACGGGGAAGGTCAAGTACAAGTGCATTTTAAAACAAAACAGGAGCAGTAAGTTTTAATGAAAGAAAATAAAAACTTTATTTATTTTAAATGTGAAAAACATTTTCCTTTAGGTATGGCGTACCTGATGTGCCCTATTCCATCGAAGCTACTGTAGCCACCACCGAATTGAATACCTTCATTAATACCCTGTTACAGCAGACTGCTGTTGAGAATCATACTAGAAATGTAGATTTTGATTTTATCGTCTTCGATGAATATTTACGTGGCCGTCTTTGTGATCATTTAAGGGAGAAGGCTATCTCCTTTGAAGATGCCATAGAAATTGAATATGTCGAAAGATTTCCAGCACCTGAACCACAGGATTGTCTGTTACATGACGATTGGGTATCGACTGTAAAAACCTGTGGTAAATGGGTTCTAACAGGCTGCTACGATAACACTGTTAATATATGGACCATCAAGGGTAAACATGTTTTAACCATACCTGGTCATAGTATGCCTGTTAAGGCTGTGGCCTGGGTATCTTTAGACGAGGAACGTGGCAAATTTGTTACTTGCTCTCAGGATCAGACGGCTATGCTATGGGATTGGTTAGTAGCAACAAATTCGGTAGAATGTGTATCTGTATGCAAGGGTCATGAACGTGGTATTGATTGTGTTGATGTAAGTCCGAATAAGCAACGATTTGCTACTGGTTCCTGGGATACTATGCTTAAAATATGGTCAGCCGATATCAATGAAGCCGGTGAGGGTACCTCGAAAAGAGCCAAGCCCAATGCTGGTTCAACGAGGGTAAGTTATAAATTAAAGAAAATTTTGTTTTTATTTAAATAACATGTGTTTTAGACCCCACAAATGACTCTACAAGGCCATCGTGAATGTATATCAGCTGTACAGTGGTTGGATGATACTACGTTGCTAACAAGCAGTTGGGATCATACAATGAAAATATGGGATTTAAATATGGAAGGTATTAAAGCTGAGATATCAACAAATAAATCCATATTTGATGCCAGCTACTCGAATTTGAATAGACTCATAGTGACAGCATCGGCTGATAAAAATCTAAGACTCTATGATTCTCGAACAAATCGTAAGTAATTGATAATCAAAAACACCCTTAAACAGGCACAAATAAAATGATGTAAATATTTTTCAGAGGGCTCTGTGGTACGTAACACCTATTTGGGTCATCAGCAATGGGTGCAAGCGGTTATGTGGTCAACAACTGAAGAATATTTATTTGTTTCGGGTTCATATGATAATCAAAATAAATTATGGGATTGCCGCAGGTTGGCTATTAATTTTTATTTTAATTTTTTAAATTTCTAATTATTTTTATTTCTCTTTCCAGTCCCAAAGCTCCTTTGTATGATCTTTTGGGTCATGGTGATAAAGTTTTGGATATTGATTGGTCAAATCCAAAATATATAGTTTCCGGTGGTGCTGATAATACAGTACGCGTTTATAAATCACGTAAAGCTTTAGAGTCGAAGAAAAACGAAATGGACACCAAATAAATAAGTTTATATTTAAAAACAGAACAAAATATTTTCTGGGAAAATATTCCTAAATGTGGCTAAAATTTAAATTTAAAAGTGTTTTCTTATGATAAAATAAAAATCGCAGAAAAATAATTTTATATTCGGCAGCAAGTTTTTTATTAAAAATTGATTGTAACTAAAGTTTTAGTTTGTCCAATAGTCAGACTGCTATAAAGGCACTTATTAGTTGTTACGTCAGCCCATGGCTGGTTGCATCTTGCAGGAAGGACTTCACGTAGCTTCTGTACAAATTCAGTTTTGAACTGTAAAGGGTTAGACGAAGAGTGTGATTTGGCGAACAGGTCTGTAAGACCCCTAATAAGTTTCCTAGCTGGGTTGATGTACCTATGGTGGGGCAAGGAAGACTATAATCTTTAGGCTGCTATGGCCCAGATTTCATAGCTCATAGGACGGAATGGGTCCTGAATCCTAAGAGGTTTTCAGTGAAGTTGCTTCTGCCAGGATATCTGATTCAGATAAATTTCTATCAGGCAACAGCTGCCTGGAGAGATGAATCTAGGTGCCAGGGTTGCTGTTGTTGTATTGCCGAATGTCGTCTACTTCTGTATCGGTGGGAATACTATTTAAAACTGCCTGAGAGGTAGCAAGATCCCAAGAGTCTATTCTTACATGCCTGGGAGGAGGTTATCTCTCCACTAGGTGGTGGTTGGGATGGCATTTGACTATTCCTCCCTGAGAAAAACAAGCAGAACTTAAAACAGTGGTTGCTGAGTTGAAAATCCTTGGCCGACTTGTCGGGTTGTTTCGGAACGTAGATCCGATTGTTGTCGGTTCAACAACTGTGCTGCGTTCCGAATTTCTTTCCCGTGGAAAAAAATGTTCTGAAACAGCGTTTGCTGATGTGACAATCTTTGCCCGAGTCTGAAGTGAAGATCCAACTGTCGTGGACTCTGCTTTTGTTTCCCTTATTTTCATCTCTTACTTTTTGTTGTTTTTCTCTACTCCCTTGATTCTTTTTTCTTGTACTTATTGGTTCCAGCCTTCTTTCGTCTATTTTCTGAAAGGCTTCTACAACGGACGTCTTTTTCAAGTCTCTGAGTAAGGGTGTTTATGCACCTCCTTCGTTACCTACTTAGGTATGTTTATTATGGGCAAAAATTTTGGAATTCTGAAATGTATAGCTACTTAAGAACTTCACTTTAAGCTTTTGCAGAGCTCAGGAGTCTCTGCTTCCAAACTCTAACACCATCTACGGAATCCAATTAACCTTTATATCAACAGTAACTTACCCGGGTGTTTTGCGCTTTAAAACCACTACATCTTAAAAAGTTGAGTTTCGAAAATTTAAATTAATTTAATTTAAATTTAAAATTTTCTTAAGTTTTCTATTGTCGTGCTTCAGTGGACATTTTAGACTGAGGGAGGCATTGCTGAGGTCTCCCACCACAACTGAGAATTTAGAGCTATCGAAAACTACTTTCCGGTTCATTGACCCACTGTATAGATAAAGCGAAAACTTCCCCCTAACCATTATTTTACTTTTTACCCGTTTTACGCACTCCTACTACTTTTGAATACAACTATTAGTATAGCTTGAAGTAATCAGCATCTACCGGCTTATTGACATTTTCTCGTATAGTTGTCCCTTTTACTCCAACTGTTTGGGATTTAGTGGAGGATTATAATTTTACAGAATGCCAGATTTTCTAGAAACGATTATAAATGCCCAAAATGTACAAAGTTTTATTTATATTATAAAAATCTTATTAAATTTGTTTGTCCGTCAATCACGATTAAGCAACTGAACTGATATTGATGAAATTTGGAACACAAATAGATCTAACTGACGAAAGTAGTATATGGTATACAAAACTAGATCTGGGAGAGGTCAATACGGGCCAAATTATTTAAGAAATAATTTGGCTTATTTAGTTTATTTTTGAGTTAATCATGCGTAAACGACTTTACCTATTTTGTTGAAATTTGGAACACAGATAGATCTAGCTAACGAAAGTTCAATAGGGTGTGCTTTTTAAAAATTGAACCTGGGCGAGGTTAAAATCGGGGGAAAATGAGCAAAATTATGAACTTTTCATCTAAAATGATACGCATTTTTCCTTCTTAAAACAAAGTTTTTGCTTCTTAACTTTCTTCATCTTCTTAAAATGTGTTGTACAAAAGCAAATTTTTAAAAGATGCATTTTTTGCGGCTAATAAGTGGTAAAAGGTGTATTTTTGGATTATAGCACATTGCTACGAAACAAGTTGTTATTAGGGTATATTTTGGGAACTATAAAAGAGTATTCACACTTTCTAGACGGTATTCTATAATAATTGTGTTCATTAGTTATAAAAATTTATTATCGCTGATCTCAATAAGTATATAACCTGGAGACGTCAAAAGTCGTCTTTGTATTTTCTTTATAAAGATATAAACGGATAGTATCGAGACATATGGGTATTTATCACCCATTTATAATATATTGTATATATGAGAGCTAGCATTTTATTTAAAAAAGGACACTTCATCATCAGTCGATGATTTATTGAAATTATGTCAAATATTCCTTTCTTAAACCACAGCTAAGAGAACAAATTCGTTTAAATCGTCTTTAACTGTTGACAAAGGTATAAAGCTAGTCCACTCGAAGTTAAAAAAATGTTTTTAAGTAGTACTAACCAAGAACTTGGCTCAAAGCTGCTAGACAACCAACAAACACTAATTAAAACGTTGAAATAAAAATTTGGTTAGTCAGTAGCATCGATTTTTTGGTTGTATTAAGGTATGACTTGTTGAATGACAACATTAATGTTTTTATTTGCTGAAAAGTTTTCTGACTGGTATGAAGTCCTAATCGAACCACAATCAATCCAACGAAAAAGCTCAACAGAGCTCGGACCAAAAAGAAAATCAGTTAATTAAGAATTACCTTGATGTAGTGTGCAGTTTTTGTTTTTGAAAAAGCATGAAAAACATTGCACTTATGTTGCTCCGCAACAATGCAACTGATCCCTAAATGTTGCTTGGTATACACTTATAAGCCACAGAGAAAACACTTCAATTTAGTATCCCTGTTAAGCGGATTTGGCCATCCATGTAATATATTTGTAGTATATTACTTTAAAAGGGTTAAAATAGATGTAAATAAAAATTACTAGTTTTTAAGAAAAGAAATAGAAGTCAGCTACTATTTTTATGGGTAGGCAAATAGAAGGATAGACAGACAAACGGTCTATTCAAGGCGCAAATGGATCATAAGTCAATGGATACACTAAATTTACCAATATTTTTCTGGTTTATAAAAACCTGCACAAAACCAACAGCACCCTAAAGCATACAAGTGGTACGCAATCTAATAAGAAGTACAAGGTCAGTATATGCTCTGCGTTGACTCGATGACCTCTAGCGAGAAAGGTGTAATATAATTTTAGTAATCTTTATCTGTACTTACCTTTTATATGAACTTCTAAGCAATTTATATCATGTATATTTCTTACTTTCACTATTATTTCACTAAATTATCAAAAAAACACAATGAATCAACTCAATATGTAACTTTTTCCGTAAAACTTATAAAATGTTACAATGCAATGTTTCTTCAATATTTTTATTAACACTTGAAAACAACACTTATTCTATAAATAAATAGAATAAAAATAACGGTATTGTTTTCATTTCGTTTATTTTTAACTAATCTATATAAACAATACGAAACATATATCCCCGCCATATTGTTATTTTTCCAGGTTTAGTGTGAAAATTACACACAATATTCTGGCAGCACGAAATTATTTCACAAATGACTTCTGTTTTGCGAAAAATAAAAAATCAAAGCGTTTGAAAAAAAAGTTTGATGGGAAGAAAGAAAAAATTACATTTCAATTTATAACGATATATAAACTTTTAAATAATTAAGAAAAACTATAGCAAATATAAAAAATTTTAACATTTTTTTGTACAACTAAAAAAACGAGTGAAGAAGTCGTTGTAAAGACTCAAAAAGAACCCTGAAAAAATTATAGGGAAGCAGCGAAAAAAAAGGAAAAACGGTAAGACAGTGACGTCCGTCGGCCAAAAAAAGGAGTTGAAGAAGTTAAAGAAATTATAAGGCAAATAAAAATTGAAGAATTAGTGAAAAAATTTAATAAATATACACAAGAAAAAGCAAAATGTTATACAAAAATTTGTGTTACTAGAAAAGTCTGCAAAGGAAAAACGAAAAAACAACAACAAAGAACTTTTAAGAATATAAAAAAAGAGTATAGCATTTGTAATCTCTGCCGACGCCAACAGAGACAAATTCAGAGCATTCAGAAAACAGTGTGGTCAATGGAAATGAGACGCGAGACATTATATATCGTTGGTGTCTAAATGGTCAAAAGGATTAAAGTTTGGTTTTTTTTTGTAGAAGAAAACAAATAATGTCTATTGTTAAAAAAAATCTGTATTAAAGTGTATATCTTGTAAGACAAGTGTTCTCCAGATCTCCTTTTTTCTCTTGCATTAAAAGGGTTCTCTGCTTTAGTATGCCCGCGTGTGTGTGTGTATGTATTTCAATAGAGTGTGCTATTTATGTATGATTGTTGTTGTTGTTGTTGTTAGATTTATTGCTGCTGTTGCCTTTGCTGGTTTTTTTCTTCTCTGTGCATTTTAATACCCAAAATGGCCGCTATAGTAAAACGCAACCGTGTTAAATACTCTTGTTTTAATGTTTTATTGTATGTCTTGTTTTGTCAGTTTTAATTTTATTTTCTTTTTGTTTTAATATTTTCATGTCTTGGGGTGTCATAATTTTTTAATGATTTCATAGAACTTTGCTTCCTACACGTTGTGTTGCGATTTCTTTTGCCGGAGACAGAAATGTGTGGCTGAAGTTTTAGCAAAATGTACGAAATGAGAACGTGACTGAATTATAGAAAATCCTTTTTAAGACAAGGCCATCCATCGTTTTTACACTATAATAAAATTTATATACATTTTAACTTTGAATTCAAGGATTTTACTTTGATTGCGTTACCAAGTTTACATGTTTTGTTATATTTTCTTCTATTGTATTTCAAAGAAAGCAAATGTCCTTTTCATACATATTTTTCTTTTCCTTCAACGCCTTAAAGTAGACTAAGGTTTTTTGTATACACAAATGCAAAATTTTACATTTAAAGTTCTGCTGTGTGTAATTGATTAAAAGACCACAGTATAAAGAATACTTAGTTTAATTCTTACTCTCTTTCGGTGCTAGACTTAAATAATATTTTAAAAATAACTTAATTATTTATTTCTTTTTATATACATTTTCAGCTCCTTGCTAACTTTCTTTTTCACAAAACACTTTGACACGTCTGAGTACCACTATGTCCTCAACTTCTACGACTAGTGGTGGTCCATCAGCAACTAATACAACAGCACCCACGGCTGCACCAACTGGTCTTGTGACCAATTTACCACCAGCCACTGCCAATAATATGTCTGCTACCAATAATGCAACCACCGCAAATTCAACTCCAAATGCTGCTGGTCGTGGTCGTAATGGTAATAATGCCACTATAGCCGGTGGCTCTAATAATCCCGCCTCATCGGGTTCATCATCAACAAATTCTTCCTCGGGCATGGGCGGCGGTAGCGGTGGCGGTTCATCATCGGCTTCGGCCGCAGCTACAACCAGTGAGGAGACACGCAAAGATCCCAAACCAAATCCAAAAATCTCAAAAGCTTTGGGTACATCAGCCAAACGTATACAAAAAGAACTTGCCGAAATTACTCTTGATCCACCACCGAATTGCAGTGCCGGTCCAAAGGGTGATAATTTATATGAATGGGTTTCGACTATTTTGGGACCACCTGGTTCAGTTTATGAAGGTGGCGTTTTCTTTTTGGATATTCATTTCTCACCGGAATATCCCTTTAAACCTCCTAAAGTTACGTTCCGTACTCGTATCTATCATTGTAACATCAATAGTCAAGGTGTTATTTGTTTAGATATACTCAAGGATAATTGGTCACCAGCCTTGACCATATCAAAGGTATTGCTGTCAATTTGTTCCCTGCTGACTGATTGTAATCCTGGTAAGTGTTAAGAGAAATCATAGTATTTTTTTATACATCATATTGAAATTTGTATAATCAAATTTCAGCCGATCCTTTGGTTGGTAGTATTGCAACTCAATATTTACAAAATCGTGAAGAGCATGATAGAATCGCTAGACTATGGACAAAAAGGTAATTCACATGTTTTTTTTTTTTTCGAAATAATTATGAAATAATTAAATTAATTTTAAGCGTTGTTGCAAACCTTTGCACCTTGTTGTGAGATAAGAAATGTTTAGTAATATTTTATTAGAAAACAAAAACAAAAATATTCTAAAATTGGTATTAGGAATTAGATTTATTACTATTTTTATGCCAGAGGTTTTATTTTATTGTTTTTTCTTATTATATTTTTTTATTTTTATTTATTTATTTATTTTTTTGAGGTGTAAGAAATTTAAAACGTGGTAATGTCAACTTAAGGGTCAAGTAAATTAATTTTTTGAGCTCCATAATGATAATAAGCTTAGAATCTAGTTCTGGTAATACTCTAGATGAATTATAACAGAGGCTTTTAAGTTTAGTATCTGTTTGGCTTTGGAATCCTTTGGTTTTAAGCTTTCCTTTGACTAGAAATTAAGAAATTGTTGGCTTATATGTTTTTTTTTTGGTTGAACCTTAGAATTCGTTGCTGTTTAGCACGTGTTTCGATATACTAAATTCAGACTCAAGCTAGATCACCTACAAGAATCAGGAAAAACTACCGCGAATCACTAGAGCGACTCTGACATCTATTTCAGATCGAGGTAGTGTAATAGGCTTAATACCTAATGTACCCGCATGAACCCTGCCATCCCTAAAGTGTGTTCAGCTTGGAATCAGGGTCCCTATTATGCCCACCATTTATGAACTGCCCAGGAAATCCTACTTTAATATGTTGGTTAATTTATGGACGTATCCTGTTGAAGTGAAACAATTTTTAGGACTGGATATTGAAGTAGAACAGCCAAACTAGAGTATTGTATGATCTTAGCTGTCACGCTATTAACGCTGATTCACAAAACATTGAACAGTATTAAATTAATTTAAAAATTTGCTCGAAAAATATTTGTTTTTTGTCTAAAGTCTTTTTTTGGTATAGTCCAAAGCTTTTTTAGAAAGCATAGCCTTTATCCCCAAAGCAAAAGGACAGACATTTAGTCCTTTCAAAGGCCTTTTTAGTTATGAAAACAGAAAAACTCGCAGTGAACAAATTGTGGTATAAATTAGTTCTGTAACAAATTTGATCAAAAATTAAACACCGGAGCTTTATTAAACTAAAAATGTGTCGTTTTGATCGATAACCGTTTGCTATTTTTGCGTAGTAGAAGCCAGAATTAATCATTTGACCAGATTGAAAAAGGCTTATAATGAACAATTCATTTCCAATCCCACTAGATACACAGCATTACCTTTCTCCTTGTCAATACTGGCTTTATCGCCGTTTGTGAAGCTTCTTGCTTTTTCGCACATTTATGTGTGATCCATTCTTCATTGCCCGCAATCATTCGCTTCGGAAATGGTTCCGTTTTATCAGTGAATATGATAGAGAAAGGAAGAGCCTGAGTTTTAGCAGTGAATCCCGAATGAATATTCAGTCAAGTAAGCTTTTCAAAACAAAACAAAACCAAACATCCAGCTTCTTTGTGTATCAAGCTTTCTTTTATTGATTGATAAATGTTTGTCAGTGAATGCTTAGTTTCTTAACAACGTCCACGCTGATGTGTCGATATTTTTCGATTTTTTCCATGATTCATGATCAACTTTTTTTAGTTATTGGTCATGCAGCAGGAGCTGCTTTATAAATTCAAAATTATCAGATTGAAAACTAGCAAACAATTTCGCTGCTGGTTTTCTACTTACGGCCTCGTCTCCGTAAACTTCACAAATTTTTTCAGCAGCGTCTTGACACATTCTTTCTTTTCTATAATAGAAAAGTAAAATATGTCGGTAATATTCCGAATTTATACTAATTTTTGAACGTAGGTAACTTTCCACAGAATAATACGATTTTAGTAATGTGTTCTAATAGGGTATTACCTAAAGCAATTAATATTACCAGATATATTTCATTTTAGAGCCATCTATCAACTATTTCTTTCGCACTTTTTCGAACACCTAGATCACTCTTTAGTAGAAGAATATTAATTATGAGTTGGGAAATAGTAAAGATAAGAAGTAATTTGATCTTTAGCGAGTACCAGCAAGAGAAATTGTGTCTTAAAAGGAAATCCATATATTAAAATGAAAATTTTGCTTTAAAAATATACCTCAAGGCTAAAACTTTTGATGTTTAAAAGTTCTTTGTTTGGCCTAAAATTTTTTTCACTCTTTTTTCTTTTTTTTTTACTCCAGATATGCAACATGATTTCCTCAAACATTATCATCATCTAACGAATGTTGTAGTTGTAAGGAGAACCTCAAATATTATAACAACATAATAATAATAAATAATAATAATTATGATAACATTTATATGTATGGATAAAAATAAACTACAACAATTTATTATATAAAAAAAACATTAGAAGGAAAGAAAAATGCAAAAAACGAATTATTACTGCAAATAAATTATGGCAAAAACTATATAATTATTTAATAAATAAAACAAACAAAAAAAAAACGAAAACAAAAACAGAAACAAAAAACAGAAAATCTTATAAATTTGCAAAATAAATTAAAAATAATAAAAATAAACTTATCCTAAACTCTTAGTACTAATAAAGAAAATAAGAAGATACACAAATTAAGTAAATGGCATTATTGAGAAAAAGAAAACAAAAATAAAATCATAACATCTATTACGATAAAAAACGAAAGAATATTTTAAATAATTAAGTTTAAGAATTTTTGCGAACACAGCAGGCGATTTGAAATGGAACCAAGAAAAACAGGTGACACAAATAAAATGTCTATAAATTTCCTTTTTTTATTTATAAATGTATAATTTGTTTTAAAAATATTCACACATACATATATTTTTTAATATTAATATTTAATTTATGCAAAATACTTTTTTATTCTTAACCTCAATCTACAGCCTTAGTTTTCAATTTTTTCAAAACATATTCAATCGAAAAAAAAAAATCCTCATCAATCTCAACTTTGTGAGCTGCTCTATTAAATAAGGGCAGAAGCAGTAATATCTTTTTCTTTTTGTTTTTTTACTTCTCACTATTTGCTACCCGGCTGACTAACCATTCTATATATAGTTTATAGTTTATATATGTACAGTTTTAAGTAATTACAAACTTATAAAACCATTTAAAAAATAAAAATCTATAAATACGTATATATATATTAAAACGAAAATACAGAAGAAAAAAGAAATTCGTTAAAATTTAACAGCAATTACAACAAAAATCATGATTTAATTTTTCATAAATTTTGATCAAAATTTTACTTGTAATTTTTTTGTGTAGGTATTATTTAAATTGTAATTATGATAATGTTTTGTTTAATATTTTAAAATACAAAAAAAAAAAAAAAAATATGAAAAAAATTAAGACTTGTTTTCGAAAATGACAAATTTTTATAATTTTTTAAATTGTTTTTTATATACAATAATTGCTAAAATTTAAAATTTTTTATAACAATTTTCCTATAAATTCCTAAATTTCCACCATGATTTAATATAAAAGTCGTAAGAAATATATATATTGATATAAAATATATAATAATAAAATAAATTTCTTAAACATAAAAAGAAATTATTGATAAAGCAAATTTTTAAAGATTTAAATAAGAAAAATAATAATAATAAAACAAAAAAACTACATAAAAAGTAAAAAACAGAATTATTCTTGAGTTTAAAGTATTATTGGATCAGGGAATAAGTTAAAGTTAAAGCACTTTCGGCTGTGTCCCGACTAAAATCCTAAAAATAAAATTATTATTATAAAGTGCCATGAAAAACTATCAATAGGTGAACGAAATGAATAGATGTGTGGATGAATGTTGGGTGGATGAACGGATTAGTGTGAAGGTAGTTGAATTTGTGATGATATGTCTAAAGTGTATGTGTTTGAGGGGGTTAAATCAGTTCGTCTCTCTGGACAACTAAATAAATGGGCTGGATCATGAGGATCCTGGTGACATTCCGGACATAAAACCGTGGACCCGGAAATTGTCCTAGCTCTATAAATGTTAAAAATTCCGACTTTAGCTGGGCCACAATAGAAATAGGCGTAAGGAGGCCATCCAATATACGGTTAAGGCTATAGCAATTTCTGGCCTTATCTACAGCGATCTGGTGAGTCACTTCCCATATCTGTAAAAATATCTAATTCTAGATGATGGACATTCAATATGACATACCGCCCAATCTGGAAGACACTGCAGACATTGAATAATTGAGTCCTAAATGACCTTGCTGCGTTGATAGCCGAAGATGAAAAGCAGAATCAATTGTGGCTCATGAACGCTTCTATGACTCGTTCATGCGATGGTACAGTGCTTATCAAATTATAAAGCCGGCTAAGCTCTTTCGCGTGGATATCTATCGACATCTTTCAGAATATTGCAGCAATTGCCTCCAGTCTATGAAACAGTCTATTCGCTGGAGATACTTAAAGCAGAGCTTCTTTGTACCTGCATCTGTCGTATATATTTGTTGCTTTTACTGACACATCGTTCGCGTATACACTCTTTCCGCAACACACATACTTCCTAAGTCAATAAGCAAATCCCTTTGGAAATTGTGGCCAACCATGCCGTTTCTAGTCTCACCACCAGTCTGTTTTGATACGGTGAACCAAATCCATTTGTCCAGCCATAAATTTCTCTCGGTTAAAAGGACCCCAAACTTCTTGCCTAACAGCAAATTGGGCGACTAATAATTATTTATCCTAATATAATAAGTAATATTGCCATGTGGCCCACCATGTTGCCAGTTTTCAAACCGGAGACACCTGGCAGCCTAAGAGCAGATGACCCTACTCAGCAAAGCACTTGTATTGTCATGCTCAGTCTTAGGCCACCACACTAAGGCAGCATAGTTCAATGAGTTTTAGATTCCTACGTCTAGTAAATGGTACGATCATCCTTTTCGTAGGGCTTATAGTTAATCCATTCTTCCTGCACAAGTTGAATGTTACATCAAGAGCATATTGCATCAGCTCCGATATGATTACGTCCTCTCATCCGATCACCGAGATGACCAGATCATCGACGTAGCCAAAAGTACGGAACCGTAAGTTGCTAAGCTTTTCCAAAAGTTCATCAATGATTAGTGTCCATAAAAGAGACGATAAAACACCACCTTGGGGACAGCCTCTAGATCTAGCCTAACTACTTTGGATACAAGCATCTCTCTTATCCAGATAGTAGGATAGTAGCCATTTCAATCATCATCGTAACAGAATGAATAGCCGACGCCGTGGATTTTCAGGCTACCTATCCCCTAACATAACTATCCAACAGTATCTCCATCGTTTTAAGGAGCTAGACTAGATTGCACCCACTCCAGGTATGAAGACTACTTTCTCTTTGCGCAAGGTTACAGGCACATGACAAGCCAAGAGACCGAACATGTATAACGATCCTAAATATTTGGGATAAGATGTTGCAGAAATCATGAAAATCACATTAGATCCGGTTGATTTATAAGGGGCGAATATCATTATCACCCATCTTACCTTACCCTTTGCTTATCAAACGTACTACGTGTCAGTCTTAAATTCCTCTTGCCAACCGACATAAGCTGTAGAACGTTAGATCATGTGGCAAAGGTAGTGAGTGATTCGTGGAAGTAAGTATCCAGAACAAGCTTACAAGCTTCTTTTTCTGACATTTGAATATACAGAGACCATTTGTATGAATTTCAGGTCTTAAGTATACTATTATTATTGAGATTCCAGAGAAGCGCAGAAAGTTCACAGCCCTGTGAGCCCCCATGTTGCCACTCTGTGAATATGCAAAGTTAATGGGTCTATTTTTTAGGAATCTACATACTATCGATCTCTATGTAGCTGTATCTTTAAATCTTTTTGTATACGATTAAAGTATCCTTAAGATACTTGGAATTCTTAGGTTGAAAATGACGATTAGTTGCTCTCCTAATTAAAGAGTTCAAGTTATCAATAGATTTTGATATTCTGCAAAATTTCGTAGAATGTGAACCGTTTAGAATTAATCGGAAGGTGGCACTGTTAACAACAAGTTGCTTTTCATCCAAATAAGTCTTGTACGGATCAAATCAACACACTTCGTTTTATGGTCGAACAGGTCAATGAGTAGCAATCATCTCTTTTTATGGCCTTTATTGATTACAAAACTGCTTTCAATAGCGTGGCAGGCGAATGCATTTGGACGGTGTTACGACGTCGAGGTGTAGCCTTTAAATATATCCATCTTTTAAGGCACAATATGAGGATTTCAAATGTAGTCTTTCACAACGACAAATATACTGAAAGTTTTAGCTTAACATCTAGTGTCAGGAAGGGTTGTCTTCTGTCACCCATATTGTTTTTAAACGTTCTCGATGAACTGTCTCAGGGAATATCATCTCATTATACGGACACGCAGAACAAAATCGACGACCTGAATCGTGCACCTAAAGGAGTGGGTCTGATGATCAACCGTACCAAGACAAAAACTATGTCTGTAACACTGGTCAGGTTTAATAACCAATTGAGAAAAGTGGCAGCCAACAACTTTATCCACGACCATCTTACTGTGTAGTTGCGTAATCTGTCTAATGAGCGAAAAATTGACAAAAAAACTGCAAGTGTTTGTAAACCGCTGAAACATATATTGATAATATGGAGTTAGGAGCAATTCAAATTAGGTGTCGCAAATGGAGGTGGATTGGTCACACGCTACTCAAATAAGCAGGTGAACTCCGCAAGGACACGTTGGACTGCAATCCGAAATATAGCAGATGGCGCCGGCGCCAAAAACAATAAATATGGAAATTGAAGCTTCTGACAAAAGCTGGAATGGACAAAGAACCATTTATGGGGTCGTTAATTGTTTAGTCGTTATTGCAAAATAAAACAATTTGTATATATATTTTTTAACACAAATCATTAAATATATATATTTTGTTACATTTGTAGTTCATCTTTAAATATTTTTTTTTTAATTTACAAAATATATTATTAGTATATATGTGTGTATATACTTAAAATTATTGACTAATTAATGATTATTACAGTAAATTATCGTCACGTCTAAAAAGTTTCGAAGTTACAATTTCTACTTATCAAGAGACAAATATGTATTTCCATAATTTCACTTGAAATTTTTAAATTTTTTGTAGAGTGTGTTACATGGATTTATTTTGAAGAAAAGAACATCAAAAAACATACTTTTCACTGTATTTGTATTTTTTTTTTTTTATAAAATTAGTTTAGAATACAAGATTAGTCGTTACTTATTAATAAATTTTTATATTTAAAATTATTTTTGTTTCTGTCAAATATTATTTAACATTAATTTTGTTTTTATAATTATGCGAAGCCAATATAAAAACAAAAACACTTTGTAAAAACGTTTTCCTTTTTTCTCTTTCTTTACAAATACATGCCATTCACTAGAAAATCGGCCTCATGTGAATAGGGCGCTTTACCGCCCATACGTCTAACACGCCTACCAACAGTACGCATTCGGCAACCGATTAATATGGCCAATGCTGCTGTGATTAGTAGACCCAAAGTTAAAGATAAAACTGCACCGCCCGGCCTTTCGGATTGGCCATCATGGTCACGAAATTCTAAAGCCATATTCTGATGTATTATTTCGTATTGTTCGTGAACTGGTGAAATGGCGGATTTAATTGTTTTGATTGATGAATGGGAGGTTTTTGTATCATCCAGATTTTCTTGGGTGGTCTTCTGTAAATCTTTAGATTTCGATTTGACTTTTTTGTGTTTGTGCTGAAAACAAAGAGAGAGAGAAGAAAATTAATTTTATCACAATTTTTATTTACACTCTAAGCTGAAATGGGCGTTGAGTAGCTTAGCTTCGTATAAATCCCCGGGCTCGGTTGGCATTATTTCAGCCGATCCTCACAATAATGCTGACATAGTAATTTCTCGGCTGATGGCTATTTATAAGGCATGCTTAGCATGGTTTTACATTCCTGAGTGTTTGACCGTGTTGTATGGTGGTTATTATTCTGAAGAGCTGTAAAACTTCCCATTCGTGTCCAAAAGACTTCAGACCCTTCAGTTTGTTTTCTTTACTCTTGAAGATTTTAGAAAGTTTGTTCGACTTGCATCTTCGCAGTACGATAGAACCTGACCTATTATCTGCATCTCAATATGCCTACACAGGGGGAAAATCTGTTGAGACTGCGCTTCATTCACTTGTTGGGTATATGGAAAACGTCCTCGAGCACAGGGAATATATATTAGTGACCTTTCTGGATAATAAAGGGGCCTTTAACAATAAGACCCCGGACACGATCAAGTCGGTTCTGCTAGCACTGAATGTACAGTTGTCCGTGATTAGATTCATAGGAAGACTAGATTTACAGGATCATTGTCGGTTAGCGTGAAGTATCTGGGGGTGATCCAGGACTCCAAGCTGTGTAGCTCCAGAATACACAATCGAAGGCGGCAAGGGCGAACGTGGCGCTGTACACGTGTCGCAGGACCATTGGCTAGTTCTGTAATCTCAGTCCAAGGAATTCCAAGTGGATTCTTGAGGAATTCCAGTTTGACTTTATGGTTAAGCGGTTGATGCGGTTGTGTGTTAAAAATTTCTAGAGAAGTCCACACATGGCGGAATCTTAGAGAGGGTTTTGTGAAGTGCGGCACTGTGATTTCGAAAGTCTTGTTTGTAGTGATGATCTGGCTAAGTAGATAGTGGACCTGATGGCTAAGCACATAGCGATTATGTCTGCTATAAGGTTTAGAATAGCAAGACCATGGTCTGACAAGTGTAATGGGCATATAGCCATCTTGCTTTATTTAGATACGATCCCCAGTGGGGTGGCTTACTATACACCCAGACCCCTTCTGAATAGAATTTTTTGTGTGAGCATCTCACCAGAATCGAACAATGGATGCGGTTCTGTGGAAGTGTACACGGACGAGTCGAAATACTCGGAAATGGTCAGGGGCGGTCTTTTTATTCCTGCATGGGGGTGAGAGTGACCTTTAGGCTTCCGAACCACTGTAGTATCTTATAAGCGGAGGTCTCGACGATAAAGATGGCAGCGGACTGAGTGTTGCACAGTCAGGCTGCGATCATGGCGCTCTTCGGCGTCAACTCGTCATCGCGGCTAATATTTGAATGCCGGGCATTTCTAAACGAGATGGCGAGACATTCAGACCTAGAGTTTTTCTGAGCGAGGGATCACTCTGACACCCGAGGGAACTGTGTGGACGGACTACCACGGCTCTCTCCTTGTAACGAGGAGATTGACCATCTAGTTGAGATACCACTTTCCTCTTGCAAACTTCTGGTTCTGGGATACATGGTGAGCAGGCCACTGTGGGAGGATGAGCCCAACTGCTCTGTATCAAGACAAATCTAGTCCATAAATAATCGGGCTCTTTCGGAGTCTATCAAGGGCATGCCGTGACATAGGTTGCAAATCCTGGTGGCTTTTATCATTGGGACCGGGGTGGCTGGTGCGCATGCAAGGAGACTGGGTCAACCGCTCAATGACTACTGAAGAGTTGTGAAGATGAAGAAGAGTTGGAGACTGTCGAACATTTCCTATGTTAGTGTCCGAATCTTTCGGATAGTAGCACTGTTTTCCTTGGCAGTCCGTTTGTGCATAATATAGCGGACCTGTTTGATGTACAGTTTAGCAGGCTTTCTTCCTTTGTGCATGCGTCCGGTTTGTTCGTTTCGGCCGGCCATCAGTTGTAACAAACTAACTTGGCTTATGGGGAAAAACAGTTTTGAAAGAGTAAAGCAGCATTCCTATCAGGTGTTTCATGTTCTCTTTGCTTAGAAGAGCGCCACCTCTAAGTGTGTATCAGGAACTATCAATCAGCCTAAAGCACATGCATCAGCTATTATGACAGCATAAGTTTCTATTTCAAAACAGAGAAATTATGAAATGGACATTCATTTCCAATGGGCAGTCATTAGGGCTTTCACAAGTATAGATGCCAATGCTATTTTTCTCTCCTAGGAAGACGGCAAAGAGTATCAGAAAACTTTTAAACTGTGTTTTTAATAGCATGTCAACTATTTTTGCGGTAACTGTCAGACAAACTAGGACTTTCTTCAGGAAAATAAAATTGAAAAACCTTCTTTTTCTGAAATTTCTTAAAACCGATTTAAATCCTAGGAAAATACCTTTTTGGGTGGTTCTGTAGATTTCTCATCTGAGTCCTCATATTCATCGGAATCTTCGGAGGTTTTAGCTTCAACAGCACCAGCACCCTTAACTGATTGGGTTTGGCTGGACTGTTGCTGCACTTGTTGTTGTTGTTGATTTAAAGAAGGCACCAAATTTTGAGCAGATTGCTGTTGCTGCTGTAATGTGTTTGTTACTTGGGCTTGTTGTTGCTTCTGCTGCTGTTGTTGTATGGCTTCATTTTGTCCCACATACGAAGCAGGGACAACTTCAGGCAGTGTTGACTGTTGCTGGCCATTTAATGATTGTGATGTCAACTGTTGCTGTAGTTGTTGTTTCATTATGGCCTGTTGTTGCCAATTTGAATTTATAGGTGCTGGTGGTGGTGGCGGAGGTGGGGGCAATAATATATGTTGTTGCTGCTGCTGCTGCTGTTGTTGTTGTTGTGTTGTATATGCCGCAGCAACATTTCCTGGTAATTCTTGTGCTATATGCGGTATATATAGCCCACTTTGTTCCAATGTTGATGAGCCAGCAGCAGAATAGATGGCATTTGCATTTTGGCCACGATTATTTATATATGAAGTGAAACTATCACTTTGTTGCTGTTGTTGTTGCTGCTGTTGCAGTTGTTGTTGTGCCACAATTTGTGTAGATTCTGGGTTACCTGTAGAAGAAGCAGAAGTAAAGTAAAGCAAATAAAATTACATTTATTTAGTTTAGCATGTAAGTAAAATTTTTTCTGAATTTTAATTTGAAAAAAATTTGCGTTTCATGATCTCAACTTCACTATCATTTGATGGAATCTTAAACAACAATAGAAACAAACATCTCATGAAAGTAGTAATTCAGTTCCCTTTTAGAAGTATTTTATTTTTTATTCTTTTACCAGCATTACTAATTACTTTTCTTGTGATTTATTTTTTGTTCTATCGTTTTACACTAGAATGACTGACTTTTTCATTTGGTTCACGGTATAGTTTCTTTAGTTCCAAAGTGACATCCATTCCATGCCATTTATTTTTCAAGTGATAAATGTTCAGTACGGCCACAATGGAATAATGGAAATCTCTTTTATGATTATTTTCTCTTAAAGTAGAGCAAGTTTGTTTTTCTGCTTGAAAGCATTAAAAAGTCTAAAGAAGTTCATCTTTTAAGTCGTAATTTAAACGACTTCTGTAATCAATTTGAATTTGTTTATTTGATATGTCTGTAGAACAAATCAATTTCACCACCATAAGCTTTCAAAAAAAGTATTTTCTTTTGAATTGTAGGATCAAACAAGGACTAATTTTTAACAACCTTCATTATCATCAGTACAACTAATATCCAGTTAACTACAATTCTTAAATGACAACATCCCACTCATCTCTTCGAAAGTCATGTTCAAACAGAAACTTCACCGTCTTCTGAATGAAGTCGTGTAAATCCCTGATAACAAATCAATTGATCACAGTTGAAAACGTGCCATCTGGTTTTTTTCAGTGCAACACAGTTGCACAAGATGTATTCTGCGTGGGTTTAATCTTCCCCAAAACAGAACTGGCCTGTACTTGTCCATCTCATTCGGGAGAAGTAGCCCGTTGAGGTGATATATCAGGTTGTAGTGTCTCTATAGTAAACCCACTATCCTATCAATTTCCGTCCTTTCCTAACAATACAACTCTTCTACATAGGAGAAAACTTCCAATACCGAAGATAGTAAAAGCACTGTCCAATCAGCTGCTACCTCAGTGAACATGAAGCCGGTGCGCTAAGTGCGACCTGACTATCAGAAAATATAGTTGCGAGTATGTGCGAACCTATGATATACCTCTGTAGCGCCCTAAGCCCTAAGTCTTAGATTCATTCGCAAACCACTTCAGGCTCGTGGGGTCAACACAATGCCTTGAAACTCATTCTCTGCGATCAGTTATCACGATATCGAGCCTAGAGTCGAAAACCAGTTTAGGTTATATGGTCTGTGATTGAAAGCGTGACTATATCATGCGGAATGTTTCCTAGAACACTCATGTGGCGAAAGTCGTCTAGTTCTAGCCCTGACACGATTTGCATCTTCAAAATAATCCACATTCCACACTTCTACGCAAAGATTCGGAAGAGGATACTTGCCCATACATTAGCTGAAGTTTTCACTGTTTTATATCGTGCCGGTATTATTCCATTCTGCTGTAAGATTGCTAATGTAAAGCTAATTCACAAAACGGTTAGTCTACAAACTCTGAAAACTACCGCCCAAAAACAACACTGTTATGGAGAGTATAGGGATTCACCACTTTATGAGGTATTTAGAGTCCAACGATTTGCTAAGCGATCGTCAGTATGATTTTCGCAAGGGCCGCATGATTTTGCTGGCGGGCTCACCGAAAGGTGGAATAAATCCATCTGCATGGGTACGAATCATTCCCTACGTGCTGGTCTTAAGTTAAATTGCTTAAATAGCTTGAATTTAAGCGCCTAGAAGATTGTGGACCAAAAAACCACTCTGAATTCGACCAAATGTCAAGGGTTTGACCACTATAAGTGGTCAGTTATAAGCTGATTGTGGTTCACATAGTTTGTGATCTGTTTTTAGGCGGATTTTTATTTCTCGAATTTAAAATACTCATAGTAGAACAATGAAAGAACTCAAGGCTACGTGGAAAGTATCGTTGGTACAAGTATATATAACAGAGGGGATTAATTTTAAAGATACAACGTTAATGCTGGTGCATAAATAAGTAATTGATGATTCTAACTGCCTTTATTTGGCTGAAGCTCAGGGACATTGATATAACTTGGCTACGATTTCATCAAATTAAATTTATAAAAGACATCGAAAAATTCCGATTTTCATTTTGGGTTATTGTATTTCATTTAGCCCATAACTCCGTCCTTAGCTGGTCACCCTAGTTAGTATTTATTAATGATTAAAATAATTATTCATAAATGATGTGTTCGTGAGTGAACATAAGGAAAATCATTCTCATTCGTTTACATAAATGCTTGAATTAAAATCAGTACTCGTAGGACTCAGATTACACAAGTGAAGAGAGAAAGAGATGAAAGTGTTGTTAACATACATGATAGTGACAGCTCAGGCGAATATGTGACACAACAACAAATTATTATTTTATACAAAAAGCAATTAATATTAATACGTATGTATGTATGTATGTGTGAGTACAGGTATGTATGTATATATGTATGTATGTATACAAGTGCTGCCAACATAATAATAAGCCTCTTCGAGCAATAATAATATTACCTATGAAAGAGAATAACAAATTATGGCTGCTTCTCTGTCTGTCTGTCTGTCTACATATTGCATTATTCAACAAGTCTAGTGAACAACAACATTGTTTTGCTTACAAATGACTGTTGTTGTTTTCTTTGTACCATTTAGAGGAACCTGCACAGAAGGCAATTTAAACCGACAAATAATCAGTATGTTGTAACACCGCCAACAAAATTAATCTGAAATTTAATTGTAATTTATAAATAAGTCAAAGTGATTTAATTTTTTTTTTCAGAAGGCAAAAACATGTTTGTACGTGAGTAAAATTGTATGTTTTTGGTAAATGATATTAAATCGTTGGGATTTTATAATTAAAACTCGATCTATTGGATCTAATTGTTGAGAAGGCGTTTAATTTCATTAAAGTGGGAAGAATCCTAAAAGTTAGATATAGAAGTTTCTAGAATCACAATGAGGCGAATTCAATAATCATGCGTTAATTCTTGCTCTAGAAACGCTGGCCTACTTAGCCAAAATCCATACTTAAATTTGTTATCTGATACATACATTGTCGTACAAAAGTATTTCACTTTCTTTCGGTAATTTATTTACTTTATGTCAACGTTTCTTTAAATATCAGTAGAAACAATCGAGGTCTTCAAAGAAAGGTGTGCAAAGCAAAAGCAACAAATTAATATTTCGTTGATGAACCTTTATTATTTATAACTTCACGACATGTGCGCGGCATGAAATCGATAAGGCTATTAAGTACGTATTCCGAGATATGTTTCCATTCAGCTTCTAGATTTCCAAACAGTTCGTTTAGATTTTTCAATCGTTTTCGTGAAATGATTCTTTTCAATATTCCAAAAAGGTTTAATTAAGGTAGTTGTGCTGGCCAATCAAGGACTTGAACTCTAATCTTTTTTATGAACTCTTTGGCAAACCTTGATTTGTGTTTCGGGCTACTATCGCTTTGAAACACCCATCGAACTGGCATATTCAACTCAGCACATGAAATCACTTTCGTTTCTAAAGTGTTTTTGTTCAATAAGTTGATCCATTATGCCATCCATTTTATGAAAAAGTTGTATTCCATCTGCTGAAAGACAAGTCCACACCATAACATTGCCTCCACCATCCTCAACATTATTTTTACAATTGCGTGGATCAAGCCTTTTACTAGTCATACTTATCACTTTACACGCCACTAAATTGAATTTTTATTCGTCACTAACCAGAATACATCAGTATCTAGAAGACCTAGACTACACTGGAGATATAGTACTTCTGAAAGATGTAAATATTTGATCAATTGTTGGTTTTTCACAAACTACATTGATAGTTACCGATCAGTCTAGGTCTTAGTCGCTCACACATTAAGATGGATCAAACTTTATAAGAGATGGATAGAAGACTGATTCCACCTTAGTTGGTTCATAGGATGGAATCACCCTTCTTACAGATAGAATAGAATGCACCAAGGCTCCAATCTGAGGGCATACTTTCTCTCGACCAAATTGTGCACAAAAGCTGCTGTATGCAGCTAAGCAATTCGTCGTCACAAAACTTAAAAAGTTCTGCTGGAAGGTTATTATTTTGAGGCGCGCTGCCGCTCTTTTCACCTCATCCTGGCTGGAAGATGGGCAGACTACATGTCTTCCTCGACTTGGGTGTCGCGATCGTCAGCGTCTTCTTTCATGAGCAACTTGGAAAAGTGGGCTCCTCAGTACACCTTCCTTATCTGTGACCAGATTTCCACCGTCATCCCTACAAGAAACGAGTATTTCTGGTATTATTCCGGTTTATGCGATCTTTCAGTTCCTTACTCCATCATTTCTCTAACTGCCTTTTTTTACTTCAAAACAGTGGATTATCCTCATTTCTTATATCCAAATAACGTTAATGTACGGCTCGCTTTACAATTGGCTACTATTTCGCCTTCCAAGCACCGTTTTTGACCTCCATTAATCTCCGACATTCCTCGTCATACCAAGGTTTGTCCTTTCGCGGCTTTGTATAACCAAGTATGAGGAAATTTTGCAACAAGCAAAACAGAAAAATATAAATACTTAAATAAGGCGGCGAAAGTACTCCTGGCTAGGATACTCAATTCGAAAGTTTTGCGACGAGATATGCCATGTTACACTGGAATGGAATTTACAAGATATGTGGAGGCGCGGTAAACCAAAAAGCACATGCAGGCACACCATAATCAGCGAGGCAGGCAAAACCTTTAATGAATTACGTTCTTTGTCTGGTAACAGACAGCAATATAGATTCTATGTAAACAGTCTATATTGCTAATGGAGTACGACAATAAATGATAATAAGTAGAACAGTTTTCCATTTTTTTACGGACCAATTTACTTCTGTATAGAAGAACTTCTTTGTTTTTAAGATAAAGTTTCGCAAAAGTACACCAGGTTTGGTCTGTATATTGATATTGCTTTACACCTATTTTACTTCAAATTCAAATTTTTATGAAATGTAAAGCTATTATGCATTAATCTATAAATTATTATGGAAAACTTTGAATGTTGATTAAGAAATTGGCTAGTTGACTGATAATGTAATGCAACTTAGTTTAATAAACTCTTCCCTGGCAATGAAGTTCAACAGTAAATAGGCTAATCTACGAATTTGGTAATGCAGTTACACTTCCTTGTAAAATCCCAATACGAAATAAAGAGTTAATGACAATGATAACAAAGTTTAATCGCAGAGAGGGTCGAAGTCATAAATCTATTTGATACTGTCCTTAATCTCATTTCCATTTAAAGGCCTGCCACGTATTGGAAATTTAATTTCAATGATAATAACTTTTAACACTAAATATGTAGGGCCGTTAACTATAGGGGAAAATACAGTTCAGTTTCATAAATCTATTGATGATCCTCCTTAATACCTCTTCTTTGTGAAATCCCGTCACGGCTTGAACCTTTAATGACAATGATAACAAACTTTAATGGCAGATAGGCTTTTCGGTTCAATCTAATAACTATTAGAAAATCTAAGATAATGATAGCAAAGTTCAAAACAGGATAGACTCGCCAACTACACAGAAAATGCAGTTAAATTTGGCAAAACGATCTAAGGCTCTTTCCTATCTTCCTTCCCCTTGCGAAATCTTAACACGATGTTTAAACATTTCCCAAACGTTTTCGAACAACAAAACAAAACTACAACAATCATTTTGAAAAAGCAATTACGAACCTAAAAAAAAAAAATAAAAATTAAATTCATTTTCCCACCACACTCGTTAGCAGATTACAACATAGAAAAATACCAGATACTGACTGGTCTCTACAGATAGGAATGATTGTATAAATGAATGAATGAAGAAGTGGTGAGCAATGAATTAATGTACCTGTAGATACAAAAAAATAAAAACCTGTAAGAGAGTTATAGTTGAGATCGACTATGCAATACCTTTTAATTTCTATGATGGCCTGAGTCAATTATATGCCGATTTTTAGCAAACTCGTTATAATGGAAAATTTTGATACAAAATTTTCTGATACAAGTTTATTTTAAATAGGACTTGATCGGCTACTTACATACATAATTTGCCACTTATAACCTCAAGCTTAGAGGAGTAGACAACAAATTATATTATATCAAGCGAATATATCTTTTGCTTATTTTTTCCAGTTCACCACATCAAGTCTCCATAAGTTCTCTTCAATCAAACGAAGTCTTGATCGATCTACCAAACGAAGTCTTGATCGTCCTATTTTCCGTTGCCCTTCCGGCTCGCTAACAAATATCTTCTTTGTAGAAGCATCCTCATGACGTGTCCAATCCTCGGTGCCAATATTCTCTGTTAACTATCACCGGACTATATCAAAATCAATTACGCATAAATCTTTACTAAATCTGTACTTCTTTTAAAGATATGTGAAATCAAGCAGCAATTCTAACCAAAAATGTTTGGTCTCAGGTCACAAGAATGCCTGATTTTTATTGAATAATTTTTAATACACTAACAGTCTAGTATTTCAAGTGTGACATTCAATTCTGGGATGGTTGGGACTGTTGGGATTCCCGTGAGATACTCTCACTGCAGTTTTGTGTCCATCTCATTTGGGTCCCTGGTTACAAGAATATTTCGGGTAATTGTATTGCTGATGAATTTGCTAAGGTGGGCACACTCCTGTCGGACAGCCATCTATTAGGCAGAAGTACTTATTGGACGCTGATATATCCTGGCCAGAGAGTTAATCTTTACTGCTAGCACCTGGCCTAGATTAGATAGTAGATGCACCAATCAATTATTCAAATTGGATCGTGGGAGCATATCCTCTACTGTTATTCTCCTCACGTTATGGGTAGGCACACGCAAAGTTTGCGTTTACCCGACAATGATCGATTGAGAAAGAGGACAGTGTGGCCCCCTTCATTAACCAGTATCCGTCTGTAGCTCAACGTAGACTGCTCACACTTTGCTCGCTCTTTCTTGATAGCTTATCGGAGCTATCGACCGTTGATATCAGGTTAAAAGCCAGGTTCCTTAGACTGACTTGATTTGAGGGTTTGTGCTACTACGTGAGGCCTCTGGTTGATTGTCAAGATCCGTCAATCTGGAAGTAGCGACCAACGACGGGCTATGTGTGCTCAAGTGTACCTTGACTAAATGAGGCTGCCACTCCTACTAACCCTAACAGTCTAATAAGCAGGTATAAGTTGGATCTTAGACTTTGTAAAACCACCATAGAATAGACATACACTTTACATCAAAGACGCCCATAGACGTCATTTAATTCAACGTGTTAAAAAAATACAAATACGTAAGCTCGAGCAAATTTAGCGAGTGGAAAATGAGACTTCAGCTTATATATTAGAATTACCAACTGGCACCTCAAAGCGTAAGATGAAAATAACTGCAATTCAACTTTAGTTACTGGCTGCCACTAATAGAGACTCAGATAAATATATTAACTTCCGAGAATATGGTCTCAGACATCGCACGGTCAGAGCAAGTTTTAGCAAGTTTTGTCAAGGAGTTGTCAGCTATTCTACTTTGGGAATTGTGGAGGTTTGAACAATCTGAAAAAAGAGGAATAATTGAGAGTGGAGATGGGAAGACAGCAGAACTCGACATTATCTTTTGTATCGTGCGATTTTTTAGGAGCTTTCGGATTTGATTTCAAAATACATATCAAATTATGAGAAATGTATGAAATCTTTATTTGAGTCGATAAAACGGTCTATATAATTCAATGCTCAAAGATGATTTCATGTAAATGTTGACCACAGCTATGCTTCAAATGGTCCAATTTTGGCATACTCTCTTCAACATTTCGGTATTCACGATAAATTCTTCAATATTGGCTTTCAGTGCGTCTACCGTTATGGGCTTGTCCCTAAAGACACGAGCTTTGACATAGCCCCACAAAAAAATAGTCTAAAGGCGTTAAATCGCATGCTATAGACGGGCAATTGACCAGCTCTAAACGTGACACAAACTGTTCACCGAACTCGCCTCTCGAATGGGCCATTGTTTCGCGTGCTGTGTTGCATGTGGCACCGTCTTGTAGAAACCGCATGTCAGCCAAATCCAGCTCTTCCATTTTTAAAAAAAAAAATTTGTAATCATCGTATGGTAGCGCTCGCCATTCATACTAATGTTCCTGCCTTTGTTGTCTTTGAAAAAGTACGGTCCAGTGATGCCACCGGTCCATAATCCACACCAAACAATGCATTTTTCGGGATTAATTGGTAGTTCTTGCAATGCTTCTGGCTGCTCTTTACACCAAATATGGCAATTTTGCTTGTTCACGTATCCATTCAACCAGAAATGAGCTTCGTCGCTGAACACAATTTTCCCATAAATAGGTGGATTTTCATTCAACTGAATTTTGATGATAAAATTCAATAATCAGCAAGTGTTCTTCGTTGTAAGACGATCCATGGCTAAATTATAGACCATACTGAACATGTTTGACAGTAACATGTCACACGAAAACAGCTGAGCTGGCAAAAACAGTGTTGCCAAAAAGAAAGTTGCTAAAAAATCACCCGATATTTGCGTATGTTTAAGAGCAAAGAGCATGTATAGTATAATATATTGGAAGTAGGACGAGTATGCCCTTCTTGACAACGTCTAGCATCCTGTCAAGGACGAAAATAAACGTTTTTGGCAGCAAAGGGGTTAATTTATGTATTAATTATATAAAATATTTAATAATGTTGGGAATGTAGTTTATATGTAATTCTTAGTTAAACGATATAAATAAGAATGGATCCAGCTAAACCGTCATTTTACAGAATTACACAAAACCAATATGCTCTCACCATCTATGTGAGTTGACGTGTAGGGCATAAATGAAACGTATTTATGCGCATAATCAACAGTCATGTACGACAAATGAACGATATTTTGAAGTACGCGTGTAGGCACTCAGTTACACATTAAATGCTGCGAATAAGTGAATGAATGAATGAATTTTATGCTTTAAACTGACTTTAATTATTTGCAATGATTTTTATTATTTTTTTAAGAAGGGGCTATAATAGCATTGCGTGTCACAAATTGTTTGTGTTCTTTTTTTTGCGGTTTCTTTCCTTTTATTGCATTTAAAATTTCACGCGCTTTTCCACAGATGTACTGCCGGTACCTTGCCAGGCATTTAAGAAAATTATAACTTTTTTTATATTTATTTTTTTAGTAAAAAAACATGCACTTTTTAGTTTCAATTTTTCAAATCCCTTTTGCAAAAGTTGAATAAACTTAGTGATGATGATGATGATGATGATAATCCCAACTACTTTGTAATGATTGATGCCGCTTCATTAACAAGTACGAACAGTGTGATGGCCATATGCATAATCATTTGTTTGCTGATAACCAAACATCTAGTAAAGAAAGGAGTGGCCTGCTGTCAGACACTGAGATTCTGTTTTTAATCACTTGCTTGCACATGATATTTACTTAATCAATTAAAGTCATTCAGGTCTTACAAGTTCTTATCATTGATTATCACTTGAGTTGGGTTAAAGAGTAAAATGGTTATTGAACATTTCATGCAGTAGCTGTTGTTGATTGAGTTTAAATTGTTTTTGAATGAGTCAATAATTTAATGTTTTGTTGTAAGAAATTGTGAAATTAGTAGTTGCCAAATGTTAGCAGAAATGCTCCTTCGATTCCTAAAAAGTGATTTATCATAGAAAGGACTATTATCCCTTAACAATGTACGAATAAACAAAAGAATATAAAAGGGATTACATTTAAAAAATTTTAATCAACTTTATATGTCTGCTAATGCCTTTCTACCGTCTATTCGTGAAGCATTTATATAGATAATCTTTTGATCAGGCATTGAGTTCTTTAAAATTATCAATCGCTGCAAATTTCCTTCCTACAATAGGTGTCTTCTGTTTAGGGGAAGGAAAAATGTGGTAAGATATTCTAATTCGATGAATATGGTACACGTGAGATAATTATTGTGGTATTTTTGCTCATAAAAAGTAAAAAAAAATGTTGGGTGTGATCTTACCCGGACTTAGGAGAGAACATGCCGGATGGCATCGCAAATGTTCCCATGGACCATGTCAACAACCTAGGAATAATAGTAGAGCAATCAGCCGAATGGTGACGGCCACTGTAATCAGCATTTATTGACTTTGAGGAGACACGAACGAGAATGTCGAGTCCCATTCGTGACGCTATATGAAGCGTTTTGTTCTGTAAAGGAGTAAATCCCAAGATAATATGGCTAATAAAAGGGTTATACATATATACCAACGGTATGTGTAGCGTACTTTTTGGAAATGTACTGAGGGATAGAATATCATTAAAATGGTGAAACGGCAAGGGTGTATGTTGTCGCCCTTTCTATTTAACTGTGTCATGGATATAGTAATACAAATAGAAACTATGTAGAGAAAGGGAGTAGCATGGTGTCTTCACGTCAAACGAGAATGTTTTGATTGTGCCAACTACATCTGCCTCTTTAGCAATACACATGCAGATAGATGTGGGATTATAAATAAACATTATGAAGTCCAAAACTTTGTGCTTGAATACAGCAAATACCAAGAGGCTTTTGCTTGGATGGAAAACTAATAAATGTGGTGAATTCGGGAAAGCATTTTCCCGTCTTAATTATGTTTGGAGATCGTAATATATATTTAAAATTGCGAAACTAGGCATACTGCTACTTTGAGAATGCATATTCTGGTCCAAAACAATTACCATCAATGATATGTGGTCAACAGCAAGAGATTCATATTGAAATTAAAAAAGTGTAAATGGAGATGAAATTAACCGATGATATTGTCAGCCAGTCCATCAACTGGAACCTGCAGGTCACTTCTGGAAATGGTATATTGAATCGAAAGTAACGATCCTATATCTAAGCTGAAATGAGATTAAATAATATGCAATGAAAAGAGTGAACTGAAATTCAATTTTTGTACCTTGTGAGGACAAAAGTCAGCCAGCTTCGATTTTGTTATTATATTTCTTATATTTATTAGTATTAGTATTGTAATTATTTAATTATTATAACCCTTTGTAGCATTATCAGTAGCATTATCATTGTTATTGCAATATTGAAGTAATTTATGTTGTTGGATTGAATTTTATATATAAATAGTAATGACTGTACTTTTTAGTCAGACTACACAGATAATAAGATAACGGTGATAACACGTGCTCTTGCAGTGTTACGATCGATTGTGGGTTAGTTGGATGTTGGGTCTCACTCTCGCAGCCGCAAATATGATTGGTATGATGTTGCAAATATCACTGTCGGTGCGCGCATGTATGATCTCATACCATTGTCGAGGGTATAAAAGGGGATCAAACCAAGCAAAAGGACAGTTGTCGGCTTGCCTTGGATTAAGGGCTCGCCAGTTCCCCGATGGTTCATTCCGGAGACTGTCTTGTCGGGTCATTTATGACCATGCGGGTTTCGAGAGGATCGATGTTTTTCTTATGAGGACTGCGCTGAGATTTTTGGAACGATCGTCCGCCCTGGAGAATGGGATGGTGACTGGCTGGAGGAGTGATATGGAGACCCTAAGGGTGCACAGATATCTGTTGCCTGTGGATCTCCTAACGTTGAAGGACGAGAGGCTGCTCTATGGCGACGAGGGCCTGCTATTTTATCACAGGAGGGTTAATACGCTGGATTTGGACAGCCTGGTGTATAACACTGCACAGTGAGGTGGATGTCTGTGCCCTGTTGTCGTTAATTAGTTGTAAGTAGTGTTTTAAGTTAGTTTTAAGTATGTGAGTGTTTCCGTTTTTCCATTTTTTGCGGAATATAGTATAAGAGTTGATTTGTTTTAGTGATGGATTGCGGCTATTCTGCATTATTTTAAGTTTTAGTTGATAAGTCTATGATAAGTATCATTTACGCATAGAATAAGTATATACATGATTAATTAGTTTAAGATAAACTATGTAAGAACGGAATATTTGGATGAAAAAAGTAAAAGTAAAAAAAGCAAAAGGACAGTTGGTGTTCAGCTTCAGAGCGTGGAGTTAGTCTTGTTTGTGGTACTTCGAGCAAAACTAACTAACCAATGTGAGGAAAATAATACTACTGGCTCAGTACTATTATTTCTGGCATCAACTAGTAGACAACGGGGACGAGGGTAAATCTTTGTCGGGTATTTAGCTTTTCCCAACAATAATAGGATTGTACGTGACTAAGAGAACAAGGAAAGCTCTGTCGGAGTGTGGTGAACCACTGCGACTGAGCCGATACCTGGTGGCCAAGTAACTCTATCATCATTGGGTACCCGTGGTGAGTGATATACTTAATACTCAGCCATCCCTGACTCGACTTACGACCGAGGACTGACATAGTTTTCGGCCCTCTCCCATTGTTTAGTGATAAGCATTAGATTTCTAAGCAAGATAAATGAATTATTTATGATTATAAATAATATTTTTCTTTATTTAATGTGTGAATAATTAATAAATTGCTTATAATAATAAATAATAGTATTTTTAATCCGACACTGGACTCCGCTGACCTACCCCGGCATCCGAGCGGAAAACGTGTCGTTACAACCTGCAGTTGCTTTATATTTTTTTTTTACAAATCATCCATTGTGTTGCTAGTTTAAGAGTTTAAGAGTTGATTTTTCAAGCGTAGTAGATAATTAGCTCGCCTCCAAGTAATTGTGTAGTGGTGAAGATCTTTGTTAAGTGGTGGTGGTGATCATTACTTAGCATTGCCATTTTTTCCCAGTAGGTGGCTTTTTCTCCTGATCATTCGTGTGTTTATCATCGGCGACAGAGGTAAGCTGTAATGTCAAGGGAGCTTTTTTTGGTTGGGGGTTGAATAGTCTCTTTTATTAAACACCCGAAAACAGTAAACAAATGCTTTGTCATATAATCTTCTAAGAATTTTAACTTGAGCTGCTCGTGTTGTATGAAGGAACTCTACAACCTGTACACTTTTTTTATATAACTTCCAGTTTTACTGAAACTTGAAGAGTTCTTCAGAACGCGTCCTAAACAGAGCTTGATGAATAACTGCTACGCTTCACTACACGCAAACATATAAAAAGCGTAGCCATACACATGATTTCAAGATGCTTCTGAACTCTTTAATTTGGTTTTAATGTTTAGTAACAATCTCCTATAACCCCTTTGAGCAAATCCGGATCATCGTTCAGTTATAAACTTCTGAACGAAATTGCGCGGCTTTAAAACAAAATTTATTACATCTAAAGCCCAAATAGTATGCACCATTTAAGTGAAAACATGGCCATTCTGTTATAAACGAAAGACTGATATTATGATAAGAATTTCAAGGAAAAGGATTTCCCAAGTTGTGGCACTCGGCACTAGGAAACATGCCAGATATCTCAGGTAGCGAAAGTCGGAGTCAGAAGTTCATCTGTATGTATGCTCAGCTCTATACAGAAGCAAACTTAGCTTACTGGGCGCTGCAAATTTATCCGAACTCAGTAACATGGTGAACATTATCCCAACTAGAATTGTGCAGTTTTTTAACATCGCTGGTTGGATATAGACTAGCGGGATGTTCCCCTTTTCCTCTTGATTAGGAAGAAGATGCAAGTTTGTGGTATCCAAACGATCTAAGGTTAATGACCCTCTGCTAATTGAACCTCTGCTTCGAGGTCGCCATCCGAACCAACCAAATCTCAAATCATCTGGAAGATATGAATTTCATGAGCTAACCCAATATGTGCCGCTGTAGTGTGTCAAGTAAAACACCTGCCTACCCATAGGTCTTAGGTTCAATCTTAGGCCAGATTATCTGACAATTTTTAACAGCGCCATTACCCCATAACATAAGCTAGCAACTGCTTTTGAGTATTACGCTATGAGAAACTTATCTCACTAATGCATCTACCGTTCGGAGACGGCAGTAGACTGTAGTCTAAAAGTAGAACCGGGTGCAGCTCACTGATTGAGAGAAGGCTCACTCGTTCCACTTTGAATGTTGCGGGAATTATGCATGTAAGCTAATCAACATGATGAAATTCATCATCTATTTATCTATTCGACGATTCTCAGTCACTCTTTAAACATTTTTAAAAGTTTTTCACGTTCTGAGCACTTCAAAGTGGTGACATTTACACCAATTACAAGCACTTTTTATATTTGTACAATGCACGTTTGCATTACAACTCAAAACTTCTCTAACAATTTTAAATCCTGTATTCTCATTAAGAGCTTTCGGTTAAGCTTCTGAAAATAAACTCACCTTGATTTCCATTTCCCATTAGTGCGCCTGCTGAACTCGTAACAATTTTACGGGTTTCCCACACATTTGGATCTTCACGATTGTTTACCAACCCCATCGAAGAGGGTACTTGAACTTGTGACTGTTGTTGCTGCTGCTGCTGCATGCTTTCCAGTTGTTGCTGTGGCGTCTGTTGACTCAACGTATTGGCGTACTGTGCTACAACGTTAGATTGTCCAACCTTATTTGAACCTGCGATATCTTGAGTAGATTTTGAATTTAAGTTGTTATTATTGGCTCCAGAACATTCGGGACCCTCATCACTGCCATCCTCACATTGTGGTATGCCATCACAGGCATTATAAACGGCTATGCATTCGCCAGAATGGCAAGCAAATTGAAAACGGCCACATTGTACTGAAGCATTAACTAGGAAAGGAAAATCTATTACAAAGGAAAGTTTAGGGAAACTACAGGGAAAAACTTACCTTTAGGCGTTAAAGAATTCTCCATGTTCGTTAAGTTTATTAAGGATTTTTTATTATTGCTATTCGTTATGGCATTACTTGCCGGAATCACATCATTCGATTTCTCTTTTATGTCTGATTTCACTTTCAAATTCGACAATTCCCACTCCTGCTGAGATATATTTGAAGTTGAACCATGTGCTATATGACCTGCTGCTTGTTGTGGTGAAGGCGGATGGGGTGTAGTAACTTCGTTTACCGGTCGTAGTATAGGTGTTAACACTGCACTTGTGTAATTAGCGTGACGTGTGAACTTACAGTGAAAATTTTCCGGTGTACCACATTCGAACAGGTAACAGTAGCCATCTTTTTTACTTTCAAAAATATAAACATCACATGACTCAGTTTCACAGCACAAACGTTGACATTCTTCCATGGTTTCCAGTTCGATGCCTTGCAAATATTTACCACCTATGGCTTGTGATTCACCGGTGCGTATTATAGTGTTCTTATGGACATCGAATTGGCCTAAATTTAAATGGAACAAATTAAAAAAAAAACGAAAATAAATCATGAATCATATGTATGCAGTTGCATGTCAGTGGGAAATCGTGTTTTTGGTAGTGTTGCTTTTACTCTTACCTAAACATGATTCCAAGTCCATGCGCTTTGTTAAACGATGCGTTTCATCGTTATTAATTTTAATTTTTTTGTTACTATTGCTGCTGCTTAAAATATTATTTTCAAATGTTGCAAGTCTGGTTTGGATCGCATAACTGCCAATTTGTGCAACATTTTTTATTAAAATTAGGAACACAATCGTTAAAGTTGTTTTTGTTGTTATTTGTGAATATTTCATTCTGTTTTCTTTTTTTAATATTTTGTTTCAATTATTTTTTCCTTCGATTAATATATTTTATTTTTTACAAACCTGTTATAAATTGGGATTGAATTTTTGATTGTAGCGGCGTTGTTCTTTACAGAGTGGTATAAGGTGCGAAGGACCAATATGTATAACTCTATGAGATACATATGTATATCTAAATTAGTGATACACTAGAGGTTTATTTACAGATAAATGGTTCTGATATTTCGGTCTATAGCAACTTGCTTAGACAATTAAAAGATGTAGAGGGCTTTCATATCGGGAAGAGTAGAACACCTTATGGAATATAGGGCCCTAAGAGAGCTTAAGGTTATTATTATAGGAACTGTTATATTCCAATGAGAATTTTGCTAAGAGCTTTTCATTTTTGGGGCAATATTCTATCAAAAGTATACAAAAATCTACGTTGTTTAGAAAAGGAAATAAATAATGTAACTTGCAAATGCCAAATGTAAGAGACACTGGTTAGTGCATTCTACATAATGTATCTTTAAATAGGGGTTTCCGTGCTTTAAAATTAGATAGCGGAAATATTACTTTATTATATGGTCACTTACAAGCCAGTTGGTCAATGGCCAAACATATGGAAATTCAAGCGCGTCGATCTTGTGCGTTTCTTCTTCAGTTAATCATACCAAGTTAAAAAAGAGTCTCATTGACCTGGTCCATTTAAGAGAGTCTTAGTCAAACACCTTTCGAGCTGTGAAATTTTCAGTCATGTGAGCTAAGTATATGTCCCTCGCATCCAACGCGGAAAATATCGCCGTTGTGCGTGAGAGTTTACAGGATAATCGAAGCCAGTCGATTTCACGACGCTCACGAGAACAAGATGTTTTGCTATTTTGGTATCTTGACTTGGTCCTGCTCTCTTACAAAATGTAACTGGCCCACAAGCTGAAGGTAAACGATCTTAGACAATGACTTGTGTTCGCTAGATAAGTCCTGGAGCAATTAAAAATGACACTAATCTATCAAAAAATCGTCATCTGAGAATCAAATGAAATTCCAGAGCGTCCAATGTATGCTGAAAGGGTTACTGCTTTATGTAGGCTGGCTGCGATATTGGACCATATATCTTTAGGAACGGGAGAGTGGTTTAGGATGATGATTACCATCTTCTTTTGGCCTGGATTGAATATTGTGAATACCAACGTCATGTGATTTTAACAGGACGGCACTACGTAGTGCACACCTTATGACACATTGGGCATTCTGCACGAGCAATTTTAGGCCATAGTTACCTCACGTGGTCGGAGAATCATCTTCGATCCTGGATGCTATGCCTTTGAATCTCTGCTTTGGCAGGAAATTAAGGGTTGAATTTCCGGTTGTTAGTCTAATGGAGCCTTAGTTAAGAGTGAGTTTGATCTAAACTGGTATACCGATCGCTCCAAAATGAATGACTGCGTTGGTGTTGGTGTTCATGGAACTAACCGAGGCTTGCCGATACCATTGGGAAGATTCCAACCTGAGATCATGGACATTACTTTATTTACGGAGATCAACCTAAACAATGGACTTAAGGGTGAGACCATTGATATTGTTAAGTTTTTACCTTTTTAGAAACGTGTATTTATGAGTTCGTAGATTGCAGTTAAAATAAAATAAATCACTCGACAGATCCTTTTCTCCAAAGATCTTCCAACCCTATCGTTGTTACAACTAAGGTTCCTTTTCAACATACTTAACTCTCTTTACTGAGTTAGCTCCAATTAAACAGGTTTTTACTTCAGGACTAACTTCACCAGTTTACTTCTTATAAAATCTCTTCACACCGAGTTCAAACCAATAAACTCTCTTCACGCTGAGTTTACAACAAATAAACTGATTATCTGACAGGCAAGCTGCGTATTGATACGATATGTTGCAAATGCATGGAAATAAAGTCCAGTTGTCTTGGGTTTCTGGACACTGTGGGATAGATGCTAATGAAATAGCGGATACATTGGTCGGAAAGGTTTTCATGAGACCTTATATCGGTCCGGAACTTTGATGTACATAAAGTCAGTCGCTTTATGGTAGCACCTGCCTCAGGACGTTACCTCACGGTGCCAAAGCACGCGTGAATACAATGCATCCACCAACGCCTCCACCTATGATTAAAATCACCAGAGAGTGCGAATCTGTCCATGTTATTTGGGCATGACCTCCACCTTGGTGAGGTGTCGGAGACTATCTAAGCTCCTACCGATCTATGGATCTCTGCACCCGGTTAAAAATATAACTCCACACCGAACTTTGATGTACAGCAACATTTACTACCAGCGTTAATCTAATCCAGGATTGGAAAATCGTCAGATGCTAAGAACACTAGAATGCTCAAAGCGGACTTCGCCACTCTAGGGCGGCGATCAGTCCGCAATTTGGGCGTCGTTCTGAGGTTCTCAAGTACGGCAGGCCAGAGTTGAAACTCCTAACGAAGTTTCTTACGGGCCACTGTATACAAAGAGCGCATCTGAAGAGGATGGCGGTCCCAAATGTGGCCAGAAACACCTACTGTGCGAATGTAGGTTTATTGATAGGTTTAGGTGGAAATGTTTAGGTAGACATATGGTCTCACTAAGTAAGTAAGCGGACTTCGCCACTCTAGGGCGGTGATCAGTCCGCAATTTGGGCGTCGTTCTGAGGTTCTCAAGTACGGCAGGCCAGAGTTGAAACTCCTAACGAAGTTTCTTACGGGCCACTGTATACAAAGAGCGCATCTGAAGAGGATGGCGGTCCCAAATGTGGCCAGAAACACCTACTGTGCGAATGTAGGTTTATTGATAGGTTTAGGTGGAAATGTTTAGGTAGACATATGGTCTCACTAAGTGAAATATCCGTCATTATAGTTTCAGATCTGCTGGTGTTTATTAGGAAGGCAGCAGTTCTGCTGAAAAAATTATAGATCCCATGTCCGTGTCATCCAGCGAAAGTTAGAAGAGGTAGAAGTTTTTTACTTCATTTATCCTTGATTCACATTGTACCTTCGAAGGCAATGAGAAGGCTAAAGGGTCAAAGAAGAACGAGAATCAAGTCGAAAAAATTATACATTTGCAATACCCAGGAAAGAAAGAAAGAATTATTCTCACATTTAAAAATTGAAGACGTGATCTTCCTAAATTGCTCATTTAGCGATCGGAAACTAAATTTCTTGTAGTGCTGACGTCTATGTTTTCGAACAGGTGGTTGTTAACATTTTACAATTCAGGCCAGTCGGTATAATATTTAGATTTTCAAATATCGTATCAAAAACCGTAAGTCTAATATCTAGAATTTTCTCAAAACGCCCCCTCAAACCTTCATCTGATCCCTTCTGTTGTAATAAGACGTCAACACTCGTTTTCCACAAGTATGCTGTCAATGGAGGCATCTTTATTGCTCAATACCTTGACATTGTGGCATTTAAAAATTTTACAAATACTTTTAAAACTACCCACCCATATTCTGCTTTTAAATACAAAATATTTCAAAAATTTTAATTTAAGAAAACTTAATGCTTGAGTTATTGCCAACAGCAGTTTTTTTTGTTGTTGTTTAACTAAGTTATTAGCGTTTCACATTTTAAATTTGAATTTAAAATATAAAACTTTTTTATCCATAAAAATTAAATAAAAACGTTTTATATGCAAATTTTAATGATATGAACAGCAACAACAATTCAAAAAAATTTACAAAATTTTACAATATCTGTGCACATGCTCGCTACACCCTCGAAGAATAAATAAAAAAAACGACTTAAATGGTAACAAGTAAGAAATATATGGTTAGTCAAGCACGATTTGATGTTACTCTACACTTAAAAGCTGATAACGATGCTGGTTGTACCCAGAAATATCCTCTGCGATACATGGTACATCAGCTGACATTTATATTCAGTAGGCATTGCCAGAGAGCTAAGTTAAAAGAGTATACTGACTGAAGAATTTCAGCCGAACCACAGACCATAAGTTCTCAATAAAGGTGATGGATGCAAAACCCACAGATCTAATTTTTGAGCATTTTTTGGCCAAGATAATTGCTTATTTAAGCAATCATTTTTGCCATTATCTAGGCAAACACAGCTCTTACTTATTTGGCTAAGCATCAATACATCATGGATCCTTATTTTTGGTATCAAGGGTATCAGGAGCCGCAGAACACTAGTTACTAACTAGACACGTGTCTATCTCACTTGGATCTATATGCTGATCTCACAGTGATACTCAAGAAATGCCACACAGTCTTCTTCACTTCATTATCCTTAAATGCACCAGCTATCTAATGCCCAGTGAAAATAACCACAAAAATGTCACACATGTAGAGGCATGCCTATAATAGACTTCGAACTCGCCCGAACAAGTAGATTTATCACCCACCGTTACTGTGCCCTGCTGCACAAGTAACGCAGAACTGGTAGTCTGCAAGCAGAAAGTTGCAGACCGATTAGGTGGTCAATCTTTTTAAAGTTAAGAAGATAATCCATAGGTATCTTAAGTGTTGAAACACAGTCAAAAAGGCTTTTCTAGCCAGTCCATTCACCACACAGTTTTCTTGAGTGTTAGAATGATGCTTCACCCAAATAATCTCCAGGTCTTAAAGTCGCGCCATCTCGTTTAGATATTCCCGGTATTCATATTCATACCAACCAACTAAAAAATTAAATTGATTAAAAGAATTTTTCTGGGTGGCGTGATGTAGTGATTAATTCACTGGCATAACAACATAATCGAACCAGATTCGAGCTCCAGCAGAGGACATGACTTTTAAGTGTTTAATAAAGAGGCTTCAACTTCCTCAAAACACCTTCATTTAAAAAATAAAGAAGAATCCCTACTGAAATTCTAGCTTACCTCTGACGATGATGACAATTATCAGGCGAATGATCAGGAAAAAACGCCTAAAACGCTCCTAAAGAAGTGATGTAGAAAAAACCAAAGAAAAAAAACGAAAATTTGTAGAAAAGTATGGGGACTGATCCTAACCAAAGTTTCTTAGCGAGAATTATGACATTGAAATAGATTTTCTGGCTTGCTTGAGTAGTACCCAAAACAATGGAAGCTAATCACTGTCAAATTTTCTTAAATTATCTTCCAACGAAATATACATTGGCTTAAAGAAATTACATTAAAAGCATGAAGGAAGAAGAATAGATGTATAAATTCGCATTTGGCTGAAAAAAATTATTCCTTTGTGATAAAGAATTGTTTTAGTTTTTTCTTGAAGGTGCTATAAGCATCAAAATAAACACAAATAACCTTCACCACCTACTGTGCAGTAGGGTATAATACCTTAATAAAAATAAACACCTTTCTTGATACCTTCTTTTACTCTCTTTCTCTTTTATACGCTGGCTCTTTTAAAAATATTTCAAAACACAATAACAACTCACCACCAACCACTACCAACCAAGAAGAGAAACTAAGAAAAATATTGATTTTTTCCACTATGTGCTTAAAATTTTCCAATCATTTTTTTTAATTATATTACAAAAATTTTGTTTTGTTTACTTTCAATTTTTATTCACGTGTGTACTTAAATTATTTAATAATTATTTTTTTAGTTATTTTATTTTTAAAATTTCACTTATTAAACTTTTATATTTTAATAATTTTTTTTTTATATTTTCACTATCCAAAATGGTGTTTTCCTCTTCATGTACCGTTAGAACTAAATGCTTTTGATGTTTCAGAGAATAACAGTTAAAGAACACGAAAGAAAGTGTCAAAGCAAAGCAAAACAATAACATATACAGCTGTTGAGTGAGGGGAAAAGGGAGGTGGAAATCCACCACCCTATTACCGTTAACATACACATTTTTGTTATTGTACAGAAAGTTAAAAGAAGGACACAAAAACAGAGTTGCTTAAAATAGTAACAGTTATTATGGTAAATTTACCATTAGATGATGGTAATAAGGAAAGTAAAGAAATTAAGGTGGTAAAAATAATGCTGCAAAAATGAGAAAATAAAATAAAATAAAATTTTGGAATTGAATTTTCATAATAAAAATAATTCAAATTATACTCCTCAAGAGTTATTGATGGAAAACAAGTAAAACAATTTTATGATATGTTATCTGACAACCATATGAAAACGCTTGATAACCAAGAGAGCATTATTACAATGAATGCTGCTGATTCATTGCCAAATCTCCAATTTATAATCTATTTTTTAATGACTTAAAGCTCAATTAAACTTGACTTAAAATAACGCCATAGCTGTAACCATAGTCGAAACAAACAAAATTCAATAGATCACTTATGGCGTTGTTGTATGTCACCACTAATCGATCACATTGTTGCCCATAAGGTTGGTTGGTTGCGTTGCTACTACGGCATTATATTACGCAGTGACCAGGTTGATATCGTCACAATATCAGTATCAAGTCGAAATTTGTATAAAATTATCTTAAATGAAAAATTGCATTAATGAATCCTCGTGACGAAACAAAGGAAGTTTTGTAATATAAAATACTAAATAAAGCTGAAATTTAGTGTCATTGTTTGTTATGAGTCGACTACATACTGAAACTTAGCGACATTGTCAATTAACAGTCGACTACATGCTGAGCGATGCAGGATTTTGTTTTCTACACCTCTCTGTATACTAATTACTTCGAAAAGTCAAAGGTAATAAATCGTCAGTTATCAATAACTTACCTTTGTCAGCGTTTGTTTTGATTATTCACCGGGTATGTCTAATTGAAACTTTAGTAATAAGGTTAAGTGTACATTATCGAAAACTTTGGATTCAGGATTAAAGTAATATCATATTTGTTGTAGAAACTTACTCTTTAGCAACCCTTTAAATTTTCAATATAAATCCCTAAGCACTATTCATAATCTTTAATCTCTATTAAGCCATTATTCTCACTTTCTAGTACTGTGCTCGTTTTAACATTGTAATCGTGTCTGTTAAGCACTTCTACACACACACACGCAAGTAAATGTATATTAAATTGCAAACACTTCCCTTTCACTAATTGAACCGTTACAGTAGTCTGTTATTATTTACCAATTTTCTCTCAATGGCTTAACACGCAAGTACAACAGAAGGCGCCACGTTTCTCTCTAAACGCTTCTACGTTCTTTTATCTAATTTTTTTTAACAAAGGGTAAGATGTTAATGAAACAATAAAACAATAACAACAACAACAAATGGCATGTGTATCCCCACCGCAATCACTAAACAATAAAGTTCAAACTCTTCTTCTTGGCATAAACAGCATACTCTGTCAACAGCACTGCATTGTTAAACAAAAGCAACGGTAAGTAAAACAATGATTTTGAAAATTCAACAACAGCAACAAAGGCAAAAACACAATTGAAGGATAAACTGAAGAAAGAGAATAAACAGTATAACCCCCAAAGCAGCATGAAAACTGCATACTGTTTTGTTGCAGTCAAATACGTAACAGTGATGGTTAAATATAAAACTAAAAGTAAGATTAGATTAGAAAAAGTGTGCTTAGCGAATTGAAACATTTTTTAAACAAATATGCAATATGTAGTATATACCCTCCATTGATGATTTTATTGTAAAAAAAATTGCTAAAAAATAATCATTTATTCAATTTCATTATTACTTAGGTAACTTTTATAAAGCAAAACACTACTCTTGTATATTTTGGTAAGAATTAGTTGTAATAATTTTCACTTCGACTGCTTGCATGTAAAGTATAGCAGTGCAAGCACAAAAGTCTACAATTAACAAAACTTTTAAAAAAAAGTAAAATAATACTCATAATAAAGGACGCCAGTATGGCAACAACAATGACTACACCAAACACAGGCAAAAGTATAATCTACACAGAGAAAGAATGTTGAATAAAATTATATGTGGGGAGAAAGCAATTTCACTGTAGACATGCAATAAACATGTTGAAAAATTCTAAGCGTATAACGAATTGTGTAAAGGAATGGGTGAGGGGGTCAAGAGAAAATGCAGGTTGTTTGTAAAAAAAAGCATCCCCTGTTGTTACAACTATAAAAAGACGTATGTACACATACAAGTTGGCAATGGTGTCTTGAGTTTAGTATTTACAGCAATAAAAAACACGCCATAGGAGGCTGGAATATATTTTTTTCTCTCCCTCTATGTTTATAACTCTCATTCTCTCTCTTTGTTATTCATTGTGCGCCCCTTTTTTGCCATTATTTTTGTTCATAAAAAAGGCACGAGACATGACTGCTAAAACGGGTTCTTAAATTTAATGCAAATGACTACTGTATGTGAATGTGTAAAATTACGACAAAATTGGCAGGGGGAGGTTAAAATCTCGTGAACATATTTTTTATATATCTTTTTTTGTTGTTGCTGAAGGTTGTTTTTGTTGCATATGCACACTCACAGAGCGAATTTTTTTCTTTTATTTCCATTGTTTGTGTATAAAGTTAAAGTGTTTTAATATTTAGAGCCTACATGTAAATATAACCCCGTGAAATGACGGTTGGTGTTTGGGTGGGGGGCAAAGAATAATTTAAAACGAGAGATTTTTTTGTATAAAACGTACTAAATTACGGGAAATAAGGTACTTTTTCAATTGAAGGGTTGTTGTTGTTAGTTTTTATGTAAATGGCACCTTGAAAGTTTTATAAATATGGTTGTTTAAGTAAAGTTTAACTATTAACGCTTGGTTAAACTAGAGTGCAATTAAGAAATTAATTAAGTGGCGTATGAGTAAATAATTTAATAAATGTTTGCACTTTTGGTGATGAAAAGAAAAAGAGAAAAACGGAATTATTTTATGAAGAAGCAATTTTTCATGGACTTTTTGCAAAAAATAAATTATTTAGTTTGCCCACTTGGTGACTTTTTTGACAGTCCTGTATTGAATATACAAGTTAATAATGTCGCTTTGGACAACATAAGAAATATGGTATTTTGGAGGATAAACATCTGTCATTATAATTCAGTATTCGCCAAAGTGCAAACCCACATTTTTTTCAATATCTAATGTCGAATTTTGTGCCTAAAAAATGTTTTGTGTGGAAGTCTGATAACCTTCTTTCTTTTGAAGAAAACGGCTTCGATTGTTGGTAGAAGCTTACGATCAACAGGCACCAACTCAAAAAACTTGTCAACGATGGCTTGTGCGATCCAAAAGTGGTGATTTCGACACAGAAGGCAAGGAGAGGCCTGGTCAGCCGAAAAAGTTTGAAGATGAGGAATTCAAAGCATTACTCGACGCAGATTGTTGTCAAACGTGGAAGATTGTTATCATTGGGAGTGACACAACAAGCCATTTCCCCCCGTTTAAAGCATTGGGATTCATTCGAAAGCAAAGAAAATAGGGTCCCGAAAGACGTTTAAAGGCAATTTTGCATGTCGGCAATGATGCTTGAACGCTACAAAAAGAAGTCATTTTTGCACCATATTGTTACTACTGATGAAAAATCCATACATTACGATAACCCCAAGCGTAAAAAGCCCTATGTAAAGTTCCGCCAACCAGCCAAATTAACACCGAAGACGAATATTCATGACGCCAAATTAATGATCTGTATTTGGTGGGATCAAAATGTGTTTTGTATTATGAGCTGTTGAAGTCGGATCTGACGTTCACAGGGGATCTGCACCGAACACAATTGATTCGTTTGAAGAGAGCAATCAACGAAAAACAACCAGATACGATGTCATAATCTTTCATCATGACAACACTCGGCCGCATGTTGCAAGGCCGGTCAAAAATTATTTGGAAAACAGTGGATGGAAAGATTGGCTCACCCGCTTTATAGCCCAGACCTCGCTCCTTCTGACTACCATTTGTTTTGATCGATGCAGAATGCCTTTACTGGAATACTTCAGAACAGGGTATCAGAAATCGGCTTGATTCATTCTTTAGTTCGGAGCAGTTATTTTAGCGCGGAATCCATATGCTACCAGAAAGATGGGCGAAAGTAGTGGCTAACGATGGACAATACTTTGAATAATGTATCAATTCGTTTTGTTATTATAATAAATGCATTTTTCAAGTAAAAAATCGACATTATTAACTTGTATACCCAATAAAATACAACTCTATAGACTATAGAAAAGCTAAGACACTAAACTTGGCAGTGCTTACAAATTTCCTACAGTTCGAAAACAGAAAATTTAGGGATCGCAGAAGGAATAATCTGGCATAGTTGTGGTGTTATTTTCTTTGCAAATGCTTCTAATGACGAAAAATTAAATTTTCAACATCTCTTACGTGATAGAAAATTTTTGTTAAAAATTTAATAAGTATAGAAAGTTTTCGTCAAAAAAAAGTACCTTTTCATCGTACATTTCCATATAAAGTTCTATGCATGCAAATATAAGAAGTTACTGTAACATTTCTAACATAAAACGTACGAGTTTGTTTGTTTATTTTAAAATTAAATATTTACAGATGAAATGCCTGTAAACAGTCCTGCACTTGAAATGAAAGAATATGGAGAGATCCTTGTAAGAAAAACTCTTTTTTTATGATTCAATTTACTAAAGAAAAGGCAATATTTGCTCTCTTAAAAGGGCATTACTTTTGTATATAGAAAAAATGCAAAGTAATGTCATAAAGACGTAAGGAAAATGCTTTGCAACTATTAAAAATGGTACTAAAATAAAGAGCATTAACCCTAAGTGTACCAAAAAGAAATTTGAAGAAACAATTTTTTTGTTTTTGTTTCTCGAATATACGTATGTATTTTAAAATTTTTAATAAATTCGTTGTTAATTGTTTCTACAGAACCCTTATGCGCCATTTTTAAAATTTTTCTATTCAACAAAGAGTTTGAAAAGGGTTAATCATTTATTATAAATCCTATTGGTAGCATTCAAATTTTCATTATTTTTAACCGGTTTTAAAAACTTTCATTCTTATCATTTTAAAAATTACAATACAACTCACATTATATGAGTTTTCTTATTCTCCATAGAGTAGTAAATGAATGCTTTTGCTTGCAAAATATGAAAAAATGTCCCTGAATCGTGACTATTTAAAGTCCTTTTTCGTATAATTAAGTAGTAGCTTTTTCTTTTGTATATCCGACACTTTCTTCTGTATTCGTTACTTTTTCTCTTTAAGGGTTGAATTTTGTTTTTTGTTTTTTTTTTGTTTTTGTCTTCTTACTTTTTTTTCAATTCCAGCATCATCTTCATTTGCTATGCAGGCAGGGCATATAATAGTAGAAGAAGACGAAATGCTTTCTATAAATAATTCAATAGGGGCTGATGAAACACGTGTCTTAATAACTTGGCAATAATTTATGTTGAAATTGTTTATGTCTGGAGGTTTTTTTTTTGCATGTCTTAAATTTAAACTTTGTTTTGCGTTTTGTTTTAAAACTTATTGAATTTGGAAAAATGCTTTCTTTATATAGGATTTATGTCCTATTTACGGAGTTTTGATATTCACTTACAGAAATATATGTATAGCATTTTCGTTATTTTAAATAATAATTTGAGGTTTGTTCAAAAAATGACTTACTTACTTACTTAGCTGGTTATATCCGATGTAGGATTTAAGCTTCAAATAATAGCCTACGCCAAGTACTTCAATCCAATACTTTCCGACGCCAATCAGTTTTTCCAAGTAATTTATGGTCATCCATCACTTGACCAACTATCTAGCAACCCGTTGGAGACGTTTTCCTTTTTGTCTCCTATACTTTCCTCACTCATGCGAGGAATTTTTGTCTTAATTGTTTATTTCACCACCTACCAAACAGGGCCAAAAATCCTCTAAGGTATGCTTTTTTAAATACACCCAATGCTTTCTCATCCTTTCTTGTTGGTTTCTAAGATTCAGCTCCAAGAATATAGCTTACGGATTATGAGCATGACCTTGTAAAGTTCTGCAGATAGGTCACCAAATTGCACGGTTTCCGGACTTCAGAACTACTCCGGTTGTAGTACTTTGATATGGTGTAGTTAATTCTCTCAATTTAATCCTCTTCATTTAGTTGTGCTGAAAATTGCTTAGCCCTGGGCATCACACACCAAACTCCTTCTTCATCTTTGCAGACCGATGCATAATACTTACTTCCTTTTGACAGCCGCTTTATTTTTTCAAAGTATTTTCTTGTATTATTGGTGTACCCGCGTATTTCGACCATTTCCCATTCCCTTTCCTTACGTTTAAATAATTGGGTTTCCTCCCTTCTTCTTCCCATGTATCTTTAAACAACTGTGCGTGTAGCAACAGAAATAAATGTTACTTTACATGAGTTCAGTTATCCTGCAGCTGCTGCGGAAGTCCAGACTACTTTCAGCTATAGTGGCCATAGATCTCTTATTGAGAATACATTTTTCTGACTCTCGACCGATTGCACCTCGATAGTCGTCTCTGAGAGTATTTCGGGTAGAATATTCCCCTCGGACAGGGTTTTGAGGGCGATTGGCTAATTCAAACCATACAAAGCTCTAGGTAGGAATGGGATTTTTCCGGCTGTTTTACAAAAGAGCTCTAACATAATCCTATCAAAACTTTTAGTGATTTTTAAGGCCAACTTTAGTTTGGATTACGTCCCAAAGTGTGACCGGAGGTCATGGTTATTTTTATACCGAGGACAGGTAGACCTACTGATCTTCCCAAGTCGTATAGACAATTATAGCTTGATCCGTTTCATGTTATAGGGCAAGTATGTCCATTCTACGCAGGGTGGTCGAAAGACCATCTTCAGTCCTGGATATTTTCCATTTGGATATGTGCTTTGGCAGGCGATTCAGGGTTGAATTCCCAGACCGGGGCCTTAGTTCGGAGTGAATTTGATCTAAACTGATATACCGATGGCTCCAAAATGAATGACTGTGTCAGTACTGCTGTTCTTGGATCCAACCGATACTTGTCGATCCCACTGGGAAGATCGTTGAGTGTCTATATGTGCGACGATCGAACTGGACAGTGATACCAAGGGTAAGCCCATTAATATATTCTCTGACAGCAAAGCTGTTTTAAGAGCACTAGGCTCGAATTGTACGACATTTAGACTGCTCAGATATTGCTACGATACGTTGCAAAATCTTTTGCTTGGAAAAAAGGTCCAGTTGTTTTGGGTACCTGAACACTGTGAGATAGATGGTAATGAAATAACGGATGCATTAGCTAGAAAGAATTCTATGATACCATTTACCGGTACAGCACCACTTACTAACATCCCAAATCTAATCAAAGATTGGGATGCCTAGAATACCGGAACGCTCAAAGCGGACTTTCTAGGACGGCGATCAGTCCACAGTTTCGGCGTCGCTCTGAGGCTGTTACGAATGACTTAGGAGTTTTAGATCCGACCTTACGGGTGATAGTGGTGGGTGATAGATTTGGATGGAAATGGTAAGGCAGACATAGGGTCTCTCATAAAGACATATGCACCGTTATCGTTTCAGATTTGCTTGCTTTCATTAGAAAGGCAGCAGGTCTGCAAAACGAACTATAGATGCCTTCGGTCGCAGTGTCCAGCAATAGTGACTGGTCGGTATGATGATAATGATAATTATAATGATACTTAGATATACGATTAAAGGCTTATTTTGTGAGTTACATATAAAAATTTGAAAAACAATTTCTAACTGGAAACGAATTAAAATCCAATTTGAACGTTTTTTAAGTTTTAAGAGGCCAACTTACACTCATTCAATGTGTAAAATACAGATCGTTAATAAACAAGCTGAAAACGTACTTTTCATATAATATTTTTAATACAAATGAAATATTTCTTTCTTGTTCATTAGAGGTCTATTTACTCCTCCACATTAGATGTAACCAACTACAATATATATAACCAGACAGAAAGTCTATTGAACTTCTTTTGTTGCCAAAAATTTGTAAGAAAACCTTGAATTACTAAAGACGGAATAGGTTATTGTACTTCTTTTCTCTTTTGTATATATGCCTTTACAAGATCTTAGAGTCCTTTCTATATATATTTTACTACTTTTTTATGCGCTATATTTGTTTATACAAATGTCGTTTATGTTGGCAGCCATACAAATATACAAAATATTTTTGTTGTATTTGAATCTATGAATTTTCTATTTCAATGATTTGCAATGCCAATAACCGTTTTCAGGGGCACTAAATGGTATGGGGTTTGGTTTTTGGCCTTCTAATTTTTGTTTTTAAATTTTATTATAAAAAAGGCAGAACAAAATGAAAAATATTTTCATTACTTAGAACAAAAGAAAAAATATATACAGTTTGTTAAGAGTGAGATTACACATATAAAATTAATAAACTTTTTTTAAATTTCTTTGGCAATAAAATGTTAAGATTTGTAATTTCATATATATTTGGTATATATTTTTTGTATGTCAAAGGATTATGACCAAAAAATTTTGGTTTATTGGAAATTAAGTGAAAATTACAACAAAAACAAATATTAAGCAAATATTTTTTAACTCTTTACACACCTATTGTTTTTTATTCGGTTCAGCATTTATTTGAAGGTCAAATGTTATTGTTTTGTCAATAAGATGGTCATTATTTTTTTAATGCAAATCTTATTCAGTAAAATTTTACACAATTTTAAAAATGCCATGAAAAAGGTTACCTTACAACGTCATTCAGTTTCAGATCAATTTACACCAGCGGTTACTTCGAATCTGGCAATACTTATGTCGGACATTGCACGAAAATGTCGTACAAAATTTAGTCGCAGAGAAGGAACAACAGTGCCCGGTGTACGCAAGTTTATTGCTAAAGTTCGTGAAATTGGTTTCATTGTTGATGCGCCAAGACGTAAGCGTGAACGTACAGTGTGTACACCCGAAAATATCGAAGCTGTAGCTGAAAGTGTACATGAGAATCCATCAACATCAACTCGTCATCGTTATAAAAATTGAATATTTCACGCACCACTTTACGTCGAATTTTGCGAAAAGATCTTGGTATGACGCCTTACAAAGCTAAATTTGTTGAAGAGTTGAAGCCGCATGACCATCCGCTTCGTTTTCGCTTCGCTAGCTGAGCCGACGCGAATCCGCACGATGATGTCGATTTTTCCAAAAAAAATCATCTTGGTGAGTCTGTTAATAAGCAAAATTGCCTTAAGGCTCAGAACACCCAAACGTGGTCTTACAGAAACCAATGCATCCATTACTAGTGACTGTTTGGTGCGGCTTGTTGAGTGCAGACATTATCGGGCGATATTTCTTTGAAAATGAGGACGACGCAACCATTACGGTGAATGGAGACACCTATCGCACCATGATAACCGATTTTTTGTGCCCTCCATTCATGATATTGATGAAAATGATGTTTGGTTTCAACAGGATGATGCAACTTGCAACACATCTCATGCCACAATCGATTTATTGCGTCAAACGCGTTATGGCCGTTTAGTTAGTCGAAATGGTGCTAAGAAGTTGCGATTCGACACCGTTGGATTATTTTGTGTGTGGCGCCGTTAAAGACACGTTTTATGCCGACAAACCAGAGACAATTGAGAAATTGAAGGCCAACATTCGTGATGCCATTGCCAAGATACGACCCCATACACTCGAAAAACTTCTCGACAATTGGTCCGATCGAATGGGAAGAATTGTACTTCACAACAAAAATTTTATTTTGGCAAAATTTCAAACCATTTTTGTTTTATTGCATTTTTAAGCTGAAGTTTTTAAATGTCCCACCCGATATAATTGTCATTTGGAAAAAAGTATAGCCGAGTTGCCACAAATGCTTTCAGTGGCAAGGAAAATAATTAGCAATATACAAAGTCGAGCTGACAAAATGGGAAGATTGGAGTTGAAGAAGAGAATTGGCTTTAAGAATTGGCCACAATAAGTAAGCATGCAGAGCGTAGTAATATTTATACTAAAAGCGATCAAAACCCACAAATTTCCACAGGAATACTTGCGAGTGAGCTTGAAGAGGAGTGTAGTGTTGTTGATCGTTATTAAACGGTTTGACAAGCAGTCTTAAAATATAAATACTAATCAAGAGCAGCACATAAGAAATCATTAATATCTGCATCAAATATAAAAAAGCGTTTTTTCTGAGACATTATAAACGTTTAACAACCGTCAGATTATGACCTGGAAAAGTCGATTAAATTTGTTGGAAAAGCTACTTTAATGTGTAATAAACGCAAAAGAAGGTCATACCAAATATTAAAAGTCTGAAAAATATTTTTATTAGCCACTGTCATTCTCATTATCATTATTAACGAGGTATAAAAATACTGCGATCTTCCGATCTATGGTACAGCCATCCATCGATATATGGTTTCCCATAATATCTCCCCCAATCTTGTCGATTTAACGAAGTTTGGGATGTCGATTGGTACCAACCGCGATAACTCCCTACCCAGTTTTCATATGTACCCAGTATGTGCTCTGGTGATTCGATTTCCTCATCCCTGAATCGCACAGCGGACTTGAGACTAATCCTATTTTACTCAGATGTTCATTTAGTCTGTAATGATCGGTCTCCTGTCATAGTTACCCAGCAGAAGCTTAGACTGTCTTAGACCCGTACGGCCAGAGTAGAATACCTGCCCCTCATTATCCTCGTTTTTGTTCAGTATACCCTTCCAGACAACCCCTTCCAGTTCACAAAATGGTTCTGGCCCTAGCAGTGGAGTGGAAGCTCTCTTTCTGGCCTTTTCATTTCACGGAATTCCCATTTGACCAGGGACCAAGCATAAGCTGACCCTATTGTCCTTGCTCAGCTGGTTTATTCTACCAAGACAATTCCAAACTAGTTTTGAGTCAACTCATAGAAGTCAAGTGCTCGATTGACGGCCTGACTATCAGAAAGTATGGCTATATACTGTACTCTATATTTCCTCTCCAGGTAAAATTGAGTACATCTCTCAATTGTATAAACTGGAATATGCTTGTGAATTCCAAATATTTCCTCCTAGGCCAAACACTCCCTCGTCAGTAATACTTTCAGCCTTTGACCCGTCTGTGTACCACAGAATAGTTCCTTCTTTAAAGGGGTATGCAGCCCCCAAACCCTTACACTCACTCTTATTACTCAGTATTGCCCTGAAGCATTTGTCAAAGTCATAGAGTTTCCCGATCCTAGCCAAGTAGGGAGTAATCGACCACTCGGCTAATCGGATTAACATGACCCCTATTAAGCGGACTAAGATTCAATAGAACCTTGAGTGCAGATGTGGGACAAGTTCTTATTTCCCCAGCTATGCTAATCACTGTATCTAATTGAACTCTGACTGGGTTGTTCCCAAATTCGTTCTTACCGCCCATGCAACGGCGCCATTTGTCACATTCGTCCTGATAATCATGGTATACATTCAGTATAATATTCTTGAGTTATAGCCCCAAGATCTCCCTGCAGGCCTTCTGCACACCATAAGTGCATGGGTGGCTTTTCTTAAGACAGACTCGACTTGAGTTTTCCACGCCAGCTTAATAACCTCGTCGTCCTACACCTTCTGTATGATTTCACACAAGGGATTCTCGAACCTACCCCTTGCTATCAGAACAGTGTTGTCTGCTTAGCCCTGGTAGTCAATGACCGAGATATTAGCCACTAAATATAATGTAAACAAATTTCCTAATTCTTGTGTAAATAGTTAGTTGATAATACCAAATGTAAGTAAAATTTATTTTTGGTAAATTTTGATGTTTTTGAACTGAATTTGTCCTATTCTTCGCTTAAGATTTTAGAAGAAATGTATGTATATTATTATAATGAATCAAAAACATCCGAGTTAAAAAGCAAAAAGCACCATTTTATTGGTGATGAAGTTGTAAGTGCTTAATTATTTTCAATGTGTAAACTCATTCTTGACAAACTGTAAAAGTTGAAAAAAACTGTTTTCAAATATATTATAAGTGCTGCTTGTAAACACATTAGGCTTCAACTTACAAAAATTAGTACATACTTGATGCATATGAATAACATATGAAAAAATAAGAGTGACCAGACTTATTAATACTATTAAATCGAAAAAGGTAATGTTTATTCTTTGTTAAACAATTTTTTTTTCGAAGCCGCAAAAAATCTACTATTTTTGAATTTGGGACCTATGTATGTTCATCAAATTATTTTGGTATTGGTCACCTTCAAAGAAACTTAAAATAATAGTAGCCAACAGAAAAGATTTAATTTCTGTGTAGGTGTTTGAAAAATATTTTCGACTAGACATGCCAATTATGCCGCAAAATAAATAAATTTAAGGATTAAAATTAAAAAAATATCCTAAACGAACATACGTATATAAGTATAAGAGATAATATTGCAATTTTTAAATAAAAAAAAAAGAAAAGTCTCATGAGATATTACTTTAAAGAGACTATAGGCTTAAAAATAAAAATTGTTTGAAAAAATTAAATATTTTGGGTTTCATAGTTGATTTATAAATACCACAATCCAGTACAGTGCGTACTTAATAATAATGTATTTATAGGAATAGTTTGAAAACTAATGTGCAGATTTATTGAAGGGCAAACTGATTCACCAGAACACAGATATATTTGATAAGTGTGTGGCACCTTAGCTCCTGTCAAACTGAAACAGAGAGCTACTGCTATTACTGGCATTAAAGCTAGTCAAAGCATCGATATTGGTTGTGTTATTATAGGGAAACTCTTTTCTAGTCTTGGACTGTACAATAGATCAAAGGTTAGCAAAACTTTATTCAATGCTTCTTATCGATAATGATAATAATAGAGTATGCTCACCGTACAAAACTAAGATACATAGGTCTGTCAGCCAACGATAGACATTAGATCAAATATATTGTATGTTTGATAAAGTTCGGTTACAAATATCGATTTTTTTTCTGAGTCACTTCTTCTGGGAGCATATTGTGCTCCACAAAGCATCCAGTGCCTTGTAGCAGTTTCATTAATCAGTTGATTTTCAAGCGTGCTGCAGCACGCCTCCAAGTGATAGTTATAAAAACTCTTGCTAAGTGGTGGCGGTGATCCTTATTAGCATTTCCATATTTCCCAAGGGGTTGGTTTTTTTTCCCTGATTATTCTTGTTATGTTGTTCATCACCTCCAGAGGTAAGCTAGAATGTTAGGCGAGCTTTCTTTGAATGAATTTCTCTGGAAGCGGAAAAAGTCTCTTAATCAACAAACAGTCTCTTAAATCAAACAGCGACAGGCAAACTAATATTAATGCATTTTACTCTTGTGGTAGTCATTTGAGAGTGTCTCATCCAAGCCACTTTGCACTGTATATTTCCACTTGTTTTCTCTTCACTTCTCTTTGTTTGTTTTCTGCTTATTTTTTGCCTATGCGTTTGAGTACGTACGTGCGAAAATAAAAGAGAAGAGCAGTTCTTTGCCTAAATCAGCTCTAAAATGTAATATCTCTGGTTTATTTAATTGCATCAGGCAACTTGTTTGAAGCTTGCTTGTTAGAAGACATTCTTAAAATAGAGTTTTGTTCTGTGACAAGTTTTTTACGTTTAAAAAAGCGTGAAAATTCGGAACATTACAGTCAGATTTTGTTCTTCCGTTATAGAAAAAGTAAGAATGCGTCTCAGGCTGCTTACAAAATTTGTAAAGTCTACGAAGACGAGGTTTTAACTCGAAAAATGGCAGCAAAATGATGGGCTCGTTTTTAATCCGATAATTTTGATGGTAAAGATGCCTGTCTCTCCGATCGATTAATTTCCAAAAAAAAGGTCGATGAAATCATGGAAAGAAATTGAGAAAGACCAGAATATAAGCAGCGTGGTTAGTGCTAAACAACTAGATATTCATCACCAAGCATTTTTCAACCATTCGATGAAAGCTGACTACTTAAAGAAGCTCGATGTTTGGGTGCCACATAAAGTAACAGTGAAAAATTTAATGGACCGAATTTTCGTTCACTAAAACGGAATGAAATCGAACCATTTTATAAAGCGAATTATTACGGACAATAAAAACTGCATCATGTACGACAATAGTGTGCGAAAAAAAATCAGAGACATAGAAAGGTGAAGTTTTGCAGACTGTGGAAAGCCAAGATTGACACCAAGAAAGGTAATGCTGTGTGTATGCTAGGATTGGAAGAGAATTGTTCATTATGAGCTTCTACAACCTGGTCAAACGATGGATTCTGATCGCAGCTGCCAACAATTTATGGGATTAAAGTAAGTAATTCAAATAAAACGGCCAGATGTATTCAATAGAAAAGGTGTTGTGTTCCATCATGATAGTGCCAGACCACAGCTTGGCTGGGAAGTTTTGATTCACTTGCCATATAGATTGCCCCTTGAGAATATCATTTGTTTCGATCTCTTCAAAACTCTCTTAATAATGCAAATTTAAATATCGTTCTGCAAAATGTAATTCGATTAGGTTTCGCTCCGAAAACCCAGAAATTCTATACTGATGGAATAATGACTTTACCCCAGAAATGGCAAAAGTTTATCGATCATTGCCGATGCATTGCTTGGTGCGGTTTGTGAGCCAGCGGCATCGTGCTTCGTCAAGAACGATGAAAATCGCAACTTTGCAGTTAATGGAGCAAGGTATCATGCAATGATTACGCATATGCCACACGACACGTAATAATATGAACCTATTGAGATGCGAGTTTCGTGAGCAATTAATCTCGTACGATTTGACCCACTAGACCATTTTTTATGGGGATACGAAAAGTCTCTCGTATATAGAGATAAGCCAGCTACAATTCCGACACAATATTGCAACTGCCATTGGTGAGATATCGGCCAGAATTCTGGAAAAAAGTAATGGTGCGTAGTCGCAAGCAATATTAATATGAAATAATCTTTAAAAAGTAAATGGAAGGCATTCATTAATTATTTCAAATAAATATTTCATTCACTTTTGCACATTTTCTGTAGTTTTTTAAATATTGACAATCTGAACTGTTAAGAAATCACCCGTTATTTATTGAGTCAGCATACCTCGTATATTTATATCGCTTAATTTTATTTTATAACATTATGTAGGGTGACTTTTTTTAGAGGTTCAGAACTTTGAGTTGGCAACATTGCTTTATTTTACAATTGATTTAACAGCTGAATATTGATTTTTGTTTACTTCGGTTTGACATTTTATTAATTATAATTATAATTATTATAAGTTGTGAATTATTATAAGTTGTGAATATTTTTAATCAAATTAATGGTTCTGTTCGTCAAACTTCAAAATTCAAAACTTTGTTGTGCGATGAAGCCCATCTTTGGCGGAATGGGTACGTAAATAAGCAGAATTGTCACAAGCTTTAGTCAAAACACAATTACATCCACAAAAAATTACTGTTTGGTGCGCTTTATGGGCTGGCGGAGTCATTGGTCCGTACATATGTCTTTGAAAATGATGATGATCAGAATGTTACTATAAATAGTGAACTGTATAGGGACATTATTATAAATTTTTTCGTACCTCAATAACCTGACATTAATCTTGCTGACATGTGGTTCCAACAGGTCGAAGATAAATGCTACATTGATTTACTTAAAGCAGATCTAGGCAAAGGGCTGCTATTCTCTTTTATTTTCACACGTACGCACTTACACGCATAGGCACAAAATAAGCAAACAGTAAACAAAGAGAAGTAAAGAGAAAACCAGTGGGAAAATACAGTGCAATGTGGCGTGAGAGAGACGCTCAAATTATTGCCACAATTGTAAAAGGCATTACTATTAATTTGCCTGACGCTGATTTAAAGAAACTTTTGATGAAAGAGGAATCTCACGTGATGGTACAATTAATAGGCCACCAATATAATTTGATCAACCTCCATTGGATTATTTGCTTTGGGGTTATATAAAGTAGATAAAGCAGCGACAATTGAACACCTGGATATCATCATATGTATATGCATATGCTGTGAAAAGTTTACAAAAATTGCTGTTCCAGAGTTCGCCTAGTACGCGCCTGCAGTGACTGCCACATGACTGAAATAATATTTAAACATAAATGTCATAAAATTTTTGTCCAACAGAGCCCGTTTCATTGATATTAAAAATATATTGCTTTGTTTTTAACTGTAACTGTTAAAAAATACACGGTAGTAAGAACCACTAAACGCTAATCGCTTACATTCTGTTTTATAGTTTTATAGTGTTATATGTGTGCTTTTAATCTGATAAGCCTATAATTTATTGTGTTGGCTTAAAACACCAACTGAGTAATTCTATTTTAAATTCAACTTGACCTTAAAATAAAAGTGTTTTAATTTTTCTTTTTTTTCTGCTCCAACAACCAGTTTATATTGTTTATTTTACCAGTCTTTGGTTATTTCTTGAGATTTGTTGTCAATGCTTTAGTTCCGTTACCAAGAACTTGTTGTTGTTTTTGGCCAGTTTACATTTCCTAGTGTCACTTTCAGTTAAAAACAAATTGTTTAAGTTTTAAAAGATTTTAAATTTGTTATGGATTTGTGTTTTCATGGATTTTAAAAGTTTTAAGTTCTAAATTTAAAAAAAAGTATGTTAGCGGATAAAAGAATAGTGAGTGAATAAATGACTTCATTTTCTGGTTTGAATAGAATCACAATTTAACACTTGATTGAATGCAAAGTGTTTTTTTATTTTTTAACGAAAACAAATGATTGAATGGAATGGAATCGATGGGAATTTCGAATTTTATTTCTGGAAAAAAATATTTGTTACGAATAAATAAGTTCATGAATTAAACATTGATTTTTGTTTTTATGTGTTCGAAAGGCATTATATTGATTTTTTATTTATTTTTCAGTTTTTTAAAAAGTTTTTTTACATTTTTATTGGCTTTTATAATATTTTTATTTCTACATATGGTATCTTATTTTAAAAACATCGTCTCCTTTTTTCATTTGTTTGTAAAACCTATAAATTCAAGTGTGTGTTCAACTTTCCAGACATTTTATTTCCGTAAAAATACTTTTTTAACAATAATAGACAGCCTATGGATTGCTTTTTGTTGCACGGAGTCCATAGATCGAAGCAAATCTATCAATTGCAAAAGTTTAAGGAACACCAACACTTTTGCACTTTATTTTACGGGCCATAAAACATTTGTCCGGAAATATTTTTTTCATACTGGCTACTTGAGAAACAAATACTATTTACAGGAATACATATGTTTTAATAACGGGTGATTTTTTAAACGCGCGGGCTTCGAAAATTGAAAAAACACGGAAATTTGCAAAAGTCAATGAAATATTTAGTTGAAGCGATAAATGAATGCCTGTCATTTACTTACTTAAAGATTATTTCTTGACAATGTAGCCCACAGTTAAGACGTAGGTGGTTCATCCGTGAGCTGTAATTTTGACATACTTTATCAATCATTTCGACCGGCATCTGACTAATGACAACTCTAATATTATCTTCTACGGCTGGAATTGTGATCTGGCTTGTGTCTGTACACGAGTGGCTTTACGTATTCCCACCAAAAATAGTCTAGTGGAGTACAATCACATGATATTAATTGCTCCCAAAACTCGTCTTCCAATAGGTATGTGGCACAGTCATTCAAGGGGTGGCTTCTGTAGTGGTTAGAGCGCACGCATAACAACACAAGCGGTCCAAGTTCAAGCCCCAGCAGAGGACATGACGAAACAAATTTAACTATAGTTTCGAGCGCTTAATAAAGAGGCTACAACTTTCCTCCAGATAATTCTATCTAAAAAGAAAAGGACCCCCTATGTTCCAGCTTACCTCTAGCGATTATGACAAACATCGGTCGAGTGATCAGGAAAAAATGCCACCTTCTGGAAAAAATTACAAATCATATGGAGGAGAGCTACAGTGGATTAATCATCTAAATATAACTGAAACTCCTTAAAGGCGTGACCTAGAAAAAAAAAATGTTGCACAGTGCTGTTGAAACTACATGGAAACTAAGTCAAATTTTGGTCAAAAAAGTTTATAATGATCTGATGGTATCTTGCTCCATTACTGTATCGTTGTAATTTTCAACGTTCTTGAAGAAGTACGGTCCAATAATGTCGCAGGCCCACCAAACAATGTATCTTTCTTGAACTGCCTCTGGCTGTTCTTCATACCAAGTTCGGCAATTCTGTTTGTATGCATTATTGAGCCAAAAAGGCGCTATGGCGCTAAAGATAACTTTTCGATAGAAAAATTAGATCCCCATCAACCTTTCCTTCATCAACCTACCTACCCATTCATCAACATAACGACTTTGTGGTGCATTGTCTCGCTTCAGTGCTTGCAGCAGTTGAATTTTGTATGGTTTTCTACCCAGCTCCTTACATAAAACCTTCCAATGGTTGACAAAGGCAATGAAGTGACATATTGTGATCTTAATTGACTCTAGCCGACACAGCAGTAATGTTCCTCTCGGTATATAATCTTCGCATACGAATTGCTGAATTAAAGTCAAATAAAGTAAAATTGGTGCTAAATTTGGTCACAATAGCTTGAGTAGCCTGTTCGACTATGACGACCATAAAATAAACGTAAATTATGAAACACTACTTACGCAACACTAATTTTGATAATAAGACACAATGCAGTGATAGAAAAGTTGATACAATCGTACTTTTTTTTATACTATTTAACCTAAAAAATACCGCAGTACTTCCGAAATAGATTACATATCTCACCAACATTTTCCTACTTGTAAATTGTTTACATTCCCTTGTTTCAGCATATTCCGGTTTTTATTTATTTTTAATACTAAAAGAGCAACAGGAAAATAGTCGCGCGGTTTGTTCGATAATATGGCATACTCTGTATTTGTATAAGATCCCTGGAAGGTGTGCACGACACGCCGAGAATTGTTCATAAATGCCGGGTGTCTCTGTATGACATAGTGAAACATATAACGGTTACCCTTTACATAAGTTCATGAACTTGAGCGCATGAAAGCAACTGCATGGCAGATGAGCTTGTCCAATAGCACATTGGATCCGGGCGGATCGATTGGGAACATCGGTGCTTCTCTTGGGTGAAATAGTATCGCCAAATAGCGAACAGATGATTAGGAAATGAACTCAGCTGCTAGGAGTCCAAAGGAAACTGGCCAATGGAGAAGATGCAAGAAGCTTTATATGGGTTATTGCTGACCGTTGAACTGTTTACAGTTGCAATGATGAAAAGGAGAATTCGATGAACGAGGTTTTCTGCGCTAATTCAGAGGATATTCGGCGATAAGGACTATATTCCAACGTACAATCGGGACAAATTCCTTGCTTTTATTAGTGCGACTGAAAGACTAACTATTGCTAGACAGGAGCTGCGAGATCCGTGTAGCTTTATGGACGCATGGTAACACATCTAAGCATACAATTTGGAAATTGAGAGAGTTATTAAGTTTTGTAGTATGGCAACTCATTAAAAAATATTTTCGCTTTATAAAATTTGTTACTCTTGTTTTCAAAAAAGTACTCTCAAAAAAATTTATTGATGCCGAAATGAAAATCCTCTTTCGCAACACTGATTTAGGGATTTACAACCGTTGTTCGTTTCTTAATTTGTTAATATGAAAGAAATATCAAACTTTACTAAGCATTTTTTCCATTTCTACATGTCACGAATCTTTTTTTTTACACTGAAAGCCCAAATAGCAAAAAAGTACTCATTATTTGTTTGTTTAAGGAATATTACTCTTACAGGTTAACAGTATTAACAGTATTTCCATTTGTTATTTTGTGTCTGTCTTCATTTTGGTTTCGGTCTTCAATTTCTTTCTTTCAATGTGAACAAATAAATAATTTTCTTTTAACGAACAAAGAATTTTTCAGCCATTAAAATGTGGACTGGCATTTTCTCCCCCCATGATAATGATCCTTTTTGAATAGTAATTACATACATGCATTACATGTTTAATAATCCCAACAATAACAACTACAAATAAAAAGCATTTCAAACAATATAGAAATAATAAACTGAATATAATATCGTGCAAAAAACCCATTTACAACAGTCAAATAATGTTGAGATACAAAATTGTATGCGATAGAATGTTAAGCGATAAAAAAGTAATATTCCATGGTGCCAGTAATAATTGTAAATTAGAGGGGGGACAAAATTTTCATTTAAAATTTAATTTTGCTTTTTTTAAGAAAGAAGGAGAAAGTGAAAGAAATACGTGAAAGTGATATTTTTAGGTGTTATTTATCGAGCACAATAAAAATATTGAGTTACAGGTAAAAATAATTTTTCATACCTTTCTGCATTTATAGGCTAATAACTTAGCTGAATATTATGCCATTTTAAGTTTTTTAGCTAAGTTGGAAAGAAGACAAATAGACCTTTTAAATAGTATTTTTTTCTCCTTCACTGCTCTAGGGAGGGAGCATACTGGCTTTCCACAAAGCATCCATTACTTTGTTTCAGTTTTATTAATCAAGTTGATTTTTTCCAAGCTAAGTAAGTAATTAATCTACTGTAGCTCGCCTCCATATGATTGTTTGTAGTGGTGAAGATCCTTGCTAAATGGTGGTGGTGATCCTTACTTAGTATTTGAATTTACTTTTTTCCAGTAGGTGGTGTTTCCTCCTGAGCATTTGATTTATGTTAGGGAGCTTCTTTAAATAGATTTGTGTGGAGGGAGGTTAAAAACGCATTTAAACTTTTTTTCATCATGTACTTTGCTGGGATTTGAATCTGGGCTGTTCGTGTTGTATGTCTACACTCTAACCATTACACCATGCCGCCACCATTTTTATTAATATACTCGGTTAAAAAAAGTCCAAAAACTAAACACTTTTCTTACATATTGGTATGTTTTAAACTTTTTAAAACGTTTGGGTTCTTCTTAATTGCGTCAAAATAAAATAAACACCACATTGTTGGGTTTTTTAGTTATTTATTCTAAAAATTAATTAAAATAAATTAACAATCCCCCAGCGTCTCTTGGACATTATTGAGGCGAGCTGGCAAGATATTAACATTTTTAATTTTATACAAATAAATAAGACTTAAAGTTTTGCGAAAGTGTATAAAACAAAATACAAAAAAAAAAAAAATCATTAAATGATCAAATAAAGGGTCCGCCAAATAATTTTTTTTTTGAAAATGGTATAAAAAAAAACTACTGAATATTTTCTCAAATTTCTTTTTTTATTTGAAAGTACAATCCTTCCGGTTAATAATGGAAAATAATTTCATTCAAATAACTGTCCCGGCTGGCCATGCGGTAGCCTGCACGATCGGTACAATTTTTAAGCACATTATCGATTGTGTGCAGCTGTATTTCACCAATGGCTTAACGAATATTGTCCTTTAAAGCGTCAATTGTCTCTGGCTTGTTGGCGTAACACTTATCTTTGACGACACCCCACAAATAATAGTCCAACGGTGTCAAATCGCAGCTCCGAGGTGGCCAAACGAGATCAGCTCTGCGGCTGATAATGCGATCTTCAAAAACATGGCCTAAAACATCGAGTGTAGCTTCGGCTATGTGGCACGTAGCGCCGTCCTGTTGAAACCAAATGTTGCTAATATCCTCCTTTTCAATTTTTGTGAACAAAAATTCGTTCAACATGACCCGATAACGATCGCCATTGACTGTAACGGCCACTCCTTGGTCATTTTTGAAGAAAAATGGCCCGATTATGCCTCTGAACCAAAATCCACACCAAACAGTGACTCGTTTTGTGTGTATCGGCTTTTCAATGTATGCTTGCGGTTTGCTGTGACCCAAATGCGACAATTTTGTTTGTTTACATACCCGCCAAGATCAAAATGAGCTTCATCTGAAAAGATGATTTTTTTTGGCAAAATCGGCATCTTTTGTAAGTCAACCGCAGGCCCAGATTCCCAGCGTTGTTCAAGCGTATACACAACCATATACGTTCAGCAGAAGGATAAAACTAATTATCTGTCAAATCAGACATGAGCTAAGTGTTACCATTCACGAAATAAGCACTAGTTGAAAAAAAAAAACGTTAGATGGGAGACCCTTTATATTGCATCCATTATTAACAAAAAGGAGAAAAAAAAAGAAAAACAAAAGTAAAAGAAGAAAAAAGTAAATACAGATTTTATTAATAAATTAAATGAAAAGGAACATATTTCACTTTAGTCGTAGAAATTATATGAGAAGTGTTTCTAAGTTATTAAGCAAATATTCTTTTACTCTTTCTTTAAAAATTGATGTTCTATCAATATTATTCATTATATTTTGGGGGAGATTATTAAATTCCAAACTGCCCATATATTCAATATTTCAACCGATATCGCGTTGTCATAAGGTTCATATTATTTCTAGTGTTAAATCTCGTTTGATTTCTTAGAAATGAAATTGTGTGGTAACCAATATTATGGGTTGAAATAAAATAATAGTTGTAATTTGTGCAGCCCGTTAAGAAGTAAAATTGTTTCTGAAATATCTTTGTATAGCGAAATTGTTGGATTCGTAATTGGCAAATTAAAAACAGCCTTTTTAGCCCTGTTTTGCGTTCTTTGTTGTAACGATTTCAATGCATTGCTTTTCTTAGTGGCATATACAACTGGCAAGTAGTTTATGTGACTGTGTATCAAATTTTGATATCATAGAAGTTTTGTTTGCTTTGTAAACTTATTTTTAAATTTGCAAAACAGTCCTAGACTAGATACAGTTTTTATATTTTTACTTTATCTCTATACAGTTTATTTTAATACAGCAACTTATTTATCTTGCACTTAATATTCGTCTATACAAAACTTTTATTTACGCCTAAACACGACTATACTTTATGATTGCCAAACGATAACTATCTCTATGTAGGCAAAACAGCCTCCCTATATACCCAACTGCCTACAGTTTGGAAAGTTCCGGAAATATCAAACGCACTCATATCCTTTATTTTATTTCCGTTAATTTTAAACATGTAAGATTGTTTACCCAAAGATGTTTGAATTGACAATGCCGTCAAATACACAAATCAATACGGCAATATCATGGTAACATATTAATCAGCCTTAACACAAACCAAGAGACAAAAATCCCACAATACAGTCCCAAAGTCACTAATGTAATGTATTTTCTTTTTAGGCATTTTTATTTTCGTAACAATATGAAATGAGATTTATTAATTCAAATATGTGCAGTGTTGATCCAATTCCTTTTGCAGTCCTGTAAGGAACTAAAATTTATACTATTAAAAGAGCTATGTAGAGATCGAAACAAATGATAATCTAAAGGTGCAAGGTGCGTGCTATATGGTGGATGTATAAAGACTTCTCAGCTAAGCTCTCTCTCAATTTCTGCCGGGTCATTAAAAATGTGCATATGTGACTTGGCAAAGTTATGATAGAACTTAATACCTTTTATGTTGATAAATTCTGGTCATTTTAATTAAATTGCTTGCTTCAATCTCATTAATTGTTGACAGTTCGGATTAGAATCAGGTTGTACATGGTCATAATGAACAATTCCATTCCAATCAGGCCAGACCACCGATGTTAGTTCATATTGTTCAGGTTACGAAGTTTTTCGGCTGTGTATGTATTTAGCTCTTCGTAAGGATTAGTACCAGGGTTGCTAAAAAAAAAATTCCACCAAAAATTTTCCTAAAATATACCAAAATCAATTGTATCGCTAACATAACCTTTGTTACATAGTCTTTCAATTTAAATATCATACCGTATGATGATTGTTTTTATAATTCCTAGAAAATTGTTTTTATTTTATTTTTCTATAAAAAACTAAAGAAATTGTAATAAACTTTTTGTATATCAAACCATAAGTACAACAAAAAACATGTGTGTGAGACACAAATTTTAATCAGTAGCTTGTTAGCCATGGGCGAAGAAGGGGTGTAGCGCATGTTTTTGATTTTTTGTTGTTTTAATTTCAAAAAGATTTTGAAGAGAGTTAAATTTTGTGTGCTACACCGTTAAGTGTTAATAATAATACCTGTATGAATACCTATTTGTTTACAGCATTTTAACTTCCGAATATTTATTATTTTAAGTGTTTCGCTCTTTGTGTGCATCCCTGGTCCAGACACACAGCATTATCTTTCTTGACCGTCTGCGAAGTGATTCACTTTTCGTCGCCTGCCTGAATAGCAAAATTATTTTTACTGTGTTCACATAAAAGCTCCAGGAATTCATTAACAATTGCCACAGAATCACATGCAGAATATTCTGTCCCAACACCACAAGTTACACAGAATTGTAGAACATGACAAATGAGGAATCCAAACTAAAGCAGATAATGCAAATAAAATTGGAGTGCATCGGTCACCTGATAGTATCGCTAGAATGTCACTCGAGTGGAATATCAAGAAATTGTAGTCAACAACGAAATACCTGGAGACGCATTTTATCCATGAACTAAGACAGTACATAGTTCATGAAAAGAAACAAAATCAACAGCAGTGAACCGTGTAAGACGGAGATGCTTTGTGCAAACCATATACTCATAAGAGGACTAACAGGAAAAAAATCGTTCGCTTTAGAAATGGTTCGATTTCGTTTCGCTTGCGTGATTTACATATGGAAATTCGATTCATTAAATTTTTTACTATTAATCATGTGGCACCCGCAAACATAGAGCTTTTTTGTATCCAGCTTTCTTCAAATGGTTGATAACTGTTTGGTAAGGAACGCCTACTTCCCTAGCTACGTCCATGCTGCTTGTGTAGGTCAATTTTGCCAAGAATTCATTGTCTTTTTTAGTGATTGGTTCACAAATTTTTTCGGCAACGTGCAACGCATTCTCACCTTTCCTACAAGCGAAAAGCTGTATATGAAGGTAATGTTACCAATTTTCACTAATTTTTAAGCGTAGATAAGCTTTCAAACAAGCTATATTATGTTACTACCAGAGATATTACTTTTTAGAGCCATCTACTGACAATTTGGAAGAATATTTAGTGATCAATATGCATTTATAAGGGAAACCCTAATATCTGTGTGAGCACATATAATATTGGCAAAACCTTATCAAAAAAAAAAAAAAAAAAAAAAATCCAATTTATTATTAAAAAGAAAACCATTTCTGTGGCACAAAATCACAAGCAATTCATGTACCTGTCAGTCATTGTAAGGAAAAAAAAAACAAAAACAAGAAAAAGGATATTTTTGTTTGAAAAAATGACCAAAAATATCGAAAGGCAGCCATTTCATGGTCGTTAGCACTCAACATTTGAAATCTAACGAATATCTGATTTTGATAACTCCTTACCAGACGTTAAATGCTACAATAATTTTTCTATATTCTTCTAAGAAAACCAATAAAACCAATGAGATTTTGCATATTTTGCATATGTATGTATTTCCAATATTTATCTTTTAATTATTAATGTCAACGTGTATTAATAAATACTTTCATACTTATTTTTCTCTTAGCAGACGGAAAAAAACAGGGAGATTAAGAGAAATCTTGCCAAATCATGTCAAGTGTGAATAGCAACAATACATGTGTTTGTTTATATGTTTGTATATGTTTATATGCAGTTGTTTGACTGAACTTTTGAAGGAGCAAAGGTCAAAAGGCATTTAACCTATTTTATGTTTTACTTTTTGTTGTCGTTTTCTATTTTCTGAATTTTTTATTTATTTTTTTTTTTTTTTGCTTAGACAACAAAAACCAAAATCTGAGAAAATTGGATGCTTTTCTATATTTTGGGGTTACAACACTTACGCATGAAATTATTAAAATATTCTAAAATGTTTATTATTCTGTGGGAGTATACATATGTATGTAAATATGTATTAATAAAAATATTTTCGATTTATTAAAGTCTTATAAAACATAATTCGTGTGAAAATTTGTTTTATAAGCCCTTTATATATATGTAAATGGAAAATGATTTTTGATGATTTTTCTTATATAAGAATCAATGTGTGTTTGTGTGTATGTCTGTTTGAAGTCTACAGACAGTTAAGCGGCTGAGCCGATTTTCTTATAATTTTTACAGTATCTCTCTGTATGTCTGGAAGGTTATACTTATACACTTGAAAAATTCCAACTCTTCGGTTCCATGCCATACATAGTAAATATTGATATTAACTATCCTAAGAACAGTTAAAGTTAAACTTGTTGAAGTTGGTCTGAATGGCTTCATAGTTATTATAAATCATTAGTAAAAAAGAGAGCAGAATAGGACAAGTGGGCGTGGTATATCCCCTCCAAAGTATTGATTTTAATATATCTTGAGAATGGTTACAATAAAAGTTTCAGAATTTGGTTCGAGTAAATTCATAGTATGGGTAGGGGATGGAGTGGTGTAGTGGTTAGAGCACACGCATAACAACACAAGAGGCCCAGGCTCGAGCCCCAACAAAGTACATGACGAAAAAAATTTTAATATCAGTTTCGCGTGTTTAATAAAACTTTGTTCAACTTTCCTCCAAACAACTCCATCTCAAACATAAAGTAGCCCTCCTGACGTTCCAGCTTACCTTTGGCAATGATGACAAACACTTGACGAATGGTCAGGAAAAAACGCCACTCACTAGGAAAAAATTCCAATGCTAAGTAAAGATGACCACCACTACTTACCAAGGAACTTCACTTCTTCTTAGAGAGGAGTTATAGTGGATTAATCAACTACTTAGCCAGAAAAATCAACTTGATTAATGAGAGTAAAACAAAGCAATGCTCTGTGAAAACCAATATGTTCCTTAGAAGAGTGACGGAGAAAAAAAATTCATAGTCAATACAAATCATCAGTCAAAAAATGCGAGGAATTGAACAAATGGGCGTAGTACCTCACATGCAAACTAAATATTGATTTCATTATATCTTCAGAACGTTTAAGGCCAATTTTATAAATAATTTCACCAGAACCTATCAAGAACCCCACATTCACACAATATGTGTTCCGCTGTCTCTGACGCCTGTGAGCATAAGTCTACAAACATCTACATCTGTGACCGCCATCCTCCTCAGATGCGCTCTTAGTCTACAGTAACCCTTAAGAAAACTCCGTAAGGAGTTTCAGATCCGACCTGCAAAACTTGAGAACCTCAGAGCGACGCCCAAATTGCGGACTGATCGCCACCATAGAGTGGCGATGTCCCATTTGAGCATTTCAGTGTTACAAACATCTGGCAATTACCCAATTCTTGATTAAATTGAAAATGGTAGTAAGTGGTGCTGCATGGTAAGTTTCCGATCCGATATAGGGTGACATGTACCATTTCTGGCCAATGCGTTTGTAATTTTACTACCATCTATTTCATAGTGTCCAGGTATCAAAAAAACAACTGGAACTTGGCAGTCAAAGAGTATAGTAATGGTCTTACCCTTAAGCCCACTGCCCAGGTTGATCTCCACACATATAGTAATGGCCATGATCTCAGCCTGGAAGACACTCAGTGATCTTCCCAGTAGTATCGACAAATCTCGGTTGGGTCCATGAACACTAGCACCGACTCAGTAATTCATCTTGGAGCCATCGGTATACCAGTTCAGATCAGACTCTCTATGAACTTAGGCCCCGTTAGACCAACAATTCCGATCCCGGGATTAAATACTGAATCTCCTGACAAAGCACAGATCTAAAGGCATAACTTCCAGGACCGAAGATGGTTTTCCGACTACCCAGTGTAGAATATATAGCCTTCCCGACGCATTTCGGGAACCTTTGACGAAAAATTTTGTCGCCGAACGTGCCGCAACCCTCATCACATGGATGTGAGGCGGTGTAAAACCAACCAAGAACTTTGTTGGACATGTTCTCCATTTCAGAAAAATTAATCCAGCGTCGTTAAATCACAAGAACTAGGCGAGCAATTAACATCGACAAATTGGGAAATAATGCGACCGAGAAATTTCTCATGCAATAACTGAATTATTTGGCTGGCTGTGTGGTTTGTGGCGCCGTTCTGCTGAAACCAAAGGTCACTGATGTCAACAATAGCCAATCATGGCCACAAAAAATTGGTTATCCCGGTTTAATTGCGCAGAGAATTCACAAAAACGGCGTTTTCTTGCTCATTTTCGAAAAAATAACGGGCCGATGATGCCGCATAACCACAAACCGCACCATACGTTCAGTTTCTTTGGATGTAATGATTTTTAGAGGACTGTTGGTGGATTTGCGAAAATTTTATTTGTTTACATAACCGCCTAATTGAGAATGAGCTACATCACTAACGATGATTTTGTTGAAAAATGCGTTGTTTTCGTTCACTTTTTCAAACAGTAATTTTTCACAATTAAAATCCTTTGTTCAAGAGTGTAGCGTTCCGTAGTTAAAATTTCACAACTTTTTACTAAATACATAAGTGTCAAAGGTTGACAGCTCAATTCGTGACATTTCATCATATGACAACCAATTTACTTCCTAACCTTAAATTTACCCACCCAGTATTTTATTTGTCAAAAACTACTCTTCTTTAATTTAAAAACTAAATTTTATTTAATATGAGTAATTATTTTAAAATAAAAAATTATTTTTATTTTTTATTTTTGCAAGTCATTCACTGGTTTTTGAAAACCAAAAATAAACGTTTTTTGTGTTGCTTCACGTATAATAGTTTTTTACAGTTTTTTTTTTCTTTTTTACTCCCCTGGTTACATGTACTTAAAAACTAATAAGCGTATGACTCAAACTCTGGAAAAAAATAAAAACATTAATAAAATTATTGCTGGATTTATTGTTGTTGTTGTTATTAACTGGAAAGGTAAAATTTTATCTCATACTAGAGTCTATAAAAGGTGCTGTTACTTGTAAAGCAACTTAAAAAAATGCTTTTGTAGGAGTTTGAGTTCAAATACCTGGCAGGCATAACATTGTCACTGCGACTTAATGAGCCCCCATAGACAATAGAAATAAAAAACCCAAAATAAAAAAAATCATAACAATTAAATAAAAAAAATTTGATAATAATTTGATTTTAATTTTTTTTTAAAAAGTAAGCAGCAATTTAAAATTGTAAATAAGCAGTTTTTTGTGTAATTATATATTTTAAAGGTATTTTGGTATGATAAACGAATTTCAAATGGGATTTATGGTAAATTGAATATTACAAGGTAGTAAAAGAAGAAAAAAGCATTAAATAAGAACTATATGTGTGAAGATAAATTCGAACTTGAAAAGCCAAGACACCAATCTTACTTTTTAAAAATACACAAATTTTGCGTTAACAGAAGATAAGTGAACATTTCTGGAAAATATGAAGGTGCTCCCCTATACCACTATACACAAATGTTAGTGCCAAGAGTTCTGTCTATAGCCCATATAGTGGTATGTCTGGAAAAATCACCGGATTTGAGAAAATCGAATTTTAAAAAATCGCCTTTCTGAAAAATCTGAAATTTCTTGGGAGGATGAGTGGCTATTTCTGTAAAATATGGAAGTGCTCCCCCTCTGGAAAAATCACCGGACTTGAGCAAATCAAATTTTAAAAAATCGCTCATATCGCTATATTTCTCAAAAATATGGAAGTACTCACAAAATCAATAACTAAAAATTTAGTTTAATTCTTGTTGTACTCAAATCCGGTGATTTTTCCAGACATACCACTATATGGGCTCTAGACAGGACCCTCGGCACAAACATTTGTATATAGGGGTATAGGGCAGCACTTCCATATTTTAGAGAAATAGCCACTCATCCTCCCAAGAAATTTCAGATTTTTCAAAAAAGCGATTTTTTAAAATTCGATTTCCTCAAATCCGGTGATTTTTCCAGACATACCACTATATGGGCTCTAGACAGGAGCCTTGGCACAAACATTTGTATATAGTGGTATAAGGGAGCAGCTTCATATTTTCCAGAAAGGTACTGTTAATCTCTTAACAGTACTTTGTTAACGCAAAATTTGTGTATGTTAAAAAGGTAAGGTTGGTGTCTTGGCTTTTCAAATTCGAATTTATCTTCACACACATATAAGAAATTCATAGTCGATCAACACTAATTTTATGAACTATGCTCTAGCAAAATATACTTTTTAAACCCTATGCTAGCATACGAAGGCTATTACAAATGTTCTTAGGCTAACAATGGAAAACAAGCGCTACATTATTAAAATTATTCTATTTTTCAACATAATTTCTTGGAACTTCAATACACTTAGTCCAATTTTCCTGAAACTCTTCAAAATAATCGTTTACACCTGCTATTGCATATTCATTCGAGGTAAAGTGCTTGCCAACAAAGAATTTTTTTAGATTTAGGAACAGGAAGAAGTCAGATGGAGCTAATTCAAGAGAATAAGGTGGTTGGTCAAGCAATTTGTACTTTAATTCGTTGAATTTTGACATTGTTAAAACACTCTTGTCGGATAGTGCGATGTCTTGATGAAAAATTATTTTTTGTGTGGTAAACCAGGGATCTAATTCTGGCATTCGTGTACGAAATGAAATTCGAATCGGAAAATATTTCGATATCGTACAATTTTCTAATAATGTTACTCGATACGAAACTAATAAAATTAAAGCTTAAGTGTTGTAAAAGGTTAAAAAAATGGTTTAAGCCAGTGTTCTAACATTGGATAATGTGTTCAAAAAATTCTGAAATTGATTGTAAGCAGAAAATCTATATATACTCGTATATATAAATGGATTGTGGATTGTTCGAATGCTTAAAACTTAAAAACGACCGGACTAAATTTGATACTTCTTTCTGCGATTTAGTTCATAATTGCTACTCGAAGGTTTAGGAAAAAAAAAAACAAAAATTTTCAACAGATGGCCTTGTAGGTGGTCATTCCTTTATCACTGCTCCTGTGAGAGGTGTTTGAATAAGATTTAGCACGTCGATTCAGTGTATATATTCTAAGTTGTGCAACAAATACAAACGGGGTTGGTGCCTTTAATACAAAATAAATATTGATTTTTGTGTATCTTCAGAATAGTCAAAGTAGAGGTTTCGGAATTTGGTAAAAATGACTTCGTAATTAAGACAAATCATCAGCCAATAAGTGGTCATGGTACGTACCTCCTATATAAATAAATATTGATTTTTTTTATACCTTGAGAGGAAGTTTCTCAATACGTATCAGCAGTTTAAAAATGGGAGAAATTCAATAAGTGGGCGTGGCATCTTTCATACATAATAGGTGGTTGTTTTTCTTTATCGAGGCTTTAAATCAATAAATGATCACTGAGAAAGTATACAAACAATTGTTGTGCCTGAATAGCTGTCTACTTCTGTACATATATAGATTGCCGGGTAAAGTCGGATGGTTTAAGCAAGTAAATAAATAATATTAAAAAATAAATAGGTAACGTGGTGTGGTAGTTATAGTGCATGAACAGAGGACAAGCAACATGGGTTCAAATCTTACAAAAGATAAAACAAGTTTTTTCTTTTTTTGGATTTTTTAAAATTATGTTGAGATAGATCTTCTGTTGGCTTTGTTGGCAAAAGCAATTGAAAACTTTGCAAAGTTCTTAGAACTTCGCCAGAGTCTTTTTAGTCCGCCTCAGTCAAAATTTTTGCTTTTCATTCGGCCCACCTATCTAATAAAAAGTTCTTACTAAAAATAAGAAAACATATTTTTTCTCTGTATGTCACCTTGTACCACAACTTGAAATCTTTTATTGGTGGACCTTAGGCTCTAAATTTAAGCGTAAAGTTGTCCCAAAGTTAATTATGACTTGCTTTTTGCTTGGGATTTATTTGGCATTAAATTTTTTTGCTAAGTCTGTTTGCTTTGCCGTAAAGTTCCTAAGTATTTTCTTTAGCATTGATTTATTTTCTATACTTTGGACCAAAAACGTCTAAATATATTAAATTTTCCACTACTTTCATTTAATTAATTTTCTTATGAAAAAAGCTTACCTCGCAAGCTTCTTTCCTTAAGAATAAAAACTCGCTAGTTTACGTTCGAATTATTGTTCGATATCGAAAGCCATCATAAGAAAATTCGATTCGTTTTATTCGTGAATGAATAAGAGAATTCCAAATGGTCTAAAACTCCTTCGCTCGAATAAGAGTTCGTTCGTATACAAATGCCAGAATTAGCCCCACGGACGTTTTTCTTGAATTTCTAAACACTGCTGATCCAAAAGGTTACAATAATATTTCGAATTAATTGTTTTACCTTTTTAAATAATGGTATATTGCTTTTTTGAATGGTCAATAAAATACCTTTGTAATCCCAGAAAACCGTTGTCATAATCATAACAGCCGATTGAACTGTTTTTGCCTTCTTTGGTACACTTCCACCAGTTTCAGTCCATTTTTTTGCTATGTTCTTTTGTCTCTGGTGTAGAGTGATGCATCCACATTATAAAACGACACTTCAAATCCATTTTATTTTGCTTAAATCGATCCAAACAAGCTTGAAAAATTTTCATTCGAATACGTTTTTCGTCAACGACCACATTTGCACGTATCGTAAAAGCTTTTTCACCTGTAATTCTTAATGCAAAATAAAATTGACGCGATCATATGAAATACCGATGGATTTCGTGCGGCGATCGTCTAACACTATATTATGCACTTTAGCTCTGATCTCTGGCGTTGTGGCAGTTTTTGAACATCCATTTCATTATTTATCTTTAATGCTTGTACAACCACGTTTAAATTCAGTAGCCCAATTTTTTGCTGTTGCATACAAAGGAGCACTTTCACCTAACACATTCATCATATCATTATGAATTTCTTTTCCCGATAAACCTTTCTTCTAAAAATATTTACTCATACCACTAATTTCTAAATTTTCCATTATTAAAAAATCACTAAATGTTGAACACCTGTTACTATAGGAATGAGTTGACAGATCTAAATGAAATTTAACATGTGCTCGTATAACGAATGGAAGTTTCTATTATACAAAGCTTATTGCTGTTTATACCGCCATTACTATATTAGTCTAAGAACATATCGTACTGCACACATGTGACACGTTCACACGATAATGTATTTTTGTAATTTGCTTTCTTAATTATAATCCCCAATTATAAACCGAATTACGTAATTTCTCACACAAAATTCTTAAACGCCTACCCAAATTGTATGTAATTCAGTTTCAATTACTCAAAAATAATTGTGATGTCTAACCGGGTGTTTGTTCATGCTAAATTTGTTTATGTAATTTTCTTTATTTCATTTTTAAAACACAATTTACTGGCAAATAGCAAAACAATAAAAAAATAAAAAGAAAAAAAGAAAGGCCATCAAAACGAATTACAAAGCTGCCATGTAAACGAGATAATTCACATAAGTAATTCAAAAAGTGAACAAAGTAATTTAAAGTTTTGTATGAGCATGCTATTATTTTACATGAAATTTGTAGTTGTCGTTGTTTTATTTGGAAGGTCACATAACTGTTGCAATATTTGTTGAGGTTTCATGCTGTTGTCAGATGAAATAATTTCTTCGTTTTAAATTTCACTTTTCTCTGTCATGCCGTTTTGACACGCTCTTTTGGCCATTTAAAAAGCGTAATTTATGCTTTAAAAATTGTTGTACATAAAACTGTTAACATAAAAGGGGGGAAATGAGTAAGAAAGATAAAGACCATTAAGACTCTATATGATGCCCGTATTATAAGTATGCATATGAATACATTTTACAACCATAACAACTAGAGCCAACTATAGACTAATTTTTATCCAATTTTTTAAAATATTTCGTTAGCTGATAGGCACTTCCGCTCCATGTTGCTGCCATATTTACGCAATCGACTAGTCCTTGTGATTTAGTAATTTTATCAGTCGATTAATATCGAAACCGGACAGTATATCATAATTCTCGAACAGATTCGCGATCCAAGAGTTGACTACTTTTCATTCCATAAGGCAGGACCTTCAAAGAGGAAGTGGAATATAGTTTCCCTGTTCTCAGGCTGATCATCCTACCCGCCTGCCTCTTAATAGCCCAAAAAGTCATTACCGCTGTAAGCATATTTACGTTTCATGCTCAACACAGTTGACTTTCTCCCTACGTTGTATTTTGATCAAAGCAGCCTACGGGTCGTGAAGGTTGTCTTACAAGTCCTTCTTCAACCTGAGATTCCGTCGTAAATTGTTGAAATTTTTCCCCTAACCACTATAATTGGTGCGTAAACCGTTTCCGCAAGAGTAATATCCATGGTAGATGCACGCCTAGCCAGTGCGTTTGCTTTTTCTTTATCCTCAATATTTCGGTGAACCGATATCCCTATATGTTGTTATGATTACAATGCGGTATTCACTTGCGGTGGTAAGATAGGTTCCTTCTCCTTTATTCCAGCAATTCAGCAATTATACTTGATTGCAGTTAGCTGAGAGGATAGCAGTATTGTATAGGGTGGGCTATTTAAAAGTTTAAGCTTAAAAAGGCCATAAAATGGTTTGAAATTTTGCCAAATTTATTTTGTTTTTGTGAAGTAAAATTTTTCCAGTTAGAAATGAAATATTATTTCATTCACCCATTCGATCGGACCAATTTTTCAAGTGTATGTGGTCGTATCTCGGCAATGGCATCACGAATGTTGGCCTTCAAATGCTCAATTGTCTCTGGTTTGTCGGCATAACCCAAAACTAACGCCCCATAGAAAATAGTACAACGGTTACAAATCGCAGCTTCTTGGCGGCCAACTAATATCGCCACATCGGCTAATTAAATGGCCATAAAACGTTTGACGTAGTAAATCGATTGTGGCATTAGATGTGTAGCAAGTTGCACCATCGTTTACATCAATACCATGAAGAGCGGGCACAAAAAATTGATTATCATGGTGCGATACGTATCTCCATTGACCGTAATGGTGCGAAATATGAAATATAAGCCAAGGATGCTTCCGCTTCATAAGCCGCACCAAACAGTCACTCGTAATGGGTGCATTGGCTTCTGTAAGACCTCGCTTGGGTTTTCTGAGCCCCAAATACGGCAATTTTGCTTATTAATGTACCCACCAAGATGAAAATGAGCTTCATCCGAAAAGATTATCTGTTGAATTTATTTTTTGATGTTTTTTAATTTCCGTCCAATTGTTTTTATTTTGGAAATAAATTTCCATTAAATACCAAGGTTGTTCAAGCTTAAATCGATTCATTTCATTCAGTGGAGATAATATACTGAATTTTGTGACAGAATAGAAGGACATATATATTGCCAGATTAGAAATAACCGCTGGTTCAAATTGAAACCGATAGATAGCCCACCCGATTTTAAAACCTGAAACCGCACAGAACAGCCTACAGGCCTATTTTAATTTTACAATTTTTTGAAAAATCCTTTCCTATCGCCAGTACTTTTGTCTAGAAGACACTAGAAGTATAAGGAGCTGCATAGATTTGAATTCTAAGTCTGTGTGAGAAGATACCTGCTTTAATACTACAGTATATTTTAGAATCATTCGTGTGGACTGTAGCATTAAGTCTATCAGGCGCATGACCACCATTTCGTACCTCTCTAGAGGTGGAGAAAGTGTAAAAGTTTCTATTGAACGTCACCTTCGTTATAATGTAATCTGTTCCACCAGTGTACTAAGTTCGTCGTAATAAAAGACTAGCATAACTATGAACTGAGTTTCTTCAGTGACCCGCTTCATTCAACTTAACTGCACTTACTGTCGCCAACTTCCTAATATAGAGATCAATTTGGATTATATGGGTAACTACAGGCTTATCTTTTTTTCGGTATCAAAAGTAAAGTTAAATAAAATACACATAACGCTTTAATGGAACTTTTATTTCATTAAAATCATTGGACCTTGGCCTTATGTACGAAATACAATGTCAATTAAATATCCGGCCATTTTTGGCACATTTCTGTAGGTATCTCGATGATAACTTGACGAATATTGTTTCTCAAATCCTTCAAAGTTAATGGATTATCCGCGTAGATATGATCTTTGTTGCGTTAAATCGCATAATCTTGGTGACCAATTGATGTCGCCAAATCAAGAAATTACGCGATCGGAAAATTTCTCATACAATAAAGCCAAAATCGATCGCGTTGTGTGGCTCGTGGTACCGTCTTGTTGAAACCACATATCGTTCAGTTCATAATCTTCAATTGGAGGCCAACAAAAATTCGGTAACAGTTCTTCCAGAGTCATAGAAAAAATACGGCCCAATGACTCCTATACTGTATAATGCGCACCAAAAAATCACTTTATCTGGTTGCAATAGCTTTTCCACAACTACTTCTCCGCTTCTGGGTTCTCCGAGCCACTTATGCGACAATAAACGAATGAGGAATGAGCTTTATCGCTGCATAAAATTTTGATCGAAAGTCCGGTTATGCCTAAATCACCACTTTTGTATTAAATTTTTACGCGTTCTTTGGTTGTTAAACGATCCATATTCATAAATGGCAAGACTTTTACCAAACGGCTGACATTTCAAATAACAGATATTTAACCGATTTGCCAGACCGGCGGTTGGAAACAACTAAATGGATAACCCGATCCCTTAGCTGCCACCCTAGAGCACGCCCTAGGTGCACGTACCGTCGTCGCACATGTAGTTCTCTGTACTCTGCCTAATAATTTAATTTTACATGTCCTCTACAAGGCTCACCAACAAACTACTAACCCATAGAATATAATTTGACAAATAACCGCTATACACTTTGAAGCACTGACTCCCACACAAGAGTTGTATTCAATATTCAGTCGGATAAAGGCCTTGTAAGTTTTAAGAATTAAATGAACATACTGTTCTTTGTTCCTTCTAGTATATCATTATGATGTTATGAAAATAACATTTAATTTAAAGAATTAATTCTTTTAACACTCTTCTTTAAAGCTGTATAAACACCTAAGATGTATTTTGTTTTAGTTTGGGAAACAAACAATTTTCATTTCGTTTCATATGTGATAATACAAGTCAGGAGGTACCAACTTAGTGGGTACACACAAAATAAATTAACACATACAAATACACATACATACTCACATACATACATTATTACATACAACTTACCATAGAAAAACATTTGCTTTTAATAGAAGCAAAAATTTATGCTTGAAAACGTAATTGTGCACGTGTACGAGAGTACGAGAGTTGAGTGTTGTTTGCTTGCGCTTCTTCTGACGTGACTAAAAGAAAAACCACCAAAACCAGAAATAACAATAAAAAAATAAAAATTGCAAAATAAAATTAAAATTGAACAAAATTTTGAAACTTCAATTAAATCTTAAGAAAATTATTTCAATTTAAGTATTTGATTTAAAGAAACAAAGTCTCAATTTGTTTATTTCTCCCTACACTCAACTTTCATTACTTTTTCATTATCTAGTATAACAGCTATGTTTTTATAACAAAAACAACTCAAGGTCAGTTAATCACATGAATTGCATGAAACACAAGTACGTCTATTAGTTTGTGTGTACAAAAACTGTGTACAAAGGGAGCAGTGTGATAACTATAAACTTTGTGTATTTCCAATGCTGTAACCTTTATGCAACACTGCTCGCATTAACTGTTATTTCAATTTGAGCATTCCCCGTCTATAAATTTATAGACCATTGAAAGCAGACAACATTAACAGAAAGCCGAAGTCTTGATAAGTACTATGAGAACTCTTGATCAGTATAACTAACTATGGGTAATGTAGATGTTGAAGAGTCAGATGCTCATGATGCACTGAACATGACAGTTCACTGTGACGTTTGGTGGAATGATCAAATTTTTGGAAATGTTTCATGTTTTTTTTTTTGAAACTGTGTAAGAAATACTTTACTCCATCCAACTTCCTTAATATTTATAAGTTATATATACGGTCTAGGATGGAATACAACTCTTATGTATGGGCCGGTGCTCAAAGTATATTTTAAGCTTCTCGAATGCGTACAAGAGAGGGCGAAGATGCTTATTAATGATGGTAGGATAGCCAATTCGAGCACCGTCTATCGGTACTATAACGAAATTTGTTCTGAGGAAATAAGCCGATTAATTCCCAATAATCACATATTCTTACCTAGTGCCTGTATTTTTCGTAGAGCGCATCCCTTTATAGTAGGGTTGGCTACCCACTGGGTAACCCACTTAAAACCACCCGGGTCTTATTGGGTATTATATTTGAAAAAACCTGACTGGGCTCTTTTATATAAGGTTATCGTAGTTTATTTATAACAAAAATAAGTGTAATTTATGTATTGGGAGTATAAATTAATTCGGTCCGTTTTTTAGCTTGAAAAAGATAATGTATTAACAAATTTATCAAAATAAAAATTCATGAAATCACTGCACTCTGAGCCAATTTCCGAATCCTGCCTCAGAAAAACTTCTCGTCGTTGAGGGAATTTAACTTTGAAGCTCAATTTTTATTTCTTCAAAAGACATACCAAAAGATGTTATATAAGTCGTAACATCCAATGCTCAAAAAGCAACAATATTCGGTGAATACGGCGAGTGCAACAACACATTTCACTTGATCGTGATATAATCATTGCTTGTCAACTCTTGCAATGTAAGGCTGAGAGTTTTCAAGCAAAAGAATAACTAAATCATGTCTGTCTTTTTATTCCGATTTAAGCAGCTCATAGTGGACAATGCCCCCACAAACAAACAAAATATATTGTTGAATTGATCTAAATTTGGAAGCAGTTATAAAACCCAATAATACCCAAAAAAAATCCATCAAAAAACCCAGTAAAAACTGTGGGTTGGGTTAAAAAAAAACAAACGTGGGTCTTTGCCAACCCTGCTTTGTTGTTGATTGTCCAGCGGATCATAGAATGCATAATAGGAAGAATTCGTACCTTAGTCGCACTGTTCGTTTTTGGAAGAATCTTTCTACGATAGTCTTCCCTGCTACTTGCGACAGAAGTAAATATAAATCTCTATCCTCCTTCCTACAACCTATTTTCTTAGTATCAGCACTTCATCGAGGAGGTTCATCCAATAAGTACTGGTATCAAGTTAAAAAAGAATGGTATACAATGCTCATGTATGCGCTGGTGCTTCAGAGTCTATTTTGGGGCTTCTCCACCCAGAAGAGTGCGAAGGTGCTTATTAATGACGGTAGTGCAACTCTATCGATTAGTTAAAGCATTGTCGCGTTGTGGCGTGTGGGCATGTTACCAGAATCAGTCGTTGTTCATAACTATTAAGAAGATTTCCATGTCTATTACTGACATGATGCTTCACGGCCAGATTACGGTTAATAAATTGCTTAGTAACCTTATAAACCGTACGAGAATCACCTACCAGAGCGGAGATAAAAGCTGTAACCGTTGATATGCTTATCCCTTTCGATAGAACGCTTAAAAAATCTGTGCATAGATCGGTAGTCTGTTTCGGGAGTAAGAATCTCAACTATATTTAATTTCGCTCTAATGTCAAAACGTTGATGAATAGGATTATATAAGTAAGGTACGGTCCTTCATTTGTCAATATCAAAACCTCGCTTGCTGCGTACATTTAGCAAGCGTTTTCGGAATCAGCGATTTTTAGCAAATTGTTTTATCTAGTTTGCTGTATAGCGGCGGCTGAACAGCCATGTCACCTTATGATATTCTTTATGTCTTCGTCCTATTACTACTTTCCGTGCGTTAATCCATAAAACACACATCGTTGTCATTAGGGTTTTCCAGACCGTCTCTTCCAATTGCACATTTCAGTGACCCCATTTTTTATACCCAAACTCCACATTCAGGTCACGCATATAATATCATCACCACCATAACGTATATAATACCACCAAGAGGAATGGTATCATAGACCGTATTGATTCCGCCATAAGACACATTCTTATTTTCCGTTGGTGTTGTTTCCGTAGGTGCACAGCCCTGTGCCACTGATACGTTTCTGATCTTGCATTTGCAACGAGCTTTTAAGATCCTCTCAGGCAAACGTTTTCATGACATAAGGATTCTGGATGCCTATATAACGGGTCCGCCATCTAACGTTTTCTTTTCAACTAGTGCTTATTTCGTGAATGGTAACACTTAACTCATGTCTGATTTGACAGGTAATTAGTTTTATCCTTCCGCTGAACGAATATGGTTGTGTATACGCTTGAACTTTGCTTCGCTAAGTGGGCCTGCGATCGACTTACAGAAGATGCCGATTTTGCCAAAAAAGTCATCTTTTCAGATGAAGCTTATTTTGATCTTGGCGGGTATGTAAACAAGCAAAATTGTCGCATTTGGGGCACAGAAATCCGAACGCATACATTGAAAAGCCGATACAATCAATGGCAGTCAATGGCGATCATTATCTGGCCATGTTGAACGGATTTTTGTTCACAAAAATTGAAGAGGAGGATATTAGCAACAATTGGTTTCAACAGGACGGCGCTACTTGCCACACAGCCGAAGCTACACTCGATGTTTTGCGCCCTGTTTTCAAAAAAAAAAAAAAAAAAATTATTTGGTGGACCCTATAGTTAAAAGCAAATCAACACCAAGTACTTGGTTACTAGCTATTTCTTTACCAGAGTAGAGCACCCTCTCCAGTAGGTGAGTTATATTCCCCGGAGCAGTTCTAACATACCTCGCGTTCAACCTACATAAATTTGAATTGGTGATATCAGGATCTTTTAGCGATCCTACATTGCAGAATCCTATCATAGTTCATATACGATTGCCAAAGTTTGTCAACGAAAAATTTGGTTTATTCTCCTGATCCAGATTTCTTGTTAGCGATTCCGTAGCAAATAAATCTTCAGGTAACGTAGCCTTCATTTACAAGTTTGGTGATAAGGCTGCTATCTAAGCAGCAAAATGTGCTGTAGTAGGAGCCGGTGTTCGCGCTCTTCTTACTTCCAGAGTAAAAGTAAACTTTTATAGTTAAGTTTTAAAAATTATAAATTTACAAAAAAAAAAAAATCCCCTAAAAATTTTAATTAAAAAGTTTGTCTTAAAGACAGTTTGGCGTATAAGTGCTAGAAATAAAGAATATTTGATTCGTAGCGTATGAGTGATATCAGTTAGCATCCTTCTCTTTTGCTACATGACGTATGAGTAATTTAAATTATTTTATTTTCTACTGAATTTTAATACATAGTTTTAAAAGGTTTAAAAGTATTTCAAACAAGTTGTTAAATCTTAATAAATGTGCTTGAAGGCCACTAAAGTTTTCCTAATTATATTGTTCAAACTTTTCTAAAATGTTTTGTAGGGAAGAAAGTATGCATTTTAATTGATTTTTCTGTTATACGCTTACAAAAACGCATTGAAAAAATCTATTTGTCTGGTTGAAAACATAAGAAAACAATTTTCTTTAGACCGTCAATTAAGTATAACTTTAAAGTAAAGATTAACTAAATTTAAACACATTTTGATAATATTTTCCCCCATAATATTTTATTTTTAAATAACTTATTTTTCGTATTTCTTGTTGCGGTAAAACAAGGTTTTTAACACAATTAAATGAAACGCACAGACACAGGAAGCAGAAAATCAACGAACCGCCGACAATAATTTAAAAAACAATTTCACAGGAATAAAATTCGGCATCAAAATTGGCAACAAAAAACGATAATAAAGAAAAAAAACATACTGTTATACACAAACACACACACAACATACATACAGAATTTATCTACACAAAACACATAAAAAATCCAATAGAGAAGGGAGGAACATGGAGAAAATATCGATTTTCTATGCACATATACACCAACAGTCAAGTTCATAAAAAACAAATATTATATATGTATAAGCAAATAAGAGAACAAAATATTCCAATAACAACAAAATAAATGGCAATATCAACAGCACTAGCAATAGCAACAATAAATATTTCATAAAAACACCACCAACACCCAAAACAAAACAAAAAAATCTCAAATTCATTCATTCTTTCATGCTCCAATACATGTTCAACAACAATAAACAGACACATGAAACCAAAAAAAAAGAATAACAAAGAATAACAAAGAGTAGGTGTATGATTATGATTTTAATCAAAATATGAAGCCAAATAATGATAATAAAACAATAGATAATCGCACATATGTGTGAGTAAATGTAAATGTGTATGTTTGGTATGTAAAAAGTAATCATATGCTTACATACTTTTTTTGATACCTAAAGCGAAGAGAGAGAAAGGAATTTTACTTACTGCAAAAAAATACACACAGAATTTACCTAAGCTGTTAACGGCTTAACAGTGAAATTAAACTAAAACATGTATAGCGTCAAACTACATTATGTGAGAGTTTTATGCTTTTAATAGTGTGTTGTTATTATTTCATGGAAGAGGACAGGGATGAAAAACTATAATTGATTATTATTTATTATTTTACACTTTAAATTGGATCATGGGGTCTTAGAACAATGAATTTTGTTGAATCTTTATTTAAGAATTTAATGAAGAATTACCTTCAAACTAAAGTCTAAGCAATTACGTAGATATGGTTTTAAGATATCACCCAAACTTAACTAAAACTTAATGCAGTAATTGCCGTAAACCCATTTGACCTGAGACTTGCAATAGGCGAAGATTCACTATAAGCGAATAATTTTCAAAACAAAAATATTTGCTAAGCTGTCGTAAATGTCCAATGGGAAAAATGACTGTAAAATGGTGCAATGTTCAACTTCAACTGGTCACGTGTTAAAATTTTCAGAGAATATTTTTTTTTACTAAAAAGTATATTTTAAAATGTTCCCCATTTATTATCTATTTAGCTATTAGCTCATTAGCTGCTTGAATTCGCAATCAGTGGAGATAGGCTTTCATTATGAGTCTAGGAATAGAATAGGTAACAGCTTATTGATTGTGAAAAGTCCTTCCTGTTCCAGTAGGGATGTTGAGATAATCTTATATAAAATTATTAGATCACAAATGTAAGGACGTGCTCCATGTTATGTTGCGTGATTTTAAACGTTCGGTTACACATTTGACCGAAATTAAACACTTTTTTCTTATATTTGAAACAAGTTTTATTAAACCAAATATGTGTTATTTTGAACGATAACCTTTTGCCATTTCTAGTATAAGGACAATATTGCATAGTGTAGAATTTCTGGATTTTATTAACAAAAAACCAAATGCGTTTTGCAGGTCTCTACAGAATTAAAATGTACACCATTAAGATAATTCTGCAAAGACCGAAATAAATTATCATCTACAGTTGCAAGGTACGAGCTATATGGTGGATACATAAAACCATCCCAGCCAAGCTTTCTAAGTTTCTGGAGGGTCATCATATATGTGTGTAGTCTGGCGTTATTATAATGAACACAACCCTTTTTGCTGTTCCGTGTTAATTGAAGTGCTTGACTTCATCTCATTAATTGTTAGTTGTAGAGATCAGAATCAATCGCTTGACCACGTTGTGGAAGCTTATAATGAGCAATTCCCTTCAAATACCACCAATCCCACCAAACGGGAGCTCGATGTATGCAGATTTCTGCAAATACACTGGAGCATATTCCTATAAACGCACACTACTTTTTAAAAAAAAAAGTTAAAAATTAAACAAGAAAATATTTAGGGGGCTATAAATTTGTGTATTAAATTAGTTAAGACTTCACTTAAAATATTGTTTACGAAAAAAATTCATTTGTACTTTAATTATTATTTTTACTTAATTTTCGATATTAACAGCCATTTTTAAGGGTATTTTCCTATAAATGCACTTTAATGTTTGGGCCATTGTAGCATTATTAATAATGTGTGGATGATCCTTTGTTATGGATTGTTTCAAAAATACAGTCTGGCATTGATTCCACCAATTTTTTAAGCAGATCGGAATCAATTTCCTCCCAGACTTGTTTAATTCTTAGTTTCAGCTCTGTCACAGTCTTTATGCCTTCATTCTGGGCATTATTTGCATAAACTTTACGGGCCATGTATCCCCACAAGTTTTCCATTGGGTTTAAGTCCGGACTACAAGCCGGCCAGTCCAACAAAGGAATGCCATGTTCATTGAACCAAGATTTCGATTGCTTAGAAACATGGATTGCAGCATTATCTTGTTGGAAAATGCAATCTTCATCCATTTTTTCGTCCATAAAAGAGAGAAGAGCAATTTCCAACAGTTCGTTATAAATCGAACTATTCATTTTTGTCGGAACAAAACAAATTTTCGACTTGCCAACTGCAGAAAACGCTGCCCAAACCATAACACAGCCACCACCGAAATTACGTTTTGACATCCGAACATCTTTAGATCTCAAATCGTGCCAATAGCATGAATATGAGTCTGGACCGTCTAAATTAAATTTATTTTCGTCAGGGAAAATTACTTTTTTCCACTCATCTGTCCATTTCATATATTTTCTTGCGAATTTTAGACGATTTTCTTAATGGTGTTTTTTTAGCATTGGTTTACATTTCGGCTTTTTCCATTTTATGTTTTCATCGTTTCGTAAAATGTGTACAACGTATTTGGAAGTCACAGGAAGATTTAATTTATTCCTTATTTGTGTGGAATTCAATTTGTTGCGGATAGCTTCTTGTTTTATTAGATTAAGTTGTCTTCTTGTTAGTTTTGAATTACCCTTTGTTGATTTGCGAACTCCATAATTTTGACCTTTCTTAAAGAAATTTCGCACCACACTTTCCGAACGACCGATTTTACGTCCAATTTCTCTATTAGAGCATCCTTGGTCGTGAAAAAATTTAATTTGAATCTTTTCTTGATCGGACAAAAAAGTTCCCTTATTGATTTTTTATTGATTAAAATTGGAAAAGTTACAGTAAATTGAGATATTACTATTAGAAACGTACCTTTGGTTGAAAAAAAAAAACTAAAAGTGATAATATTTTATTTTTGGTCACTTTTTTAAAAACAAATTTCGAGTGTGCGTTTATACGAATCTTCCACTTAAAATAGCACCAAGAACATTTGATCGCATAATTAAGGCAAACAACAAAAATAAGAAAAAAAAATTGTTTACTTTTAAAAAGTACCGTTAAGTTGTCTCTCATTAAAATAGTTAAATTTTGCTTTTGGATGAGAACAACAAAGATATAACAAAAATACAGAAAAAAATTAAGTGCGTTTATAGGAATATGCACCAGTGTAGTTATTAACCGTCTTGTGGTAAATACTTAGTTCCCTAGCAATGTCTACGCCGATTGTGTGCCGATCTTTCTCAATGTTTTCCATCATTTCACCGATTTTTTTAGTGATTGTTCGACTAAAGCTAAGTGTATCTTTAACATCAAAATTACTTATAACTCTGAGTTGGCAGAGCGGCTATATTTGACAACCAAGTACACAGCTGATAGTTGCTTATTGCCAAGTTTGGTTTGGTTTGACATTTTATTATAGATAACTTTACACCAGAGTAACGCTTGCAAATTGTTGAAATTTGTTAGCAACAAAGCCCCTTACATTGTTATTAAAAATATATACCCTTGTTTTGTTTTGACATAAACTTTTGTAACTGTAAAAAACACCCGATAGTTGTTGTATGATATAAAAATAATAATTTTAAATTATATAAAAATTATATGTATTTATATCGTAATTATATCATCTATTATTACTATTATTTTACTTATTACTGTTATAAAAACATAACATTTCACGTCTGTTATGCTAATATTTTAAGCATAAACCAATTTATTTGTACACTGTTATCTAGTTTTGAATTTTTAGAATTTTTTTATCCATTTAACAGACTTACTCTCTCAAACGTTACCGTTAAAAAATCAACACAGCTTCCGTTTATTCTAAAGTATGTTAATAACATTTAATATATTACACAAAGTTTACTCTCTTTACATATAACATCTAGCAACACGATTCTAACAATTATTAAACTCCCAGCTCTAATACTTCTTTTCACGTCTCCAAAATTTTCTCTATAACAAATTGTTACATTAATAATTCTGTTTTTATTTTCTTTTATTGTTATTTTTATTTTCAAGCGAAATGTTGTTGTTATATGAGTACTTATTAATATAAGACTGTGTCTGTGTATGTATGTGCACTATGTGAATGTCAAATAAAGAGATTAAAAATTAGATGAGATGGTGCATTTATTCATTATTATACATACAAAATTTCCATATTAACAAGCACACATACACACCTGCAAGCTTTAGTAAAAACATATAGAGATTATTTTGTTTTCACTGTCATGGACATGCTCTCGGTCAGACAAATTGTGTATACGGTATAGAGTGGATGATATCTGGGGCGGAGGGGGAGAGTCTTAAATACTCATGCTTTACATGTTTAACTCACTATGTATTTTTTTGTTTTTTAGTTGTTTTCGAATAGATAGAGTATGAATAATTGTTGTTTTTTATTTGCGTTATTTTGTTGTCATGGCTATTTGTTGTTTATTTGGTATTAAACACTTGCAGAAACATGCATACATGCAATTATTGTTTAAATTTGTTTCTATGCTGTGAAAAAAAAAACAATAAAATGCAGAAAGAAGATAATAAAGATATTAAACGAAATATTTATTAATACTTGTTGGGAATATGATATTCCATACATCCTACCATCCCTATATATCTGTAGAAAGTGGAAGCTTACGGTGCTCCTATACTGACATTTGTATACTCTAAGAACACAAAAACAATGCAAGACTTGTTTTTAATTAAACCAGTCTACACAGAAACACTTTTTGTTCTATTAAAGCTATAACCGTTTAAGCTAAAAACTTTAAATACAAAAATTACCCTGGTGACCCTTTATATGTAAATTTTCAAGCTCATGGCAACACAAAAACAACTAGGAAAAAAAGAAAATATTTTTTCGACAACATAATTTGTACACCGCATTAAAGCCTAAGCATACTGTTAATAAAAAATATTTAACAGTGTAATAGAGAAACATTAACATTATGCTCTCTCGCATAAGAAATAATAATTTTTTTTAATGCAAACAAAAACAAATATTATTAAACGAACAGAGAGAGTAATAAAGATACACTGAGAGTAAAAGAGTCTTGGAGAATTTTAACGGCAAGAGCTGTGTTTTTGAGAACTTCAGCAATTAGTCTGTTTATGGTGCTCTATGTTGATTAACGTTTTTAGTCAAAGAAGGTAAACGCGGCGCTAGTAAACCAAAAACAAAAGTTTGTTTTGTTGTTTTTTTATAAAAGAAAATATACAATTGGAAAAATATATAGAAAAATTCATTTGTACATGAAAAACGGTATGCGTGTTGAGTGTAAAGTTTTCATTTAAATGGAAAATACCATCATTATTAATTAAAATTATAAAAAAAGAAAATCAAATTAAAGCAGAAAAAGCAAATTAGAAAAATATTAAAAGAAAAAAGAGTTTACAGTTTAATATATAAAGTGGTATAAGTAATATAAAAATATTGAAAATTATTGAAAAAAAACCAAAAACTCAGTTACATCGATTTATTTTAAGAATCGGCATAAAAAAGTAATTATTATTTAAATATTATATTTCTTTAATTTTAAAATAAATTAAATAATTTTAAAATCTTTTTTTAATTAAAAATATCGTTATTAAGCATCATATCAGAAAAAAATCTCTCCAGTGTTACTTTTTTCGCTACATTTGTTGTTGTCTAAAAACTCTAAAATTTACATGTTGTGTTAAACTACATATATTTATATATATTGTTGTTGTTGTAAACGTTGTAAACATTATTGTTGTTTTCTATAGCATTGGTTTGTAAATGCCTGTGATAAGAACAACCACATAACTTGGAACCGGTATATTTTTTTATAACAGAAATCTGTGCTCGTATATCAATTAACACCTACACTCAGAGAAAAGCAAATGCTGAAAATTAAAACAATACCATAAAAAATTATTAATTTAAAATGAAAAAAATGAAAATTATACAATTAATAACTCCAATGGTCTGGATGTTTTATAAAAAGGGATTTTTATTTCATTCAATTTTAAGTCTTAGCGAAATTTGTAATTGCTTTGCTTAAAGTTATCGCTTTTAAATCATTAAAATAAATCTTAAATATTGCTTCAAAGCTATGGATTTTAAAGAAACGCAACGCTTAGATATTAAATATTTTAAAGCTATTTAATCAATTTTAATGAAACTACATATTTATGAAAACTTTTGAAGTTTGCCTAAGAAGTCAGCTCAAGATTGCAGTTTCTTTCTCACTTAAAGTCTTTACATAGTTCATTACAGACATAAGAATGTACATAATTCCCGCGATATTCCAAGTAGAATAAAGGGGTCTTCTCCCACTCATTGAAAGGGACCTACAGCAGGGATGCGAAAGTTCTAAAATTGTACTTTTTTAGCACTATTTGTAAGTCAAAAGAATAATAGCATCCCAATGACTAATTTAAAAACCAAAGAAAGGAAAAGATTGTTCGACTTTTTCTAATCTAATACAAATTCATAATTTGCCTAAGAATTTGAGTTGGATACCGTTGTTAGTAATAGAATGCAATTTCAGATTACGAATTGCAGTTGCATTTTTAATTCTGTTTACTGTACATGTGCTTTCATCAAAAGTTATCACACAACTGAATGAAATTGTTGTTTATTTCCTATTCTCTGATAAAAATTTTCGTTTTCGCTCGACAGCCGATTAAACTTGTGCACTTCAGTGTTACTATTTCATTATATTAGCTATTTTGTTGGCTGTGTGTTTGTCTATTATTACGTCCATGTGCTGGTGACACATTAGTCACCAGTGGCTATGGTGGTATGTTTTCTGCGTCAATGAGTTGGTTGCCCATGAGTGTTTCTGAACTGGTGTTTGTTGTCCTCTTTGTGCTTATGTGCAGCCATTATTATTTTGTCATTATTGCTGTGAATCAACAATAACGAACTGTATGATGATCAAACGCTAGCATTGGATTTGGCTTAGCCTTCGAAGTATGACTTTAGTTCTAAGATCCTTAGCCAGTTAAGTAGCAGCCTAAATTTAAGGAAAAGCGTGTTCTCTGATTAAGTTGGGTTTTGGAAACCTACGACTTTTTTCATTTTCAAAACCATGAAAAGATAAAGACTTTGAACGATTAAAGATAAAAATTAATCTGTGCAAGTTTATGGCCCTATGACATGTAACACTAGTTCGAATATGCCAGGCGAATTCGGTGAAGAGAGGTTTTTAATACGTGGCTCGTATAACATGAATATTGATTTTAAACTGCGTTAATTTATATATAGAAAAACGTTATGCCATGATCATCCTCTATAGTGAAATCGCAATAAAATATGAATTTTTCAAATTGAACTTTTAAACTTTTAAAATTATTTCAGGAATGCCACTAAAACAGCTTCATTTGGGCCTTTTTGGACTATTATCCAATATAGAGCTGTATTCCAAATATCTCCCTCTTACCTTGGAATGGACCTAGCCAATGGACCACAGAGATGCTTAATTAATACGTAAACTTTTTTTTAATACATTTTCTACAATTTTTAAAGCTATGGTTCCAAAATTAAAATTCTGAGGAACGTCTGGAACCCTATTGCGTCGAGGATATTCTCTTGTGTCCTGGTTAGGCTTTTTTATCTCCTTTCAGCTTTTTCCAGAAACTTAAATTTCTGCATTTATTACGGAAAGTATTGCACCTACGCAAAAACTCTAAGTTCGAGATAGGCGGCTTATAAGCAGTTACAGTTTATTTTCCATTCTACTATTCATTAGCCAGGTTTCGCAGTCATACAGTAAAATGATTTTTACAGTTGATCTAAATATTTTCAATTTCGTGTTCGTGAATAAAGCTGTTGACCAAAAGCCGATTTAGCCTTGTTAATATGGATGTCTACACCTTCAGCAGCAACCCCTATGCTAACGTTCTCGATACGCACTAAATACTTAAGGCTGAATTAGTGAAAACGTATCGTACAACTTAAGACTTTGCACTATTGTCAAACTTTAGATGTTAGTTAGTGAAAACGTATCGCAACAATCAGTCCAGTCAGCCATTTATTGTCTAAGTAATGCCAAAGTTGTCATTTACAACATAAAAATCTAAATTCTGTAGATTTTTTACTTGACAATAAAAACGTTACGTTTTCAGTAAGCAGCAACGTGCTTTGTTTATTATACAGAATTTCACAGCTGATCCCCACGTACACGATACGATTTCACTAACTTAGCCTTTAATCTGATCGCTGAAAAAGACACAGTTTTTGCCTTGGAACGGTTGACCGCCAGATCCACTCCCTTAGATGCACGATTTAGGTGCTTGATTTTATTCTGCACATCAGTATAACGATATCAAACAGATGTCGTCGGCGTAGTCGAGGTCTACGAGATGGTCCCCATTGAATGCCGCGCTTATGACAATCCAGCGCTTGCGTCAGAACACCATCGAGAACAATTAAAAATAATGTGAGTGGTAAAAGACAACCCAGCCTGACACGATATGTTGAGTTGAAGCTTTTAGAATATTTGGCATTGTGGGGGATACTACATTTGAAATCCTTATATTGTGCCCTTAGATTTAAAAAGTTATGGCTTAAAAGATTTAAAAACCATTTATTTAATATACGCGTTATAAAGGGTCCGCCAAATAAATTTTTTTTTTAAATGCTATAGAAAAAAACTGCTAAATATTTTCTTAAACTTCTTTTTTTATTTGAAAGTACAATCCTTCCGGTTAATAATGGAAAATAAATTCATTAAAATGGCTGCCTCGGATGGCCATGCAGTAGCCTACACGATCGGTCCAATTTTTAAGCACATTATCGATTGTATGCAGCTGTATTTCACCAATGGCTTCACGAATACTGTCCTTTACAGCGTCAATTGTCTCTGGCTTGTTGGCGTAACACTTATCTTTGACGGCACCCCACAAATAATAGCCCAACGGTGTCAAATCGCAGCTCCGAGGTGGCCAAACGACATCAGCTTTGCGGCTGATAATGCGATCTTCAAAAACAGGGCGCAAAACATCGAGTGTAGCTTCGGCTGTGTGGCACGTAGCGCCGCCCTGTTGAAACCAAATGTTGCTAATATCCTCCTTTTCAATTTTTGTGAACAAAAATTCGTTCAATATGGCCCGATAACGATCGCCATTGACTGTAACGGCCACTTTTTGCTCATTTTCGAATTATGCCTCTGGACTAAAATCCGCACCAAACAGTGACTCGTCTTGGGTGTATCGGCTTTTCAATGTATACATGCGGGCTTTCTGTGCCTCAAATGCGACAATTTTGCTTGTTTACATACCCGCCAAGATCGAAATGAGCTTCATCTGAAAAGATGATCTTCTGTAAGTCGATCGCAGGCCCATTTAGCGAAGCGTATATACAACTATATTCGTTCAGCGGAAGGATAAAACTAATTATCTGTCAAATCAGACATGAGCTAAGTGTTACCATTCACGAAATAAGCACTAGTGAAAAAAAAACGTTAGATGGCGGACCCTTTAGTTAAGCTTGTGCTTAAGTTTTTGGTTCTCTTAGGCCCTCGTAATTGATCATTTTTATAAATTCCCACCAACTGTCTTCTTTTTTTTCCTTTATAACGCTTACTCTGCCTAGTGGAATGCCGTCTGACAATCGAAATTTCATTATGTGGTCTAAATAACTATTCAGCACAAGAAAATAAAAAAAAAATTCTAGAAATACAAAAAAAAAAATTGTTGTAGCCGTAACAAAATTCTGGCAAAATGATTAATGATTTGTTGTATTTTAATTTAAATTTCAAGTTTTCTAGCGTAACATTTTATTACTTAATTTTCCTACCCCACCTCTATAAGTTGCTTTTTCTCTCATCACCAAATTCTAGATTACTTGGCTAGAGGAAGTAATTATTAGAGAATTTATTTTTTTTTAATCCAAACACATTATTATCTGTCAGATTCAAAAACAAATAAAAAATACACATCTGTGCTAATTCACATGGCTGGCCAATAACGTTTGGCACTCGTTGCAAAAAACATTCGAGAGATATTTAATAAACTTCTTGCAAAGATATTTTAAAGAGGTGTAAACTGAAATAAATAAAAATGCTTTGGAATATCGATAAAATTAACACTATTGGCCACATATAACACCTGATCTTAACAACAACAAACATCGTTTGAATTTTTATGTGTTTAGAGAGGTACAATAACAACAAAAAAATGTGTTTTGAACGTTCGTTCTTCGTAATAACATTGGTAATAAAATGTTTTAATGGTCTAATTAATAGCTTTAATAGACTCTTCACTCATCACACAAACAGACATTTTTCTTTTTTATAAAAATTAAATAAATTATTTAATTTTCTTCTTTTTTACTTCCATAGATTTGCTAAACTATTCTCTGAAACACAAGAGATGAGGAAAATTAAAAGATTTTCCCAGTTTTTAGTTGATTTAAATCAAAAATAATGTATAACATGCTATCATGGATTTTGTAAAAGAAATTCTTAAATTTATTTTACAGAAATAAATCTAAAAAAGAAGTAAAAACCACTGGCGTTTACTAGAAATACAGTAATTTAAAGGAATAATGTCGTTATTTTAAAAATAATAATAACTCGTCGTCCATAGATTATGAGCTGCCTCTCTACCAGGGTACGGCATAACATGACTCTGAGCAAATTTTCTATTTTGATCTCACACATACATGCTCTTAGGCAGTGTTGCCAACTTTTTCTGATCAAAACGCGCAGACCTCCTACATATACGAGGGCGGATTGATAATGAAGCTACCTAAGTAGGAAAAAGACATTTTTTTTTTTAACCATTCATTTCTCAACATAGTCTCCTTTTAGCTCAATACACTTAGTAAGACGATTTTCCAACTTTTTTATACCATCTGAATAATACGATTTTGGGAACTCCTCAAAATACGCATTAGTTTCGGTAATCACTCCTTCGTTTGAGATGAATCTTTTTCCTGCGAGACATTTTTTCAAGTTTGGAAACAGGAAAAAGTCACTAGGGGATAAATCTGGACTTTAATTCGAAGTGGATTTCTCGTAGTTTTAGCATCGTATCTAATGTTGTGTGAGCCGGTGCGTTGTCTTGAAGAAAGAGCACTTTTTTCTTGTATAAATGTGGTCGTTTTTCCTTGATTGCATCAACCAATTGATCCAATAATGCACGATAATACTCTCCTGTGATTGTGGATCTCATTTCAAGATAATCGATGAGCAATATTCCGTGTGCATCCCAAAAAACAATGGCCATAACCTTGCCAGCCGATTTCGCTGTCTTCGCCTTATTCGCAGCACTTCCAGCACCAGCTTCGATTGATTTTTGGTTTCAGGTGTGTAGTGGTGGACCCACGTTTCAACAACAATTATTAATCTACGCCCAAAATCAGCAGAATTATGCTTTATCATGTCCAAACACCGCTGTGAAGTGATCTGTAGAGCTCGTTTTTTTTCAACACTGAGCAAACGTGGCACCCATTTTGCCGATAGCTTTTTCATATGCAAATGTTCATGGAAAATATTAAACACACGTTCATATGATATATTTAACACTTCAGCAATCTCACGTATTTTGCCCCGGCGATCATTCATAACGATATCGAGGATTTTCTTGATGTTTTCTTCAGTAACCACCTCTTTTGGCCTTCCTGTTGATGATATTGTTGCAGTGCTTGTTCGGTTCCGTTTAAATTCAGCAATCCAATATTTTACCATATAATTTGACGGAGCAGATGCGCCGTAATGTTTATCAAGCTTTTCTTTTGTCTCTTTTGCCGTTTTGCCTTTCAAATAATAGTGTTTAATCACTACACGAAATACACTTTTTTCCATTTTCCAAGAAACACAAAAATTGCTTACTTCAAACGACTACAACAAATAAACTAATCGATAAATTTGGCTAAAATTTTAACAGCTGACGTTGACAGATCGTAATTTCTAAGAAAGAAAAAGTTTTTGTGTTTGTGCTGCCATCTAGCGCTAGGTAGCTTCAATGTGAATCCGCCCTCGTAAGACGCTAAAAAGCGCTAAATTATAATTTATGTAAATATTTGTAATTAAAACGCGCTGTAAACAAGCGTTAAAATATTTAAATACTGAAAAATATACCGAAATATTTAAAAAAATAAATTATTTTATTCAAATTTCTATTTCTACAAAGATATTTTAATAATTTGAATGATTGCTTAAAATTAAAATTAAAACGATTTAAAGCAAAACAATCAATTAAAAAACTTTTTCTTCATTTTTGGGTTGTGTAACAAAAAAAAGAAAACACTTATCAGAGCTACTGTTAGACAAGGTTGTGTTCTTTCTCCACTTCTATTTAATGTTGTCCTCGATTGTATGTTGCAACGTAGTATAACCTTGGGACTTAACATAAAGTTGGAAGACCTGGATTACGCATGGCATCTATCTCTTGGCACAGATATTGTGTAATACAAGACATGCTGGATTCTTTGCAGATAATCATCTCCAAAATCAAAGATAAGAACTCAACGATCTTTCGAATTCTGAAACAGAAGTATGAGAGATGTCCAGTATTTTTACTATCTCGACAGTATCCTCACAACGTCCGACCGTTCCAGTGTTGATATTCGGAACAGATCGAATGTTTATGTCGACTGAATGCTATAAGGCATTCTCAACAATTAACAGCTTAAACTCGTGTGTGATGTCTATTTTTGAATGGTGCGAGATATGGAATGAGGCTGTGATTGATGTCAATTCCATTTAGGCTTTTATAAACCGCTGACTTAGGTGCATTTTGATATTCTGGCCAAAGACAAGGTTACACCGAGTTCCTGTAATGAAGGAAATTGTGAGTAGGAAATTAATTGGGCACACTCTGAAAAAACGAAACTACGACCTAATTCCAATTCCATTCCTAGAGAAAAGAGATTGAAAGAGATGCTGCTTCCCATAGATTGACTTAGAGACAGATTAGATCAATGGCTTTAAATAGGCGTAGATAGAAAGAGTTTGTTATGGGCCCATGATCACCGTGTGATCTTTAAATCATCTAATAATAACAACAACAATGTTTAGTGTTGTAATTAAATAATTAAAATTTCTAGCTTTTTTCTTTAAAACATTTATGTGTTTTTTTTATTTATTTAAAATAACTTATAAGCCTTGAAAAATGGGCCCTTAGATTTAAGACTCGTTTCAAAATTATATTTCATTATTTTTTATTGGTTTTTGTACACATACTATCTGGAATACTGGAATAAAGTAATTTTCCCAGCATAAAGCATTTTAAGTTCATGGTTTATATAACTAAACGAGTTTATTCAATTAGTAACTTTCCATTTCTTACAAAATTTCAAATAGAAAAGCGCTAACCTAGCGCGTTTTGTTTTAAAAAGCGCTAAAGAGATAAAATGCGACTTTTCGGTAGTCGAAACGCGCTAAATATAGCGCGAAAGGCGCTTAATTGGCAACACTGCTCTTAGGCATAGTCAAAAACCAAACAGAGAGAAATAAAGAGAAAATAAACGGAAAAATACAGTGCGAGAAAAAGGTTCTAATTGTTGATGTTAATTAACATGTTACTCAACATGTTTTATTTATTTTAAATTTCTTCTTAATTTAATGTTTTCTAAGCTGTGTTTTGTTTTTTTTTTTTGTTTGTTTATTACTTTTGTTAGAGTTTTTTGTTATTTTATGTTATTTTTTGTTTGTTTTTTCTTCGTTGTTTTGTTGTTGTTGCCTTAAATAATTTTTTGTTATTGCTTTTATAGTAGTTTTCCTTTTTTCTTTTAAAAATCCTGTTGAAATATGTAAAATGTGAATGCACTCTTTCCAGTGTAGGGAGCATTTGTGTAAGAAAAAAATACGTTTTTTTGAAAAATTCTCAAATTACCTCCACAATTGTAAAATGTACTGGTATTAGTTTGCCTGTCACAGCTCTATACTGAGCATTTTTTATTTGTTATTCCTCTTGCGTGCTTATGGCTTTCCATAAAATATCCATTGCCTTGTTTCAATTTTATTAATCAGTTAATTTCTAGGCTGAGTAGATGATTAGTTTTTTAGAATTGTTGGTCTAATAGAGCCTTAGTTCAGAGTTAGTTTGATTTAAACTGTTAGAACGATGTATCCAAAGTGAGTGAGTGATAAGAACAAATATTTATCAGCAAATATCTCAATTTATATACTTTATGATCAAATATCAATATGCCACATTGGTGTCCTTATTATTTTTCCCAACAGTGTATATTGTTCCGGCAGCTTACTGTGTAGCACCACTTACTAATATATTCAGTCTAATCAAAGATTGGAAAATTGTCAGATACTTGGAACACTGGGGTGCTCAAAAATGACCTCGCCTCTCTAAGATAGCGATCAGTCCACTCATTCATTTGGGCATCACTCTTAGGTCACAGGCCACTGTAGACTAAAAGCGCATCTGAAAAGTGTGGCGGTCACAGATGTGAATGCTTGTAGACTGTCAGTATGATGATAATGACAGATGATTAGTCTTTTGTAACTCGCCTCCATGTGATGTGTGTAGTGGTGAAGATCTTCGGTAAGTGGTAGTGGTGATCCTTAATATCATTGTCATTTTTCCTCCTGATCACAAGTGTAATGTTGTCTTGTCATTATTGCAAGAGTTAATCTGAAATGCGAGGAGGCTTCTTTTAGATGAATTTATGCAGCGGAGGCCGTTGAAATCTCGTAATTCAATACTTAAAACCGCAATTAAATTTTTCCCTCCTGTCCTATGCTGTAAATTTGAACCCGGCACTCCTAAGTTATATGCGGATACTCTAATCACTACATCACGCAGTTCCCCCTACACTGGGCATAGGCTGTCCAGAAACTATTTCCATCCTTGTCGTTGTCGTCCTCTTAGTTCACCATAGTTCATCCGGTGACCAATTTAGCTGTATTTTTTTCGGCATTTATGTCTTCAAACATAGTTTAAGAGTTTTCTTAAGCAAAATATTTTCAGAATTCTACGCAGACTGTAATCTTAATTGAACTCATGTAATTTCCGTTTTATGGTTTATATCCCCAACCAAGTTTCGCACCCGTACAATAGCACGGATAAAACTCTAGTTTTAAAAATATGTTATTCATTTTGTGGTTTCAAAACCGACGGTCTGGCAAGGCTATCAGCTGTTAAATATCTGTCATCTGAAGTGTCATTTATTTAGTGAAAAGTTTGCCATTTACGAATGACAACTGAAGAACGCGTAAAAAAAATTAAAACTTACTATAAAAGTGGTGATTCAAACCTAGCTACTGATTTTTGATTTTTAGAACAAAATTTTTTTCGGTAATGAAGGTCGTAATTGTAGAAACGTCATTGTATCCAGAAAAAGTAACTATTTGGTGTGCATTATGGTCTGGAGGTATTGGACTTCAGGGAACTCAAACCAAGAGATAGGCCACTTCCACAAATATACCCTCGAATTGTTACTCAACTAATGGTGCTCCGTACAACGCCATATTCAACGTGTTTTAAGCACTGTTGTGGAAGCTTAGATGGTGCTGTTACTTACTTTAAGTTCCTGGATAATAAATTTGGAAACCTAAGCCCTAAGTGAAATGTACAAAAGTACAGTGCCTAGTAGCTCCACCCTTAAAAAGCGTAATCAAGTTGCTACTAAGAGCCGAAAGAGTCTAAGTCGAAATTTTTGCCAGAGTAAATCATAGAATAGCATTCGTGCCGCCGAGATGAAATTTCAAGGCACTATTTTTGACAAGAGTGTCATATTTCTGGTATATGCCAACAATATCGACATTATTGGCTTTGAAACCTACAAGACCAATTACCTTCTTTCAACGAGTCTTCGCCTTCTTCAAAGAGTCTTCGCGTATTGGGCAAAATGTAACTGTTGGGGGTAACAAGTAGCTCAGGTTCGAATCCTTACAGAGGATATGATAAAAAAAATAATTGTGGTTTCGGGTGTTTAATAAAGAAACTTAACCTCTCTCTAGACAAATCTATCTAAATAAGCCCACTGACGTTCCAACTTACCTCAGGCGATGATAAGAAACATCAGACGAATGATCAGGAGAAAAAGCCACCTACTGGGAAAAAATTACTATGATAAGTATGCATCATAACCACCACTTAACAAGGATCTTCACCACTACACACAATCATATGGAGGCGAGCTACAGTAGATTAATCACCTACTTAGCTTGAAAATCAACTTGATTACTGAAACTGAAACAAAGCAAGGGAAGCTTTGTGGGAAGCCAATATGCTCCTTAGAGAAGTGACGTGGAAACAAAACCTGTTGGCGATCATCATTTTGAAATGGGGAAAGACTTTATCTGTCTTGATACCAGCATTAACAACCTGAACAACGTTAGCATGCAGATCAAACGGAGAATGACTCTTACCAACAGGTGTTACTTTGGCATCAGTAACCAATTGAGAAACAGAACCTGTGCTCTTTAAATTGGCTTGACCAAGTCTCTCGTGTGAAAGAACAATCGACAGCCCTTCGAGGCGGTACCTCAGCGTAGAAAGTGGAAAAGAGGACGACCACATTCGTTCTAGAGGCCTAGTGTTGCAAAACCTGACGGATTTGATATCCTCAGACTGGCTAGCTTGTGCAAGACAGATCAATCTGACGTATTTGTAGTGCTACATAAGTAGAGAAGCATTCTAGATATGCTACAAGTGGTGATATTAAACCACCTTAGTTGTGTCTTTTCAACTGCCATTCATCTATAAAATTCGATATCCCAACCTAGGTAACGTGAATGTATCATAGTACAACAGGAAGGACAAATTATACTTAATTTTTTTGTTCTTTATCTTAGAACATATGATTTAAATCCTTTAAAATTCTGTTTAAGTGGTTAAAACGTTCTATGCCCGTTGTTCTTATTATTGTTGTTATTGTTTCTGCTATTACTGATGGACTGGACTGTTTTTTGTATTGCTTATATTTTGTGGTCTGGTTACCGAATTGCAATTAACTTGAATGTCTGACAGAGTTGACGAAGATAATAATGAACATCATTAACATGCTAATGGTAATGATAATGATGATGATGATGATGATGGCAAAGCTGTTTTGGTGGTTTGTTTCAATAAATAAATGTTGTTGCCGCTATTATTGTGATTGTTGTTGTCGTTGTTGTTTTGCTGTTGTTATCATCATTCTCTGTTCGTACGAGTTGTTATTGCTGTTGTTGCCATTACATATTTAAGCCAAAAATGACCATAGAGCACGTAATACTAACGCGTCAAGCGTAAACTTTGTATTTTTTCTCTAAGCACAATACGTTAACGAATGAAGAACATAGGCAGACCTAGTAACAACAGCAACAACAACGAGAAAAGTGAACAACATAAAAGAGCCGGTTGTTAAGCTTCACTGGCTGACTAACTGGCCCCCTGTACAGTGAGTGTCTTGTTGCATTTTGACCATAACGAGTAGTGCTGGTGGTGGGTATGATGAGTAAGTACTGCTGATGGTAGTGATGGTGGTGGTGGTTTTACTTCTCCTCTTTAGATCTCTGTGTGTTGTTACTCATTCCGCGTATATTTTTACACATTTTTGTTTTTGCTTTTATTTTGTTGTTATTGTTTTATTATTTTATTTTACATTAAACGTTGTACAGCAGATGAATACGTTCGTTTGCACAAAAACAAAAATAAAATAATTTCTTTCAAAATTCACAGAGCAAAAGAATAAAAACCAAAATAATGTTGATACACCGTCAGTACTTTTTCTTTTTGTTTCTTGCTTCATAGCCTTTAGTTTTTTTTAATGTTATCTTTTGTTGTTTTAGTAGTAGTAGTCGTTGTTGTTGTTTTGTTTTCAAGAATGAAACCATTAATTTTAATTTATTTTTATACGACAGGTGCAAGCATTTCAAAAATGTTTTAAAAAACGCCTTCTTTTTCGTTGTTGTCTTCTTTTAGTGCAGTATTTTTAAGAAAAACCAACAACAATAAAAAAGAGTTTTTTTGTATCTGCAAAGTAAAATAATGAATAATGAAGCTGGTATGGTGACATGTCTGTGATGATGATTTCTTTGAAGATTCAGTGACGAAAAAAAGAACAAAAATGATTTTTAATATTAAAAAAAAAAACAAATAATAAAAAATGTTATATTTGTTTAGAATCTGTGGATTTGAAAACATACCTTAAACCGACACAGATGTAGAGATTTTATAGCGTTTTTGCTATACAGATTGGTCGAGAATTGACTACAAGAAAAGTCATGCGCTGTGTCTGGTGGGATTGAAAGAAAATTATTCATTATGGTCAAACGATTGATTTTGATCTTTACTGCCAATACTTAATTAGATTGAGGCAAGTAATTTAATTACAAAGGCCAAAATTAATCAACAGAAAAGGTGTTGTGTTCCATCAAGACAACAACAGACCACACACATCTTTGATGATCCTACAGAAACTGGCTTAGAAGTTTTGATGCATCCATAATATAGCCTTGACCATACACCCTCAAATTATAATTTTTTTTCAATCTCTGCAGAACTTTTTAATGGGGTAAATTCAATGCAGTAGAAGCCAGCAAAATGCAATTGGATCAGTTTTCACTCAGAAAATCCAGAAGTTCTACACTGATGGAACAATGGCTTTGCGCCAAAAATTACAAAAGGTTATATATTAAAACGGCACACACTTAGTTTAATAAAGCCCGTTTCAAATAAAAGAGAAATGCGTTTCCTTCTTGGCCAAATTTGTGACCGAACGTAAGTCTCACGATCTTCTCGTAGAGCGCATCCCTTTGTAGTTGATTGTCCAGTAAATCGCACAATGCATTATAGGGAGAATTCGTTCTTTGGTCGCGCTGTTCGGTTGCGGAATAATCTTACAGCGAAAGTTCGAGGGCGGATTGACATTAAAGCTACCTAGCGCTAGATGATAGCACAAACACAAAAACTTTTTCTTTCTTAGAAATTACGATCTGTCAAACGTTAGCTGTTAAAATTTTAGCCAAATTCATCGATTAGTTTATTTGTTGTAGTCGTTTGAAGTAAACAACTTTTGTGTTTCTTGGAAAATGGAAAAAAGTAAATTTCGTGTAGTGATTAAACACTATTATTTGAAAGGCAAAACGGCGAAGGACACGAAAGAAAAGCCTGATAAACATTACAGCGAATCTGCTCCGTCAGATTATATGGTAAAATATTGGATTGCTGAATTTAATCGGGGCCGAACAAGCACTGCAACAATACCAACAACAGTGTTGAACAAAACCGAGTTCGACAGATCACTTCACAGCGGTGTTTGGATATGATAAAGCATAATCATGCTGATTTTTGGCGTAGATTAATAACTGTTGACGAAGCGTGGGTCCACCACTACACACCTGAAACCAAAAATCAATCGAAACAATGGGTGACAGCTGGTGGAAGTGCTCCGAAGAAGGCGAGGACAGCGAAATCGGCTGGCAAGGTTATGGCCACTATATTTTGGGATGCACACAGAATATTGCTCATCGATTATCTTGAAAAGAGATCCACAATCACAGGAGAGTATTATTGTGCATTATTGAATCAATTGGTTGATGCAATCAAGGAAAAGCGACCACAATTAAACAAGAAAAAATTGCTCTTTCTTCAAGACAACGCACCGGTTCACACAGCATTACATACGATGCTAAAACTTCGAGAAATCCACTTCGAATTGATTGATCATCCACCTTACAGTCCAGATTTAGCCCCTAGTGACTTTTTCCTGTTACCAAACTTGAAAAAATGGCGCGCAGGAAAAAGATTCATCTCAAACGAAGAAGTGATTACCGAAACTAATGCGTATTTTGAGGAGTTTCCAAAATCGTATTATTCAGATGGTATAAAAAAGTCGGAAAATCGTCTTACTAAGTGTATTGAGCTAAAAGGAGACTATGTTGAGAACTGAATGGTTTTTGCAAAAAAAAAAAAAAAAAAAATTTCCTACTTAGGTAGCTTTAATATTAATCCGACCTCGTATTTCCTGCCACTCATGACATAAGTAAATTTAAATCTAACATCCATAAACGCTACTCCCTCTGTCCTCCTTTCAATAACCTATTTTCCTAGTACCAGCACAATGCACTGCATGAGTAGGGGCCATCCCCTGGGTGCTGGTGTTATATAAAAAAAAAAAAATTATTGCATGAGAAGTTTACCAGTCGTGTAATTTCCCGATTTGGCGACGTCAATTGGTCGACTCGTTCTTGTGATTTAACACCACTGGCTTATTTTCTCTCTGGCTATTTGAAAGACCAGGTTTACGAAAGAACGAATTCTCCCTATAATGCGTTGTGCGATTTACTTATAGTACCGATTGAACAATGAAACACACGCCATATTGCGATGGTGCTCCAATAAATCGATAGAGTTGGCTACCCTTCGCCCTCTCCTGTACGCGGTCGAGAAAGTCCAAAATACACTTTGAAGCACCGGCCCATACATGAGAGTTGTATTCCATTTTGGGTCGGATATAGGTCTTGTAAATATTAAGGAGATCAAATCAGTGAAGTATTTCTTACACCGTCTCAAAAAACCAAGGCACTTGAATGCTTCTTTCGACACTTGAAATATGTGATCATTCCAACGAACGTCACAGTGAATTCTCATGCCCAGAACATCAGGAGCATCTGATTCCACAATATCCACATTACCCATTGACACAGATGACAGCACACCACCACGCCTGTGTGTTAAAACACAACAATGAGTGTTACGTGTATTAAAATCGAAATTGAATTTTTAGTTGGCTGTGTGGCCTGTGGCGCCGACTTGCTGAACCCAAAGGTCACTGATGTCAACAGCAGCCAATTGTGGCCACAAAAAATTGGTTATCATGGCTTGGCAGCGCAGAGAATTCACGGTGATGGCGTTTCCTTAGTTATTTTCGAAAAAAATACGGGCCGATGATGCTGCCTAACAACAAACCGCAACATATGGTCACTTTCTTTAGATGTAATGGTTTTTCGAGGTTTTTGTGAGCCACATATGCGACAATTTTGTTTGTTTACATAACCGCCTACTTGAAAATGGGCCCGGCCACATCACAAAAGATGATTTTATGGAAAAATGTGGTTAAAAATATGTTAAAAAGAGCGGACGTCCAGCAACTTGCTAGACGTTATAAATTTTCATATTTTTATTTTATAATGATATGAATAAAACTAAATTTATCAAAAAGAAAAAAATGTGTTTTTAGGCCAATTTACTTGCTAACCTTAAGTTTGCCACCATTTACTTGAACAACAATACGGTTTACATAAATATCTATATTAGAGTGAAACTAAATAGTTTAAACAATTATTTTAAAAAAATTTAGTTAAAATTATGCAACAATTTTTTCCTCTCTATGGAAACGGCCTATAAAATCTTTTTTTTTTTCTCCGCATCTATTAAATCAAATGTTTAAAAGCAAAATAATTATGAATTAAATTTAAAATAAAAAAACAACATGTTAAGTACTAAAGCAATTTTTTTCACATAAAAAAAATAAATGAATTTTTAATATTTTATGGCTTAAGTTTCTTAATAAAAACCACAAAAAAGTCAGAAAAACAACACTGTTTTTTATTTTTTATATATGTAAAGCTCTTATACTGTCGGCGGCATAGCTTTAAAATGCGTTTGTGTTGTTTATTTTTATTTATTACGAGTATTTCTCATATTTTGTTGAACAACAACAATTGTTATTACAATCACCAATTTTAAGAAAATAAAAAGGCTACACACATACACACGCATACATAATTAAAATATGAAAAACCTCAACAACAATTTGCAAAAAGTTTTACAATTGCAAAGCAAATTAACAAAGCACAAGAGAGGGAAATTAACAAGATCATAACAAATAAACAGAGACATACATACATACATACTCGTTTAAATAAACTTCTTGTAACATGTTTCGTTTTGCATAAATTTTACCTACATTTGTTTGTATTAGCAGCTTATTGTTAATCATTAATAGTCTTAGAACTATGGCCATATGCAAACACATTTTATAATGTTGTTTTTGTTTCTTTTGATGTAAGCTACACAAACAGTCACACACTTACATACATACTTACATAGTTTTGCAGGCACATACATATGTATGTTGCATTAACATTATGCATTTTTTTTTCTACGTAATATAATTTGTTGTTTCTCTGGTGTATGTATATACCATATTCCTCCCTCTTTTAAGCATTAAACACATAGCCAACAGCAAGCGGCATGAGAGCAAGAAACAAGTTGTTGGGGGCAGCATTTGCTGCTATGCTATCGACTTCATAAATATTTTAAAAGCAGCAGCAGCAATTTATTTGTCATAAAAATATTTGTTATAGAAAAATATTTTGAAGTAGTGACACTTAAGTCCGGTTTTGTTAAATTTTGTATATAAAACTTTTTAATTAATAACATGAATGTTATTTCATACAATATTGGAATTTCATATTGTTATTTTCCGATTGATAAAAAAATCAATTTTTACGTTTTTTTATTTAAAATATATTGATATCACTAATTTTTGTTTTGCTACCTAAAAAAATAGAAATTAATTTATGTTTAGCAGCTGCAGCAAAAGTTGTTGTCTAGGCTTTTGCTGTGCTGCCTTTAAAATAATTGTTTTCATGTAAACGCATGTATTCTAATTTTGACATTTTGCTGTCTGCTGCTTGTTGTCGGTTATGTGTTTTAGTTTTCAATGTAATTGAAACCTATATGTATGTAAGTATGTATGTGTGTGTGTTTGTGCGTTTTACATTCATTAATAAGTTATGATTTTTTTTAAATTTTATTTCTTTTATTATTGTCCCAGCCAGTGTTGCCACTAATACTTACCTAAGCTTACAAAAAAACTAATTTTTCCCTAAACTTTAAAAAGATTTCCCCTAAGAATATCCCTACCCATTTTAGTCATTAAAACAGTTTAGTCAAAATACTTTATATATACACAGTTTATCTCAATACAATAACTTATTAACTTGCACTCGCTATTCGTTTATACAATACTTTTATTTACTCTTAAACACGACTTTTTTTATTGACTGGAAAACGATAATTATGAAACTATGCATAAAGTGCCGCCTTTTATATACAATTATCATTAGTTCCGAATGTTCTTGTTCTGTTGCTACAACATTCGAAATATTTCCGTTAATTCAAGCACAAAGATGGTCAAGTTGGCAGTGCTGCCGAATACACAAATAAGTACGGCATTAACAGGGTGACACATTAATACCAAATATACCAAAATCCCACAATACTGTTTTAAAGGCGCTGAGGTGGTGTATTTCCTTTTTCCTGTCCTGTTAGAAAAGAATCGATTCTAATTTCATTTTTTCGGCAGAATCTTAAAATTTTTCCAAAGTATTTTACATCGATTTTACTATGTACATACTCTGCTTTTTGAGAAACACACCTAATAATGGTCCCTCCATTATGCTTTACAGCATGCTGAACGAAATTCAGCCAGGCGTGGTCTCAGTATAGAAACTCATCGGGTAATTAAAATTAATGTACTTCTTTTGAACTGAATTTTGTAAAACGAGACGTACTTATCGGTGTCGTCTACTACTACCACAACTACTCTGTTTTCGTTTGGTAATATATTTTTATTTAAGTGAGTTTTTAAGTATTTTAAACACTAAAATATAAAAACGAAATTTGTTTGCATTTATTTCATAAATAGCGCAAAATTAGAAAAAATCCCTACATTTTGGCATATATAAAAGTCTGTCCCATTTTCCCTAAGCTTCTATTTTAGTATTAAAAAAACCAACATGTTGGGATCTTTCCATATTTCTGGTAACACTGGTCCCAGGCATGTTTGTGTTGCACTTTAGTTACACTGACATTCATATGTATGTACATATACAGTTTGTCAAATAAATGTTCTCAAAGTAGAAAAAAAATTAAAAATTGTTTTCATTTGTGAATTCCAATAGCAAATTCTTAACATGCTTACTTTTGGCGCATGTATAAAAACAAGATTTTAATATTTTTTCTACTTTAAAAACATTTATTTGACAAACTGTGTGGGTGTGCGTGTGTGTGTGTGTGTGGATGTGTATACTGAAAGAATGATAATTAAAAAAAGAGCAAAATTATTCACTGCAGTTACTTAATAATTATTTTATTCTTTATGTTTTGTCCTCTTTTTATTATGTTGAATATTTCAGAATAAAATATGCGGGCTATATAAACAGTTTTAAAGTGTTGCCACACTATTTCCTACACTATTTTGTATGAAATAATAATTTTTAATTATTAACTATCCGGTATTGCGTAGATAGCTACATATGTGCTTATATGTTTATTATAAATGACAGAAAAATTCCCTTTTTTCCCGATCCTATCAGTTTTTTTACCACCTGTCTGTCTTTATAAATAAGGTATGCTTCAAAATGATAAGGTTACCTTAGTATAACTATAAAATTTTATGTATGGTCACCTTATTAAAAAAAATTATACATTCAAATAAGTAAATAATAAGCCGGTTTTGCTTTTAGAGATGTACCGTTATATTATGTTTATTTAAATTTATGTAAATAAGTGCAAAATTAAATGCGTCAAAATGATAAGGTCAGTGATTCATTTATCCAAACTTTTATTTAAACTAAGCATTTATCAATTATTTTTAATTTATGCAGTTCCCATTTTCTTCTATTGTCTTAAAAATACGGGATGGCATCATACTTACGAAATTGAACGTTGCAGCGGTTTTCGCGCCAGCTGTTGCAGATTGGCACTTTTAATTATTCTCTTGTCTGGTACTGTTTGTTGTCTGCATAAACATTACGCACAAGCAGTCCCCACAAATTTTCCATGGGGTTTAAGTCGTGGGAACGTGCTGGACAATCAATATTGTGCTCCTCAAGCCATTGTCTGGTCGACTTGATGACATGAGCTGCTAAGGGCTCCTTCCTTAAATTTCGCCAATAGCAATTGAAATCATCTGGTCCATCCAGGTTAAATTTTTTCTCATCAGAATAAATTACCTACAAACCCAAAAATGTATGGAATATCTTATAACCTTTTTAAAAGAATGTTTACCTGATGCCAATTAGTTGCCACGTCGTTTTTTGCAAACTTCTTACGCTTAATCTTATGCTGCTTAGTCAGACAGGGATTTTTTTTTTTTTTTTGCTCAAATAAGGTTTGGCTTGGCTTTGATATCTCTTAGAATTGTGCTCTTTGAAGCTTGTAATTTTAATTCCTCTTTTATTGTTACTGCACTTTTCATGGAATTCGAGGCCTTTCGTGAAACTAGCCGAGTTTCATGGGCAGTCAGGGCCTTTGGGCGACTCATGCTTTTTAATTTCCTATAATTTTCTCCGTTTTTGAGAAAATTTTGCACAAATTTAAATTTTAATCTTAATGTGTAACTTGATAATAGAACAGCATGTGGAACGTTTGAAGACTCTATCGTTTATAGATTCCAGATATACCGTAAAAACTGCGTGTTTTGTAGAAATGGGCTATGTACCCATAATTATTCTTTTACCTCTCATAGCCCCTCAAAGTGCGACTTTTAAAAAAGTACTTTATTCCAACACACTTTAGTGGATGTCAGCCAACAAAAAACTTTGCTTTAACAGGAACAAAAGTGTGTTATTTCAGAAGAGAAGCCATTAGTATGATGGTTTTCCACAAAATCCAATTTTGTTAAAAAGTACCCTATTGCACTTTTGTTAGCTGGATATATATAGCACAGATATTTGAACAAACTAGACATTGTTGGCTATCTCACGACGGGAGATCGAGAGATCGAGAACATACTTTATATTTCTCAGGCGGGCGGATTCTGTGCAAGAGTTTAATAGGAGTACATCTTTACCAAGCTTGTATCTCGAATCTGCTATGAGACTTAGGGAATCAGGCAGACTGCAGCACATTTGCATTGGTCACGGCACAATTCTACGGGAAGTGGGCGGGCCAATATGAGTCTAGAGTCATGGAGTCATTCTAGAGAATGACCTAGTTGATGAATGCGCAAAGGGTGTCTTCTATGATTTGACTCTTGTACACGTTCCCTTGGCTGCGTTACCGAAATTGATAGACGAGTGAACATTGAGCAGTATGGAATGTAGGTGGTTAAATATTACTACTTGCAGGATATTCAGAATACTTTGGAATTCTCTGTCGGTGAAAAGGACCAGGACTGTGCTGACTTTTGGGAGGGATTCGATTTGGCTTCTTACGGTTATAATCACAATATGAAGTATAGAACGTATGTCTCATTGTATAAGCTAACCATGTTATGGCGACAGTAGGTTTCTCGGTATACGGGAACTTGACTTAGGCATCTTGGTGCAAATCTCTTCCATAATCTAAACCGTTTCTGACGAATTTCAACAATTTTGCCAGGTGAGTTTCACATTCAGGCTTAGGGAGAACTTAACTAGATTTCTCTTGTCTTAGGTTTTAGGTCCTTGATAAGTTTTCGGGTTTTTTCTTGAGGTTATCACCATGGGCCATAAAGTCAGCGAGTGTTTTCGCTGGCCGCGGGCGACCCGTTAACCTAACCTTACCTTGATAGGAAGTAATTGGTTATTCTTTCGAAAAATAATTGATGAGGCGCATATCCAAGGTGGTTGTAGAGTGACTCATAAAAGTGGTACACGGAGAGATCCAAAATAGTAGAGCCAAGAGCACACAGATTAATTACTCTGGGCCAAGACAGAGTTTTACGGGATATTGGAAAATGTAGGAAAACTATCCGGGTCATCTGAAAACACATTCATCAGTGACACATAACTGAGACAGTCCAAAGGCTTAGTCTTTGGTCTTAGCAGGGCCAAGGCCACACAGATTAATAACTCTGAGCCACCATAATTTTCCTGACAGAAATTTACGCGATATTGGAAACTATAGAAAAACTAGGCGGGTCATCTGATAATTTTGAACACATTCATCAGTGACACATTACTGAGACTGTCCAGATCTTGAAGAAGACCTGTGCTTAAATGACTTAGCTTCTGCTCCTATAGAGCGGTGCATTTATATAGACGGTATTGTACTAATTCATTCTTAACCGAACAACTTCTGCAATAGTCGTAATGTGCCCAATTCTAATTCCTGTAATAAGTCTAGTCATACTGTTGTTGCCCTTACCTACATGTGAATATTTTTTTAACGAGAGCAATGTTATTTTTCGGGCTCTATATTTACCTAGTGACTCCTCTATTTGGAATATCAAAGAAGCCAATAAAATACTCAGATTTACAAACATTAAGAAATTAAATATGCAATGCTCAACGATAACCTAAAAAGGGCTTATTATAGCATCGCTTCAAACACATGCACAAGTGTATTATTTCTAATGGTTCTAAATTGATTCATTAGATGCAGTTTTCGAAAATAAAATTAATTTAATAAAATTAATTTAACTTAAAAATTACCTTTTTTCGAAAATAATAAAACTCCATTTTATTTTTTAACAAATCTCGTATATGCCATTATAACACAGCTGACACTTTTCTTCATTTCAACACTAAGCGCACACAAAATAATCACAATTCTGTCATACAAGCGTATCATATTTCTTTAAGTATCGCTTGGCCCACAAATAGGTCGTAAAGTAAAACAAATAAAGAAGAAGAAGAAAAAATCGAAAAAAACTTTTACTTGTTATATGTACACACATACATACGAGTACGTACGAGTACATTGATTAAAATAAATAATAAATATACAATTGTCTTTAACACACTCTACTTTTTACCCCCTCATTCATCTACATACATATGTACGAGTATGTATGTATCTATTGATTATGAGTTGTAAACTTACACTGCTTAAGACGGACAGGCAACAGGCGAACAAGTCAATGAAGAGTAGTAATAGTACGCCATAAGCGCAGACTATCTGTCTGAATGACAGCTAACCAATCATTAATTTCATACAATATTTATGACATACAAAATAGGCCATAACTACAACAAAAGGCAAAAAATGTTTTATTGATTTTTTCTTTATTTTTTGTTGTTCTTTTTAAGAAACTAAAAACCAATTAAAAAATAAAAATGTAGACAATGAAAGAATAAAAGGCGTTATAAGGCATATACAACAATGACAAGCTGACTCCATGACCACGTCTTCAGATGGTGGTGATGATGATGATGATGATGCTGACAGCAGTAGCATCACTTTTGTGCTCAGGCAGTCACTTTAAATTTAATCACACATTTACACTTGACAGTACCATATTTAGTGGTTTAATTTGAAAAGAAAGAAGCTGACGCATGGTGAATGATGGAAAAGAAACTAGTAAAGAACTTATGGTCAGTCAAGATCGACTATATGATACCTTACATCACAATCACAATATAATATACAATCTGGAATAATGACTCAGATATTTGCCCAACGACGTTTAATTTTTGATTTGATTTTTTGACCAATATTTGTATTACAGCTCTGTTAAAAGTTTATACAGCCCTAGTTACTGAATTTTTAACAATATTTGAGGCAAACTTTATCCAAGTAGACCCACCTCGATTGACCCACCGGTTTTATATAAACTGGTTGACATAAATGTCTTTAATTCTTAATAACTCTTGATTTTTTGTATTCACACAGTCTCTTTGTTTTGTCAGTCTATACAGATGGTTCCAAAGTGGCATTCAATGTGGTGACTGCCAACTTTGCGGAATTTTTTTAAATTATCGCAGACCTCTAACATTTTTATACAGGATCAGATTTTCTGTGATAGTCAGGCCACTATCAAAACCCTAGTGTCACCTAGTAGCTATTCAACTTTAATTTTCTGATGTAAGGGTCCCTGGACATTGGAACTTCGTTGAGATCGAAAAGGTTGATGAACATGATAGCAGTGCCTCGATGGATATAGAATCTACCACCTCTTACTTTGCTGTCCAAAAACTGTCATCAACGGGAAAATCTATGCAGTTTCTTCTATAAAAAGGCACAAGACAGGTGGAGTTTCTACTTTTCTTGTCCTACCTCAAGAACACTGTTTTGAGCAATACCGCAACACTCGAACCCTCATGTCATCAACCGTTGTTCATATCTACCCGTCAGATTGAGGTATTTGCGAATGTCATCCGGACGCCATCTCCGCGATGTTCTGTATAGACTAGCTAATGAAGACACTATAGCGATGACTAAGGAGGGCTGGATAGCAACATAGGCAGTGTTCGAGCTTCTTTTTCTCTTCCGATTATGTCGTGGTTAACGTGAGTCTTACCACGCTGGCATGCCACAACGGCGCCCTAGGCACGGATAAATACCATGTGTCCAGCAACGCCCCCCACCCGTGATAATCACAAGTGAGTACCAAATTCAAAGGCGCGTTGTTAGGACACTAACCTTCACACCTTGGTGAAGTGTTAGAAACCATCTAAACTCCTGCCGTGACATGGGTCACAGCACCCGATTGAAGAGATGCAACACCACACCGAGCCCCACGCTCTGCCGGCGTTTTAGGTCTAAACCACAGCTACCACGAACACATGGGGCCTACTCAAAAGTCGGACAGAGACCGGAGTCCCTGTGGCTTCCGACTTCCGTGGCATCAGAATACCTCTGGTCAGGCTTCGTAAAACGCGAGTGGGGGAAATACACCCACGTGCTACCTCCATGACATGCTATGTTAGTGATTGTTAAGTTATAATGCATCCGGCGGGCTTAGTCGCCAATCAGCCAATTCCCAGTTGGTACAGCTAATTTCGATACGCTAATTAGTACAACTGTTAATGTCTGCCTCAAGATCCTGCAGGAATTCGTTATCCTGCATCTGGAATTCGCTCTTCACAGGCAATTCTTAATTATACTTCCCCTAATAGTCTCCATCGGGATCGCTACTAAGGATGAATAAGGTCCACCTAAGGTTCACCCCTCACGAGCTAGTCCATCCACTCATTTATTTCTTTCGGGGTGGCTGTTATCCACCTTTCTTTTTCCTTTTTCTTTTGGATGGTTCATTACCTATGATTTGGTTTGCTGATGATAATTGATCACGTCTTTGCTTAACTATCCAACTAACCTACCTATCTATCTATCTATTTTTACTCCCGCTGCCAAGCTTAATTCTGATATATTGCTCAAAATTGATGCGAGATAGAATTGTTTGTTTAAAAATTTCGTCTGGTCGTCATATGCCCCTAATTGCCTGATGCGTCAGAGCGATTTTTTTTTTGTGGTTTGGGTTATTCGGGAAATATTGTATGATAAAATATAAACCGATCCTTACTAGCAGTTTGATTTATGCTATTCCGTTGACACTTCTTACTCAATCCACAGGAGCATAAAACTCAAAAATGATAGTTCTTGAGGCATCAGCATAAATAAGTTGCTGCATGCTTTCTGACAACAAAACAAACATGAAAAAACGACTGGTCGCATATGCTTTACTAAACTTAAAAAGTAATTATGAAGATCTAGAAATGCTTTTTAAGTTTTCTCCTATTTTATGGTAGTGCAGGGCATGAAAATGATTCATAATTCATTTCACTTTCAATTTTTTTAAATCTCATTGACCTGTTTCCAGTTAATTACAACAAAGGGTTAAAATCGAATTCTAGTCTCTTTCCTTAATAACCTCTTTTATAACAAATTAACTGCAATTAAACCGTAAATAAATTATATTTTCAATAGAACAATTACTTTTTCCTCATATTATTATTCAGTCACAGTCAGGCTGTCATCAATACTTTAGATACTCAATAGCAGAAAAAAGTCATTGTCCGCTCAATCGTTCACTTACTCTGTTGTAATAGGCATTTTCAACAATAACAACGAAACAAACAAAAAATCCAAAACAACCATCCAACGGCCTTATTAATCAGACATCGACCGTCCGATCGATCGACCGACCAACCAACGGACTACCAGCCAGTGAAACGTTCAAGTTATTTGATATGCAAGCCACAGTGAATGCAGTTGAATATAACACATCATAATTGAAGTTTTTATTAAAAAAAAAGAAAAAATGAAGAAAAATAAAAGCGAAAAACGGCTGCGGAAATTAATTTTAAATTCGACTTTTGGTGTGAAATTCAAAAAGAAAAGAGAAAAGAAATAGTGATTTGTCACCATAAAAAAATGAATAAATTGCCTTTTTTGTTGCAAGGATGATTGACAAAATAAATTAAATAATTAAAGAAATCAATCAAAGTTATTGGATTTTTAGATTAAACCATTATGCGCAAATATTTTCTACCAGACACGAATTCTCTACTTCATTTCAAATATTTTCTTTTTAAAATATTTTTTACTAATCATGCATTAAAACTCTAGCTTGATTGATATCAATCATTTAGAAAAATTGTTGACCCACATTTTTTAATTCGAATATAATATTTTTGAATTTAAAAATAAAGTACTTGGCGCAGTAAGACCATGACGCTTATTTTAATATTATACGAGTATTGGCAGAGACGGAAAGGTCAGCTGTGGCTATATATTGGCTCCTATGGTTCCAAGCTGGAGCAAAGAGCCAGCAAAAAGCTGTCCTGTGCCAAAAGTTTTACTTCAGCCCAGGTCTTTCCAAAAAAATTCACTTCTTTATAATCTGCCTTCTGCAGATATAGGCAGGCCCTACCTCTTCTTCTACTGCCTTGGGGGTTCCAGCCGATTGCCGTCTTAGCTATATTATCGTTCGCTCTTCTCAAAACGTAGCCAATTCAGCTCCATTTTCTCCATTCAATCAGTTGATCAGTTGATTATACTTGTGTATAAGCAGAAGTTTGTTTGACATATGCCTAAAACTGTGTGCGAGAAGACATACATATGTTATCAGCATACTCGAAACCTTCTGGGCGGTCATTAAGGATCCAAAATATACTCCTTCTGATATTGGACGCTTGTCTCATTAATACATCAAGTTCTATATTGAGCAATATTGGGGAAAGTACACAGCCCTATCGATCTCTTGTATTTATATGAAACTGTCTTCCCAAGGAGTGTTCACGAAGCACTTTACATGTTGAGTACAGGTACAGGGCATTGATAAAATCGGTAATTTTATGTGGAACTCCTTTTTATCGTAATGCTAGCCTTATGATCCAGAATATCAAAAGCTCTAGCAAAATCTGTAAATATAAAATATAATTGGGATTATTATGAGTTTTATTTGTTGCGAATTCTGTAATCTGTTGAGTTTAAGATGGAATGGTGATTAGCCACTCGCATCGGAGTTTGGTACCGGGCTGCCGGCATAAGTATCCAAACACTGCGTTGTTATGGGAGTAGATGGATATTTGATGACGACACTTGCTCGCCACATAGTTGTAAAAATTACTGGCAAATCGGATATTTGGTGGGAGCATTAGAATGGACCCTCCAAGGCTCTCCCCTAAAACCGAAATTTTCCGCAACTACCTATTTTATTCGCAGCTGCCCAGTATATCTACTAGCATTTCAGCTTATGCTTTCCTATACAGTTAAGCAAAGTCAAATGTATTTTTTATAAACTTGAAATTACTTCCCTACGAAAGAAAATACTGTGCACACTGTTTAATCATAATAACTCGAGAGGGCTCCTAGTCCCGATAACATCCCATCAGAATTATTACAATCTGCGATAGAACACCCATAACCAAAAAAGTATGGGAACAAGAATTGATCCCGGAGTGCTGGAAGGAGCGTGTGATAGTTACAATTCCGAAAAAGGGAAACCTCAGGCTATATAATAACAGGAGGTGTATAACGCTCCTGATTGCAATTGTTAAAGTTTTATCAACCCTGGTACTAATCTCCAACAGTGGAAGCAATCCTCCAAAAGGAATAGGTAGGATTCAGGCCGCAAATTGTCATCGTGCAATCCATTGAATACAACAGTTGCTTATACCTTTTGTGTTTTTATTTTGAACGCGCCTTTGATACCGTATTCAGCACTGTGGAATACTCTAAGCAGCAAGGACATGCCGCCGAAAATTATAAACTTAATCCGCAAGCTATATAGTATACGGATGCAAGCAGCAGAGTACGCTATTGAGTAGATGAATGTGCCACCTTCGAGGTTAGACAGGAGAGAAATAGGGCTGTGTTCTGTCTCTCACACTATTTTTATTGCTTTTGGACTGTGTGGTCCATATGCTGGAACATTAGAGAAGTTCTTTATAATATAGACTACACAGACGATATTTGTTTGTTTGCACATCGTTTTGATAATAGTCATGGATCTTCACGACCACACAAAATCATATGGAGGTGAGCTACAGTAGATTAATCATCTACTGACGGAAAAAATACATATTGCCTCACTCACACTTGAGGGGTGGGCAATCCAGGACGTAAAAGTGTTCTCATATCTGCGCAGTACCACAAATAATGACGATGGTTCTAATGAGGATATTGCGGTCCGAATAAGCAAAGCCCGAAATGCATTTCATCTTCGCATGGGATATGGCGAGCAAACAACATGTCGGCTAAAACAAAACTGAAGATCTTTGACAGCAGTGTCAAATCAATACTTCTGTATGGTTGTACCACTTGGAGCTCTACTCAAAATTCCCGAAGAAGACTGCAAACGTTCCACAATAAGTGCTTGAAGCGAATTTTTTGCATTTTTTGATCGAAACTGACCATAGGACAGTTGAATACGAAATCCACAGGTGTAAATTGACATGGATTAGCCATATACTGAGACGGCAATGCGCGACAAGCGCTCGTCTGGAATATGGAGGGCCATGGAAATTCTGGTAAGCTTCGTAATACATTGGTCTATATTGTTAATTGATATCAATCATTTAGCAGTTTTATAAAGCCATATAATATTTCTTGAATTATAACAGTTTACTATATATTTTCAATTTGCTTTACTTAAAGATGAAATATTTATTAGGCAATTTACGTGGTTGACATCAATCACTAAGGCGATCAAACAAACCATCAAGTTTAAATACCTGGGAAATAACACTACTTTCATGAAAGGCACTGTCGAGTAGAACCGGGATATGTTTTAGGAATTTTCAAAACATCTCCAAAATCTCGAATTACGGCTAAAAACCCGGTTTTTCGGACCTTCATGCACTCATAAACTAATAACTCAGCTGAATATAAAACTACTATTTGATTGACGTCAATCATTTAAGTGAATTATTCACAAAATGTTCTGTATCATACAATATTAATACAACATTTAATGTCTGGTGACTAAACAAATAAATATTTATTTATTTTTAAAACTTTTCCACTTTCAATCAAGGATATATGATCAGTTACATTTCAATTGAAGTTTTAATTAATTGCAATCAATTAATTGATTGGAAATATTCTGATACACCATTTTATTTATTGAGAAAGTTTTTTATTTATCATTAAAATGTAAAGCAATATTAATTAAACATTAAAAAATATATTTATATAAAAATTTTCCATATTTTAAAGCATATGGCCATATACGAGGGGTGTCATAAAATAAAAATTATAAATAATTTGGAATAAAATGCTTTAGGTACGTACATTTTAAATAAAAATATTTATAAACAATATTAGGGTGCTTTTTTCTTTTTATTTACTCATCGACACCTCCCTCGTACTTAAAAATATGACTTTGTGCTGGATATTCGTGTAAATATTTTTATAATGATACCGTTTATAGCAGAGATATTGATGAGGCTGATGCTCCTCCTATTGTCGATGCTGATTGCAATAAGGCTGCCAGTTTGTAATTCAATTTTTGTAAACAATCAAATTCAATTTTATTTATTCTATAGGCTCTTGTTGTAAACATTTTTTAGAACAACTTGCTACAAACAGTAAGCGACAAAAGTAGACTGCCTATGCAACAAAAGCCAAAGAAATAAAAATTAAAAAAAAATTGATTTTGATCTTTTTTTTTGTTGGCAGCTTAGCATAGACTAAGAATATTTCGAAATCACAGACAAAATAGTCAAAAGGTGTCAAGGCTTATAATCACAAAGTTGTCATAAGATAACTTATGATAGAATATGTCATCTTAAATTCTGTTAACTATTACAGCCGCTAAGCCAAAAAATTGGCTTATCTTCAAAAGATGGATTTTACTTAAAATTCAAAACACCGGCATCCACTTAGCAAACTCACGGCGTACAACGTAATCGTTCAACTCTAGTTTTCTACACATACATATATATATAGACCCTAATCTAACCGAAAAAATTCGGTTGTAAACAAAGCGTTCAAGGCACGCTTTGTATGTCAGCGCTTCTATATTAAAACGTGAAATCTAATACTCAGAATGATCTACTGGTCTTTTATTACTTTTATTAAGAGCAATAATAATCTTTGTTGCTTTAGTACGATGGTCATGGATGGAGCAAGAAAATGCGCGAGTTCTGTTGAGCAGCGTCTACCGCCCTATTTGTGTTTCGATCATACATGGCGATGAGAGCCTGGCATTAGGGTTGTCCCGCAGATTTCTGAATTGTATATTTCAGTGCAGTTCTCTCCAGCGTAAGGTTGGACACATGAGAATACTGTGCTTTTTGATGGTTATCCACTCCTCGGCACAAGCGATTATTTGCCGTCCACTTTGACGTTGGGCAGGAATTTTAGTGCCATTGTAGATATACATGCTCCCATCGTTTTCATCGTTCCTATGAGTATAGAGAAATATTAAGGGTGGTCCAACCAAAACGCACGATGTTAATTGTAAATAAAACAAAGAGTTTTTAGAGAATTATCTTAATCATTTTTATTAGGATAGAAAAATCTATAACAATTATGTGTTCCACGGCTTTGGTTGCATACCTTTATCCGTTGATCCATATTTTCAATGACTCTGAGACATAATTGATGTTCAATGTAGTTAATGTGTCGAATTATCTCATCCTTAAGCTCTTGAATCGTTTTTGGCTTATTGACGTACACTTTTGCTTTTAAATATCCCCAAAGAAAGAAATCCAACGGTTGCAAATCACATGATCGTTGTGGCAAATTAACATCACCACGACATGTGATAACACAGCCATCGAATTTCTCAGGCAAAAGAGCCATTGTTTCGTTGGCAGAGTGTCAATTGGAACCACTTATCGTCCAGGTCCACATCCTCAAGTCTGTTATCATTTCGCGATAGCGAACACAATTCACGGTAACTGTTGGCCGACCTCATTTTCAAAGAAGTAATGCCCGATGACGCCGACAGTTCATTACCCGCACCAGAACAAACTAGGCGAGCATGTACAGGTGTTTACACATTTTCTACTAACCCAGTTTGCTGAAATTTGCGCACAATTCTCCCGATTGTGAACACATTTGGTCGATTATGGCGACCAAAAAAAAACAAAATTATTAAATGCACGAATAACGTTTTAATTTGAACGCCCATATTCTTAAAAGACTTCAACAATAACGCGCTGCTTAATTTGTCAAGCACTGAAACAAAGAAATGTGAAATTAAGTTGACGTTAATGTGTGACTCACAGTTAATATCGTGCATTATGGTTGGACTACCTTTTACTTCGCTCCTGTTTTTACCCATTATGGTTACTTTCTATTCAATCCGCCTTCTCCAAGTATGAGCTGGACGTCTTTTTCTACAACTTCTTTGCGGCTCTCAATCTATTCTTCATTATGCCATTACCTAGCCATCCCAGAGCATGTATATCCAATCCGCCGCCATTTTCAAAGTTTTATTTCGTAAGCTATGGACTTACACTGATGGATGCATTGACACGTAAGCTTTTGGCTTGGCAACGTATCAGACAAGTTTAATTTGAAGATCTGAAAAGTTATGGGCTAGACGAAAGATATTACTTGAATAAGCCAAGTGAATTAAATGGCCCTGTAGTCCCCATGTAATCCACATGCCACTACTTAATGCTCTTCCCGGAATAGAGCTTAACACTTTATTAAGTAAGAGTGGTGATATGACACATTCTTGTTTTCCAATTTCAATTTGTTTGCTTAAAGCTTTCCCACGCCTTACACGGCAGTTGACAGACCATTCTTGGAGGCGTAGTATTGCAGACCAGATAGTTCATTGTGATCTTACGTATCAGTATATTTTAGTAAATGTTGGAAGTAGTCTGTGTAGGTTCTGTGCGATGTCCGTCGACCCATCTGAGTATGTACTTTATAAGAGCCGTACTATTTCGACCCGGAAAATGAAGTTCCTGAGGGACGCTATGGTGACACCAAATAGGATAATTGGCTTTGTTGATAGCATTATTCGGTGTGATGAACTTATGGAGCAGCACAAAAGAATTTACGGATCGAAGTGTATACTACAATTACCCACACATGTGTAGCCTGGTCCAAGAATAAATAGAAAAGGACTTTTGAGATATCTGCAGAGACTTAATTCTGCCACAACTACCACTGAAAGTCGCAGAAATTTAGGTTCCAGCTAGTAAATTGGTGCCTTTAGGAAATACGCCTAACGGCTGTGGAAAGGAACGGCTGTAATAAGGAATGTTAATAAGAGAAAGAGAAACGTCATTCAAAAATGTTACATACATTTTAACGTGTGTGCTATCCACTACACAGCACATCAGTAAAAAGAAAAATGGGTACAGCAAATCAAAATGATTCATTCACTAAAAAACATGGATTTATTTAAAATATAATTTTTCGTTTCTTTGCAGTTGTTATGTGTGTTTTCTACTTATACAAACGAAGAGCACAATAATCTTCTGAAAGAGAAACAGTTTTTACTTCCTTAACCCCCTCTCTTCTCTTATTCGCAAACTAGAGACTGTTTTACTCTGTGTAAAATACAATATGTTAGAACTAAAACGAAATTAACGCAATGAATGATATATTGTGTAGTGTGAGTCATTCACTGATGTTTTTATTTAGTGTGCTCATAATTCTCTTCACAACATTTCAATAAAATCAGAGAGTAATGAGTGCAGAAGTATTAAGAGCTTATCAAAGATAGATACACATTTTAACTCATTTCAAATGATGAATGAGATCACACAATTTTGCTTTTTATTGGCATTCGTGCAGGTCTCTAATACTCAATGTAAATTTGCATAGCAGCCATGCTGCCAATGTTGCAGTAGATGGGTTAATATCCTCAATTCTTGAACAAGAAGATGATACTCTACCCCAACAGTACAGTCTTAAATTGCACCTCGAATTTTTCTTGCTGTGAAGACGTATAAAAGGTTTACTGATGCATTGTGTACTGTCAGTTGTTAAGTGCACCGTGCTTTGTATTTATGTCATGTTTTCTATTTAGTTTGTAGCTTAAAATTGTATTCTTTGCTGCACGCTTAAACGTAGGCTTCACATCTACCTTGTGTCTGGTTAGAAGCTTAAGGTTCAAAAGAAAGAAATTAAGCAAAAACTTATTGCGACAAATTGAAGACGACCGATCGAACCATCACTTTGCTTATTTGCGGCTGAACTGATTTTCCTCTAATACATATGTACATTTTTTTTACCGTCACTCCTCTAGGGAGCATACTGGCTTTCCACAAACAAAGCAAAATTGTTTCAGTTTCTTTAATCAATTTGATATTTTTAAGTAGATGATTAATCCGCTGTAGCTTCCTTCATATGATTTTTTTTGTGTGTGTGTAGTGGTGAAGATCCTTGCTAATTGGTGGTGATATTTACTTCAGCATTGTACATTTTTCCCAGTAGGTGGCGTGTTTTTCCTGATCATTCGTCTGATGTTTGCCATCATCGCCAGAGGTATGCGGAAAGGTCAGGTGGGCTATTTTCTTTATTTTTTAGATGGAGTTGTGTGGAGGGAAAAATTGAAGACTTGTTTTTTTTATTGAACATTCGAAACCACAATTAAATTTTTTCTTCGTCATGTCCTCTGCTGGGGCTCGAACCTGGGTCGTTTGTGTTGTTATACGTACATATATCATTAAATTTCACAAAAACCGGAGTTTTTTAAATAAAACCCAACCCAACGGATTTTATTAGGTTTTTTTAAGGGTTTTTTTGGGTTTTATAACTGCTTCAGAATTTCGTTCAAGTCGACAATATTTTTTGTTTTTAATACAAATACAGATTTTTAGAATTTAAAATGCAATTTTGCACTCTTAGTGCGATCAAGGCATCATTGTGTACTATGAGCTATTAAAACTCGGTGACCAGAGCAGGCTGTACTTACTTCACTTAAATCATGCATTATGAGAATACGGCCGTAAAACAATATAAAAAGAGACAGAAAGATAAAGTTTTCCTTTTGCATGACAACACTTAATCTCACGTTGCCAAAGTTACCAAGCAATTGTTAGAAACGATTAAATTCCACACCCGCCTTAATCTCCAAATATTGTCTGTTTCGACGGATACAATATCTTTTGGCATGTTTTCGAAGCACTTCTTTTAAAGATATATAAAATCATCTTCAGTGTGTATCGATAAAAAAACGAGAAGTTTTCGGACATTGTCTCAGAGGCGAGGAAAAGAAGTAAGCAAGTGATTCGATCAATTTTACTTTGTTAAATTTTTTAATACATTATCTTTTTGAGCTAAAAAAACGGAAGGAATTAAATTATACTCCCAATATGTAAAATTTAATAATTTTTGTTGTAAGTAAACTACGAAAACCTTGAAATAATAAAACCCAACTGGGGTTTTTTTTAAATATAATACCCAATTAAACTCACCCAGCGGGCTGCCAACCCTGATTTTATATGTTGATCAATCATTGTTGCAATCCTCTCTTTTGTAAATGAACAATTAATAATGTTTTCTAATGTTTTCTAATTTTAGTGTGCCACTATTCTTGTAGGCCACTGTTATCGTATTTAAAATAAAAGCACAAAGCATACTATTTGCATTTTACTTATACTTTCATTGAAGATTACAAGTGAATATTTTTCTTCTTCTTCTTCTTCCTCTTGTTCCCTTTTTTTTGTTTGTGTTTGTGTTGTATGTGTATTTCGCATATGTATTTAAATTGTTTAAATAAAAATGTTCAATAAATAATTGAATCTCGTTATTTTCTCTTTCATGCAGCAATAAATAAATAGTTCAAACAGCAGCAGCAATAAGAATAAGAACAACAATAAATAAAAAAAAATAATAATTTTTCTTCTTCTTTGTATATGCAATACAATCAACGTTTACACCGACAAAAATTTAAGTGAATTTGCTGCTATTGATTGATTTTCTTTGGAATGGAATAGCAACAAAAGCTCAAAAGAAATTCATTTAAAACACAAAAAAACATCTTCTTTTTAATTTATTTTTTCATCTTTTTCTTTATGTGGAGGTTTATAATAAAGAATATCAAGCCTGTAGTATGTTTTTAAAAGTTTCTAGACTTTTATGAGGGTTGACGAGTATTGATATGGGAAAAAAGAAAATAAATTTTCAAATGTAAATCAATAATAAATGTATTGCCTTTGTGACAACAAAAGAGTTTTCAAAGGCTGGTTAACAGATGGGGAAGGGGTAAAAAATTAATGAAATATTAATGATATTGATGAATAAAAATAAATTTCAATTTGAATCCTTTTCAAACAATAACAAAAGTAGGTTAACAAAAGGCATAGATTTTAAGTAAATAAATATGAATATGTGACAATGGCCCTTCCAATAGCCAAGAACGAGACAATAAATGGAAGGAGTGTTCTAGTAATACAAATTTTCTTAGAAGGGTTTCACAATGAACCAATCTTGGCCTTCGAGTCGAACTTGTTTGCTGTGCTTGGAACACTTTAGACTACATCTACTTGCCTAAGCTAAGCTAACCTTACCTTTATAAAGTATCATCAGGCAGATACAATTATCGATGTTATTTCCCCGAATTTGTTTACGCTCCTAATTTGCCCTGCTTAGGCTAAACTTCTGTAAATATATAAAAATGAAATTGCTTTTTAAGTTCTTCTCCGCACAAATAGAAGGCTTTTCATAAACGCTTTGCGTAAAGCACTTTTCGGAAGAAACTGCAAATATAAACAAATAATTCTGCAGTAAAAAACTTTATCCATTTTATCATTTGTATAACAACTGTTTTATTTAAAAATTTTCTCAGGAAAATAAAAAAATAAACAATAAACAATATTAGCAGCTTAGCAACAGCTATCGATTAATAACCTGATAAGCTTAGTGGTAATGTAATATCGTCAATCATTTCATTCAACATTATCACCAACAATTACCACAAGTTTTGTTTTAAGGAAAATATTAAAAAATAAATTTAAAAAAAAGATTTTTATATGAATAATAACTGTGTTTAGAATATGTTTTCGTTTATTCGATTTCCGATAACAACACACATCAAAGTTATTTCCGTTTTAATTTTTGTAACATTTTTACATGTGACAAATCAATGAACTTTGAAATGGCACCATACGGAGAGTATTAAAGCATATGCATACATGATTAGTTGTTATTGTATTTCATTGGGAAATATTGCAAAACTGAAATATAAAAAAAATAGATTTTATTATTTAATATTACACGGTGCGACAAAAATTAAGCAATACTACTTTTCTGATAGGCGCTGTCGAATAGAAAAAGGATTTGTTTCAAAACACCTTCAAAATCCCGAGCTACGAGTAAAAAACCAGTTCTTCGTACACTTATAAGCTAATAACTTAGCTGAATATTACCCGCTTTTAAGTTACTTTTTGGATTTGGGAAGAAAAGAAACAGACCTTTTAAATGATATATATGTTACTTAAGTCACTTTTAAGAATCTGGGTGCATTTCTCAAGCAAATACATTTATCATCCAATTTTTTTTCATGCGTTTTTGCGCACTATTTTATATAGGAATCGTACTATTGATGAATTAGTTAAGGGAATTTATTAAGTTATGAATAAAATGAGAATCGCGGCTTAGAAATTCGTTGGAAATGGACGGAATAACTTCAGATTTTGAAGGTGTTTCGAAAATTTCAAAAACAGATCATAGTTCTGTTCGGCAGCGCCTATTAGGTTTTTTTTTTTTGTCGCACCGTGTTATACAACGATGGTATGCTGGACTCTGTAATATTTTTTAATTATTTATTTAATTATTTATTTTAAGTTTTTTAGGTTTTTCTTAAAAAACTAAGAAAATTTTGAAAGTGCTCTACCTAATCTACAGGTAATTTTTTTTTTCTAAGTGAAAATTAATGTTAAATATTAAATTGGTTTATCGATAAAACTTTTGGAGATGTACATACATATATCAATGAAAAGCATATAAGATTCTATTGTGATAACTTGAATCAAGATATCGTAGAATTTTATCTAACATATTAGCTTTCTATTTCTGTTACGATTTTTATCACTTTAATAACAGTCATCCTTAAATGTTGGTTAATTTTTAACAAATTTGATTCAAATTTATTCATTTTCCATATCTATCTAAGAAATTTTAGACTTTTTCGAATTTTTTACTAAAAAATTTATGTAAAATCTAGTTCATATTATGAATTCAACCTCATTTATCACACACTTCTAAAAGGCTACACAAAATTTGATTCATTTTAGCAAACAAACTTTTGTCCCTAAATAGTAGGCCAACACTGTTGGCAAATCACTTACTGTTGGCACATCACTTAATTGCGCCTAAATTACTTTGACGAAATGAAAGTGGAATTGTATAAGTAGGCGTGGCACCTCCTATACATAGAAAATATTGATTTTTGTCTGTTTCATAAGAGAGGAAGGTTTTTATGAAGAGAAAACTCTTAAAAATTTTGAAAAATAATATCATTATATTATAACTAAAGTCACTCTGCGATTGATCAGTTACTTTGAATAGAACGAAGTCTGTTGGAGCCGCTAGTTATATTGGTATTTGAAAAAGTTCGGTTACAAACTTTTATTATCATTATTATCATCATACCTATCAGGCACTATTGCAGGACACTGCGTGTAACGGGATCTTTTGTGCCCTTTCCGATCTAGCTGCATTAGATCTGTTGCCTTTCTGATCAGTTTTGGCAAAAACCCGGGTTTTTTAAACTCGGTCATCGTAGCAGGAATATAAAGACAGACAGATAAAGTTGTCAAAGAATTGTTAGAATCGATCAAATGCCGCACCCGCCGTATTTTCCCTTCATTTATACTGCTGACTGTTGGCTGTTTCAGCGGATACAATATCTTTTGGCATGTCACCGAATCACTTCTTTTGAAGAAAGTTTCAAAGTGGATCACCTCAAAAGACGAGAAATTTTTCTGAAACGGGATTCGGACATTGGCTCAGAGGTGCGTAAAAGGTTTAAGTAGTGATTTGGTAAATTTTTTAATTCATTATCCTTTTTGAGGTAAATAAACAGTCCGAATTAATTTGTGTTCCCAATACTATTTTTTTTTTTTTTGTAAATAAACTAAGAAAACCTTTGGAAAAAACAACCCACCCGGGTTGTTTTAAATATAAAACGCGGGTGGGTTTAATTGGGTTACCCAGTGGGTTCCCAACCTTGTTCCTAATAAATACCAGCAGATCTGAAACCATAATGGTGAATATGTTACCCATTTTTTTTTTTGACACTCCTCTAGGGAACATATTAGCTTTTCACAAAGCATCCATTGCTTTTTTTCACTTTCAATCTAAGCAGATGGTTAATCTACTGTAGCTTCCTCCATATGATTTTGCGTAGTGGTGAAGATCATTGCTAATTGGTGGTGATCTTTGCTTTATAATTGTGCTTTTTTTTCCCAGTAGGTAGCGTATTTTCCTAATCATTCGTCTAATGTTTGTCATCATCGCCAGAATTATGCGGGATTGACCTCTTTGTTATTTTTTTAGATGGAGTTGTCTGGAGGAAAGTTATTGGAGCCTCTTTATTAAACATTCGAAAACCACAATTTAATTTTTCTTAGCCATGTCCTCTGCTGGGGCTCGAACCTGGGTCCCACATTCACACAATATATGCTACGCTGTATATGTTGCCTATGGGCACAACCTACAAACATTCACATCTGTGGCCGCTATCCTTTTCAGATTCGCTCTTAGTTCAAAATGTGGCGAAGTCCTCTTTCTAGTGTTCCAAGCATCTGGAAATTTCACATTTCTTGATAAGATTGAGTGAGTGCGGTAGTAAGTGGTGCTGCACAGTAAGGTTTGGGACCAATATAGGGTGTCACGGAACGTTTTCTAGCCAATGAATCCGCTGTTTCATTACCATCTATCCCACAGTGCCCAGGTACCTAAACGAACTGGACCTTATTTCTAAGCAAAAGCCTTTGGAACGTATCGTAGCAATATTTGGCCAGTCTAGATTTTACTATTCCAGCCAAGTTCCCATAAAGCAGCTTAGCTGTCAGAGAATATATTAATGGTCTTACCCTTGAGCCCACTATCTGGGTTGATCTCCGCACATATGGCAATGACCATGATTTCAGGCTGGAAGACACACAGCGATCTCTCCACTGGGATCGACAAATTGATGGTGGTACCCACAAAAGAAATACAGTCACATGATTACTTGTATCTCCTTGTAAAAGGTAAAACAACCGTTTTTGTGGGATTCAACGAGAGTCCTTCCTGAGTGCACAAATTTGACACCCCGGCCATTCCCACGTACTTATATACATAAAACATATTTTTCATTATTTGTTTAAAACATTTTTCAAGTTTAGAGAAGCTGGCTGAAAATACACGGAGTTAAGCTCTTTAGAACACCCATTATGAAACTAAGGGGCTGCGTTCGTCGGTCAACATGTAATCAAATAATCAATATATATATATATATATATATAAATATATACATATATATTTTTTTTAAATCGGGTAAAATATATGTAATGTAATGTCTGTGTCTATTTAAAAAGTAATGACGTAACACTGCAGTTAATAAGTACAGTGTCGGATTGTTTACAAAAAAAAAAAAAAACAAAAACAAATCTGTTAAGAGTTTGTTGTTAAAATTATCATAAGAAAATAAGATATAAATTTTTTTCCACTGTGCAAAGATTTTCTTGACAAACTGTATGCGTGTTTTGTTAATAAGAAATGTATTATTGCTTTCCCCACATTTTAGAGTTAATGTCATATTTATTTTATTTTATTTATTAATTTATTCATCACTCTTACAAATTCACATTAAAAATTCAGAATTTAATATTTCTAAATATAATAATAAAAAAATATAATAATAAAAGTGACATTGTTGGTTAATTAACATTATTCCTCACGAAATTAATACATTTTCTTCTAAATACATTATAATTTTGTTCTACTTTTATATCATTTGTGTGTTCAATAATTTAAGGCCCATATAGTACAGTGATCTTTGCATTGTAGTTGTATTTGTTTTCCTTAGCCTGAAGTTTTCTGCATTTCTTAGTTGATATGGTTGTACTTCACCAACATAATTTACCTGTTCACATAGATATTCTGGAGCGTTATTGTGTTTTATTTTATGTATAAAGCCGAGAGTATTACATTTAAGCTGTTGTTCGATATTCAGCCATTTAAGCGTATCAAGCATATACTGTATCGATGTATATCTATTGAATTTTAAAATCGTCCTCATTGCTTTATTTTATAGTTTTTGTAGCCTTTCTAACTGTGATTTATTACAGCACGTAAATATTATTGTTGAACCAAATTCAAAATGAGGTTTTATAATAGTGTTGTTATAGTTATTGCCGTTATTGTAGAAACTTTATTTCTAATTCTACTAAAAAAAACAATTTTTACCTATTTTCTTACATATGTATTCTATATGATCCTTAAATTTTAATTCCTCATCTATTATAAATCCCAGATATTTTATATTCTCAACTTTTTCTATAACTTGATCATTAATTTTAAATTTTAGTCTTTTTTTCATTTAGTTTTAATTTCTTCATCTTCAGCCATTTATAAACATTATCTATATCATTTGTTAGATTGTGTCTACACTCTTCGTCGGATGACCCCTCTGTGTATATCAGCGGATCGTCTGCATGTAAAACAATTTCACATTTTTCCAGAACATTCGGCGTATCATTAATGTACATAATAAATAATAGGGCACCCAGTATTGAGCCTTGTGGAACACCGAAATCGTTAATAATTGTATCAGACTTTACTCCATTAATTTTAGTAATTTGCTTTCTATTCTCCAAATATGATTCAAACCAGCTGAGTTCGTTGCCGTGAATGCCATACATATATAATTTTCGAATTAATATTTTCCTGTCAATAGTTTCAAATGCTCGCTTAAAGTCCAAAAATACCGCCACGATTTTCCTTTTCCTTTCAATGTTTTTCCATCGATTAATAACAAAATTCACTGCCGTTTATGTGCAGCTAATAAATTCAAAACAAATATAAGCAGAATCAGTTCTTCTATTCATAAAACATTCTGCATTAAACATTGGGAAAAAATAAAACTTAAATTATGCAAAATGTTATTTATTTTATTTAACATTTAAGACACACGGCAATAGAGTTTCATATTATTGGATAGAGAAATATATTTTTTAAACAAGCAATACGTTAGAATACGTTATTGAAAAAAAAAAACGTTAAAAACTGTCAAATATTATACCTTGACTTGAGAAAAAATGTTTGCCTAAAAAATACATTGACTTCACAAAACTTTTAAAATTTGACACTGAAATTATAATGAAAAACAAAAAACCACAATGTAAACAAAATTGTTTTTTGAAATACACTATTAAATAAGAAAAAACTAAGTATTAATAAAAGAGTTAAAGTACTTTAAATAACACTCATATAACATATATGACGGTGCTCAAATGTATTATTAAGACACACAGCCTTAAGCTGGTAAATAATGACTATCGTACCTGGTGATTGTGTTTGATTAATTGGCGTTAAAGTGCTTATTTTTTGACCGTTTATAGAGGGTTAATGATATTTTTAAGATGTGTGCAAATTTCTTAATTTTTCAGTTTCGAATAGTACTTATTGACATGACTAACGTTTTTTTATAGGGTGTATAAGGAGTCTATTATAATTCTTTTTATATATGTATGTATATATGTATTTATATACGTATGAAAACAAAAGAAATATTATAAAAAATTAACAAAGACATGTGAAAATGTTAACAAAAAACAAAAAACCGTCGAAACACGCCGAACAAAAATAATTTAAAAAACAAATAAAAAAACTATAAATTAACACAAAATTTGTCTCCTAATTTAAAAATAAAATATATGGCTGGATTATAAAACAGCCAGAAAAAATGAACTAAAATTGGCAATAAAATATTTAAATAAAAATAACAGCATAAAACGTTTATATGCAAAATTTGTCTCGTACCTATGCTAACCAAAGAACATAAAACAATTTTGTATTTTTTATACTCGTACACACATCTACTAAAATAATTGCTTTTTGCTTTTGAATTTTTGAAACAGGTTGTGCTCACATTTTTTTGGATATCCGCCTGCACAAAAATGTTTATAGAAGTTGGTTAAATTTGACTTTTACTAATTAGAATTGATATTTTTAACAAAAGTTTCGAAAATTTGTGTTACAATAACGTATATGATATGCAGCGTTGCCACACAAGAAATTGATTTCCTACCAAAAAAATTTCAAAAATCCTACCAAAACCGTTCTCAACCTACCAAAAATTTAAAAATTTTTTTAATAAAATCGAAATTTTTGTTTAGTTATACATATATACGTAGTAATAATAATAACAAACTCCACTTAAGCATAAAAATATACATGAAGTAACAACAAACAAAAAGCAAAATTTCATTTCAAATAACAGAAGGATGAGTCAAATCTTATGGATAAAAAAAAAACTGAAAAGTCGTGTAGCAAAAACAAAACCTACGCGAAATTCTGAAAAACTTTTCCGAAGAAACTATAGGTCTAAAATCAAATTCTATTCTGCGCAAATCGACTTAAAGATTTTCTGTTTCCCTTATCACATCATTCAAAAAACACAAAATGATAATAAAATATTGTATTTTTCTTTCGAATTTAACATTTTATGTCATGAATACAAACAAAATAAGAAGCTGAATAGAATATTTAAAATACAAAATGAAACAAATAAAATAGAATTGGTCTTAGTGAAAGGAAGTTAAATCAGTTTTTTAAATCTTTTTTTCTTTCCATTCGCGGTAATCTGATTCGACGTTCTATAGTCACGGCCATAAAATAATCTCTATTCTATGCTATAACTCGTCGTGAAACAGTGGTAAGCAGTTGCAAATATCGTTCAGTAACAGTGATGACATTATTGAAAGTTGTTGTTTATAAATTCAATTCAAAGTTATTTTCCCTACAAGAAATGAATGACCGAAACTAACACGAAAACAATTTTTTTACTAACACATTTACAACTCTTTTAAAGCGTGTTTTTATAGAGGTATAGAACTTTAAGCTGGCATTACTTTTCAAGATGGCGAACGATTTAACAGCTGTCAAGTGATTTATTCTCAGTTTGGCTTGGCAATTCATCGTGAATAGACTAACGGCTGAACAACGCTTGCAAATAGTGCAGTTTTCATTTTTCATAAGTGAATTTTTTTTTTCAATGTTCAATTTTCATAAGCGAATTTTGTTTAGCGATGAAGCGCACTTCTGATTGAATGGCTACGTCAACAAACAAAACTCCCGCATTTGAAGTGAAGGTAATCCGCAAGTGTATGTGGAAACACCGTTACATCCCGAAAAACTGACTGTTGGGTGCGCTTAATGGGCTGGTGGAATCATTGGTCCGTACTTTTTCAAAAACGATGGTGGCCAGAACGTTACAGTCAATGGTGATAGGTATAGATCCATGATTACTAACTTTTTCATTTCTGAATTGAATAAGCATGATGTCCAGGAGATGTGGTTTCAACAAGACGGCACAACATGTCACACAGCTCGTGCCGCAATAGATTTATTGAAAGACACGTTTGGTGACCGCCTAATTTCAGGTTTTGAACCTGTGAATTGGCCTCCAAGATCTTGTGACTTAACACCGCTAGACTACTTTCTGTGGGGCTATGTAAAGTCATTGGTCTATGCGGTAAAGCCACAAACGCGTGACCATTTGGAAGACAACATTCGCCGTGTTATTGCCGATATACGGCCACAAATTTTGGAAAAAGTCATCGAAAATTGAACGTCCAGATTGGACTACATCCGCGCCAGCCGTGGCGCTCATATGCCAGAAATCATATTTAAAATGTAATGCCACAAGATTATCTTTCGGATAAATAAAACTCATGTCAATCGAATAATCCATCGTTGTTTTATTGCAACTTAAAGTTCTATACCTCTACAAAAAACACCCTTTATATATAAACATTTGAAAGAGTGAAACAACAAGAGAAAAAGTGAAACAACAACATGTTGCAGAGTCATATTTTGAGACATTTGACAGCATGCATAAAAAGCAATATTTTTGTGAACTCTAGCAAAGTTAAAATAAAAATATAATCGAAATAAAACTATTGTATGTATTATGTAAAAAAACTGATAAAAGGACAAATGATTGCAACCAGGTTGGATGAAATTGAAGCATATGTAAGTATGCAGAACTTTTAATATTGCTTTTAATATAAATATTTTACCAGGTCGTGCCAAAACTAGAAATGATGGCTCAATAGATATTCTTGATAAAATACAAGATAGCCATCAGTCTGTCTGTTAATGACTGGTGAGATACAGGACAAATATCGTAACGAAGTCGTATGCATGCTGCAATTTATGACACTTGCGGATGGAAAGTGAACGGTGGAACCGCCAGATTTTGCGCAGTTGATGGTAACAAACACAAATTAATACTTTATTATTTTAATATTTATCCTTGTTTACAGACAACATTCGAGTAATATTTGTGGATAACCTGCTTAGAAGTACTATTGGAAAAGGAGGTGGAAAAAGCATGCATTAGGCAAGCCCATGTTGTTTAACAAGACTAAGAGGTATTCATATATATACATCTATAAATGATGAAATAATTAGTAACTTATATACTTGCGCGTATAATTATTATCATTAATATATCTTTCCTACAACTTTCAGATTTTTTTCAACTATATAGACCCAGTTTAGTTCCAAACAAGAGTAAGAGGGGCGGAAGAACCATTTAATGAGTGAAATAAAAAAATAATTAATTGAATGATGTACATTATTATTAATATATCATAAAATATATCTTTAATTTACCAAATTATTAGTGTAAAAAATAATAAATCGTGTTTTATTACAAAAAATGTCCACCCATCAGCTTTGACTGGTTTATACATCAAATATGATAAGTCAACTTTGACTAACATTTACATCATCTTTGATAAGTAAACAGCAGCAGAGTGAGAAGCTCAGATATATGTTGTATAGTCGACAGCATTCGGAAGTTAGAGAAGGATGGAAAATCACATGTAGACAAATGATTCGGTCATTTTTTCATTTTACCCTTAATAACTTTATAAAAAGAAATGATAGATATTTCAATCATAGTGCCAGTCAATTGACCGGTCAAATGACTGTCACTGTTCTTGTAGGGTTTTATAATTATGTTATGTACTGTGTTTTTAAGAGGAAAAATTTACAATGACTAAAAAAAATTGCTACAGGAGGAAAAACTAGCAAAAATGTAAAAAAATTGCAACAAACCAACCAAACTACCAAACTGTTTTTAAAAAACGAAAAACTACCATGTCTGATTCAATCGGACCAAAGTGGTAACGCTGATTATATGCATAGTATTCCTTTGACTCCTTTCTACACTGGCTTCAAAAAGTGCATTACATCCTCGTGTATCTACCGCTTACGTTCTCAGCTCATTTAACATTTTATTTCGCTTCGCTGCTTTGCGTCAAGTAATAGCCTACATGTGTAGCTGAATCTGCCCTTTCTTCTGTTACCCTATGAACTTCAGTCGCTCACGTTTCTAGTGATGTCATCGACGGGCCTTCTGGCTGACCAGTTTCGTGCCATAGATGTTCGTTGCTTATGATTTTCGGTCAAAAGATATGAAATATTTGAAAACGCCTTTTTCTTTTTTGGAAAAAAATGTTACACTTCGTTGCCCTGTCTTTTTTGTGTTCCTTAAAAAAAAAAAAAAAGGTGCTGTGCTAAAAATATTGCCTTTAAAAAATTTTGAAATTTCCTCATTTTTGTCTACGTTTTATGACAGAGAATAAAAGTAATGCAACATTTTTTTTCAGAAAAGAAAAGGCCATAAGACAGCGGTTAAAGAATGTTTGTATTCTCTTCAAGTAAGCTCTTGCGGCAGACTTCCACGATTTGCGACCAAATAGGGCAACCGATTTTACACAACTATAGAATAAGCTGATTTTTGCTCGTTTTTTTTCCTCTGCCTTCCTTTTGGCAGTACATGGCTCTCCCCAAAGCTTCTACTGCCTTGCTTTAGTTTCATTAATCAAATTGATTTTCAAGCTAAGTAGATGATTAGTCTATTGTAGCTCGCCTCTTTCTGAATTTGCAGTGGTGAAGATCTTTGCTAAGTGATGGTGGTGATACTTACTTCGTCATAACCTCTGCTGGGGATTCGAGCCCGCGCCGCTTGTTTCGTATGCAAGCACTCTAATCACTAAACTGCGTTATAGTATTATCAGCTGGCCGTACGCATGCCTTCTAAATACGATGTGCTACATCTTCTCTCGAGCCACCAATACCCGTTATAACGCTGGTGAGAACGAAGACTTGCAAGTCTACAATTGGTGCTAGTGCGGGTTAAATGGACGAGTATGTGCAGCATTTATTATCAGAGCTTTTGTTTTCGATACACATATTTATGGTATTATGAGTCCGCATTATGCTGCTTCATCTGCAACGTCGCATTTTTTACATTAGGTCAGGTCGCCATTTTTAATATTCTTTACTTTCTTCTCTTCATCTAAGCGATTCATTTCCCAGGAGCCATGAATGACGGATTACAGAACTATTATGTTGTTTATAACAGGAGTTTTGTTGTTTTTTAATACCCTCATCGAGCTCTCAATCTCCATCAAGCTGGGTCGATCAGTCAGTTAATTTCTCTCTTTCTATGTGCTGTTTACAAAGACATGTATGCGATACAGTTGTTGGCTCTGGGCTCAGCAATCCGTTATAATATTCTTTCCATATCGTAATTTGTTCAGCCTTGAAGATTATGACAAAAGTTTATTAGGATTCAAAAAGTTCTATTCACATTGATTGCCTTCAAGAAGGTAAAACGATTTCAGATTTCGATTCAGATTTCGATTGATTAAAAACAAAAATGATGGAACGAGACTAAGAGAAAAAGTGCTGTTTCATCAAGACAATGTACCGTACACCAATGCAATTAGGCTAAGAACTCGTTTTTGTAAAAACATCGGAAAAAAAAATGTTGTTTCATCAAAACAATAGTACATGTATAATCACTACTGTAATAATTTGGGAATTAGGCTACCATATCTAGTGTACTATGTACAATTATCACCGGTTTTATAATGTTCTTTCGTATTTATCCCCACATAAACCTTTTATAAATCGAAAATAAGTTTTATGAATACCTGGAAATTTGTTTATTTCTTCGATTGTTTCGTAGAACTTTTCAAAATGTTTCAACATTTTGTTTCTAATAATTTTACTTATTTTATTTTAAAACCTTGAATTCAAATATTTTACCTTTAAAATTATTTACCTCGAAAGGAGAAAAAAATATTTTAAATATTTAATTAACACTGACCAACAATAAACACTCCATTAAAAAAAAATATTTATATACAATTTTAACGATGCGAAATATTTGTTTCGAAACATCACGTTGCACGCTTCACGAATAACACAGCAATGTTTTAACACTTATGGGCACTAAAAATAATAAAAAAATAAAAAATTAAAAAATTAAACTTTTTATATTTTTACTTCAAACAAATTTTAGTTTTTACTAAAACAAAACAAGATTTAAAAATTAGTTTCAGATTTATAAACGGTCAAACCCGACTAAGTATGGTATTATTCCTAATAATAATGGTAATGTGAACACTTGCACATTTTGACAAAATTTGCCTAAATAATTAAAAAATACAATTTTTTTTAATTTTAAAATTATATAATTTATAGAAATATACATAAATAAAGAAACCTGCTTAATCAAAAATGTTGCCAGCAACTTTTGCTTTAATCTCTTTTTGATATTGGCTTGTTGCTATAGTCCGTTTCGATATTGACTGAGCCTAAAAATCAGAACTGTTGTCATAATTTATAAAAATCTGTTGATCAAAAATGTTGCCACCAACTTGTTGCTATAGTCCGTTTTTGATATTGACAGCCTAAAAATCAGAACTGTTGGCATAATTTATAGAAAATCTGCTTAATGAAAAATGTCTAGTCTAAAAATCAGAACTGCTGCCATAATTTATAGAAATTTGCTTAGTAAAAAATGTTGATAGCAACTTGTTGCTATAATCACTTTTTGATATTGACAGCCTAAAAATCAGAACTGTTGTCATAATTTACAGAAATCTGTTTATCAAAAATGTTGTCAGTAACTTGTTGCTATAGTCCGTTTTTGATATTGACTTAGCCTAAAAATCAGAACTCTTGCCATAATTTATAGAAATTTACTTAGTCAACAATGTTGTCAGCAACTTGTTGCTATAATCACTTTTTGACTTAGCCTAAAAATCAGAACTGTTGTCATAATTTACAGAAATCTGTTTATCAAAAATGTTGTCAGTAACTTGTTGCTATAGTCCGTTTTTGATATTGACTTAGCCTAAAAATCAGAACTCTTGCCATAATTTATAGAAATTTACTTAGTCAACAATGTTGTCAGCAACTTGTTGCTATAATCACTTTTTGACTTAGCCTAAAAATCAGAACTGTTGTCATAATTTACAGAAATCTGTTTATCAAAAATGTTGTCAGTAACTTGTTGCTATAGTCCGTTTTTGATATTGACTTAGCCTAAAAATCAGAACTGTTGCCATAATTTATAAAAATTTGCTTAGTCAAAAATGTTGCCAGCAACTTATTGCTATAGTCCGTTTTTGATATTGACTTAGCCTAAAAATCAGAACTGTTGCTATAATCACTTTTTGACTTAGCCTAAAAATCGGAAATGTTGCCATAATTTATAGAAATCTGCTAATCAAAAATGTTGTCAGCAACTTGTTGCTATAGTCCGTTTTTGATATTGACTTAGCCTAAAAATCAGAACTGTTGCCATAATTTATAGAAATTTGCATAGTCAAAAATGTTGCCAGCAACTTGTTGTTATAGTCCGTTTTTGATATTGACTTAGCCTAAAAATCAGAACTGTTGCCATAATTTATAGAAATTTGCTTAGTCAAAAATGTTGCCAGCAACTTGTTGCTATAGTCCGTTTTTGATATTGACTTAGCCTAAAAATCAGAACTGTTGCCATAATTTATAGAAATTTGCTTAGTCAAAAATGTTGCCAGCAACTTGTTGCTATAGTCCGTTTTTGATATTGACTTTTAAAAATCGGAACTGTTGCCATAATTTGCTAATCAAAAATGTTGCCAGCAACTTGTTGCTATAATCCGTTTTTGATATTGACTTAGCCTAAAAATCAGAACTGTTGCCATAATTTATAGAAATTTGTTTAGTGAAAAATGTTGTCAGTAACTTGTTGCTAAATCTTTTTGATATAGACTCCGCGCCGGAACGAAACCTCCTACCCAGACTCCTAGCATGTCGCGGCATCCCCACGATAGTCTTCGGTCGAGCCCGATCATGTAAGGGCAGGTTTGTTTTGATACAGTGAGCACGTAGATTCACTCTCTCACCGTATATGTGCCCTGCCCAACATGTATCGCAGAACCAGAAGTGTACAAGAGAAAAGTTGCATCCCAATATTTGGTTCAGTCATAGCTTTTTATGACATGTTTTTCATGGCTTATGAGACAGCCTACTATAGACATCATAAGCATATCGCTTAAAAGGTGTTAATATTCATATTTAAACGTTCGATTTTCACTTTAAAAAAATACAGTTTTTCAAAATTTAAAAACAACAGGAAATGTTAATAAATTTTCTATTATAAACAAATACAAATGAAAACAGTGTTTTTCTGTTAAATCAAAGATCACCTAATATGCCAACCGGTATGTTAGACAACAAAAAAATAAATAAAAAATTAATGGAAATGAAGAAAAGCAAAAATATTTTTTTTAAATTTTATTTACTCTTGTCTGTTCGAACTGATTCATATTCTTTATTTAAAATGCTTTTCAAAAACCATTTCAAAATTTAAAGAAAAAAAAATTTTTTTTAATGAAAAAGTAAAAAAAATGTTTTAAATAAAAATCGATAAATAAATTTATTTGGTAAAGTTAAAAAAAATTTTAACCAAACTAGTATTTATTAACCAAAAAACGAAAAATAAAAAAATTTACTTAATATTCCCAGAAAATTAAATATGTTAATTTTACTATATACTCGTAGATAAATACATCTGAATATATGCTACAAATACAATTTTTACGACTGTTTTTAACGGTTTTTTTGGTTTTGCATATTATATAGGCCTTAACAAAAAAGAAAACAAAAAGGAATAAACAAATTCATAAAATGCAAATGAATTAATAAATAAATAAATTAATGAATTAATTAGTTTTTTTTTTTTTTCTTAAAAAATGGAAAAGCTTTTTTTTATCAATTAATTAGAAAAACAGAATCAATACAATCGATTTAACTTCAGGTGATGATACACTACAGTTTTGGGCAAACTAGTTGGCTTAGGGATTATAAAAAGATTTTATTGGTGTTTTTATACTCTTCATTCACTTTAATAGATGATAAATTATGCTTAAACTTATAAACAACAAAAAATATTCGTTTTAGAATTATACCAACTGATTAGATTATTACCGACTGGGACTCTAAATTTTCTCGGTTTCAGAAAGGAGGTCTACTCAACCACCTAACAAAAATAAAGTGAATTTTGTTTATTTTACGATCTATTCTGCAGTTAATTTTTCATTTTTTGTCTTGATTTGAAAAATGAAATAAAATGCTTTTAAACATTTGAAATGTTAACTAACAATGACATACGGTACGTCGCACAGTGCGTCGTTCCCATATTTTTCATTTACAATGCATTCTTTATATAATTGTTGTAATGAATAATTACATTACAATTATAATAAAAATGTCAGATAATTTTAATTTAAGAAAATTTTGAAGTGTCCCTATTATTTCTTTCACCACTGTAAACTTTAAACAAAACAAAAAACTTATCTTAAGGTGTTTTTTATTGTAGTTTTTTTAATAAAAAAGGTTTCTTGCAGCCGAGAGTTCTGTTAATTACACTGCTCAACACAATTTTTGTTTTCTTTAATTTTTTTTTTTTATATTATTGGGTATTTCTATGGCCCTGACTATGAAAAAAATACTGGGAGATTGCTAACAGCTTTTTATTGCAAAATATGCAAGAAAATAATACATAGTTTCTACTGAACGCTATCAAATGATCTTTTATAAGATTTCCCATCTTCCCTGCGTCCCATTTTCCATTTTCCTATGATCCTGATGAAATATTTCACCCTGCTCCTAGCTAAAATCACCAAGATTTTGTGGAAATCGGTCTAAATGCGAGTGCAGGAAGTGAAGTTTTAAGCTCATGTTGTATCCTAGCCTATGCAAGTCGATATCATGAACTTAACAAGCTCGACGTTATCGTAAGATTTCTTTTTGACTATTAAATTACTCATAATCATCACAAATGAATGTCAAGTTTTGGATACGACTTCAGTCATTGATTTGACAAAATTAGAATCTTTCAAAAGCAAAAATACCTGATGACGCAATTTTGTTTTAAAGTATTGATATTACTCAGTTTTCACAAAGTCTGATATAGGTTTTCGATATTTTTAAAATATATATTCAACACAAATATAGCAAAACCAATCTGGATTAAGCACGCAACACATTCTTAACGAAGCCATATTTAAAATATCAAGAAAATATATTTTAGTGTCCAATAAAAATCAAAAATCGAAATAAAAATAGTAAATGAGTGTGGTTAGCTATAACTCAAAAACCAAGGCTGTTAGAGAAAAACTGTTGCCATATTTAAAAAATGCGCGTCAATTTGTTACAGAAACAAAACCAAATTCCCATGAAACAGACAATTTTTTTTTTTTTTTTTTTTTTTTTTGTTGAACAGTGTTATTAATATAAATAAATAAATTCCAAATAATATCAAGTTTTGTAGACAAATGATGTAAATCTACACTATGAGCGCCTCAACACTACAAAAATTAATGGAGATATTCAAAAAGAAACAAAGGTTTACAGTTACCGAAATAAATGCTAATCAGACAGTGTAATGTTCTGGCCATAACCGATTTTTAGAACCTGGTATTGTCATAACGAAACTAAACACGTTTTCTATTCTCTACTGCTGGTCTCTCTTTGTGATCAAGTGGTGAGCAATAAAAATCAAAACTAATTACACGGTGCGACAAAAAAGAACAAATTTGAAATACCTGGGAAGTAATGCTATTTTCTGATAGGCACTGCAAGAATCCGTTTTTGAAATTTTCCAAACACCCCTTAAATCTTAAGTTATTTAATAATAACTGTTTTTCGTACTTTCATTCACATATAAACTAAAACTTAGCTAAGTATATACCGATTCTTAGTTTCTATTCTTTTCTTCCGAATATTTCTCTTCTTTGCAAATGCGCATAGCTTTTAAATGATGTATGCACATGCGGAATGCGTGTGAATCCAACCAAATACATTTTTTATAAAATTTATTCCACATTCCTTCAAGCTCAGAAATATTTTTACTCTTATTTCATGCATCTTATTGTATTGACAGCACTGAACTGTTTGTTGTCGCCGAGAAAAATAGAAATTAGCCTAAGTTGGCTCTGGGCTGCAATGGTAGTTGTGCAGTTGGTAGCTGTGTTGCCGCTTAAATAATTATTTGCATATGCTCACATGTATTCTATTTTTGACAGCTTCCAGTCGATGGTCGGTAGCCTGGAATGTGTTTATAGCATATTATACTTGGCAGATCAACAATTGATTGACTTTTTCTATAAAAACAAAACTGTGCTATGATTGCGACATACATAGATATACATTTATATACTTTATATATAGACTTTAAGAAGGGATTTGACTGCATATATAAGAGAAAAGTCCCACAAGTATTCTCAGTCCTGGGAATTCCTGTAAAACTAACCAGGTTCACATGTGTTACCTTAATTAATACTAATGTCAGCCTTAATTCAAAGAGAAACAAAAGCTTTCCCTATTTATAGTGGGATAAAACAAGCAGATACACTCTCAATTGTCGTATTTAACCTGGGGTTACATTATGCAATTGAAGATTATGCAAGAATGGGCAGTTTTCTTCGTAAATCGAATGGTATTGGAATTGGGGCAAGGAATAGATGAAAGATAGAAAACTATTTACGAATATTGAAAAATCAGCTAAACAGCTATATCTTAACATAAATGTGAACAAAACAAAACAAATGCAAAATGCAAGGCGTATCAAGTTTCGTAGACTTACATAAACCCATTTTAAAAAGCGACATACAAGATGGAATAAGTGCCAGAATATCCGTAGTAAATTCGGAATTTTTTGCTCTCAAAAAAATCCTCATATCCAAACCAGACTTTAAGTCAAGTACTTACAAATATTGAGTATTAGGAACTGTCAACAAACAGCAGAAAATAGAGAAAAGTGGAGGAGAATAACTAACTAATCAAGCTAAAGCTTACTCCGAGCTATAACCCTACAAAGAGTAAAAATTAAATAATTTGTAGTTAACTTTCTTCAGAGGAACCGGTATAATATGTAAGCTTTTACAAGAGCGACAAATTAAAATGTTGACTTCAACACATGTTTCATTGAGTTCGGTGTTGCCTCATGTATCTTAAGAAAAACGCTAACACTTTTTATAAAACAACAATATTTATTAAAAATTGTTAATATTTAACTCCACTTTTTAATATTTTTTTTTTTTTTGCTTTTTTTAGGCTTTTTTTGGTGCGAAAACACAAAAAGGTATGTAGAGATCTGTTCTTAAAAACGTCAGAAAATGATACTGCATTATAGAAAATATACAGAATTATTTTGAATCTTGTCTTTCAAGTAATCTAAAAATGTAATATTCTCACATTTGTTTCAGAGAGACCTATGTATGTATCATAGATATACAAATCTTAAATCAAAATTTTTTTATGAAGAAAAAGGTGGATGAAATTTTTATCCCATTAAATGTTAACATGTCAGAAGTATGTACTAAAGTATGTAACATTTGTAATAATTTGTTGTAGAAAATGCCCAGTAACTTGTTGCTATAGTCCTTTTTTGAAATTGACTGAGCCTAAAAATCAGAACTGTTGCCATAATTTTATAGTCCGTTTTTGATATTGACTTAGCCTAAAAATCAGAACTGTTGTCATAATTTATAGAAATCTGCTTAATCAAAAATGTTGCCAGCAACTTGTTGCCATTATTTCTTTTTGATATTGACTTGTTGCTATAGTCCATTTTTTATATTAACTTGATATTGATTTTTGATATTGAGCCTAAAAATCTGAACTTGCTGTCATAATTTATAGAAATCTGCTCGTTAAAAAATGTTGCCAGCAAATTGTTGCCTAATATCCGAAAATTTTGAATACTGACACAAGAAATGTTCCACAGTCTCATGCTCTTCCTCATCTAGTAGACCCAGTCTCCTAACATGCGCACCAGCCACCCAGGCCCAGTGGTGACAGCTATCAGAATTCGCGGCCTATGTCACGCCATCCCCACGATAGACCTCGAACGAGCACGATCGTATAAGGGCCAGATTTGTTTTGATATAGAGCACATAGATTCACCGTATTTGTGCCCTGCCCAACAGAAGTGTGCAAAAGAAAAGTGGCATCCCAATGTTTGATTCTCTCATCCACACGCCCATCAGGAAAATAATTTCTCTTTCAAGCTTATAATGAGTTGGGCTATGTTGTAATTGATTTAAATAAAATATGGGTCTTAGTTTTTTATGACATGTGGTTCAGGGCTTATGGGACAGGTATGTAGAATCCAGAATTATTTTGAATCTTGTCTTTCAAGGAATCTAAAAGTGTAGTATTCTCTCATTTATTTCAGAGAGACCTATGTGTGTATCATAGATATACAAATCTTAAGTCAAAGTTTTTTATGAAGAAAAAGGTACCATAATGGACGAAATTTGTATCCCATTAAATGTTAACATGTCCAACAATTACTAAAGTATGTAAAATTTATATTAGAATCAGAGAACGGGTATAAAAAATATTTTCCATTGTCCAAACATTAGAAACATTTTTATTTGAAATATCTAACCACCTTCATTAACACAACTTCTATATTTAATGGATGTAATCATTCCATATTGAGCCATAACGGCCAAAAACGACATAAGCAGCATGATTATCAATTTTTGTTTTTCGATCATTCCAACCAGCACCCAAAGTTTTATAGCTCTAAAGTGTACCTTTACGATTTTACAGCAAAAAGAAAAAAGTACCACACTATGTACCACACTAGAACAAAAAATATTTAACAAAAACCTTCAGCTGTAAAATTTGTTTTTTGTCGCTTACGTCTTTTTGGCGGTTAAGGCTCGATATATTTTCTTTGTTTCAAATTTATTATTCGTACTCGTGTTATTATTTTATGCATTTTAATATTAAAGATTAAACAAAAGTTTTTTAAGTTTTTTCTTATTTTTCAATGCCATTTCTAATATTTTATTTATTTTTCTTTAAATTTGTACAAAACAAATATTAATTATATCAAAAAGATTTTTTTTCGTTTGTTAAAATTCATAATAAATTGCGGTTGATTTATTTATTTATTTATTTTTTATTTTTTAAATGGCAAGTGATTATTCCTTTTTTATATTTTTCTGGTATTTAATGACTCACAGTGGCTCATTTTAATAAAATTTTATAACAAAATTTTGTAAAACAAATTAATATATCGTATAAAAAAGACTTCTCACTGATCATGAATCAAAAACGCTTCCCTTAATGGGATAAAAATTATGGGTGGTAGGTGATTTTGAAAACAAAATTTATATACATATGTATTTGAATTGAAGAGTCAGAAATGCCGATGAATTTCATTGATTGGTTAAACGTTTCCGTAATTTTATTACCTGTGTGAATATGTTTATGCCTTTGCCAGAGTTCCAACAGAATCTTTTATTGCAGCGTTTTATATATTCGATGCTGATAGTAATAGAGAAGTAGATTTGAACGTCTTTATATAGGTTTTATCCTACTTTAGTGTTGAAGGTGTTATTCTATCCAAATGACACTTTGCATTTCGTATATGTGGTATGGATAATACTGCTTATTTGTCAAATGGTGAATTATTTCAAGTGCTAAAAATGATAGTAGGCAATGATTTTAAAGGTACACATACAGATCGTAGATAAAAAAATTTGCTTTGCTCATAAAGACGATATGGTAAAATTTCTTTCGATGACCACGAACTAATAAAGATATTCATAAAAAAATACTAAAAACGTCAATACTAAGTACACACCCACATTCTCTGGAGTTTAGTTTATATTTCAGTATTTTAGAATATGATGAATTTAAACATTTTATATTTTTTAAGACTGTTCTTAAGGCTTAAATCCATAAAAATAATGACAATATTCTTACAACAACTAAAGTAATAAAAAATCATGCGATTATTAGCATAAAATAGAGATAAATTGTACACCAAATAAAGTTGTGCAACAAAAGCAAAAAGTACTCATATTTTATGGGTAAAAAAAAGTAAAACAGTTCATAAGAACATCATGCGTTTATTAGTAAGTTTTACACATTTTTTAATTTCAAATTATCAAAAACATCCAAATTTCAAGATCTTGCTATAACTCTATCAATTTCCATCCGATTTTAGAAAGCAAAGTATCATTTTATTCATTACTAAACATAATACTTTAATAAATCGAAGAATAGTATAGTTCCCAAATAAAATAGCGTGTAAAAATATGTCCAAATTTGTATAACTTAGAAAGAATTGGATATCTGATACCTGATATGATAAATACATACAGATTCCTCAAGTTTACTTAAGTAAAGTATACTAGGTATGTATAAAGTATATAAGGTATGTTCCTCCTCTTTCCAAATCTGCAAAGAATCTAAAAATAGGTTAATATTCAGCTAACTTATAAGCCCTCGAACGAACACTAAACTCCTTCCGCAATATACAATAAAAACCATTAAACAAGGTGTAGGAAGTATGTATATTGTTATGGAGATGTTTTTCCTACCATGGCACAGGGCCTCTATTTAGAATAGAAGGAATAATGGATGCTACTTAATATACCAATATACTAAACGACGCCGATTGAGAAATGCCGCTTCGAGATGTGCTTCTGGTCATTGTCTTGTTGAAACACCCATTGAAACGAGTAAAAGATTGTTTTTTCCCATTTGATCAATTCCGACCATTTTTTTAACTGATTATTTGTATTAACTATAAAGTCATTTAGACGAAATTCAGAAACTTCCATTTCAACAGTTCTCAAGATGTACAAAAATTACTTTATATAGGAGGTACCATGCCCACTTAACCGATTCCGCTCTCAAATTTAAAGAATCTTACTGTTACCATTGTGAAGATTTAGACAAATAAAATACAAAATATGGGCGTGACACTACTCAGTTGGAATTTTTAAAATGTATACAGCCTATAGTGGTTGCTGTAGTATGGTAGATAAGACATCCGTCTACCAACCAAGAGATTCTCAATTCAATGTCAGGCCAGCTATCTAACAATTATCAACACCGGTATCATCTCATAACATTGCTAGCGACTGGTTATGAGTATTAAGGCTATGAAAAATTTCTCTAACTAATGCAGCTGCTGTTCGAAGCCGGTGTTAAACTGTAGATCAATGAGTCTGAAAATAAAGGGTCCGCCAAATAAATTTTTTTTTTTTTTTTGAAAATGCTTTAAAAAAAATTATTGAATATTTTCTCAAACTTCTTTTTTATTTGAAAGTACAATTTTTCCGGTTAATAATGGGAAATAATTTAATTCAAATAGCGCCTCGACTAGCCATGCAGTATCCTACACGATCGGTCCAATTTTTAAGCACATTATCGATTGTGTGCAGCTGTATTTCACCACCGTCCTGTTGAAACCAAATGTTGCTAATATCCTCCTTTTAAATTTTTGTGAACAAAAATTCGTTCAACATGGCCCGATAACGATCGCCATTGACTGTAACGGCCACTCCTTGCTCATTTTCGAAGAAAAATGGCCCAATTATGCCTCTGGACCAAAATCTACAACAAACAGTACTTGTCTTGGGTGTATCGTCTTTTCAGTGTATGCGTGCGGGTTTTCTGTGCCCCAAATGCGACAATTTTGCTTGTTTACATACCCGCCAAGATCAAAGTGAGCTTCATCTAAAAAGATGATTTTTGTTTGGCAAAATCGGCATCTTCTGTAAGTCGATGGCAGGCTCACTTAGCGAAACCTATACACAACCATATTCGTTCGGCGGAAGGATAAAACTAATTATCTGTCAAATCAGCCATGAGCTAAATGTTACCATTCACGAAATAAGCACTAGTTGAAAAAAAAACGTTAGATGGCGGACTCTTTATAATCGAGTGTAGCCCAATGATTGAGAGAAGTCCTCTTTGTTCCACTTGGGATCTCGCAGGAATTTTGTATGTACATATGTATGTATGTAGGCAGCCTATAGTTTCTAACAGAAACACCGAGATACTGTAAAAATTTCAACAAAATCGGTTCAGCCGTTTAGCTGTCTATAAAGTTCAAATATACTTGAATACGGACATATATACACACCATGCATTCATTTTTATACCATATATCTATAGATTCAAATTAAACTTTTTTTAAATACTTACATATAAACGTATATATTTGTTTTCCTAATATGCAAAATCCTAAAGTTTTATTTCAAACAAATATGGTTTAAATTGGTTGCGAATCATTAAAACACATTTAATTTATACGAAGGTGTTTTACTCTTTAATTCGAAAAAAAAAATCAAAATTATAGAACAAATTATTTGTTTTGTGATTGTATTTATAAGGAAACACTTTTATTGCCTACAATAATTAAATAATTATTTTGAATCATAAAATAAAAAATTATTTTAAATTAAAAATAATAACAATTGTATACAACTTATTTCATATTGTAGGGCACTTGCTTGAAATATACTCATATATGATGTATATACATACATACATACATTCATATTTGTGTTTAAATATAAGAAACATAGTATACCATAATGAACATAAAATGAGCATAATCAATTAATTTCGAAATGCCGCAATCCCTTTGAAATCTTTTAAATTATCAAAGTATGTGTTAAAAAGAAGTATGCGTTACAAAATCGTATGATTAATTATTCTTTTATTTCCAAATCATTACCAAAACCTAAATGTTTAGTGTTACAAAGGAAAAAAATAAACAGAACATCTAGCCAACACAAAGAATAAATAATGAAATAATTTTTCAATGGCTGTGGTCGAACTATGTATCGTCACTAGTATTGTAAATAGAAAAATTGAAAAGCAATAAATATAAATATTACAATATATAAAGGGTCCGCCAAATATATATATTTTTTTTTTTTGAAAATGCTACAAAAAAAAACTACTGAATATTTTCTCAGATTTCTTTTTTTATTTAAAAGTACAATCCTTCCGGTTAATAACGGAAAATAATTTCAATCAAATGGCTGCCTCGGCTGGCCATGCAGTAGCCTACACATCGGTCCAATTTTTAAGCACATTATCGATTGTGTGCAGCTGTATTTCACCAATGGCTTCACGAATATTGTCCTTTAAACCGTCAATTGTTTCTAGCCTGTTGGCGTAACGCTTATCTTTGACGACACCTCACAAATAATAGTCCAACGGTGTTAAATCGCAGCTCCGAGGTGGCCAAACGACATCAGCTCTGCGGCTGATAATGCAATCTCCAAAAACAAGGCGCAAAACATCGAGTGTAGTTTCGGCTGTGTGGCACGTAGCGCCGTCCTGTTGAAACCAAATGTTGCTAATATCCTCCTCTTCAATTTTTGTAAACAAAAATTCGTTCAACATGGCCCGATAACGATCGCCATCGACTGTAACGGCCACTCCTTGCTCATTTTCGGAGAAAAATGGCCCAATTATGCTTCTGGACCAAAATCCACACCAAACAGTGACTCGTCTTGGGTGTATCGGCTTTTCAATGTATGCGTGCGGGTTTTCTGTGCCACAAATGCAACAATTTTGCTTGTTTACATACCTGCCAAGATCAAAATGAGCTTCATCTGAAAAGATGATTTTTTTTGGCAAAATCGGCATCTTCTGTAAGTCGATCGCAGGCCCAGATTTCCAGCGTTGTTCAAGCGTATACACAACCATATTCATTCAGCGGAAGGATAAAACTAATTATCTGTCAAATCAGACATAAGCTAAGAGTTACCATTCACGAAATAAGCACTAGTTGAAAAAAAACGCTAGATGGCGGAACCTTTATTTACTCTGTAATAAAATTCTAAACTTATGTTTTTCTTAAATAATCTTATTGTCCACTAACATATTCATGATCAAATGTTGCCAGCAACATGTTGCTAGAAGTCTTTTAAATATAAACACTTTATCATATTCATATTACTCCTTATTAAAATGTAGTCCCATAAAATTATATCATCTATTTATAAAATTCAAAGTTCATTATGTACAATAAGAAAAAAATCTAAATTCTTATTTTATATTATTATAATGGCACAAAATTACAAAAAAAAAAAAAAATGCATTCCGAGAAGTCAAAAACATTCAGCCAAAATTATTCATACTCGTGGCACTTATAGAACGAAAATAAACACACTTTAAATGGATCTTTTTGTTTCTTTGTGGCGAAATAAATAGAGAAAATAGAGTCTTAATGTAATATCTTACGACATTTGAAATATTTTTGTAAGCATTACGCTTTGGAGTACGGCACAGTGGGTGGGAATAGAATAAATGAAAAAATATTTTTAAAAAATATTTAACATATCGCTTAGCCAAACATATGATTACAATATACATATGTATGTATGTATATAGAAATAAATGAAATGATTAGTTTTGTTAATTTATTTCAGATCTAAAAATTTTTTTAAAAAAATATAAAAATGTTGCCAGCAACATGTTGCAGTAATAGAGAATGCTTTTTTTAAACTCCATTTTATTTGTGTGGCTCCCCGTTTTTATTGTTGCAGTCTGTATTTTCATAAAATATAGTCAGTTGAATTATTATAAAAAGTTGGGAATATTCAACATGAGCAGAAAAACAAGTGAGCTTTCAGATAAACAACAAATAATAGTAATAGATCTACACATTGATGGAAAATCTTTACGGGAAATTGGCAAAATAATGAAGCGCAGTGCTTCACTATCCAATACGTGGTGTCGAAATATAAAAAAACTGGACTATTTAAAAAATCGCAGCTCATTCCTACATCGCCAAATTCGCATCGATCCTTCTATAACTGGCATTACACTGGCTGTAAGTGTGGAACCGAACTTTGGAATTCACGTTACACCTCAAACTGTTCGAAATTACATCAAAAGAATTGGATTCAAAAGTCGGTATGCTGTCAGAAAACCATTTGTTAGCATGATTAATAAGCAAAAACGGGTTGCGTTGGCGAAATAGTAGCAAAATAAAGATTTCAACTTCAAACTAGTGGAATCGATGCCAAGACGTCTCAATGCTGTCATAAAACAAAAAGGATATCCAACAAAATATTAATTTTAATCCTTATGCATAATATTCTTAATTTTATTGTACGAATATGGTTTTTGCTATCCATTATGTGAGTACTCCGCCATCTAGTGATTGATTTATATGATACGAAATTTTCAAAAATGTGCTTATGCGTTGAATATTTTGCATGTAAATTTTCTTATTTTTATCGGGTGTACGAATATGGGTCTTGCATACTGTATTTATATAAAAGTATTCCTTATGTGTGACTCTTTCAAAACGGCATACACTGCTTTCTGAAGTGTTTTAACGAAAAAGGAAGCATTTGCAAGAAATTTTATTAAATTTTGAAGTAAAAATCGCTGCTAAAATTCATTTTATTTAAATTTAGTGAACCAGAAAGGTTAAACACTTTTCATTTGGATCCAACAAGTAAGTTTTGTGAAGTTACTATAGGTTACTACCCTGTTGATCTAACGAAGGCATAGATCGTATACACATTGCCTGTGGTGAGATTATTTTTGCCAACATGGAAGATGTTATATTAGTGGTGATATACCATAACTTTGTAACCGATTAATTAAATTTTGATTGTTTCTACTATAGTTACAGGTATGGCGTTATGTTAAGTCACATCTTATTAAACCTTAAGTCCTCAAATGTAGTGCAACAATAGAAGAGATTATTAATCGTCACCTTCTCTTTTTCATCATTGCAGCTTCTTCAGAAGTTATTATGCATTATTATTAGTATATGTGCATGCCTGTCAAGTGGATAATGTTCCGCTATCACCCCTGTAAAGTTCCTTAAACAAATCTTTAGAAATTTAGTAAGATCTTGCTGGGTTCTTTTACCCACCGTTGGTAGTAAAAAACAATTTATAATAATAATTTCTATAATTTCGGCCTGTAAAACGCTGCTACGGTCCAGCAGTATTTGAGACAACCGCATAGCTGTGCTGTTGTAAGTCTATACAGATATCAAAAGCACCCCCAGGCATAAGAAGATTATTTTCATACTATGATTTATATGGTATATCGGTTATAAAACCTGGATAAAAATAAAGATAATAGACTTTCGATATGTTATAGTCAATATTAAGATTAGAATTGATTGTTCATCAACGTGCCATGTCCTTAGTTACACAACTAGTATGTTTTATTGGTACCGCCATCTGTTTTACCGGAATATATGGATATAGTCACTTGCAGATAATAAACAAAGCCTTTGATGGTGTGGTTTTCGGTACAGCTGTTACCGTAATTGCCATCGTTCTAGTAAATGATGAAAGTCAACGTAGTACTCGGGATTTTATGATCGAGAGACACTTCTGCCAAATTTAATTTAATAGTATTGTGATGTAGTGGTTAAAGCGGAAGGCATACTACACAAACGACCCAGGTTCGTATCCCAGCAGAGGACATGACGAAAAAAAATTTATTGCAGTTTCGAGTGTTTAATAAAGAGACTTCATCCTCTCTCCATACAAATTTATCTAAAGAAGTCCCCTTGACCTTCCAGCTTATCTCTGGCGATGACGACAAATATCAGACAAATGATAGGAAGAAAACGCCGCCTACCGGGAAAAAATTACAAAGCTAAGTAAGAATCATCACCGCCACTCCTCACCACTACACGCAATCATATGGAGGCGAATAGATTAATCATCTACTTAACTTGAAAATCAACTTGATTATGGAAACTGAAACAAAAAAGTAATGAATGCTTTGCTGAAAGCCAATAAGCTCGCTAGAGTAGTGAAGGAAAAAAAAACGAAAAACTATCAGTCTATGTCACCAGTCGCTAGTTTACAATTTTCTATTGTGATCAGTCTTAACTTGTTTCATCTATTATGAGCTATTTAAACCCGGCAAAACGATCACTGGAGTCCACTACTGAACATAAAATCTACTCTCCCAAAAAAACTATTAAACGAAATGCCACCAAAATATGCGAGCAGTTACATGTACATACATAATTTATTGCGCCTGATATCGCGCATCAATTAACAAATATTTGAAAACTAATTAATAGAAAATTTTGTTTCAGCGTATAGCTGAGACGTAACTAATTCTGCCCAAGCTATTTAAAGCGTGTTTTTTATAGAGGTATAGAAATTTAAGTTGGCATTACTTTTCAAGATGGCGACCGATTTAACAGCTGTGAAGTAAATTATTCTCAGTTTAGTTTGGCAATTCATCATGAATAGAGTCATGCTCGGCGTAGATTCGTCGAATGGGACCAAAACGAGATTACCGCTGTTCTCGATTTTCATAAGCGAATTTTGTTTAGCGCACTTCTGGTTGAATGGCTACGTCAACAAACAAAATTACCGCATTTGGAGTGAAAGTAATCCTCAAGTGTATGTGGAAACACCGTTACATCCAGAAAAACTGACTGTTTGGTGCGCTTTATGGGCTGGTGGAATCATTGGTCCGTACTTTTTCAAAAACGATGGTGGTCAGAACGTTACAGTCAATGGTGATCGGTATAGAGCCATGATTACTAACTTTTTCATTCCTGAATTGAATAACCATGATGTCCAGGAGATGTGGTTTCAACAAGACGCCGCAACATGTCACACAGCTCGTGCCATAATAGATTTATTGAAAGACACGTTTGGTGACCGCCTAATTTCACGTTTTGGAACTGTGATTCAAAACCGCTAGTATACTTTACATAGTAAAGTCATTTATCTATGCGGTAAAGCCACAAACGCTTGACTATTTGGAAGACAACATTCGCCGTGTTATTGCCGATATACGGCCACAAATGTTGGAAAAAGTCATCGAAAATTGGACGTCCAGATTGGACTACATCCGCGCCAGCCGCGGCGGTCATATGCCAGAAATCATATTTAAAATGTAATGCCACAAGATTATCTTTCGGGTAAATAAAACTCATGTCAATCGAATAATCCATCGTTGTTTTATTGCAACTTAAAGTTCTATACCTCTATAAAAAACACCCCTTAGAATAAGCATTATAATGAGCAATGTTGTTTAAAAGGCCATCCAAATTTAATTTTTTTTTTTCGTCTTTTAATAAGAAAAAATATTCTCTTTAATTGCGACCACCGTTTTATGTCGAACTCAACTTTTTTCTCTACATTTTTTTGATTATTTTTCTCGACAAAAAACTACTACAACAACTAAATTATATTTATTTCTGTTTTTTTAACGTTTCTCATTTTGTACTTTTCCGACCAAGAAAAATATACTTTTGGCATCTTTATCGCGTCTGTCTGTTAGAGAATTTCGAAAATTGTGTTTTATGTAGTGGGTTTATGGGCGCATAACTTTTTTGTATGTGTGTATGTTAATAACGACGACGATGCTGCTTTTCAACGATTACAACAAGGCATCCAAAGAAAAAAAAAAAACAGAAAACAAGTGGAGACCTCAAAGAAAGAAATATTTAAAAATAAATTATTTTGTCATCATTTATACGTAAATTTTGTATAAGTTTTTTCTCTCTATAAATGCGGCAACAAAAAATTTTATTATTAAATAATTTTACATTTTTACATATTTTATTTTTTTATGAAGAATTGTACAAGTGGGTTGTAAAGAAAGTTTTTAAAAAAAATTTCGTTAATTGTGTGATTTTGGTAAAAAATTTATGAAGACTTACGTTACTGACTCATTATTTACACTTAAAAAGAAAAATAATAATAAAAATAAAATGTTTCTTTGACATAATAAGTCGACAAATACGAGCAACAAATTTTTAAAATTTTAATTACATTCTAAGAGTCCTGAATTGAATCAATTAATCTCTACTATTAGATGATAATTGGGTGTGAATAGTGAAAAGTTTCTTGATATATTTTTTTTTTTTTTTAGTCTGTGTCTAGTAAGTGAATTGATTTCATAGGCCTTAATGTTATCGTTGTCTCATTACAATGAAATCTACTTTTATTTTTCTTGCTGCCAACCCTACAATTAATCAGAAGAAAAAAATTAAAAAAAGTGTGGAAAATAAATTTTAAGAATCATTTTGCAATACCAACTGATCGTAGTTGTCATCTCTTTAGTTTCCTAAGAATCCATGTAAAATTCTTTTTAAGTCTTTCTAAGCTTCATTTTTCTTTCATCTTTAAAATTGGGTCATAGACAGGAAACTGAAAAATACTTTTTTATGGGGTTCCTTTTTTTCGAAAAATGTAGCATTTTTTTTGTCGTTTCTCTCAAGTAGTTTTTTGTGTAATTTTCAAAAACGAAAAATATGTAACACTTAGAAAGGGTGTCATGCAATTTTCTAAAAATGTCACTTTCATAAAATGTTACCTTTATTATAAAGAAGTTATTGCAATGATATTATGGTAAGAAGTGCTAATGTTGAACTTACTTGGGGAGGTTCACTACATTCGGTTGGAGAATGGTTAGCATTGAATTCGATCACCAGTGTTAGGGATAACAAATCTTCAGGTGTGAACGGATCCAGGAAGCTTGTTGAAGAAGTGTGGCTGAATATATCGAAGAAAGGCGACTTCGCAGATTCTAATAATTGGCGCGTTTTTAGTTTGCTGTTTGTGATTGATAAGCTTATTGCCTACATAATTGACAGGAGAATCTCTGCAACATTGAGGCAGGGACAAGCTAAATTTAGATCCCATTAGACCTCACAAACAATCTGTTGAATGATGTTTACCATTGTACCTATGTTACATAAATTTGGGGAAGGCCTTCCACAAACTAATCGTAATGCAGCCTGCAGAATTAGGCAAGGCACGTTGTTGCGCAGTCCAATAGAAGCTGCTGTTGTGGTCCGGCAGGGCTGTGTACTGTCACCATTGTTATTTAACATATTTCAACAACGGCAAGGGTATAGTATGGGGGACATTTGAACGAATTTGATTGCGCTGACGATATCTGACTTTTGGCACAGCTTCTCTGATCTTGCAACAAATTTACGTAGCGTAATACCAGCTGCGGAATCGACTTGTCTGAAACGAAAGCTCTCTGTATTAATGTGACATCCGGGAAATTACAATATTTGTAATTGGCAGGGACAAGATCGAAGATGTCCGTCAATTCTGCTATTTTGGGAGTAATATATTTGCAAACGGAAGCACGAACGGGAATATTAATAATCGCCTGCAGAGAGTGCGCCAAACATTTTGTTGTCAAGGGTCATGTACGAAAATTTCTATATGTAATGTAAACTCCACCTTTTTGTACAGCTGCAAAGCATGAAACGTTGCCACTCGCTACATGCAAAAGATGCAAGTGTTTGTTAATCTCTGCTTCTCTAAAATTCTTAACCTTTACTGGCCAAGAACTGTAACTAATCATATGCTCTGCCAGAAAAGGGATCAAAAGCCCTTAACGATTGAGATAAAGAACCGCAAGTGTTGGTGGATTGGTCATACCTTTAAAAAGCAATCAAATGTGATATCCTTTGAATTGCCATAGAATGAAATCCGCAAGCGAACAGAAGAAGAGAACGTCCAACCCATACATGGAAAAGACAAATTAAGGCCGAGGAAACTAACAGCGGCAAGAGTCGAAGTGAAGTCAATTCGTTGGCTTAAAACATGGATATGTTTTGAAAATTTTTTGAGGCCTTATACTTCTTATATGATTAATAGATGATAATGAAGTCAATTACTTATGAACAATTTTGTTGAAAATCTTATTTGTATGTTCGTTTCTGAAAAGAAGAAGGGCAATATTTTGATAGAATAAAGCAACATTTTTGAAAGTTTACTTTTTTAACAGGCAATATTTTTTTTAGTTAGAAAAGTAATTTTTCCTAAATTGCAACGATTTCTTTCTATAAATTACCTTTTTCCTACTAATCATTATGCCTTATTTTTTCATATTCGCTTTATATTTCAAAAATTTAGGTTTATTACTGCAGTTTGCAGTTGTCATTATTTAACACAGATTATTACAGGATTGTTTTCGCCTTCTGTTTTTCAATAAAAACAAACCAATGTCCTTAAAACTAAAGAAACCAAACAAATAAAAGACAAATGAAGTTATTTTAAAGCCAAAAAAGGAATAATGACGAACGTATTGATTTAGTCAATTGAAAATATAAATATTTTAAGTTCTAATTTACAAAACTACTCGTATTTGTTCTACACAAATATACCTGTAATAGAGACCTGCCGCCGAAACCATATAAAAACTAAGCTTATCCTTGTAATACTTTTTGTTTCGGATATGCCAAAAATGTTGTTGTTTTAGTTGCTTTACTTGACATGACCTAAAAAAAATAGATGAAACCAAATGTTGACTATGCTGTTAAGGGGGCATAACAAAATTTCCTAAAAGCCTTAGTAAACAAAAAAAAAAAAGTAAAAAAGGACAAATTCGAAAAGTTTAACTAAACCTTTTGGGAAGAAAACATCAAGGCACAAAGAAAATTTTTACAAAAAACCTAAAGGCCATATAGTGCCTTTAAATAAAATCAGAAAAAATTGTTATTAAATTGAAAATTGTTGTTTCTTAGATACCAGTAGGAAACGCAAAGGAAGATGTGAAGTGTAATTCGAGAGGAAATTTGATCCAGGCAAATTAATGCTTGTCAATTTTATTTACAAATACAATATTACATATTTATTTTACACACATATACTTACACTTACATATGCATATGTACACAATAATCTGTCATTTTATATTTGTACACACGACATATGTATATCCGGTTTTCATCCTTGGTGTACGCATTACACACATGCTGTATTGCTATCTATGCATGTAAATATTTACATAAGCAGTTAAACACACACATATACGAGTATGCGTAAATAGTTTTTCGATATGTTTTTATGGATACTTTACACCTTCACATGGAGAGAGCTAATTTCGTAAATCTTTCATATCGACCTATAATTCAGTTTCCCTAGGTGTCCATGTAAGCCTTGTTATGTCATAATAGATCGAATATAATTCTAATAAGGAATCGCTGCCACCGTGAATTCTTTGCGGTACCAAACCATGATAACCAATTTTTTGTGGCCACAATTGGCTAATGTTGACATCAGTGACCCGTGGTTTCAGTAGGATAGCGCTACAAGCCACACAGCCAGCCAAACAATTCAGTTATTGCATAAGAAATTTCCCGGTCGCGTAATTTCTTGATTCGGCGATGTCAATTGGCCGCTTCGTTCTTGTGATTTAACGCCGCTGGACTATTTTCTCTGGGGCCATTTGAAAGACCGGGCTTACGTGAACAAGCCACAAACAACTGATACTCTGAAAGCTAAAATTCGGCGCTGCATTGATGAGATAAGCAAAGCTTTGATGCAAAATATGGTTCAATATTTTGTGAAAAGAGCGGACGTCTGCCGACGTGCTAGAGGTAGACATTTGCTCGACATCATATTCCATTAAAAATTTCTATTTTATATTGTTATGAATGAGTAAAACTGAATTGGTCAAAAAAAATGTGTTTTTAAGCCAATCTACTTCCTAACTTCAAATTTTCCCACCCTTTACAAAGGGGTTAAATTATACTATCTTGGTGGCCAATTAATTGAATCATTGCATGAATTTACCTTTCATCAGAAGTTACTTTGAGTAAATTGAAGAGCGCACTGTGTGACATGTGCCACCGTTCTGTTGTATCACATGCCAGCAAGATTAATGTCAACTAATTGAGGTACGAAAAAATTTCTAATCGTGTTCCTATACCGTTCACCATAGACATGACAATTCTGCTTATTAACGTACGTATTCAAATAAAAATGGGCGTCATCGGAGAACAAAACAAAACAAAAAATTTTGACGAACAGTACCATTACTTTGATAAAAAATTTCAACAATTAACAATCGTTGGAATATCAAACCAAACTAAACAAAAGCAACTATCAGCCGTTAAATCGGTTGTCAAATAAAGCAGTGTTGTCAACTCAGAATTATGAACCTCTAAAAAAACCCCTATACAAACCTAATTTTAGCAAAGACTGTTATAATTATTTAAACAAAAACGCCTATTCTGCAGAAAATTTCATCCAAATAAATTCCTTAGCCTTAAACAACTGTGACGAGATGGCTAAAAATTCATCCGAAATATAAGAGAATAGAAATAATAGATATTTAAAGCAAATAACTTTCAAAAAGTACATTGTAGTATAGGGTAACATGTGATTAGACTTTATCGACTATAAGTTCCTTGTTTTAATTTAATATTAAACCTACTCGTACACGCGTACAGTGGTCATGCTCTATACATTTTTCACAAACTATAACTACAAATAATTCTTTTTTACTCTCCATTGTCCTTACTACCGAGCACATTTGCCAGCTTCTCTTTATTAAACACATATGTACTCGTACTTAAAATAAATCTTTGATTTATTGTTCTGATGTTTTTGTGCTTGCAACAGTGTTACCATAGATGTTTAGTAGGAGTATTAATAAATTCAATTTAAAATTTTTTAATTTAATAATCGACTGCCAATGCTTTTCTAGAATTTACTATGCGTGTTTGTAGGATCTGTGTTGCTGGGGCTTGGACGGATGTTTATATACTGATTTCAGTAAGCCTTTCGCTTTCGCTTCATAAACTTGCACGGATTGGTATTCAAATAAGACTACATCACTGGATTAGTTCATACCTCTCTCATAAGCTTAGCAATACCCCTATAATTCGATCGATTTTCCGACTTATGCAAAGGAATAATAAACGAGTCCAATAACAGAAAAATGATCTATTTCGAAGAACTTGTTAAATATAAATATCAAAGGACCACTCAAAACTACAGCACAGCTCCTCAAGTTCATATTAGTATGATGACTAATAAAGCTCGATCTGTTCTGTTCTGGTTTAATGAAGATGGTCTACTAATCAGCTGTATAATTCACACGTAAGAACAATTTCGGAGTATGCGTCCGTGATTTAAAAGTCATACTACATATCTGATTCATATCTATTCTATCAGATTCATATAGACTTGTTTTGGAAATTTATGAAGTCTTCAGCTCCTCAGTTTCTGCCATTTTAAAAGTCGTCTATTCAGTTTTCAGTTTTGAAATTAAAAGGAAGTCGTATAATGCCAAATATAATACCTTAAAACTGAATGTCTACACGACGTTGCCACAAAGCATCTCCATCTTACACGGCTCACAGCTGTTGTTTTTGTTTTTTCCCATGTTATATTGCTCTGTCTTAGTTTCTGTATAATTATACGTCTCCAGGCATTTTTTGATCAAATACGATTTCTTGAGAATAAAGGATTCCTCTCAAGCTTCACCATGATGATATTGTGAGGATTTTTCGGATGGTGTGAAAGATTCACCTCCATTAACATTACGAGTAGTTTTGTAACAATTACAGTTCTCTGTTTCATATGGTGTTAGGCCACACTTAACAACGAATTAGCGCACCTCTTTTATCTCACAAAAGGAAAATATGGTCAGCTTATGCTGGTTCCCGGGACAAGTGGGAATTCCGGGAAATGAAAGAACGGATAGACTAGCCGGAAAGTGAGCTTTCACTAAACTGGTTGAGCCAGAGCCCCTTTTATGGACTGCGTAGGCCTGGAAAGGCATACTTAGCGAAAGCGAGGATAATGAGAGGCGAGTACTCTTCGCTGGCTATACGTGTTTTAGCCAATCTAAACTTTTATTAGGTAACTACAACATTTCTGCATAGTATTATTCATAGGCAACCTGATGATATTTACCAGGCTTTTGACCGGTCTCAGAATAGTTAGTCTTGATACGTGTGAACTTTTCCACACTGACTGCAGTCGTTCGAATGCCGCTCTAGCTTTATTGAGCCTATTACCTGTGTGTTTGGAGCCATTATACTTCCTAGATAGCCGCCGTTGGTAGTCATTGATTGTACTTCCTAGATAGTAGGCGCTATACTCGACTGACTGACCTTGTAGCATGATGATTTCCGTGCTAATATTGTTAATAGTTAATGCCTTGGTTTTCTTTATATTTATTTTAAGTCCAGCATTATTAACCAGTCTTTCCGAGTCCCCAAGCTTTGATTGCATATTGAAGATCTAATGCAAGCGTAGACAAGATTCATCCGCATAACTAAAATCTTCCAATTGGCATTAGAGACTTTGCTCATTGAGCAAACTTTGTTCATTATGTCATTCAGCGTGATAGTCAACAACAGAGATAATAGTTGATAGGCGTGTCTTACAACAGCATTTGAATGGTTGACTGTAGTTCCTATTCTGAAGAACTGAAAGTTCTTCATCCTACTCCTTTTCCGTTTTTAGTTAAAAGTCTATTTTTTGTTTAATTTTAATTTATTTTGCTACTCCTGGTCATGTTACAGACAATTTAAAAAAAGCAACATTTTGGCAACACTTGAACACACACTCAAACAATTTTGTATCACGTCGTGAATACAAGTGAGTGTGTTTAACTTTATTTGACCAAAGTGTTTGCGTTTTTGATATCATTGTTGCTGTTATTGTTAATGTTTTTATATCCTCTACAGATATATTGTCAATATATCAACGAATAAAAAACCAACAACACAACAACAAAATCCTCGTATTTAGGTCACGATGGGTAATTTTCTCATTTTTATTTACCGCTTACTCGTAAATAGGGTTTCAAGTATTATTTGATTTAACTTTTATGAAGAAGTGGTGCACAGTTGTTGTGTTTGCTTTATTATTTATTTATTTTTTTTTGTGGTTTTTTCCTTTCACCCCCTCCTGTCATTTCCCTTTTAGTCATTATTTTATCAATTGTAAGTCATAAATGGCATCCTATTTTGTGGAATTAAAACGAGTTTTTTTTTCTTTCAATTTTATTATGCTATGAGTACGGTACGTCTGCTACAGAATGTAATTGAATAATTAATGTGAATTAAATTAAAGTTGATTATCTTTTGTAACTACTCTCCGCTATGTATTTGTGCCTCCCTTTTTGCCTGTTTACAATTCAATGAATTTTAAATGTGTTTGAAAAATGAAAGGATATTTGAAGCATAAATAGAAAAATGCTTTTAATTTTAATTATTAAATTGGTGTTTTAGAAAAATTATTGATTATCAGCAAATCTCTTTTAATATCAACTTTAATAGCGTTTTCTAAGAACATTTAATTAAAGAAAATCTTAAGGAATATTAATAACGTATTACAGTAAAAGTAAATTTTGTTCCTGTAACATCTTCTCTGAGATTTAATTAAAACTTATAAGTCAGTTTTAATTGCAATTGTTGGTATTACATATATAATATTGGGATAGGGACAGAGATAAGTATGTTACAAAAATATATATAAAAAACAGCAAAAACAAAAAAATAAAATCACTTTTTAACTTGAAGCTATAGCTTAACTGGTAATTGGTACAATATTTAATGACAATTCTGCCAATAGCATATAATCCTAAGTAGTCCACTTGTTAGCGTAGAATAAGAACATAATTTAACCACAACAACAAAAAACTTAAGAAGTGAAGTCCAATTAATGAACTGGCATACATATTTGCCAAAATTTATTTATATTTTTCAAAACTTTAAAGTTGCTTCGCTTCTATAGCATGTACCATAAGTCTTGTTGAAGTCAAAGACCGAATAAATCAGTGTTGCTTAACTCAGAAAATGTCATTAAATATTACTTTATGGCGTGACTTACAAATGTATGTATGTCAACGAAATTTCCTTCATTATTTAAAATAAAATTAGGTCCGATGATGCTTCCCTATAGGTCTGCTAGCTCTACAAAAGATTCTTCTATAAGACACATAAGCTATACTGTCTGGGTGTATTTCCATATCCTTGCTCAGGGTTTTAAGACTATCTAGTATTGCCAGCATTATTTGCAACACATTTTATTATTATTAGAGAAGAGAGAGAGGTTTAACTACCATCGGGTAAATATCCGTGGCGGGTGAACAGAAAAATGTCCTGAACTTTCCGTATGAAGACCCTAATAATCCCCATGGTTAGCCGACAAACCTGTTCGGGCCCAATAAACGGCTTCATAACCGTATGCCTACAAATGTTTGTCAAAGTAAGACGGTGCCATCGTTCCGATTTCAGTTTTTTTGTTAAGTTTGTACATCTGTTGTTGATATTCCCGCTAAATCTTAGCGTCATGGAGAGTACATCTATCTCTATATGTGTTGGCGATTTTGACAATTTTGACCATCTTGAGGTCGCAAGAAAAATGACTTTCGAGGCTGAATCCGATACCACATTCATCAAAGGATCATTACTATAAACGAAACGTGGGTTTATGAGTATAACACGCAATCCAGACATCAGGCAAGCCAATGGCGTTCACCAAATAAGCCGAGATCGTTTTCAGTCAAAAAAGAAGGCAATGCTTACGGTTTTCATGGATTAAAAGGGTGTAGTGCATCAGACAGTAAGCAAAGAGTATTATTTGGGCGTTATGAGACGTTTTTGTGAAGCAAACTCGTGGATTTTGCACCATGATAACCCACCGTCGCACAGTACCATCATTATTTGAAATTTGTTGACGAAAAATGCAAGAACTACCATCCAAGAGCCACCGAATTCACCTGATATGATTCCCTGTGACTTCTTTCTGTTCAATCGAATTAACAAACCATTACGGGGAACGCGTTTCAGCAGTCGACAGAAAATAATAGAAAAATCGCAGGAAGACCTAATGGACATACCGAAAATCGAATATAAAAAATACAAATGCCAACTTATGACGCTAATACTTAGCGGGAATATCAACAACATACATATGTACCAACAAAAAAAACTCAATTCGGATCGATGGAACCGCCATACGGAGGATATTCCAGAAACTTTTTGATCAAGGTAGTAATTTGGAATTTTTGTGAAAACTTCAAATTCTTGGGTTACGGGTAAAAAACCGCTTTTTTCATATCTTCATGCACTTATAAGCTAATAACTTGGCTAAATGTTAACCAATTTTAAAAAATCTTGGGAGATTTTCAAAGAAGAGGAACGGAATAATTTCTTGTTGTATACCTTACTTAAGTAAACTTAATTATAAAGGGTCCGCCATCTAACGTTTTTTTTCAACTAGTGCTTATTTCGTGAATGGTAACATTTAACTCATGTCTGATTTGACAGATAATTAGTTTTATCCTTCCGCTGAACGAATATGGTTGTGTATAGGTTTCGCTAAGTGGGCCTGCCATCGAGATACAGAAGATGCCGATTTTGCCAAAAAAAATCATCTTTTTAGATGAAGCTCACTTTGATCTTGTAGGGTATGTAAACAAGCAAAATTGTCATATTTGGGTCACAGAAAACCCGCACGCATACATTGAAAAACCGATACACCCATGACGAGTCACTGTTTGGTGCGAATTTTGGTCCAGAGGCATAATTGGACCATTTTTTTTCGAAAATGAGCAAGGAGTGGCAGTTACAGTCAATGGCGATCGTTATCGGGCCATGTTGAACGAATTTTTGTTCACAAAAATTAAAGAGGAGGATATTAGCAACATTTGATTTCAACAGGACGGCGCTACGTGCCACACAGCCGAAACTACACTCGATGTTTTGCGACTTGTTTTTGAAGATCGCATTATCATCCGCAGAGCTGATGTCGTTTGGCCACCTCGGAGCTGCGATTTGACACCGTTGGATTATTATTTGTGGGATGCCGTCAAAGATAAGTGTTACGCCAACAAGCCAGAGACAATTGACACTTTAAAGGACAATATTCGTGAAGCCATTGGTGAAATACAGCTGCAAATAATCGATAATGTGTTTAAAAATTGGACCGATCGTGTAGGCTACTGCATAGCCAGTCGAGGCAGCCATTCGAATAAAATTATTTTCCATTATTAACCGGAAGGATTTTACTTTCAAATAAAAAAATAAATTTGAGAAAATATTCAGTAGTTTTTTTTCTATAGCATTTTCAAAAAAAAAATAAAAAATTATTTGGCGGACCCTATAGTATACACAGATTTTATTTCTCATGCAAACACATTTTTTGTTCAATTCATTTCAAATTTTCCAATTTAGAGTCGTTTTTAATGTTGTTTTATATAGGAACCGTACTATTTTTGTATTTATTAATTCAATAATCATATAAATTTTTTACTTTTATATAAATGTTAAACTTTCATAATTCTTTTTTTATACCTTATCACCGCCCTCATATATTTTCTTAATTATTATGCATAATTTTTTTTATTTTTTTTTTTTGCATTTATCTTATGAAGAGTACGAGCAAACAATAATTTCTAGTGGGAACTAAAAGGGGTGGTCCAATGCTTTATTTCATATTTTCATTCATAACAAAAAATCATGAAAAATTCTTAAAAATTCATTGCAATCTGGAGAATATTCTTTCAAAGTATTCTCGACAGTTTTACATCGTTTCATATCCATGATTTTCTCATGTCAAGTAAGATTAAAAATAATTATTACCCCAACAACAATAATAATATTATGATGATTAATTATAACATTTATGAAAAACTATGGGCTATTTCACATACATATCTGAACACATTTTGCCAGAATAAAATGCATTTAAGAAATAGCAAATGTATCCCGGAAACCTTTTTTGCTTATGATAACATGCCCGCATAAACAGTAACCACCTCCAATTATAACGTACATACATATGTACTCGTATAATGTTTTATAATATTGAAAAGAAGCAGCCACAATTTCTCAAGACTTTCGTCAGTTTTAAAGCAAAAAATAAAAATTTTAAATAAAAAACAAACTCCAGAAAAAACTATAGATAAAGCGATTAAAGAGAGACGAAAGAAAACCTTAAACAATAATAAATTTTATGAAATTAAAAAAAAGAAATATACAGGGTGCAAAAGCAATATCTTAAAATGTTGGTGTATGCCGTATGGACTTGGCAGTGACTAGTATATATTGATTCCCATAACATTCCAGGAAGGAGCACGGGGACTTCTCTCAGCAAATGAACTGCACCCGATTCTATTTTTAGACTCATTGAAAAGGACCTATAGAAGAGAATTTTTCAATAGTAGTAACACACATTACTAGTTACTAGCTAATGTTATGAGGTGACACCACTGTTGAAAAACTGTTTCTTATTTCAGCTGGTGTGGCCTGGTTTTGAACCGAGGACCTTCTGGTTGGTAGGCGGGTGTCTTACCTACCATAACAGATCGGCACACAGCAGTGATGAGTAATGTTCAAAAATATTCTAAAAACAACAAATAGCTTTGCCCTAAACGCCTAAGCATGCCAACAAAGAAAAATGTTAAAATGAAGAATCAATCACCATGAGAAAAGTTGCTAGTGACTCGAGTATTTCAATAGGCACGAACCGAGGAACATGAGAAATGTTTTCTAAATTTTAGAAGTGTACACTAGAACAAAGGCTCACTCCACTTCAGTAGCTCTCTATGACAACGATAATACTATTGAGTGAAGTACAGTGGATCAAAAGGCCGCAGCACTACAATAACTAAGTAATACTATTTAAAGATGTCAATAATGACCTTATCTCAAAAGCACGCTACAGCTGAAAATCTACACTATGTGTTTTCGCGTTCAACGAGTTATATGCATTTCATATCCTTTCTACGTTTTATACGCAAAATTGATTTTTGATTTTGATGAAAGCAATTTATGCCATAATTGTCAATTTATACCCTCCATGGCTGTCAAAAGCTGCTGATCTGTTTATATGTTGCGTATGATGCTTGCTTATATAGAAAGTAAGCCAGCCTCCTTTTTACGTTCTACATGTCGAGGCATACCCCATTCTTATATTCTTAGAACGTACACTGATTCAATTTTTTTGATAGGCACAAACTGAGGATACGAACAAGCGTAGAATTCGTCATGACGAATTACAGTCAATGTTATTTTATGTTGGTTAGAGTCAAAACGCACTGCGACCCGAAGGATCTTTTGTGTAGCCCCATAAGTTACCGTAACAAATTAAAGCTGCCAATTAAGATAGTAATCCAATTTGGTGAGAGAAGAAATAACATTTTTCGGAGTTACCACAGCAATCTACAAGAACCTCATCCTCTGGGCCGAAATAACTTGCCACTTATAAAGTACGTTTTCAGACGTCTAGGCACAAGTCGTGCAAGGGTCGACAATCACCGTCTTTACAGGGCTTATATCCGAAGAAGGCTTATATCAAGAAGAAGCGATAAAATGTCACCTTGTGGACAGCCCCTAGTGGCCCGATGGTCATCGATGAAACACATAGATCTATCTTAACATCTCTGGATGTCTGCAATTCTCTTATCCAGTTTCTTAAGTTAGGTTAGGCTTAAAAAGGCGGTGATTAGACACTCTACCCAGAGAACAAACATAGGTCTATTATGGAAGCCTTTATATCAGCGTCTGGCAAACTAATATTAATGCATTGTACAAGTGTGGTAGTAAAATTAGAGCTCTCACTCAGGCTATTTTGCATTGCATTTTTTCATTTGTTTTCTCTTTTGTTCTCTTTGTTTATTTTTTGCCTATGCATGTGAGTACGTACGTATGAAAACAGATGAGAAGAGCTGCTGTTTGCGCGAATCTGCTTTATATTGTAGGAACTAGTAAGAAAGAGGAATAAGTAAAAGAAAACAGGAAAGAAACCAAAAAACAAGACACTGAGAATAAGAAGAAAATACTGAACATAGAACAGGAAACATTAAATACAGAAAAAAAGTATGACACCACAACACCAGATGTCATCTTACCAGTTAACTGATGGCCGGAAAGAATCCTTTCAGGTCAGAAAACCTGGCAAACGCAATCTCACTGAGACCACTAAAAAAACTGGCCTAGCAACCTGAGCCTACGTGTCTGGATAGCCGAGCAAACCAAATGATATGTTCCAAAGTCCTTGGTTCCCTCTCATTGCCACAGACTCGGCAAAAATCAGGGGTGCCAGCTTCCCATAAGTTTGTTCTTGCCCTAAGAGCTACAGTTCCTTAAGATAAAAGGAAAATTTTTCCTATCAAATGGTCTTGTGTTGGCAGTGTTCATTATATCTAAACCACTACAAAGGATAAAATCAAAAAGAGACTTACTCCTTGCGTTCATGTCCGAGCTTTCCCAAGCAATGTGGTGTGCGCCAATAATAAACGGCGTATTTTTCATTCTCACCGCACTCGTCAAGCCACGAACCTTTTCATTCCGTGGAGGTTCGCTATGGTCGTAGTCATGTAACTTGAAATCACAAAAATAGTACCAGATCCGGTCTCCCAGGCCGCCGCTACCGTATCTTCATCGCTGTAATCAGATAGAATAAAGATACTCAAATTCTTGTTGTTGGCTCACTGGATATTAACGAAGGCACACAAGACCACCTGCTCTAGTTTAGATTTGTCCGGCTTGTAAGCAAATTGTAAACGTTATCAAGACTGGTTTCTCTGTCCAGTAGTCTCTCCAGGAAAAACTAAAAGAAACTAGTTCAGGCTTATTGGTCTATATGATTTTGGCAATTGACTGAAATTGACACCAGCCTTAGGTATTAAAATCACTTTTACCGCGCGTCAGTTTTTATGCATGTGGCAGGACTAGATATACCTAGAAAGTTGGGTAATATGATATCACATACCTCTTGCAGAAAGCATCGAAAAATTACATTCGAATCCGGAGCACATCTCACCCTTTCCTCACCATAGATCGTACTTGCCAATCTCATATTACTATTCTCCACCGCCGGTAATTTGTTAGACATACAATCGTTTCGCAAACGTAGTGATGCTGGGAAGTGAATATCCAGAAAAAGCTCACAAGTTTAATTTGATTGCTCATTATATATCACATTGTAGGGTATCAAATGTTATTTTCTTTACCTTAAAAAAACCCACATTTCAATTGTGAAAACTTTTTATGTAACTTCTGGCAACTGAAAATATGTGAAAAACGCATTTTACCCTTTTGATATGACTTAGTTGCTTGATGACTTACTGCTGGTGCAGGCACAATTATTTTGCATAAATATGTAATTTGTATGTTTAATGTTGCAAACAACCAACAACAACAACAGCAGCAGCAATAGAAACGGCAACGGCAATAACAATAATTATTATAACATTATAGAGTTAAAAAATACAAGCGAAAACAAAAACCAACAAAAAAAAGTAGAATGTAAAATGGCAACAAAAACAACTACTAAAATATTGCCACATTAATAACAATCTAGTATGCAACATACTAATAATCATGCAACATGTTGCATGTTAATTCAAATTCCCATCTGCTCATAAGTAAGTCATATGCTTGCTTGCCTGGTTGCAAAACAAACAAAAAAATTGAAAATTACTACAGGTAGTGTGTACAGGGTGTATTGATAAAAATTATGATGATTTTTAATGGCCTGACGCTTGGTAAGATTTTTTAAACATCAAGATAGATTTGCAGTTACCAAACTATATAGTAATTAGAAGGTGCAAGTTCTCAGCTATATAGTGGCTGGTTCTAAGCTTCTCAGCCAAATACAATCAATTTTAAGGTTATCTTCAAGGTTGAGTTTGGTGGCCCGGTCGTAACTTTTTTTGGTCACTGTCCAATTGTGGTCGCGTTTTCATGTTTATTATTATTATTAATCGCTCTCGCACTGCTTAGGTGGCGCATAATTCCATACAAAATTTCATAAAATTATTACGATAGATAGGTAGACTTTTGTTCTGCGTACCGCTTATCATCTTATCAATAGACTTTGCCTCGTCCCTCTTGGTAAGCCTTAACTTCGCGTTTCATGCGGATTCCTGTCGAGGGCTAGTTTTGCGATAATGTATGTCGGCTTCCGCAATGTGTGCCCAGTCTAGTGTCAGAGGTGGCTGCTATATACGAGCTTACTGATTTATTGAAAAATAGTGCCGGAACACTTGTTAAAGTTTGCATTTATATGGACAATTAGGCCTTGAATTCTATATTTGCTAAGTCCCAGCCGTAAAGCAGTGCCAATCATCGCTAAGGATGATGGCTGAGTATTAGTATGCTGATCTCTGTCTGACATCTGCGCATAGGGCAATTGGCCGATAATATTGTACACAGGCTAGAGTCTTTTGGCCGAGGATGGACATGAAAAGGACTAGGCAACTGATTAACTTGCCGAGGAGCAGGATATCTACAATGACCGAATACCTAAACGGACATTTTTTGGCGCTGAGGTTCTGCAGGAAATTCTTGTAGGGCTAATCAGAAAATTCATATAGGGGCGAACTAGTTGGAAAACTATCCACTGGCTGTCATAGTGAAGTTTTAGGTTTACAATGAGCGTTGTCGTCTGGCAAACATTCATAATTTAACCTATGCTTAGAGCCGGAGTGACATTGTGACAGCTTGCGTGTTAAGCAAGGATCACTTGATTGTGTAAATTCAATTGTCAATAATTGGTAATCATAAGGCAACAAAAATGCCTCTAGTCAGAGCTGTAGGCACAAAGTAAGACTTGGGCATCCCCTTCGAAGGCTGATTTAGGGATTGCAATCGATTGCAGTCCTAGTTGTGTCGGACATTGATCAACGCAAAGCATGCCTGATCTACCTTCACTTTCGTGGTTGTCCAAAAAATTCCTCAGATTCGATTCAGGCAACGGTGGATAAAAACTTAAATTATTCTGAAGTCACAACGTCTTGAATTCCATGGTTCATAACCGTACAAAGCAACTGACTTTACGCAGTTGTTGAAAATGTTCAGTATAGTGCGACTCGTTATGTAGCTGAAAATTCACATTAGACGTAGTTGACAATAGACTTGTTGAGCCCGGTTTTTTTTTTTCATTAATGAGCAGCACTCAGGGGATGACCCCTACTGATGCAGTGCATTGTGCTGGTACTAGGGAAATAAGTTGGGGGAAGGATGAAAGAGGGAGTAGTATTTTAAACGTTCAGAGCCTTTCGCGGGAAGATTGTTCCACAAACGAACAGTGCGACTCAAGTATGAGTTTTCCCTATAATGCGTTGTGTGATTCACTGGACAATCAACAACAAAGGGTAAAAATTTGTGATTTTTATGAATTAATTCCTTTATTTCGTGCTAATACATTCCGTTATAGTACCGTTAAAACAATGAAACGTACGGCACATTGCGACATTGCCAATCTATAGAATTGGCTATCCTACCATCTTTAATAAGCACCTTCAGCCTCTCCTGTACGTGGTTGAGAAGTTTCAAAATAGGCCTTGAAACACCGTCACACACATAAGAGTTGTATTCCAACTTGGCTCGGATATAGGTTTGTATATATTGAGGAGGTCAGATGGTGTGAAATATTTCCTACACCGTCTTAAGAAACCGAGACACTTGATGTTCTAACGAACATCACAGTGAATTCTCATGTCCAGAACATCAAGAGCATCTGATTCCTCAATATCTACATTACGCATTGACACAGATGACACCATACCACCACGTCTGTGTGACAAAAAACAATATTGAGTCTTACGCGCTTATGCGGTCTTACGCGAACTTTTTCGTCAAGTCATATGTGAGTGTCTCATTCATATTCCGCCTTTTTGCCCCAATCACCCAGAGGCTAGACCTACGATCAAAAGAACACGAATGTCAAATGTTGCTGTCATCTGTAGTAGATAGGACTGGAAGTAAGAAGAAGAGAGTCGTTTAGAAATATGAGAAATGAGAAATGAGAGTGGAAGAAAGAACAGAGTCTTGCAGAACAGAAGATACCATCTATAACAACTCTAATAGTGCGATTTCTAAGAAAGCTTGATATAAATCTAGAGAAGTGACTACCGACACAAAAATGTTAATGCAGTTCTCAAAATTCGATTTAATAATGCTCCCCAGACAACAAAACAACCGGAAGTCTTCAATTTGCTGCTGCTGTAGTGTGAATTTGTTTGTATTTGCCATCTTGATTCTCATAGCCTTGGTCTTGGGTATGTCCATGTTAAGACCGCTTCGACCCCCAGATCCCTCAGTTACGTTTACATATCAACGAAGTGGACTGTACAATATTAAATATTAAAATTTTTAATTTTATTTTCATAAATCAAATTGGTGAAACTTTAATATTTTGTGTCATTAAAACAGAATAGACATTGTGTGTGATACCAGCTTTAGTCTTGGAAATCCACTTTTGGGCCTGGTGTTCAACTTCAGCTTTCAAACACATATTACAATTTGTTTTTGATCCAATACACAATAGTTAAGGGATCTGAAAATACAAAACTTCACAGAATTATGTAACTGCTTTTGAACCTCTCGGTACTCTTAGATTTAATGTAAGTATACGTGTGTGTAGGACGTCAAATAGATCGTGCTGAACCAACTTGAACTAAATTTTTCTTTTGTTTTTCTCATTTCAATTTAATTATTTTCCTCATGAGAAAATCTTTTACAGATTGCTCTTGTATGTAATTATTTTAATAACGTTTTAAACGAGTACATTTGCCCTTTTTTTCTTAAAACACCGCTTCTCTTCTCTTTTAGGTGTTACTACCTAGGCTTTAGAAAAAATGTTTTTTCAAGAAAATCATATGCAAATTTTCTACTCATATATAAACTTATAACAGTTTTTAAGAAAATCTTATAAATTTTCTTAAGTGAAAAATAATTTATGCTTTTCTGTCATGTTTTTTCTAACATTAAAAGGAAAAATTTAATGGAAATTTCATGAAAGAAAAATGGTAGTAAAGACTAATAATGTAAAACACAATTTAATGGTGTTATACAACAATTACTATTTAATATGAAACAACAAAAATGCAAAAACAAATGAAGTTTTGGAACAATAGAAATACACTTACACTCCCATCCTAGATAGCCTTACAACAATAGGACAAAGAAAAAAACTGAAATTCAAATTAGAGAATTAATTGCTTAGAAAAAAAGCAGGCAGGCAAGCAGTCAAACAGATTGAATGATTAAATTTAAATGCTTGCTTGTCGTAGTACACAAACTCATGACTTCTTTAGACATAATCGTCTAATTCAGTTGTCAATCTATTTGTTACTATTTTTCTTTCCAAAGACTAGTGGTTTTATATTACAAGTAATGCGACAATCAAAAAAAAAAAAAAAAAAAAAAAAAACAGCAGTTTTTATCGTCTATACATTCTATAGCAAGTACATATCACTACTCATATTAACCATGTTTTTAAAAAAAAAGTTAACAATAAACAGCCATTTTATACGACATCAACAAATTCTCATGATTATTTTGTTTAAATATCATTTACCGGAGCTTTAGTTTTAAATCATGAGATCGTGTTATAAGGCAGAATTAAATACAAAACCAGAAATAACAAATTTTATTTTTTATTTATTTATTTATTTATTTTTTTACTGGTGATTTTTGGTTATTTTTAAAGTCCATCGACTGTTTGGTATGATGTCAGATAATTGTAATTGTGTGAACGAATATTGCTGAAACGTTTAAGAACAAATCTTTAAAAGTATAAATTCATTGTTTGACGTGTTAGGTGAATATAATAAGAATGTACAAGTTAATAATGATGATTTGTCGATTTGTATCATTAATAACAAATATGGTAATTTGGAGGGTAAACATCTATCATTACAATTCAGTATTCGATAGACGTCAAAGTGAAAACACAAATTTTTTTCAATCGCTAGATAGATAGATATTTTGCGGGGAAGTCTGATAACCTTCTTTCATTTGAAGAAACCGCTGCTGAAAGTTATCGATTGCTGGTAGAAGCTTACGGTCAACATGCATCAACTCAAAGAACTTGTAAACGATGGTTGACACAGAAGACAAGGAGAGGACTGGTCAGCCGAAAATGTTTGAAGACAAGGAATTGGAAGCATTACTCGACGAAGATTGTTGTCAAACATTGGGAGTCATACAACAAACCATTTCGCTACGTTTAAAAGCATTAGGATTCATTCAAAAGCAAGTGAATTTGATCATATATGAATTGAAGCCGAGAGACGTTGGAAGGCAATTTTGCATATCGGAAATGATGGTTGAACGCTACAAAAAGTCATTTTTGCATCATATTGTTACAGATGATTTTTCCTTTTGATTTTTTTTTTCAATTGCCGACCAATTGTCTTTGGTTTGGGAATAAATTTCCAATAAATCCCAACGCTACTCAAACGTAGATCGATTCATTTCGTTCAGCATAGATAATGTACTGAATTTTGTGACAGAATAGAATGACATTAGTATTGCCAAATTCGAAATAACCACTGGTTCAAATTTAAACCTATAGGTGGCCTAGCCGATAGATGCTTCCCTGATAGTCAGTTGACCGAATACGAACTTCAGACTGTGACTTTCCGTGTAAATTGCACTCTTTATCTAGCTATTAGGACACGACTTCAATTAGCTGACGGTTTTCACTGCCGTACAACAGAATTGACTTCACACATGAATTGAATATTCTAAGCTTAGTTTGCCTGGATATGTATGAGCTTCTCCGTACTGAGTGCAGTCGTCTGAATGCCGAACTTGCTTTGTTGAGCCTGCTGTTAACGTCTGTTTCTACACCGACGTTTGTTGTCCAGATAGCTAAAGCCATACTCAATTGGTTGGCCTTGTAGCATGATATTTTCTGTGCTATTGTTGTTAATTCTCATTGGCTTTTTCTTGCTATTTATCTCAAGTCCAAGCAAGCCACTCTTTCCAGGTCTTCTAATTTTGACTGCATGCTGGAGATATTGTATAAGAGTAGACAAATATCATTTGCATAATCCATCTGTTCGGGGTGTCGTGAGAGACTTCATGTTATACCTCTTCACTGTTAACAGACTTCGCTCATGATCTTATCTAGTACGATGGTGAATAGTAGAAGAGGAAGTGGACATCCTTACTTTACTTCAGCGTTAGTAAAGGTACGCTATTCAAAAGAGTGTTTTATAATGATGCGTAGAGGCTGGAAGCCTGTCTGTTCGACTCTCAATATGTTCAATAAGAGAGTACATCTCAGCTGAGTTGAACGTTTAGGGCCAAAAACCTTTTAAAGAAAAGTTTTTTCTGAAAATATTTAATTTGGAATAAGACAGTAAGTAGTATAAGCATAGCTAATAAACAAAGATTTTGATTTGATTAAAGGAGTCTTGACTAGTAACAAATCAAGCATACACGTTAATAATGCAGAAGTTTTGCTATCGGAATATCTCAAAGGAACCAAACCAAAGTTGTGGTCATTATTTTCTTCGAATACCTTGGGTGTGTGGTGACTTGTCAACACTGGCAAGCGTGCAACTCTGTGGTGTGACAAAAAGGAAAAAATACGTTTTTTAGTGACGCCGCAAAAAAGAAGGTTCTAGATTTTTTTCGTCCACACAAACAGATACGCACGCACTTTATTTGCTCGCATTTTTGACATTTAATTTCTGTATTAAAAAATAGCTTGTTTTTACTTGAGAAAACCCTTTCAAATAAATTTATAAGAGATTTAAAGAGTTTAATTTAATTGAATAATTGTTTTTATTGAAACACCCCCTAAAGGTGTTAATGTCATAACTGCATAATTGACAGAGCGTAAGACTTAGCAAAATAGGTGAAATTTTAAACTATTTTACCAATAGTATAGCCTCAAGATGTTAATATTTCAAAGCATTGTTTAACTTGAGGGGTCTGAGGAGATTTATACGTATATATCCCATCAATCAATCATATTTTCCACCAAAATAGATAAAAATCATTAAAATTTGGTTAGGCAATCCATATTAAATTAATATCAAAATTTAACACAAATGAGGTATAGTCTATCTGAATAAAAAAAAAATATTTTGATACAAGTTATCAAGGGAAATGAATTATTTCAACTTCTTTACATATAAATACTTATATCGAAATTTTTAATTTTTTACAATATGCCGGCTTTCAATAGAGAATTAATTCTTTTCCATTTCTGTAATACAAAAAAATTTTGATGTTTAGCTGTTGTAAAATGAGTAAAAAAATCAACAGAATTCATGACTCTAAACTTTTATTGTCCATTTGTATTTGGCTGCTCAGTTTTCACAGTGGGCTGACATAATAATTTGACACGTTAAGTGAACACGACAGTCAAGTAGAATTCCTACATTTTTTTCAATTACAAGCATTTTAAAAATTTCTTAAGCATTTTTAAATGGATAATGATGATGATGAGCCTTAAAACAAAAAATATATGGCGTATTAAGCCACATTTTAAATTCCAATTAGGAAAGGTAATGACACCTGGAAAAAATTAAAAAAAAAACCATTAAGCAATTGTAATAAAATTTTTAAAGCATAAAAACATATTTTTCAAAAGCCTTAAAATATTAAAAAAAATATAATCCTTAAGCATTGTATATACATACTTATTTACATATGTATGTATGCAAGTATGTTCATTTAATTTCTGTGACATTATCTGCAAGCATGCCACTATTTAATCTGTCTCAACTTTTGTTTCATATAAATTATTTCATTGCTTTGGAATTTATCGGTCGTTAGAAGTTCTCTCTCTTTTGTCTTAACTTTTTAGGTTTGCCAAGCCATCTTAACCCAGCAATTTATGTTGGCATTATTACTATTAACATTTTCGAATTCCTTAAATGAGTAATACCTTCAGTTCAGTCATTTATTCATTCATGGCATTCGTTTTTAAGTCAAATTGTATCTTAAGCATTGTTAACATATATTCTCTCCCCTTTTCCTGTTCCTATAACCTGTAAATGAGTCATCCATATACAATTGCTGTTGGTAACAACATGTCATGGTAATATCAGTCTATAGACAGTTTATAAAAGAAAAAATAAAAGAGAGGTATTGTGGCTTTATTGAATCCTTTTCTTGTTGTGTTTTGTTTTGTTTAAATGTTCTTTTCTTTTTAAGAACCATAAACAAATAAAAGTTAACACAAGCGGAGATACACATAAAATTGGCATGAATCATAAAGCTTAATATATGAATTAAGACTATTAACCCTAAGCTGAGTAAAGTGGTCATATTTGATATATAAGTTACATATTGTTACGAAAATAAAAATGCTTAAAAAGAAAATACAATCCCAAACTGTAGGCAATTATGTGTATAAGGAGGCTGCTTTACCTACGTCGATATAGTTATCGTTTTGCAGTCATAAAGTAAAGTCGTGCTTAGGCGTAAATAAAAGTGTTGTATAAACGAATATTAAGTGCAAGATAAATAAGTTGGAGACTGTATAGTTATAATTGTACCGTAAAGTAAGGAAATAAATCTGTAAAATAACAACAATTGGTGTTTACTTTATTTTGACGCAATTAAAAAGAACTCAAACGTTTTTAAAAGTTTTAAACGTAAAAGTATGCTTATACCTTGTACGTTCAAACAGCCTGTTGAGTATTACATTAAAACTCCAATGGAAACTTGTAAGTTTCTTCTGGAAACTCACTTCTCTGAATCATACCAGAGGATCATACGTCCAGGTGCTTACCGTCGGTGGGCAAGAGTAATATGAGACGGGCACTTAGAAAAGGCTGATATAGAAATTTCGATGCTTTCATCGACAGGGATGTAATAACTTCTTATCCCATCTATCTAGGATATTCATATATAGTCTTTTGGGTTGGCACGTGTCTCTAATGCGAGGTTAAAGTGACCATACCCAAGGCTGGTGGCGAATTTGGCGTGAGCTCGTTAAAAACTTATCTTGTAATGAAATCTATTCATCGTTCACAATTTGTTTATCAGTCGGGTAAGTCCACAATAACTGCTATGCATCATGTTACGACGATGATTGAAAGACATTGTTTGTTTTTGTCGACTTTCAGACCGCCTTTGACAATACTTCCTACGTTGGCATTATTGTACAATGTCACTTGATCGGATAGAGTTTCTATTATCTTTAGGAACTGGATAAGGAGATAGATCGAAGACCAACATATCCACTGGGGGACACTGTTCTTAGATTAACTTTAAGAAAATCTTAACAACTTGATATTCCGTACTTTTGGCTATGCTGATGACCTGATCACTTCGGTGGAGAGAACACAAAGTATTCCGTAACCTTATCGGAGAGAATGCAAAGTGCTCTTGATGTAATATTCAACCGGTGCTGGAAGAGGCTGATTGTACCATTCACTAGGCATAGGAATTTGAGACCCACTGAGCCGATAATAAATGGCTATTAACTATTAAATTCTCGGATGAAATATCTGGGGATCATCTTGGAGAGGACTTTAATGTGGTGGAAACACTTGTCCTATGTTACCAACAAGGCGATCAGGGAACATTCCCGTCACCCCATCTATGCTAAAATGTGGATCTAAGACCCAGAGTGATCTACTTGTCCTTCGTAACAATAATAAATCCATAACAAATTTTACTGCATCAGCGTGGTAGCATAGAACGGAGCAGAGCAATTGAAGGGCTCTGATGGGTAAAACCTATTACCTTACTTGTGTTTCAAAAACGGGTGCAATGAGAACATGCCCCTCACTTATCATTGGGGCCAACCTGCACATATTTTTTAATTGACATTTCGGTGATGGAGGAGTCATGTAAAAATGTTTTTAAACTGCCTGGTGTCTCCAGTTTGACGACATGGTAGGACATATAAGAATATTATATGTCGCCTACTTAGATGCTGGGCAGGAGCTTACGGGTTCTTATTCTCGAAAGGAGGGGATGGAGTGGTGTACTTGTTAGATTGCATACATATAACACAAGCAACCCAGATTAGAAACCTCAGCAGTGGTCATGACGAAAAAATGTATTTGCGGTTTCGAGTATTTAATAAAAAGATTTTAAATATCAGACGAATGATCGGGACAAAACGCCACCTACTGGGTAAAAATTACAATCCAAAGTAAAGATCACCACCACAACTAAGCAAAGATCTTCACCACTACACAATCACATGGAGGCGAGCTTTAGTAGACTAGTCATCTATTTAGATTGAAAATCAACTTAATTATTCAAACCGAAACAAGGCCTTTAGATGCTTTGTGGAAGGCTAATATGCTCCATAGAGGAGTGACAAAAAAAACGCAGAAATAAATTTATGGGCGGACAAATCATGATGTCGTTATATAGCGAACCAGGTTTGGCCCACCGATGGTTCAAATCAGACAGGAGCCGGTGTGGTTGGTTTCAACTTCCAAAGGACTATGTCTATAGGCAAATACTTTTAGGCTTTCCAAGCAGAGTTTTACACCATCTTCACTTGCGTTAGGGATGTCAGATATTTACATACGTGCAGTCAGATATTCACGCAGTCTTGATGTATTTTTCATACTGCGAAATAATTCACTTCGCGTTTGTAACATGGTTGCTCTATGTTGGGTCTGTGGTCATGAATGCCGTCCTGAGAATGAAAAAACAGACTGTTTAGCAGTTTTTATTGGGCCTGAGCACTTCTTCTGTATCCCTGTGGGACAAACAAGGGTGAGAATAGACTCCTAGGATGAAGAAGTATTCGCTCGGCTTCTGAAGGTGTTCCTTCGATATGAGACAAGCGGGAAGTTGTATTTCGCTTTCTCACGGTAGATCAGGAAGACTATTTCTGCTTAATAAGACTGAGCTCAGAGCACTAACGGGTCTATTTACCGGGTAGTGTGGTCTTAGATACCATCAGTGTATTTTTGAAAATATTTTGGATGATCGATGTAGGGCTACACTTATGCCGAGATATTTTAACACGTACTTTGTGAGTGCCCAAATAGTTCCTGTGGAATGCTTTGGGTATTTCTTCTCTTAGCAAATAGGATTACTGGCCTTATTCTCTGATGTGATCAATTTATGCACATGCAAAATAGATGCTTCGGGTCGCGGCGGATTTTAGCTATGACCAACATAACATAATGTGTATGGGACCATTAGAAAAGACCATAATTGAAAACACTATTTCACATATATTGGACACATTGGGAAATTTAATTCGTTCATTTAGTTGATGTGCTATTTTATAAAAACAGGAGTTGAGTTTCAAGTAAAGTCTAACCCCCACATTCATAAAATATAAAATGAGTTCGAAATGTATTTTACCATGAATTATTCATACAAAATTTTCTTAAAATATGTAAACGTAGAATACACTTTATATTTTTATGAATATGGGGATAAATCGATATGATATCTCACATCATTGATAGTTTATTAAAAATTTATTTTCTTATGGTTCTTGCCCAACTAACAGTAAAAAAGCTTAAAATTTTCAAAACTATAAGAGATAAACCATATACTCGTATGGTGATATTATTTGTAAAATTTATCATATTTCTTAGTTAAAGAATTGAAAGAAAAAAAATATGTCTTGTTGACCTAATTTTTCTATAGGGGAAAAAAATCATAATTGATGGCTGACCTCTCTTAATAAATCATTCAATCAAAAATCATCTAAAGAACATAAAATCTTTATTAAATTAATCAATCAATTTGACAAAATTCTCTGCCACTTAAAGTAGAAAAAATCCCTCTCAAAAACAAAAACTAAAAAAATGACTAATTTAAGTTCTTTTTTATTATTAATTTTTTAGTTGAACAACATTGTTCCGGATTAAAACAAAGGAAAGAAAGCCCACATCTTACTTTGATACGGAAGACTTAATATCTAATCTAGTTTGAGCAACAATTACGAGCCTATTTGTAAGAAATCAAGCAGCAACAGAGATAGTCATTCATTCACCTACACATCCACATCATACCACAAATTTTCTCTTCAAATCAAATTTTCAAATTGTTTGTGTGGTGATCGTGTGGTACTAGAATTAGACATCAATTTATTAAACGGACGCCAGACGCCTGTTGTTGTTGTTGTTGTTGTCGTTGTTGTTGTTATTGTTGAGTTGCGGTTGCTATTTTATAGTCGTAGTCTCCTCTCACAAAAAAAGCAAACAAAAATCATACCAAAGATGCAGTGCGGTCTAGAACAGATGAACGACAGTGAACGTTCACCAAATCGAACAAATCTGCGGGTGAATTTCAATGAGAAGGGCTCTGAAGTTAAAGAACGTCGTGAAAAGTTCCTCACCGCCAAATATGGTTCACATCAGATGAGTTTAATACGAAAGCGTTTGGCTGTTGAGATGTGGTTGTACGATGAATTGCAAAAACTTTTCGATCCGCCGGTAAGTTAAAAGCGATTTTTTTTTCTTTTCTTTTAAATTTTTCATTTTTATTTATTCGTTATGGTTTTTGTTTTATTGTTTATTGTGTTGATTTTATTGTCTTTTATTGTTATTACTATTATTGTTGTTGTTGTTACTATTTTTGGCATTCAAGTAAATTATCTTCAGCATCATCATCTTCATCATTTAGCGTGTTGTGTGATGATGAAGAGTCTTTGCTTTATTTTTGTTTATTTTTCTTAAAAAATAATGAAAAAAAAATTAATTTTTATTTTCATTTATTTGTTTCATCGGGTTGTTGTTTTTGTTTTATTTTCCAGAGTGAAGCCATCGATGTGGATATTGATGAAATCTTAGATATGGATACAGACGATATAAGAAGATCTCATTTAATTGTGAGTAGAGAAAAACAAAAATTACAAAAAATGAAATTCCAACTGATTATTCGTTATGATTTGATTTTTATAATGGCTATGGAAGTTGGGGGGGTGTATATAACTCATGAAAATATAAAATTAACAGAAATGCTATTGTATTTTGGTAAATATATGTACATATGTGTGTGATTATAATGCAGGCAAAAATTATATGTACAGATTAAGTCGAACTCCATTCTAGCGATTTTTTTAATACGAGGGGTACAATTTATATTTCGGGAATAGCAAATAATAACAAACATTTTTAAATGAAAATGGCTTTATTGTTTTTCAAAATATTCCCGTTGATGATCAATACACTTCTGCATTCTTTCGAACCATTTCACAAAGCAGTTTTTTCATTTCTCTTGAGACACCTACAGACCATAGTTTTTGAACACTTCAACTGCTTCTTTGGCACTCGTAAATCGTAGACCACGCCTTTAACCTTTAATATTCGGGAACAGGCAGTCATTGGGTGCCAAATCAGAATTGTACGGAGGATGAGACATCAATTCGATGTTTTGACAGCTAAAAAATTCACCCAAGATGTGTGAGAGCTCGCATTATCATTATGGAGAATGAATGATTCGTCTTCCGGCAAACAAATGGTCGTGTACCACTCAGAATTAATCGTCCTACGTTGCTCAAGCGGAACAGTGGCCATATGACCCATTCGGCCGAAGAAACAGGCACCATTTGCTTCGCTGTGCTTTTTCCACGAATAACTTGTGTTGGATTTTGCTCGTCTTGGAATATTCACACAGTCGATTGCTGTTTTGTTCCGTTTTGATAAGCATATATTCTTGATTTGTCACCTGTCATGATTTTATAAACGTCTTTTGATGCATTGCGATCGATTAATTTTCTTACACCAATCGACGCAAACCTTTTTTTGAACGATTGATAAATTATGGGGTATCCAACGAGAATAAATTTTTGTACAACTAAGTGTTCACACAAAATCGTATGTATTGAAGTGGAACTAATGTGCGAAGACACCTCTATCTCACAATATGTCACATGACGATCTTTGCATTATCAGTTCACGCACCGCATCAATGTTCTGTGGCACAACAACCGATTTTGAACGACTTTCACGGAATTCGTCAGCGACCGGACTACGACCTCGAATTGAATTCACTATACCAGCAATATACTGTGATTTTTGACGGTGCTTTATCGCTATACAAAGAAGTGAGTTCATCGACACATTCTTGTTGAGATAATCCACGTCGAAAGTTGTGAAAAATAACACAGTGTGACAAAAATTAACGAAGTTGAAATACCTGAAAAATGATACTACTTTTCTGATAGGCGATGTCGAGTAGAACAAGGATCTGTTTTCAGAATTCTCAAAACTCCTCCAAAATCTCAAGTTACGGGTAAAAAACCGGTTTTTCGGACCTTCATGCACTTATAAACTAATAACTTATGATCCACAGATCATAATTAAATTGGCATTAGAATTGAATATCATTATTTTAACTTTTCGAGAAAACACTCTTCGTATGTTGCCAACACAACTAAACACTTACTTTGCTGATATGAATCTGTTTGCAATGTCCGAACAAACAGCCCAAGTAGCTAAAAGTGGTTACAACATCTAGATCGCTGTCTGGAATTCTGAATTTATGTGTTACCTCAGAATGTGTACACAATGCCTTCTTTTTTCCTACATTCACTCTGAGACATGCCGCAGCTGCCGTACTAATAATGATATCTAGCTTCTCTTTCATATTCGCGAAGTTATGTATCTAGTCGTTTAAACATATCCTACGTAATACCCCTATCTTCTCATGTTGCACACCTCATGGTATCTATTATTATTAAAGAACCATGGATACCAATGTTCACAGAAATATTACGGCTTAATAGGTTGTCGTGCAAAACACGACTGCCGACATCCGTGTATAAAAATTTGATGAGGAATATTAGTTTTTTTCTGAATTTACTTGCATTCAAGGGCAGACGACACTTAGCAGACTGTTTGACGATTATCCTAAGGCTGTTAACGTGGTCTAAGCAAGACATATTCGACAGAAAACCTTGCTTGTTCCTGGCTTAACTCATATGCTAATTTACTGGATAGCCGTTTTATTACAGTACTTCGAAAATTATACCCCGTCAGCTTATACGCTCTGTCAAATCACCTTTTTTAGGGATTTTAATTATAATTCGTCAGGAAAACAATCTTCGAATCAAAATTCTTTAATCAGAGGTCTAATAATTTTTGCGCTTATGCATGGTTCTGTTTTCAGTAATTTTGGAGTTATTCATTCCTCTCATATGGCAATCCGTCGGTGCATCGACTACTTAATGATTTATGCAACATGAGGCCTAATTTTGTCGTAGAAAAACTATGGTTTGGCTTTGTCAGTGAAATTTTTCAGTCTATTAGCTTCTTTCTCGCGATGTCACTATGTAGAACTATGCAGAAGTCCTTACTGCCTATGTTTTCCTCATTTACATCATATTTAGATATATGCACTATTTCTCATCTCCCGTGACAATTCTGTACAAAAAGCGCTGTTTATAATCGTTGCAGATGAGATGTTGAAAAGCAATTAGAAGGTGATTTTATATATACATTTTTTTTTTTGTTGTTAAGCTGTGAATCAATCTCCCTGGCTCCCAATTTTTCAAAGATGATTGAAACTCCTTTTATGATCGCAGTTTATTTTTTCGGTCAATTCACTACTTGCTTGAAGAAATATGTACATATATTTTTTTCTCCTCACTCCCTTATTGGTGCTTTCCACAAAGCATCCGTTGCTTTGTTTCAGTTTCTTTAATCAATTTGATCTTTCAAGCTAAGTAGATAATTAATCCACTGTAGCCCAATCCATATGATTTTGCGTAGTGGTGAAGATCCTTGCTAATTGGTGCTGATCTTTACTTTTGCATTGTAATTTTTTTACCCTGATCATTCGTCTGATGTTTGTCATCATCGCCAGTGGAAAGAGGGAAGGTCAGGGGGGCTTCTTACTTTTTTTTAGATGGAGTTGTCTGAAGGGAAGTTAAAGCTTCTTTATTAAACATTTGAAACCACAATCAAATTTTTCATTTTCATGTCCTCTACTGGGGCTCGAACCGGGGTCGTTTGTGTTGTTATATGTGCGCTCTTATCACTACACCACGCCACCCCATGTACATACATAAAAAAGCACAAATTTATTCTCCAATCAACTGATTAAACTGAACCGTGGATACATCTTATCTACTGTATCTATTCTCACAGGTCATTGCGTAATGGTTAGGTTGCGCAAACCTGTAAATATCTGTCGAGATTGTGGATCGATTGAGGAAGAGAAGAGCATGGTCCGCTTCATTTGCCAGTGGCCATCTCTGGCTCGGCATAGACTTCTCAAATTTGGCTTGCCTTTTTCGATAGCTTGAGCTTTCGACCATTGATATCAGGTTAATAGCCAGGTTTATTAGGCTGTCGGGCTAGTTTCCGACTTCATCTAGGATTAGTGTGCCTCCGTGCGAAGGCTTTGTGTTGACTGTCAGCAACCGTTATTCGGGACTTGCAGATTATCTCAGGGGCATCGTTTCATGCCGCTATAAAAATAATTAAATCTTAAAAATTTGCATTTTATTGTTTTTAAATGTTAACAATTCTATATAAATTTTGTTTATTACAGAGATTATTATCAGTCTGCAAACGACCGCAATCAGACATATCGGTGAGTTTTGTTTAAACTTTGATTAAATAAAAAAAATCTAAATCATGTTTTATTTTTTCTTTACAGAAATTCATTAGTGATCTACTGGATCGTGCTAAAACGCTGTAAACATTTTACAAAAAAATCTACATTTTTCTCTCTCTTACTCTAATACTTATAACTCCTTAAACTCTCTCCCCCCCAATTGCATCTTTGAACAAAGAAAACAACCGAAAATATTCATTTTATTTTAAATAAAAATTAAATGGAAGTAAATAAATAATTTAATTGCTTAGCTTATTTTTTGTTAAATTATTTATACAATTTTGTTTAACAATTAAAATAAAAAATTTAATTAATTAATTATTGAATTTAAGTTTAGATTTTTAAGAAAAAGAAAAAATTATAAAAAGTAAACAAAAACACACATACACACAATTTATTTTTTATTAAAAAATATTTAATTTAAGTTTAGTTATTGAAATCGTAATTAGTTTTCTATAAAAAAAATAATAATAATAATTTAAGAACCAAAAACAAACAGAAAAATGCTAATTTGTTAAATTGAAAAGGATTTAAATTGTGAAATTAAAACAAAAATAAATTAATTAAACATGTTTCCAAGAACAAAAAAAGAACTATAAAAACACTGATAAAATTTTAACGAAAAATTATTTGTTTTTTTTTTTTAACAAAGTTCTTGTTTATTTAAAATGTTTATTCTTTATTTTAAACAAAAATAAAAATGAATTATTTTTTGTTTATTAATATTATTTATTTTTTTTAAGAAAGCTCAGGTTCACTGCCAAAATGTGTATTGAAGGATAAGCGCTTTACGAATCATTGTGTTCGAAATTTTTTAAAGCGAAATACAAGAAAATCGCTTTTTGCCTGACTAGTGCATGGTAAACTCTTTTTATTTATTTATTTTTTTTATATAAATTACTTTTTTTAAATAATAGAATATCATTTTTTAAAATTATATTTTTGATGAAAAATTGTTTTCCAATCAAATAACAGGTGAATATTGTAATTAGAATATCACTTAAAGTCATATTCATTTAAATAAATTACAACCTTAATTTGTTCGTTACCAAGGATGGGTATACTCGTCTTTGACAGGGTGTTAGGCGTTCTTAAAACAATATGCAAATACAAAAACAAATATACAATCCTTCTGGCTTTCCATTGCCAATGAGAACTGTACACGTCCTGGATTTTATGAAATAACAGAGCTTTGCTAAGTAATGTCAAACAAACTATAAATAACCAATTGGAATAGCTTTATATAATCTGGATTTGGAATTAAAAATTATCTGAGAATAGCAAACTCAATATGTTTTAAAGCAATGCAAATTATCATTAGGAATATGATGATTCCTTTTAAAATATATCACTTAGAGTTAAACAAGGCTTACCCCAGGGAGGACTTACATCGCCACTTTTGTTTAATTTCTATCTCTACAAACTACCTAGTGAATGGTTATCTAGCCGAAATACATCACTTCTTCACTGCGAGAAATCTGTAGCTATTACTAGCGAAATACTCTGCAACACTCTTCACCATCTTAATGAAGGAAATAATAGTATGCAAATTCCGACAAAGGTTTGGGATCACATTTGACAGCCTATTTACTACCTCAGCACATGCCACTGCAATTACGGACAAATTGCAAAATCAACGCGCTTTCCGGCAGCTCTGAGGGTAGGTATAAGGAAACATAACGATTAGTCGGTCAGTGTGGTAGTGATACCCAGTGGAAAAAAACTGCCAAAATGCTGCTCTAAGAACTATGAATGACTGCATTCAAATCATAACTGAGCACTACCTACACGAGAAAACGAAGATTCTCCCAGTCAAGAAATACAACGTCATAGATCAGGATCCATTAGATCGCCCCTCGTATATGGCAGATTTTATATGACTTTCACAGAGACGCTATCAACACAGCGGGCGCAGGATACAATTAGAGATCGCCCAGCGTTCATAGCAAATATCGAAGAAATCTTGCCATAGAATACTGAAGCAACTATGGCACAACTGAGATAATGCAGCAGGCTAAATGCCTATTGATCTCGACCGTTCCACTGTCCAGCGTATCCCATTTCACTCTGTCTAATAGATTTGTGGAAGAATACTGTTAAAGTGGCACAATTTTTTGGCCTGGGCTTTAAAGCAGAGCCCCGAACTAAAATTTTGTATGGTTTTAGCTATTACAACAACAACATTATGAAAGAAGCCTTGATTGAAATGTCTCCAAGTTAACATTTTTTTAATTAGACATCTTACACTGATTTTAAAGTGCGGAAGCGCCTTTATGTATTTGCCGGTCTAATTTTTCTGCGACTTTCCAAAGAGTACCCTGAGAGTTCATCTTTCGGCTTTCGTAGGGTATGACCAATCTACTTCCATTTGCAACGTTGTATTTTCTAGATTATAGGGTCTTGCCCCGTTATTGCCCATAAATATTCACTCGAGATATAATGTTTCTTAAGCAGCAGTTCAAGAAAGGTTGTAACGCCTGTCGCTCGCTTCTCAGTAAATACTTCTATCTTCGTATCTCTCGAAATTTGATTTGATCCTCCAGGTCTTTCTCGTGAGTTGCGGCCTTTGTTTATGCAAGACCGAACCACCTGTTAATAGTTTTTACGATACTACCGAGGTAATAAAATGTCTCTAAATTGTTAATTAGCGCCTCGCTCAGAGGGATTGGTTGCGGGTTGTTTGTGATCATCAAGTTTGCCGTTTATTCCCCAGGTAATTCTCCTCTCCCACTGAGCTACCTGCGACTTTGATGCATCATGTACAATGTAAAAAAGCACGCTGCCTTGCCGCACGCCTTTATGCACTTGTATTCGACCGCCAATATGTCGACTGCAGCATCTGGCGTCATCGTATAGTGCCTGTATAAGACTTAGTTTCTTGTTAGGCACTCTTTTGCAGAGTAGTGTCTCGTATATTGTAAAACTAATCTGAGTCTATGTTGAATTTGTCACCAAATTGTACCCCAGCCAATTATCTTTGCTAATGTCATTTAACATATGCTAGTGGTTTTAGAACTATTGGCTTTTTAGCTCTAAAGACCCACTGAAACCAGAAACTAGTACATTTTAGTAATTTAAGTCTATATTTTTAAAACATTTTATCAGATTTCTCCATTGATAAGGTTTAAAGGTAGATAATAGGCTTTTAAAATTTGAAGAGTTTTTTTGTTACAACAAATTGTGTTTTATGTATGTACATATACATATACGTACATATGGTATAAATACGAGTCTGAGTATCATTAATACGGATTCTTTGTAAGCATTACTAATTACGATATAACAATTCTTTCTTTCAACAGTTTGATTGAAAACATAATGTTTTGTATATAAGAGTAAAAAATATTTGTAACAAAGAATTTACTTTAAAATGTAAAAGAAAAAATTAAGTTTAAGTTAAAATAAAACAAGCACCACCTTCTTCTCTTAGTTTAGGAACAAAATATAATCTCATTATACACAAAAATTAGTTTTTATTATGACAAACAAAAAATTTTTTTTGAATAATTAACATAAAAGAATTTTCAAACCTGTTGTTGCATTTGATACGTTTTTACATTTTATACGCTTTTCTAGATAGATTGCGGACATCGATATTACTTAGTGTATCCCAACGCGCTTGGCCTGAAATTTGCAATAAGCAATAGTTCGCTATTAGCGAAGAGTTCTCAAAACAAAAATATTTGCTAACCTGTCGTAAATTCAAATAGTGCACTATTAACGAAAAAGTCCCGCAACTAGTTTTGGATGGCCCAATAAAACAAATTTTCTTCGTTAACTTCTCGCTAAATATTTATGTATAAATCAAATTAAACTCTTTTTGTCTTGGCAAACAAACATGCATAAGAGAAAATAGAAACAAGTAAATCGACCCTTTTGCGCGAAATTATCATATGTTACATTTTTTACGAAATTGACTTTTTGATTCAAATGTATTACAAAGTCACAAACTCATCACATGGTAAAACATTACATATATCGATATTCGCAATACTTAGGAAGATATAACATTTAAAATTTGGTGTTGATGATATCAGCCAAAGCATAAAAATATAGAAATAAAGCTCCCCTGTAAAATTCCTCGCGTTTTTAGCATGAACAAAATAGAGAGAGCAAATGCTTCGCTCTCAAACTATTTCCAAACTATTAACAACGAATGTTTAACGATATCAAAATGAAATAATTAAAACTATTATTTAGTAAGCGTCGTTAAAGTTTTTCACTTTAGATGTTGGTTTAGTTTAGTTTGGCTGTTTAGATATCACAGGCAAATTTTCGAGATATAAAAATGTGCTCCCATATACTGAGCGACTGGCGACTTTTCCAAAAGTCATTTTCTAATGTTTTATCCAAAAAAAGTTTGTCAAACGTTCGAATGTTGTAGTCAAGCGGGAAATACATACAAACATACAGAACTAAGTTGAATAAAAATCAGAAGTCTATATACAGATCGTAGTAAATTTAGAAAATTGTGTACAGAAGTTTATCTCGCTTCGTCATATTCCTCTTGGTCGACTGCAGCTTTGAGTTGCTTGAGGACTTTGTTGTAGGTTTCTGCAATGTGTGCCCAATTCAGCGACATTTTCGCAATCTCATCTACATGGCATGTGTTGGAGATCCTGTTTTTTTTTAGAAGCGGTCGTTGTAGCAACCGTTAAGGGATTAATTCCAGAGGATCTATTGTGCATCCTAATATATGTTTACCATTGTCAGATTGCGGTTTCGAATAAAGTTAGTTGACTTGGTTATTAGTAGGTCGCTGTAGTGTGGTAGGTAAGACACCGCCTTCTTAATAATAAGACCTGGGCTTAATCCCAGGCCAGACCATCTAGCAAATTTCAACAGCAGTAGCTTTAGGGCAAAAAAAAACATCTCTAACTAATGCAGCTGCGTTTCGGAGCTGACGTTAAATTGTAGGTCCTTTTCAATGACTCTAATAATAAATTTGGGTGCAATTCATTGAAGTGCCTTTGGTTCCAGTTGTATCTTATTTGATAAGAAGCTACTTTAATTTGTCCTAGAAACTTTATCATGTGAGCCGAAATAACATAGCATTTACACAGTACGTGTTCAGATATTGCAACGTACATTATGGAAAACCTTTACTGATCAGTCTCTTAACATTGAATACTAAGGTAAGAAATTTCCGGAATCGTGTCGCTCCCCAGAATAGTAGGCTGGATAGTAGGATAAAAAGTGTTCGAGGTTTTCATCCCTCAGCATGTTTCTCTATTTTCAATACAATGCATTGCATGAGTCAATAAATAATATTGATTTAAAGAGAAAATGCATATTTTATGTTTTTTTTATCCTTTTTGAAATTTAAATTTCTTTTGTTTTTTTGTGGTTTATTGCCATATTCATAAAAAATAAAATTTATTTTAAACAAATTTTTTTATTTAAAATAAAATATATTTTGAACTTGTTTTAAATTTTATGAATATAGAGGTTAAGAGAATTATTTGTCGTAATAAAATTGATTTTTGTTGTATATTTAACAACAATTTGAAAGCTATTTCACTAAAAACCCCTGCACTTAAAATTACCAACAAATCACAATGATACTGTTTAAAATTTATATATAAAAACAAAAATATGTTTAAATGTTAACTGTTTAAATTTAAAAAAGAAACTGAGCTCAATAAAAAAAACGAAAAGAAAGAAACCATTTTAAACTAAAAGCCCCAACTTGCTAAAACTTTAAAACATAAGTCAACTATTTTAAAAAGGTCTATATGTCAAAAAAAGAGTTAAACAATTTTCTTCAAACTGCAATTTATTATATAATTTAAACAAACAACTGTTATTTTTAAACCAAAGTTAAGTACTCAGCTCTTATGGTATATAGGCCTTCCCCATCAAAATACTTATTAGCTTAGTTTACGAGTATAAATTAATTTGAATAGAATTAATAGTTTCATGCATTATGTACGATGACGACGAGTATTTATAAATATATTTTAGGTGCTCATTAATAATACACACTTACATACATACAAAAATATGCATACACATACATACATACATTATCATACAGTATAGAAGGAATATTTTAGAATTTTGTTTCAAAAAATCCTTTAAAAAGAAACCTTGTCCCTTTTTTCATATACAAGTACATGGCTTTTAAATAAATTTTTTTACATACTACATACATAGAAATAACCGTTAGAAAATCCAAAAAAAATTATTTAAGTCCCCACAAAATTTTGAAAAAAAATAAAAATAAGTAATAATATACATATTCATATATTTGTAATACATAAAGTAAATAAAAATACCTACAAAAATAAAATAAAAAATAAATACGTACAGTAATGTATTCGGTTTTTTTGTAAAAGAAAAAATTTCTTAATTTTACCACAGACAACAACAACAAATATTTAAAGATAAATAAAAATGAAGAAGCTTTGCAGTAAAAAGATATAGAAAATTCAAATGAGATTTGTTTTTATGGTTATTTTTATATGATAGAAAAGTAAGTAAAAAAGTTATTGCCATTGGTTGGTCTACCTTTTTGATGACTATCTTACGGTTTTAACCAGCTTTACCCATCCGGCGTTGCCTGAAAATTTAAATACAGTGACTCTAATGCATAATCGGACACGTTTTTTTCTAATAGATAGGTCCACTAAACGTAAAAAATATAATAAATATAAAGACGTTTTAGGATCTTATTTATACTTAATGTATTTATCTGTATGAATAGTAGGAAAAGCAGCATTTAATCCAATAACAACTGTAAGTTTCAGTAGAAAAACTAAAATAACTCAATTTTTTAAACTCAACACATAATCGGACAAGGCAAAGTTTGAATCACTTATATGAAATAATCGACCAGTTGGTACTATTTGCCTATATTTTGTAATCTAACGCAGTCAGTAAACATCATAAATTGGGATCACACGATTGACTCAAATACACCAATCTGATACAAATTTTATTGTGACAAATTAGCGCACAATAATAAAATTGTTCCAATTAAAAATTCTGTATTTACACGGTTGTCTTATTTTATACAAAATTTATTGTCACAAAATGGCGCGAAACGATCTATTGACAATAATTGTCCCAACGCTGTCATACGATTGTTCTAGTTTACGGCAACTCTATGAATCAGCTGTTGTGGTAAATTAAATTCATTCTTATTATTATTTTTTTTTTTTTTTTTTTTGGTGTTCTTTGAAAAAAGAAAGAGCGCCCTCTTTATTTATTTAGTGAACAAATAAATAAAAAGAAAAGAAAAACTGTGTGGGTCAGAGATTGGTTCACAAGAAGGGCCATTGATGGTGCATATGAGATTTCAATAAATTTAAAAAAATTAATTCACTAAAATATTCATTTATTTAAAAAATTATTTAAAAAATTGAATCGGCTTTGATTATCAGGTGTCCGATTAAAAAAAAAATTATCGAAGTTTGTGATGCAATTTACATATAAATAAATAATTATAAAAAATGGATATTTTAAGGGATAAGAATTATAAATACCGTATAAACACGTGTTTTTTCCAGAAAGAAATCAATAACAAAATAAAATCGGAGTTTATTGTCTTCTTCAATTGCCCCACAAGAATACAATAAATATTGGTGTATTTCTGGAATTTACATTGGTGCATGATTGCCGATAGAGCTTTCATACGATTGTTGTACCAGGGTTGCATTTTATGGGGATAAATAAGCACAGAAATATTGTATAACCACACGATTGGAAATAAAAACACTAATTATTGGTACATTCGACAATCGTGTGATCTTACCTTTAGAATTGATTTAGATATACTTCTGACACTATTGAGTTCAATATTGCTAACAAAGTCGCATTAAGCTGAACAAGGGTGTTAACCATTTTTTTTATGAATTCCGCTAGGTAATTCCTCCCAAAGACGTCCAATTACATAGCATTCTGGACTCCGCGCATGTGTTTCTATAAGTTCGAAACAATTAAGGATCAACTAAAGCTTTGTGACCCCTGATGTGTGCAAGGCATCGTTATCTTGATAGAATTTGTGGTTGTTTACGATACCCAATTTCCCTGAAGTTTTCTTTTTGAATGTTAAGATAATTAAATGTACTGAAACTTACAGTTATTATTGGATGAAATGCTGTTTTTCCTTTTATTCATAAAGATAAATATCTGAAGTATAAATAAGACTCCGAAAAATCTATATATTTATTGTATTTTTAACGTTTAGAGAACTTATCTATGAGAGAAAAAAACTTGTCCGATTATGCGTTGGAATCATTGTACATATATGTATATGCTTATTATATGTAAATGGGAGATAAACTCCCTTTTTTTCATATCCTATCCGATTTTTTTTTTTTTTTTTTGCCACCCGTCTGTCTTTATAAAAGAAATGCTAAGACGACTTTTAACTTTTCTCCAGCTGATACATTATTACTTTTTACAGGATGTGTCATGCCCACTCTTCCTGTGAAGTTAATGTTTTGTCTTAATGTGCAACTGGAGCGGCGAATTGCAGTGGTTAGAGCGCACGCATAGCAACACAAGCGGCCCAGGTGACACAAAAAATTAATTGTGGTTTCAAGTGTTTAATAAAGAGGCTTCAACTGACCTTCCAGCTTTCACCTCTGGCAATGATGACAAACATCAGACGAATAATTAGGAAAAAAACGTTACCAACTGCAAAAATTACAATGCTAAGTAAAGATCCCCACCACCACTTAACAAGGTTCTTCACCAACCACTACACATTCATATAGAGAGCAGCTGCAGTGGATTAATCATCTACTTAGCTTGAAAAATCACCTTTATTAATAAACCTGGCGCAAAGCAATGGATACATTGTGGAAAGCCAATATGCTCCACAGAGGAGTGGCGGAGAAAAAAACTGCAACTTAAATAGAATAGCATGTGGAAAGCTTGAAGACTCTATCTTTAATAGTTACCAAGATATACAGTAAAAGCGCTACTTACGGACACCTGCCGCAAGCGGAGACCTCTATTAAGCGAACAATATATTCAGTCCCTTCGATTTCCTAGATGGATACTCTCGTGGACGGAAAAAAATTTCAACAAAACATAAAAATAGTCTTTGTGAAAAGTACAAGAAACACAAGTTTTTATAAAAACTATACTAAAAACATATTGTAAAAATTGATCATCAGGATAGCGCCATCTACTATAATTTCAATTTAATTACAATTTTAAGGAAGAATAGAGCATTTAAATTCCTTAATTTTATATCTTAAACAGTATTAAGGATAATTAATATTGCGTGGGACCGCCTTTGTTTTAAATAACCTCGAAAATTCGATTTAAATTTAATTGAAAAGTTTTTCAATATAATACATCGAAATGGTAGACCAAGTGTGTATTACTCCTTCCATTAATTTCATTTTTGTGTTGTATTGTCTTCCAGACTCGTACAGTTTCCTAGACACCCATCTCCATATGTTTTTGATTACATTTAGGCCGGGCAAGTAAAATGACCATTCAAGGTCGTCAGCTTTTTGGCTCTGAATCTACGATTTTACGGATCGGACTGTATGAATTGGAACATTATAGATTTCTAAATTTTTTTAAAAAGTAGCAAAAAGTCGTTTTCAAAGCGTTATTGGAGCTCTCCGCATTTATGACCGATTTTAATACTGCAACTCGTAGGCTACTATGTCACCTATTGGTATTGCTTCCCACACTATCACAGCATCCCCATCTTCTACTGCGTTGTGGGAATCATTATGTGTGATCTCTCCCATAAGGAATTAAAACGCAATAGAACATGTGCTGCTGATTTTATATTACGTAGTATTAATTTTAAATTACGTAGTATCAAAAATGAGTTCGACCAATTTTCAGTATCAGAGATTTCAAAGAATATAAATGTATTGGACGCAATATGTTTTAAAAAACAGCTTGGAAAAATTTGAACCAACTACAATAGCTAACTGTTTTTGAAAAGCCGGATTTATGCATCAAAACCAAATTGTTAACAATATTGATCCAGAAGATGAGGTGACATTAGCAACTCCATTAAATTTTCAAAGAATTTCATAAACCAACGAAACTAGTTTTGAAAAATTTTTAATCATCGATAACATTGCATACACTGAAAATTATAGCATTGAAATAAATATCGAACACGAAAAAACTCCAGAAGTAATGTCAAGTGAGATGATGTTGTAGAGCAAGAATTCGAACATACATTAGTTCTAATGCAGTTTCAAATAAAAAACAAGAAAAAGTTTTGGGAATAACCCCCGTGTGGCGGTCCCATCGTTCTGTTGTTGATATTCCCGCTAAATCTTATCACTTTATATGTATATATTATTAACCACGTGTTTCGTAGGAGTGTACTATGAACAAAAAACTGTCTTTTTACCCTCTATTAGCTCCTCAAAATGTAACTTTTGAAAATGTACTTTTGTGCAGCCCACGAATCTTAGTAAACAAAAAGCTTTGCTTTAAGAAAAAATACATTTCAGGAGAAAAGTTATTAATTTTGACTGTTTCCCATGAGTTTAACGTCACCAAGATCTAATTTTGGCACTTTTGTTAGCAGCGTCTATATATTTGTGCTCCAAATTTCAACAAAATCTATTTAGTCGTTTAAGCGTGATTTACTCATAAAAAAATGTTTTATCCCGATTTTAATCTCTCCCTGATCTAAATTTGAAAAAGAATACCTACTTTCATTAGCTAGTTCTACATGTGTTTTAAATCTCATCAAAATGTTAGTACACAAAAAACTTTGTTTTGAAAGGAATAAAATGTTACTTTAGAAGAAAAATCACTTCTTTCGCCCGTTTTCCACTGATTTTACCCCTCCTGGGTCCAATTTAAAAAAATTTACACTTCATTAAAAACTCTTAAATTAGAATCTAAAAACTGTGCTAAACTCCCAAGCGGACCTAATTTGGTCCATTCCACCTCAGGTCATAACGCCTCCCGAAATTGTTATCTAGATCTGTTTGTGTTCAAAATTTCAACAAAATCGATTTAGTCGTTAACGCTTGCCTGAATGACAAATAAAATTATAAAGATATTTATAATATACGTATATAGAGATTCTCAGCCTATCTTGTGGTGCCATCGACGTGTTTTTGTATTTATTGGAATTTGATAGATTTAAGCCCGTAACCATTTATTAAGTAGTTCCTACATTTTTTTGGTACTCTGAAAAGGCATAATTTTTTAAAATTTTAAAAAGAGTAAAAATTAGGTGGAAAAAAACCTCATGGAGGAGCTTCTGCGCTGAATTCTATACTGATGCCAGTCGACTTCGCAATGTTTTGAGTTCATCCAGCAAATCTCTCAATCATATTCAGAGGCCTGACGGAAGCTGGTCTACATCGGTCACTGATACGTTCGATCTGTTTCATGATACTCAATTTCCGCTTTGCTTTATAGTTTGTCAATTAATCTCATTCATCCTCATCTAGGCAGCACTCATCTATTCGGATAACTTCTAATCAATGAGAGTGCGCTATTAGCTCTTTTGGATTTTTTAAATCCCCGGGACTGGCTGATATCTAGTAAGGAGAAAATCGTATTCTTCCCTAGTTATGAACTATTTATAACGCTTGCCTTGGTCTCTTTTACATTCCTCTGTGTTAGAGGAGTGACAAGGTAGTATTCATTCCCAAGCCTAGCAGATCATCACACAGTAATCCAAAGAATTTTAGAACCATCACACTTGCCAGCCTCTCAAAATGCCTACACGAGGAGCAGGTAGATCAATTAAGACAGCGCTCGACTCGGTGAACTCGACACAGGTAGAAAACCTTCTACACGTTAGGGATTATATACGCCTGCTGTCTTTCTTGATATTGAGGGGTCATTCAATAATGTCTATCTTACTCGATTGTTTACGTTTTGTATGGTCTTAACATGAAATCTTGTCTGGTTAAGTTGATGAAGCTTTTTCTTAAGTCTCGGCTGGTTACTTTCTCCTCTGGGAATACACAGCGCTAAAAATTGGTCAAAAGTACTTTCTGTAACGTTTTGTGTGAATCGCTTGGCTTTCACTAGAAGTAGAACGTTAAGAAGTACTAAAAATATAGTAGAAGAAACAAAGCCTTGCGGTGTCCATGAGATTACCCTGAACGGGTGAGATGAGATTCAATCTATAACCACCAATACAGTGCGATTTCTGAAGAAGAGAAGTGGATATTTCAAACTTTTTGAATTGGGTCTTTTCATGATTCGTGTTAACCAAAAAGCAGACATCAGCACTAATTCCACCAAATGTTATTGTTGTATATATTTTTTAATAACAAAAAGCAGTGTCTTGTTTGAAAAACTGCATATGAATTCTCTCCTAAATGTCGTCTCATAACTTTTGCGTTTACCCAACACTGCTAAAAACTACGCCATTATACAACCAATTTTTCTGCTACTTACGCTATATAACCATGTGTTTTGCTACCGGTGATTATTTGCGCGTTTCTTAATATCAAAACAAGTTGAGTTTGCGAAAAAATTTACAAAATTTTTATAAAAATTTATAAAAGACCGATAAAAATTAATTTTAATAAATTTGTTTGAGTGTGTAGCACACTTAGTCATCATGTCTGGTAGTCCTTTTATAAGCAAACGTGGTTTAATTAAACCTCACACACCACAACGTGTAGCTGGTGCTGCAGCGGCTGGAGGCAGTGATTCTCACAATTATTCCATTACCTTAACGCCTTCAGAAATGCAAAGAGTATTGGATCGCTCCAATTTAAATTCGAGTGCATTGGGCTTTACGTTCAATACGACCGCCGGCGTAGATAATCAAAGTATGTGCGAAAGGTCTGTCATGGATCAAAGCAACATTATTGATACTTTCAAGGAGAAAGCTGACATGTTGTTTCCACAATTCTTGGAGGTATTACAAGCACGTACAAATGACTCGGAGGTCTTTGATACCATACAAGACCTTATACACACTTGTTCTGGTATAGTGGAGGAGTGCCAGAAGGATGCATTAAGACCCAACGATGGGTATGTAAGTAAAAAGACGGAGTGGCTGGAGAAAGAGTGTAAAACATGGAAATTATTATACGCCTTATATAAAGATCGAATTTTAATACAAAATACTGATCAGGACATGAACTATGATGCACCTACTCTGGGTAGCTCTGAAAAAGAAATTATAGCTCAGCTTTATAACTGTAACTCTACTTTGAGGGAATACCAACTGATTATCGATTGGCTGGAAGCCTGTTCTGATAATAAAATGTTGGGTCCTAAGGTAGGCCATACAACAGATCGCACTGTCGTAGGTTGGGAGAACACCCTATTCCAGTTAAAAAAACAACAGCACATAGCCTTTGGCACTGGAGCAGAAATAGTAAAATCTTTAGATCCTGATGCTCCAATAAGAGAAAAGAAACCCTTGCATTCTTTAGATGAAGAGGACAACATGCGTCTATCACGCTGTATATTCCAAGAAATACGTCAAGGACGCATTGATGAAGCCATGGCCTTATGCAAGTATTGTGGCCAAACCTGGCGGGCTGCTATTTTAGAGGGTTGGCGTTTGCACGAGGATCCTAATTACGAAGCTATACAAGCTAACAGTCACGAAAAAATACCTATAGAAGGTAATCCTAGAAGAGATGTTTGGAAAAAATGCGCCTGGATGATGGCTGATTCGAAAAAATTCGATGAATTTACTAGAGCCATAGCTGGCACTTTCTGTGGACATTTGGAATCGCTTAAGTCTCTACTCAATAACTCTTGGGAGGATTTGTTATGGGCCTACTTGAAAGTTCAAGTTGACATCAGAGTAGAAAGTGAAATACGTGCCTGCTGTATGAAATCCTACTTGGCTTTACCTGATGCCTATTGGAATTCAAAAATGTCGTTAGAGCAAATATTCGATGAGCTAGTGGTACACAATGATGCTGCAGTAAGAGACTACGCCCAAAGTAAAGTTGGCATTATACAAAAATATTTAATTTTGGATAATGTAACCGAGCTTCTGCAACAAATGAATAGATGGATAGAAGAAGAGCCAGCCGGAACTGAAAATGATTCTGGTCTTAATCCACATATGCTAAGATTTCTTAGCCATATCGTATTATTTATGCGTCAAATTGGTCGTGTGGATAAGGAGGAAGCGGCAGATCGCATTATAGTGGCTTATGTGGAAAGTCTTATACAAATGAAAGACGCCCAATTAGTAGCTTTCTATGCAGCTGCATTGCCACAGAAGTTGCAAATTGTGTTGTATTCCAAATTATTGGAATGCATAACAGAAACGCCACAAAGACAACAGGCCTTAGAGGAGGCCATGAATGCCGGCTTAGATATAGAAAGTATAACACGACATACAGTGGAAAATGTAAGCCAACGTCTGCCGAGCGACTCTGACTTAGAACAGCAAGAACCTTTACTACAGGGTGACATATCACAATTTGATCAATATAAAATTAAAGCTTTAGAATGGTTGACTTTCTTGCCGTCGCAAAGAGGTGATTTACTTTGGCAGGCTAATGCTATGATACGTTACTTTTTAGCCGAAAACAAATCAGAATGTGTACGTGCCGCTTATGATATGATACCCCAAGATTCTCTTACACAAATTATTAATATTTACGGCTCTAAAGATAATTTGCCATGTCGTGAAGATTGCAGCATTAAGGAGTATTTGGGCTATAAGGTTTATTTAACTGCCATAGATTCGTTTAATGAGTGGTCACGTTTATATCATAATCGGCCAAAGGAGCCGCAATTAGTTGGTTCTGGTGCAAACTTTACAGAGCGTATAGCATCGGAACACAAAGAACAAGTCTACCGCAATGAATTGAATCGTTGGAATGTATCCTTGGAAGAACAAAGCAAAGGTAGGTAATTAAAACAAGGAATTTTTTAAACATTTTTAAAAATCTTTGTTTTCTAGTGTGCCGCGATGCCCTTTTCAACATTTTGCTTTTTCCTAAAAAAGGTTGGCTTATTGATCCTGATACACCCAAGGATCCCACAGATATATCGGAGGTTGTATGGGAAAATCGTCAAGTGCAGTTGGATAAAATACGTAGAATATGCATACCAGAAATTGTGTTACTTTTACACAAAGTTCTACATTTATCAGAAGACTATCAGGGTTGTGTTAAGCTAGCCGATGAGATAGCTTCAGAGAGTCGTCAAATTCATCGCGTTTACACGAAACATAAATTGGCAGAGCTTCTATCGAAATTGGCCGAATCATCCTTGGAATTGCTAAACAAAAAATTAGATCCTTGGGGCTATCCAACAACAGTTTAGTGTGTTCTCTAAGTGTAATAAAAAGATTATTAGAATTAAGTTTTGTTACAAATAAATTCTTACATACATATAATGAAAATGAATTTTTATGCGCGTTTAAAGAAATAAAGACAAGAGCATATTTACGCTATAGTGAGGTTAGCTTACGAGGATTTTTACAAATAGAAATCTTAAGTTGCGAACTGCCATCTGGAACATATACCTTCTTGCAACTAGTATCGGGACACTTGATCTAATTGATTAAGTTTACCCTTGATTTATAACACCGTCCCCAAATCTAATAAGTATTCTTTTTGTAAAGTGTATTTCTGACTTTACTACTGTATTTTCTATCACAAAAGAAAATATCAAACTTACAGCTTTTACAATTCTATTGGCATATTTTCTATAAAAAAAATATTTATATTTGTTTTAAATCTAAGAATTAATTCGAATTTTTTAGATTTCTTCCATGTATCGTACGGTTTATCAAAAGGGTTGTTTTACAGTATTTTTTAGCGTTGGTGGACGTCCTTTAAGTAATTGGGCTATACATGTAAGTTAAAAAACAAAAGTTCAAGGAAAAAATTTAATTTCACTCATAAAATTATTGTAGACCCAAAATGGATACGTGAAACGCGTTTTAGACGACGATATTAAATCAATGGTTTTGGAAATTATGAGCACTAACGTTTCAACTATGTACATAACATCTCCTCGTGATCCCAAACTAGAATTGGGTATAAAATTACCATTTTTAGTGATGCTGATCAAAAATATGCATAAATATTTTACATTTGAAGTGAAGGTAAAGTAATCTTAAAAATAAAAAATGTTTAATCTAACTTCACATTTTGACTAGATTTTGGATGATCAAAGCTTCTTTCGGCGTTTTCGTGTCTCGAATTTTCAAAGTAAAACTTCTGTCAAACCGTTTTGCACTTCAATGCCTATGGGCATGTCTCCTGGTTGGAATCAAATTCATTTTAATTTAGCCGATTTTACACGTCGAGCCTATGGTACAAACTATTTGGAAACTGTGCGTTTGCAGGTGCATGCCAATGTAAGAATCAGACGCATCTATTTTACAGATCGTTTATATCAAGAACATGAATTACCTAATGAATATCGTCTAATACCACCGCCAAAGGCTAAGAGAGCCGCTAATTGGGGTGTACCAGCTGCTCGGCCGCCATCGCCTCAATCGCAACGATTTAAGGCAGATACAACAGAGGCCAGTAGTGTGGGTCCTCCTACCGAAGAAGCAGCGCCAAAGGAAGATCAACCAGCACAATATTAAGTGATTTTTAAATGCTATTTTATAAATGACGACTTTTCTTCTCAATATATATTTTTGACGTTTATGTTTCCTTTATATATGGTTGAAAAAACAAATTGCTTTATTTAAATGCGCTAATACGTAAAGGATATCGCCGCTGGTATCTCGCCAACGTCGAATATTTATGTATAATTTGAAAATATTTTAATTTAGACTATTACATTTACAATTTACTCTATTGTCTAACACTATTTTCTTGGGCGGCTTGTAGAATATCGCCAGCTGCCATTTGCAACAAATCGTTGTCTACATTCTTTAAGGCATTTTGGTATTCAGTTATCTCTAATGCCTCCCATTCGGCCTTAAAAGCGGCCTTTGGATCTTGAGGCATAGTCATAGCAGCTCCTGTCATAGCATCTGCCTGCGCCTGTGTTTGATCCGCCTGATTATTTTCTCCTAATACTAGGGTATAGATGGATCTTAAACCGAAAACGTTTAAGAAATACCAAGAAGCCGATGATACCCAGGCAGCGTCCAAAGAAGCCAATTCCACACCTCTTTGCAGCATGGGCTTAAATCTCAACGTTAAGGGGAAGGGCACTTTAGTGGTGACAAAACCCGAAAACATCCAATTAATCCAGCCACCTATGACTACCATTGGTAAGACATTAATAAAGTTGCCTTTAAGCATATCCGTTAGCATAGCTGTAGAGTTTTGAGCCACCGGGGCTCTTTTTTGAGTTTTAAAATAGCCTGTCTCCTCATTGTTAAAGAAATTCTTACGCATGGCAAAGGAATGGGCTGTCAAGTATTTGCCATTTTCTCTTAATAAACGTGCTCGTATCATGGCTTGACTGCAACGAAAACGTAACAAATTATTATAAAAAATATTCAAAATTGATTTCTCGTCTCCACTACTTGCCTGTCTTGTATCTGCGTTATTTCAGCCTTTTTCTGAGACGATATCAATATGGACACATAATGCCTTAGTATGCCAATGAAGAAGGCAATCAAAACAATTGGCAAAAATACCCAAACTCTAATATTTGGATCAATTAATAACTCCGTCATTGTGTTTTAACTTATATTTTATAAATTTTAATAAATTCCTCTAAAATTTCCACTTAAAAAGAGAAGTTTTTACCACCTTACAATTAGACAGTCACTAATTAGGTTGGTGAAGTCAAAGTTCTGTCAAAATTCAATAAGAAAATAAAATTCATTAACAATAGTCATGACAGATGATTAGTAATGACAGGGAAGTTAAGTAAAGTTATTAGGTCAAGAGATTATTAACATTTTTTATTAACGGTAACAAACCTCATTATTTAAACTCACACTCTAATTAGATTACAAGAGATTTAGTATGTGTAAGAGAAATACACTAACAAAACTTCCGTTGGTCGTTTTGCGCCTTCGGTCTGATGCTTTTGCCCTATTTGCTTTATTGTGAATAGTTTTTTTTTGCCTTTGTTTCTAAAATAAAAACTTGGCAACCCAGTTTATTGTTGTCATTTAACATTGATTTTGTATGTGTTTTGTTATAAAAAAAATCGACTTTTCCTGTCAAATAGACTTGAAGCGGTATTTTTTTATCAAAAGAATTTTATTTTTCTCGCATTTTCCTACGGTTTTGTATTAACTAAACACCTTGAAAAGGTACAATATTTGAAAACCATTCAACTTACAAAAATTCTAAACTCGTTTTTAATATTTTAAAGGGATTACACTATGGATAAAACTGACGCTGGTGGACAAAATCAAACGTCCGTTCCGCCGTCTGAACCGGCACAGCAGCAACAAACCAATGCACAGGGGAATAATGCCAGTACAGCAGCAATAAATATGAATAAGAAGCCGAAAAGTGATTTAAATTCTTTACCCACGCGACAATATCTCGATCAGACTGTGGCCCCTATACTTTTACATGGTTTACAAACTTTAGCACGCGAGAGGCCACCAGATCCAATTAGTTTTTTGGCTTCATATCTGCTAAAGAATAAAAATCGTTGCGAAGAAGCCATACCAGAGAATGTCTAAACAGGACCTGATTGTAAAATTAAATTCACACAAAAAAAAAAAACTATAAACCTGCCCTGTGACTGGGATTTAAAGATATGTCTGCTGCGTCAGTGCGTATTGGTTTCTATCTACATACAACTCTTTTTCCATTTTTTTTTTTTGTAGTATTTGATAAGTTACGTTTACAAACAGAAAAATTTTTAGTTTAATAAGTTTTTTGAATATATTTTTGAAAAAAATTGCTAAACAAACTATTTGCATAAGATGAGGTTAGACAGATGAGAGCCAAAGCGTCAGTCTTTGTGCATTAGTCCGTGAAGAGGTAAAAAAAAGAAATAAGACCATGGGAATTTTTTTACAATGGGTGTCTATCATAAGATCCCACATCAATAGAAATGAGCATATGTATAAGTGTGTGAAATAAAAATATAATTAATTTTAGATTTAAAATTAATAAATTGTTAAAAAAAATTATACGGGAATGTGCTGTAAGTTTACAGAGAATGAATTTTTAAATTATTTTTATATCTACCACTTAAGCTTTACATAACTTCGTGAATTTGTTTGAAATTTAAATGCGTGCCTTTAGTTTCTAAATGCATTTAAAAATCAATTTCGATTTACAAGTCATAAGGGATGGTTTCGTCATTTTTTGGTATTTTTGTAAGAGATTTAAATTGTGTAACAGTGTGCCTTTGACTGGCTTACATGAAAACAAATTATGCAATATGTACAAACATCAAAAAATTTTGTTTACGTCTTAATTGCTACAACATTCAATTTGAATTAAGGGTTGTATGTGACGCAATCCGATCGCTTGTAAAAGGAAACTTATTTTTAATTTTCTACAGCAAACCTCGAAATTTTTAATTTGATAAAACTTGGTTGGTGCCTTCTTAGCCTAAAAATCAATACCTCTATTGTTGTTAAAATCGGTCGAAAAAATGAAATAATTCCTTGAAAAAAGATAAAATTTAGAAAAATATTAAACTCTTTCCAAACATGCTATTATAGGGAATATGACTCCAATAAGAAATTTATGGGTCGATTATGGATGGCAACAGAACTTAGCGTTGCCGAACGGCAGCTAGAGATTTGTAGTTGCCTAAATAGCAATTTGAATTAATAGTTTTTTGTTGCCAGTTGCCATACGTAATGCAATTTTCTGCAACTGACAACGCAACTAAAGTTCTGTTGCCATCTATAATCGACCCATTATTTGAACACCATTGATCTTTTAGTCTTATTATTAAAAGCACAAACTCCACTACATAGTAATTAATCATCGGCTTCAACTTCACTAACACCAAACATACCAGCCATTAGATAGCCGTAATTTAAAGCATTTGCTGCAGTGACTTCGGTAGGTGGAGGTATATGACCTTCATCGCCTTGATACACATAGGGAAGACGTAAAATCCAATAAGCACTTTGCGACAATTTAGGTGGTTCGGGTAGACCTAAAACAAAATCTCGATCGCCAGTACGAACTTTCGGATCTAAGGAAACATTAACCGGTGCCTTAGGCGTAACGACATGTATACGCATTAATTGTGCCACATTGAAATTTTTTATGCGACAGGGACAGGGAAAATACAAGGGCATATTGTTGAAAACAACTTTACTACCGCTATCACGTAAAATACCTAAAATTTTTATAAAAATTAAATAAGAGATAATTTTTATAGTTTTTCTATTAGTCTACCTGAACTGCCTCTCAAAATCTTATCTGGTGCCGACATCATAAATCTATGCCCACGCGGGCATTCGTATTCAAAACCAACAAATATTTTCAAAACGAAAACTTCACCCATTTTACGATATCTAGTTTTTTCATAGGCCCACTGAGCCGAGTGCTCCAAACGTACTTGCACATTCCAAGGCAGGAGAAAATTAGAGCCCAATAGGAAACCTGATTGATAGTGTTCCTGCAAACCATTACTGTGGCTGTAAATCGAACTGGAGCCCAAACAACACAAAGACCAGCTAGGAAACTGAGGTAGCAAGCCAATGGGACTCGCGGTGTGTACCATACCAGGCAGATATTCAGTGGTAGAGGGTTGCCTTATAATTGTTCTGTCCTTTTCATCTTCTTCGGAATCCTTATCTTTAACTTTCAAAATCAATTCATTAAGAGCTTCTACTGAACTGTTAATGTCATCATTGTCTTGCTCATCAATATTATTAAGGTTTTCCATAGAAACAGAAAGACTTAAATTGGTATGTGTGCCCTGAGAGGCTGTTAAAGGTTGTGAGTTGTTAAGACCAAACTGTTCTTCATCTGGAATGTTGGAAACGAGATTTGCTTCATCATCATTTGTCTCGCTGATAGGTAATTTAGGAAATCCCAAAGCAAATTCGGCAGCTCTATAAAAAAAATAAATAACAAAAATTTTGCAACGGAAAAAAAGAGTATGACTTACTTAAAATCATTAATAGAAGGTTCGAATACTGGAAAATGTATTCTCTTAACTTTAGCACATAGATTACAATTACTAGCCATATATTCATAAAATTCATAATTTGCATGACGTATGCTATAGGGATCTTCACGACGTCCCTGTAACTTGCCACAATTGCAAGCCGATATAAATATTAGACGACTGGTATGTTCAGTAGGATCTTTAACAACGTGTTTTGGACGATCACAAGGATTACCCCTTAAACTGGGATATTCACACTGCTCTTTGCCATTTTTCCAACATGCCTCACACATTTCCCTTAGTTTTGTCTCATTTGTAGCTGTATCGGGACCACGAGCATATTCCATGTATATAGCAACAGCTTCTTCAACCTGCAGAATGAGGTTTTTATTAAAAATAAAAACAAAATTATTATTTGAAAAACTAACTAATTTTTTATGCACGACACCACTGTAGTATGTTAAGGTAGGATTATTATATTTTGAAAAAGCTTTCTGTAGGCCAAGATCACAACAAGCCTTGAAAAACCTGAAAACAAAAAAATTAATTTTAAATTTTATTAACGTTTCAAGATTTTCTTTATTAAATAATCTAATTTTGGTAATTTAGATAAGAAAAATAGTTTACTATAACAAAACTTACTCGCTATCATAATTAAGAGTTTTATCAAAATTTTCCAAATATGATTTCTGAAATTAGAATACGTTTTTTATTTATAGAGAGATATTAAAGTCTAAGATAGATAATCTCTATACATACATAATCTGCGTCATTGGCTTCAAATGTTTGATTATCTGGATTTTCTATAAAGAGTTTATGCATCATTTTAAACGTTTCAAACCATGATTTAAAAGATAAAAGCTGTAAAGTATATTTCAATTAAAAAAGTGTTTTTTAATTCTTAAAAACACTTACCACAAAATGATTTTTGCCTTTAAATTTTATTAAATTATCATTAAAGCCTACATCGAGAGCCTGGTCAACGTGTTCTTTTAGCAAATCTTTGAATTTATGATTTTTAATATACAAATCCTTAAAAGATTCTGATTTTGTATCACAATTATTCAAGTTTAATGGTTTACCAAAGCCCTAAAATTAATTTATTAATAAAAGCTATAAACAAAATGTAAAAGGTATAAAGTAAACCTACCTTAAAGGGCAATAAATCATCTAAATCATCGTCATCTTGGGCAAAATTTGGTTTTTGTATCAGTTCATGTAACATTTCTACTGATTTCAGTAATGGGTCTTCTCTTAGTTTATCATTTAGATTGTAATATACAAAACGTAAATTGGCAGGTATAGAGAATAACGAATTATTGCTATTATTAACCACTATGAATTCATTGCGTAACATCTTATAAATATTATCCTCCAATTCGAATTCAGATTTTGATATGGCCTCTTTAGTTTTTTCTAAAATTTTCAAGATACAGCAGTTATTCTAAAATATTTTCTATTTATAATAAAAATAAAAATGTATTTATTGAAAAAGCTAACACCCACCGTGACCATTTGGGAGATTTTCGAATAGGAATAGTAAGCGAGGTGAACATAATCTTGCCGATTTACCCAGCATAAAACCAGTGCTAGAATTTTTCATAAATTTCGGCAAAAATTTCAAAACATGACGGTCTCTTTAAAGCAAAAACAAACAAAACATCTTATTGTTATTAAGCTCCATACAAAAATACGAAACCATACCTTATAATCTTTAAAGATTTAAAGACCCCAAGCAGTGAAGCGTCGAAGGTAACACTCAGCTCCACAAAGACTATAATATGGCAAACTTGTGTGGCGAAGAGAAACATGCGAGCAAAACGATTCCGTACCTTTTGATGAAATGTTAAAAACTGATCGAAGGCTTGTTGTTCCAATTCTGCCATAAGCATTTTTTGCATGCACGCTGCATCATAGGTGGTTTCGAAATGTAAAAATAATATGGATTCCGTGGGCTTGTAATAGAATTGTATTTGACCCTTTAAGTAACAAAGAAAGAAATGTCAGACTATTGTTTCCATACAAAAACAAAATAAAACTGCAATAACAGTCCTATTATTACCTCTTTTGGCTCATGTTTTATTAAACTGGGGTGACAATCCAGCACATCTAATGCCACCATTTTATTACAATCTGGAAAGGCTGATTTGCCAATAACACCAACAATGACCAGGTTTTGATCATTTTGCATCAATAATTTACTAAAATTTCAATCAAATTTATTAATTTGACAAAACAAATACAATTTGTTTTATTTACTTAATTTCGTCTGGAATATCAGGATACTGCCAACGCATATATTCAGGCATTTTTTTTAAATTATGTTCAAAAAGCTTTAGATTACTTCTATATTGCTAAATCTGATGATTATTTTTATTTACTTGTAAATAAAAGAAAAAAATTATTAAATTTCCTTTGAAATGTGTTCAAACTTGTTGGATGAAAAACATTGCAATGATCAGCTGACTTCTGCTTACAATTAAAGCTTATGGCTATGAAACGATTTTTTGTTAATTTAAGAACAGGTATGTAAAAACGTTTGTTTTTTAATAAAAAACGTTATTTGAAATGAAATTCAACCGAATTTTTTTCCGTTTAAAAATTGTTTGGCTACTAGGTGTTTTAATATATAACTTTAAAAGGCAAGAAACATTACTGCTGAAATTAACTTTGTCTTTATCCATAAACATTCTTATAAATTATTTTATAGAATATAAGAACAGTAGATTTTTCCGATACGTATGGGGTCTAGAGTAATTATAACCTTGCAAAAAATATATCCTGGAAAATTTGTCTTTAAATTATTTTAAAAAAAAAATTAAATAGAAAATGGTATGCATTTCTCTATTAAAAAATTGTATACATTCCAAAATGACATGGAATAAATTGACGAATATGTTTTTAATATTCATAAATAAATTCCGTCGACGTTTCTAGCTAAAATGAAAATTATTCAGCTTCTTGACTTCATCATACATCCCCATATTTCCTTTATATTTCCATAATAAAACTCACTACTTTTTCGCTAATTTTTGTACTCAAGTAAACAATATATTTCCAATATTTTCACAAATTTTAGCAATTTGCTCATTAGATGCATGTTCGGCTGCCAATATGGCATTACCTACAGCTATAGTTTCTTTTAAGGTCTTGGCTTTAATCCATATACGTCCATTCAGACCCACAGCGATTTCAAAAGGCATTTCTTTTGTTAAAGCCGAGAGTAAAGGACAATCTTCTCTTAAAATCATGCGAGCCAAATTTAAACTACAATTGAAAACAAAGCCATCTGAAAGTACTCCCAGTTTTCCTTTTTTACCCACGGAATTAACACACACCAACTCGGGCTCAAAATCTTTACTGGCCACAATAAGGCGGGCATATACCAGGTCACCTGTATTAACATCAGGCCTATTCTTTTTGGTAGCCTGTTCGAAGGCCAGATACGATAGGGAAGCCTGTTCAGAGCCTCCAATATCTACACGAAATATATCGCCTGCTTTAGCAGTAACCACTCCTATAACGGCTTCACCGCGCACTGGTATATATCTTCTTTGGTAACTCTCTACCCAAAACGTATTGGGTTCTTTGTGCTGTAGTGTCCCCGCTTTGCAGGCCACAACATGTTCATCTTGACGTCGTAGGCCGGGACCTAAAATAACTTTCTTCGTTTTAGCCATTTCTTCAGCGGCTGTTATTCGATCACCAGGCATTACAATTTCCGTCATTTTCCCGTAATTTTTTCTTATTTTGTTAATATTTAAATTATTTAAAAAAGAACTATAAAAAACGAAATACACGTGAAATTAAATGGTAAACTATTTAAAACAAAACAATTATTATAATTGCCACACTTATAAAATAATTTCCCAGGTTTGCCATATTTGATTCGGAAAAATATAGACTTACCATATTAATTTTTACAAAGTTATAGTGAACCAGTATAAAATTATTAACAATTTAAAAATTTTTAAAACGAATGTTATATAATGATTATGACGTACAATTCAAAGATAATAAATATTAGTACCGAGTATGACAATAAAAAAAAATCTGTACCGTCGGTAAAATAGATTGTTCTTATATAAACTTGCTCATATAACCTCTAACTCAATTACATTTATTTTAACGATTATAAAATTATTTGAAAAAAATATTGCTAAGTTATAGGTGAAAAATACTTCTGGAATCGTACATCGTTTTTATTCAAAATATCACCACCTTAACAGATTAACTAACTTACACGATGATTTTCCATGCGCGCATTTACTGCATGCATTCTTTGTTTGTCGTAGAGAGGAGTAGAAAAGAAAGGGGGAGTAAGAAAGGCGGAGTAGAAAGCACGATTTATGATCTTCCTGCATGTTTTCGTATTCTTCTTTACGTTTATTTTCGTATTTGTCATTGTGCTTTGTTCTTCAATGTAAACTTAAACAATTATAATTAAAAAAATTATGGTGTAAATGCAATTGATTTTTAGAGGCATATTTAAAAGAGATTTTTAAAAAAGGCATGCCTTTGAAGTCATCTTGTAATTGGGTGTAAGACGATATCAGATTTATAAGATTTTTAACGGCAACACAAGCCGTATCTATTCTCATCATCTGTGGTATTGATTACTGAAGCAAACGTGACTTTATTCGTGTCTGCAAGTTACTTTTACTTAGCACATGATGAAATTATATTGCATGACTCATTTTTCATAATATATAATGTATCCGTTCGATGGAAAAATTTGCTGAAAAATAATAATTGCTTTTATGTTGCTTTTGTTATTTATCACTATTTTTTTAATTAACATTTGAATTTCTAATAATTTACTTATGTTTCATCATTGAAATTACTTTTATGTTACTAATACTAATTTATTTATTCGGTCATATTCAAAATATTTAAGTGGTTTGGCAACACCAATTTTCTATTGTGTCTTGACATATTGAAACACAACAACAAAATATACTCAAAATATTCCATGTCATACAGAAAAAAATATATACATATACATAATTCTCTGTTTCGTTTTCTGGAAATTTAAAAATTTACCGGTTGCATTCTCCCCTATCACCTTGGTCAAGGTCATTAAGAAAAACAACTCCCCACCCGCTAAGAAAACGAACGCATAGATTGATTTTATTTGTAGGAAAAAAATAGGCCTAAATACAGAATTTCACCCTCACGCAGTCATTTGTATGTACTTAGAAATTATTTTGTTGACATATTGGAGGACAAATCCAAAGAAAAGACCATAGCCGTTTATTTTGCGCAAAGCCTAAGAGAGAAGTACGGAAATAATGTTGAGGGCAAGTAGATTAGTGTTGAGAACAACAGCTGCCGCTGCCTCTACCACAAGCAGCGGAGCAACAACAATTTTGCATACTAATGTTGGCGGCAGAAGTACAACGACAATGCTGGCAAATGTATTGTATGCCATTACACGTAAATACTCAATATCAGTCGCTAAAGAGCCTTTGTTGGGTACAAAACAACTCAAATTTCTTTCTGCCGCCAATCCACTACAAATAAAAAGATACAAGTAAGTGGACAATTATTTTTTGTGTTTTATTAGTGGATTATCTTTTGAAATATTTTCGGCCGGTATTATTAAACCAAAAAAGAAAAAAAATTATTTGTTTCCATTGGAAAACATTTTTTCAAAAATTAATGTGCAATGTACTATTAAACAAAAAGTAAGGCAATTTGTTGTTGGTGCTGTCTTATTAAAAATTTGTGCAGTTGTTAGATAATAGAATGGATTCCTTAAATTTTTATTATTTTACGCTATTTGTGTATTGAAAACAGTTAATTTTGTAATTTTTAATAATTGATTAGTGTTTGTCCAGATTTTGTATTAAAAATTGATGCCTATATGAGTGCTTTATCTATTTGACCTCTAACAAAACCTTAGAGGTCGTTTGTTTTAAATTTCTTTCTATGAGAGCCAATTCTCTTGCTTGGTTTCTCTTAGTGTTACTTTAACAAACACCATTAAATTAAGTGTTTAAAGCTTTTTGTGTAACATTTACTTAAAATGTTTAAAAATATTAAAATTTTTAGAAATTTCCATAAACAAAGTAATTTTCTTTAATTTTATTATTAGCCATCCTCTGTTACTCTTGCTTCACTCAGTTTATTAAACTTTTCAAGTTTTACTTCCCCTATCTTTTCGCACTCATTTTTTGTTGTAATTTTAGCTTTTAATTTGTGATAAATATTTCCTATTTGTTTTACATTCTTGTGTTGAAGGGGTAAAGGGTTTTTGAGTTGAATTGCATCACTAATGAAATTTTGACAATTGGCAATTAATGGCGAATTAGCTAAACATTTTAAAGTAATGGGAGCTGCCATATGGATTATAACAATATTGTTTTTAAAAGTCCGGTATAAACTGTTGAGGAGGAATTTAAGTTTCTGAATCGTAAAAACAATAACAACTGTTTTGTTCTCCAATTATTTTTATACGTTAGTGATAACCGAAGTGACAAAAATAGTACATATAGGAAGAGATAATTTTCCATATTAGTTTTAATAATAACAATTATGTTTCTCTATTATGTTCTTATATGTACATGTATGTAGGTACATATTTTCGAATTAGAAAAAGAACTAAATTTGTTTTTGCTTTGTAATCTTATTAGATTTCTTAAAGACAAAAGCAATATCAAATAAAAAATTAATTTTTTTTGCCTCAAAACTTGCTAGTAATAAAGGAATAATAAGAAAATATTTTATAAGATTATTTTAATAAACAAGATTTTTTTATTAAAAAAAAAAAATATTTATTGTAAACAATTGTTATAAGTAGTTTTAAAAGATAACTTAATTTCAAAAGACTATAAAAATACTAGAGTAATCTCTCCCGCGTTGCTGGGAACCTGTCTGTACATGCTTTTTGACTGATGTGGATAGAAAATAAAGTTTTAACTGTTACCGTTCTCCACACTTTGCAAAACTCCATATTTTCTTAAAACTGATGGTTTGAATTGACCTATAAGTTATTTAGAAACTTCCACTCTAAACATTCTCAAGATGTACAAATATCAATATCGACTTTGTCTGTAGGCACTAATTTCGCCCACTTTTTGACTGCTGGTTCTTATTAACAAAGAAGTCATTTAGAACAAATTCAGAAGCTTCTATTCTAGCCGTTCTCAAGATATACAAAAATCAATATTACCGAATGTCATCGTACTCATAAGACATTACGATACATGGTTTGATAACTCTTCAAGTGACTATAAAAAATCATGATATGGAAAATGAAGTGCATTTTGTTAATATTTGTGTGGAAATATATAGGAAAATCTAAATGTAATATCTCCGGAACCACCGGGCCGATTTCACGCAGACTTCACATAAACCATCTACAGACCATCTCCAGCGTACCCTGAAATTTTAGTTGAAATTTGTCGACCCGCAGTTAATGGTGACATCAAAATGTACATATCTTTTTAAATATATAGATTTTATTTTTTTTTTTTATTAAAAAGAAGAATTTGTTTTTTGTTTATTAAAAATTGTTTACTTGAAAATTTTTTAAAAGTGGTTTTAAAAGAAAACATAATTTCAAAACATTGTTAATTAAAGGTATCCAAGAGTTTTAGAATTTCTACTTTGTCTTTTAGGCGATTTTTGATTTTGCTTCAGAAAAAGTCGTTGATATTATAAAATAAGGAAATTCTTAAGGCCACAGATGTACTTTTCAGTGTAATAAATATTTGTAATTTTACTCTGAACTGCCCCTCTGATGGCAAAGCAATATGTATATGGACCGTATAAAAATGATTGCTTATTTTCATTAAGCTTTACATTTAGCACAACGGCTCACAAAAAAAAAAAAAAAAAAAAATGAAATGAAATAGAAGAGTAGGTATGAATTGTACATACTTAAATTCTGTATGACATTTTAAGGACAAATTAAAATAAGAAATACTTTTTTGTAGTATGCGCAATATCATGTAAAGGAAAGTATAAGCCTAAACAAAGTCAAAGTATACCAAAAAAACAAATGTGTTCATACTACGTCATGGCGTTATTTATGTAATCTTTAATAAATTTTCTCATTTTCTCTTTGCCCCTTTTTTGTTATTGTTATGTTTTTAGTGGGTGTTATCAACCTTATGTTACTATGTTGATAAAATTTGTATTTTAGGTTTGATAAAAGTATCTCGCTTGAAAATTAATATACAATTTATTATTATTTTTTTATTTTAGGTGCAATATGCCAATCAAAAGTATTTTGGCTCGTCAAATCTTCGATTCGCGTGGTAACCCCACCGTAGAAGTCGATCTTACCACTGAGTTGGGTCTTTTCCGTGCTGCTGTGCCATCTGGTGCATCCACTGGTGTCCATGAAGCTTTGGAATTGCGTGATAATGACAAGAAGAATTATCACGGCAAGAGTGTATTGCAAGCTGTTTGCCACGTCAACAAGACTTTGGGCCCCGAGCTCATTAAGGCTAACTTGGAAGTTACCGATCAAGAAGCCATCGATAATTTCATGTTGAAATTGGACGGTACTGAAAACAAGAGCAAATTTGGTGCCAACGCCATTTTGGGTATTTCCTTGGCTGTCTGCAAGGCTGGTGCTGCTAAAAAGGGTGTACCATTGTACCAACACATTGCTGATTTGGCTTGCAACAAGGATATAGTTTTGCCTGTACCCGCTTTCAATGTAATCAACGGTGGTAGTCACGCTGGCAACAAATTGGCTATGCAAGAATTTATGATCTTGCCTACCGGTGCCTGCAGCTTCACCGAAGCTATGAAAATCGGCTCTGAAGTCTACCATCACTTGAAAAAGGTAATCAAGGATAAATTCGGTTTGGATGCCACCGCTGTCGGTGATGAGGGTGGTTTTGCCCCGAATATACAATCCAACAAGGAAGCTTTGTGTCTTATCAGTGACGCCATCGCTTTGGGTGGTTATACTGGCAAGGTTGAAATCGGTATGGATGTTGCTGCTTCTGAATTTTTCAAGGATGGCCTTTACGATTTGGACTTCAAGAACCCCAAGAGCGACAAAGCCCAATGGTTGGCTCCAGAGAAATTGACCGAATTGTACCAAGAATTCATCAAGGACTTCCCCATTGTATCCATTGAAGATCCCTTCGATCAAGATCACTGGGATGCTTGGACCAAACTTACTGGCTCTACCTCCATTCAAATCGTAGGTGATGACTTGACTGTTACCAACCCCAAGCGTATCCAAACTGCCGTTGAAAAGAAAGCCTGCAACTGCTTGTTGTTGAAGGTCAACCAAATTGGTACTGTTACCGAATCCATCAAGGCCCATTTGTTGGCCAAAAAGAATGGCTGGGGCACTATGGTATCCCATCGTTCTGGTGAGACTGAAGATTCCTTCATCGCCGATTTGGTTGTTGGCTTGTCCACTGGTCAAATTAAGACTGGTGCTCCTTGCCGCTCTGAACGTTTGGCTAAATACAACCAAATTCTTCGCATCGAAGAAGAATTGGGCGCCAATGCCAAATATGCTGGCAAATCTTTCAGAAAACCCCAATAAATTATTTAATCATACAAGCATAATTCACTCACTGTTATTACACATTTATCTATTCCAACGTCAAAAACAAGTTGAGCTTGATTACTTTAAAATAAAATTCAATACATTTTATTTTTTAATTTAATAAGGATTAGCATTACTGATACCTAGACTTCTCTCATTTTATGTTTTAAATAAAATTTAATATAAATTAAAAATTAAAAAAGAAACAAATTTCAAAAAAAATTTTTTTTTTAATTTTTAATTAAAAGCAAAGCAAAAGAGAGAACTTTGTTTCAAATCTGAAAGCCATTCTTGAATAATTTCTAAACAAACAACCGATGTTCATTTTTATTCCCACTAAAATATTTATTATATAATTTATCTCTATATTTCTACAAGAAAATAAATCTATATGTATGTAGTTTGTTGTTGTCAAATTCAATACTTTAACTAAGAAAGGATAGTTTAAAATACATGCATGACCTCTTAGGAAGTGTGGTTTTAAGCTTTTCATTCATATAAGACACAGATATAAAATTTGTTAAATTTTAATCAATAGCTTTAGGTATTTGATTATCTTTATCTGAAATTAAGCAGATGGGTATTTATTAATAAAAAATAAAAAAAAAAAAATGTGATTTCATTTTTAACAGTTGGCAATTTGTATAACGAAAAACAGGTGAACAATTTTTTTTTAATAAGCTTTTATTGAATGTTTAAAATGATTTATTTATTTACGTTCAAAAAGGTTTACTTTTTAAAACAATTCCCCTCTACAAATAAAAATTGTAATTTGGCAATACCTGCTGCCTTTACATATTAATGTGATTTAGCAACGCATTAAAGAGACTGCTTCTTTTAAATTATTATCAGGGAAACCAGAAAAATGTAATTTCATGTTTTTTCTTATGCATCTAATCAAGTCGAATTAAGATATTGTCCGTTTCATAAATTGTTATAAATTTTGGAATCGATTTGTTATTTCAGTTGCTTGCATATTTCAGTTTTAAGAGCATGTTTTTGAATTTTTTTTTTTTCATATTTAAAGAGAATTTTAAACCTTTTTAGCGTATATTTTGATTTCTTGTGCTTTAAAATATTTTTACAGCAAAAACTAAATTTTTGTTTTCAATTCTGACGGTCATGTCAAGTCATTTTTAATTATCAGTCTATTAAAATTTTTGCGCCATCTAGATTTCAATTAAGTTTATTACCGGTTAAGTAATTTTTGTAAGAATATACACACTTTAAAACGCGATCAGAAATTTTAATGTTCAAAATATATTTGTATATAAAAATATTTATTAAAATGCTTTAAAGACCAATATTTATGGATTTCAGTAGACAAAGAACTGATGCCACTGAAAAATTATAGCAAATGTTGTTTTAGGTGTTCTACATTGCGACAAAGTCAAAATTTTTAATCAATACAGTTGTTTTGGACAAAACCAATCACTTCACAATTGCAAAACTTCCTGACGTTTCGTTAAATATATTGGACGTAAATTAAAATAAAACATGATTTTAGTGATAGACGCTGCTACCATTAAGGTGTCTTACCCTAAACTAACACATGTTACTTGTATTGCTCATAGACTGAGTTACTTATGTGAAAATATTGAAGATTAGTACGAAAACGTAAACAAAGTTAATTCAAATGTGAAGACAATGTATCCCGAACTAGTTATAACTCTTTGTCTGATATTTTTATTTCTTCAACATAATGGAACAATAACAATAAATACTCACATCTAACGTCCAAAAAATAAACAGCATTTTGAAATATACATATGTACTTATAATCAGGTAAGTTCTGTAAACCGAAATCGATATTGCAATAGAATCGAAACTTTAAATTGCTACAATTTTCAAATCGGAAAAGATTTTGAACTTTTCTTAATTAATTCGCTTAATTATCTTTAAAATCTTTAATTTCAAGCTTTTCACTTTTTATCTTCCTCGTTTTTGGTTTACAGAACATAAGTGAATAAGTCCAGACAGTGCTAGACAAAAGAAAATTTGTTGTTATACGGTTGTTGCAAACATTTACGTGTTATCTATCTCTCTGTTGTTTGGCCAAGAGAAACAATGGCCCTTATAAAGTTTGGCGTATTTGTATCGTATTTCACATATTTGTCTTATTATCATTTTCAACCCAACTCAACTTAATTTGGTCATCAGAAGATGGATTTACCCAAATTTGTGCGGATAGTTTTTTATATCGTCACCCAAAATCCAAAGGGCCGTAAAGATAGAAATACATACGCTTGTGAGCTCTAGACTTCTATCAAAAAAAAGTTAAACTAGTTTATTTGCATAAAACAGTTACATAAAAACAAAAACGCGTTGGTGGCATAAAATTGGTTAATTTTGAACTTTTAAGCGTGTTGTGTATTTTTCACAGTTATCAGCTGACAATATAAGAATAAACGAATACAAGGTTTGTTCAGTAACTTAAAATTGTTACAAATTTGTAACAATTGTTACTGGAAAAGTGTTCATTAACTCAAAAAATTTGCAACGAGAGTGTGTCGGAAGAGAGTAATTAATTAGGTTTTTTCAATAAGTTTATTTGCAGAAACTTGTAACGAGAGAGTAAAAGAAATTTTTTGCACAATTTCTCTGAAAAATGCTCAAAAGTAAATGAAATCAAGCTAAAATAGTGCTGTAATATATAGGTTTATAAATTCCTTTTCGAAGTATACTTTGCATTCTTTCATTATGTTAACATTCATAGCCATAGCCATTGTCGAGCTCGCACTAAGTATTCAACCATTTCAGCATCGTTATCACTTTACGAATCACTCGATGAATCAAAAAATTACCAAAGCTATTCCAGGAGTTTACTGTTGCTTAAACTGCAAGTACTTACTGTCAAACGTATTAAAACTTATTAGTTATTAATTAAAAAAAACTATTTTAATTTATAGAAATTATCTCCATTTGCTTCAACATCCTCTAATCCTGATGTACTACATCTCGCGTCTTTTATTTCAATATCTTTCGACATCTTCTTTTGGTGCTGTTGATCCTAAGTTAATCACAATTTTGTTTTCTATACATTATATGCGTTAACTGTGTATCAGCTTTAACATATTTTATTGAAATTTTTAAAAGTTTTGTAATTCTTTCCACCCCTTTAATTACTTTTTCGTACATTGACTCAACTATGAAACGACAAAAGGGTTTAACAGCGAGGGGTACTAACTGGTCTATTTACTTTGCGCTTTGGTCTTAGATACAATCAGTGATTTTTTTGTGGAAATGTTGAGGATGATCGGTTCTGCACGACCTATGCTGAAACATCTGAACATGTACAGTTATCTCGTCTCAGAGAATGATGTTCCTGGGGGATGCTGTGGTGACTCCGAAAGAGGTATTTCTTCTCTAACCAAATATGATTACTGGCTTTATTCTCAGCCTTAATCTAATGTGGTGAACTTTTGTGGCTGCACAAAAAATTCTTTGGGTTGCGGTGAAAATTCATTAGGTGGCCCTAAACAACTTTAACAAGAGTAATGGAACAAATGTTTTAGTTTGATTGGGATGATTTTGTTTCTGAGGTAGAACCTGAAATACCATTGATAAAAATTCCTGCCGACGAAGCAAACATTTCTGATCATGTTTTTAAAGAGTATTGAGCTGCTCAAAGAATTAAAAATTGAGGCGTAGACATGGAGGAAATAGACATTACAATCTCTGACGATTCTAAAATTAAGATAGAGTTTATAAAAATGGACCAAAAACACTTAAAATGGAGAAAAGTGTGGAATAATCCTATGGAAGATGTTGTTGAAGTATAAATCCCTTGGAATAATTCAGAACACATAAGATATTAAGAAATATATAAATTTATTATTTTCTTCTAATTAAAAAATTGACCTTTTTACCTCGTTTATGCCTAAGAACTACGTATATTTCCTAAGAACTACGCTTCGAATGTAAGTTTAATTTATGGTCCCAAATGTAGTTGGAAACAAATTTAAAAAAAAATATAACTGCCCTCCCTGCATGAGAGGGTTAAGAACTTGTAAGTAAAAAACTTTTTTTACTCTCTCGTTGCAAGTTTCTGCAAGTAAAGTTATTGAACATACCTAATAATTTGTCAATGTGTGTAACTTGTAATTCTTCATGCGCGTACCCTTTTAAACGCCTGATCGTTGTCGGCAAATTAACGCGTGTTGTGTGCTTCTTCCTTAAGCAACACAAAATTTAAAATCGTTTTTTTGATTGATTATGATGTAACCAGCAACAATACATCATAACGATATGCAGTTACTGTATAGATACCGTATAAAAAAAATTTTGACCCAACAAATTTTTTGTACGAACCGTATTCAAGCTTTAGACGACCAAACTGAGTTGAGTTGAGTTGAAAACGACAATAGGGGCAAAGAAAATGTTTGCTTTAGTCTATTATTTATTTATTTATTTATTCTGCCAATAAGCCATTTTACTCCTTAGGTATTTTACCTGAGGAAGTTGGGTATCATTTGGCTATTTATGCGATTAGGATGGCATGAGTCTTTACGCAGAGTGAGCATATTTCTGTTCATAGACGTGACTTACAACCAAAATAACCAAAAATTGCCCTTTTTCCATTTTGGTTGCTGTCTTTCTTGAAGTTTAAAATAAAGGTAATTTTATCTTTAAATATTTATTACTCAGGCTCTAATTCGTTGTATAATTTAAACAACTTGGGACTTTTATTTGGGCTGTATTTTTTGCTGTTCGGGTTATCGTAATGGATGCATTCTTCGTCACCAGTAATAATGTTTGTACTAAAATTTTGGTTATTTAATTATTTATAGATATTATATTTTACAAATTTATTTGTTAAATGAATTAAATAAAAGGAGCGTGGTAAATAGACCATTATATGATTTATTTTGTATTTGAAAGCTTTTAAGACACTCCATAACCACCCTCCAAACTCAAATGATGACCGTTAACAAAACTGGATTGATCACTAAGCAAAAATATAATTGCATTTACGACTTCATGTACTTCGCAAAATCTGCCCAGAGGTATACGATCGGTTATGGCCTTAGCCTTTTCTGGATCACTCCAAATTTTACGGCCCATATCTGTTAAAACTACAGTGGGATTGACAGAGTTAACACGTATCTTACATGGTCCCAATTCTAAAGCAAACGAACGCGTTAAAGCATCCACGGCAGCTTTAGTAGCACTATAGACTGAAAGGCCTGGGAAGGTATGAAGGGACGTCACAGATGAAACCAAAACCACACTAGAACTCTCCTTTAATTTAGGCAGTAGTGTTTGGGTTACATTAAAAGTTGCTTTGATATTGACATTAAAAGTGTCATCAAAGTCTTGTTCGCTAAAATCCCAAAAAGGTTTTGAAATTGCTATGCCGGCATTATTGACTAGACCATCTAGTTCAGGTACGCATTCTAATTCCTGACGCACTCGTTGCCAATCTGTCAAATCAACATTTATTGTTTCTATTGTAGGCTGGTCTTTTTTTAAATCATTTAGATTTTCAGCATTTTTATCTAGAGCAAATACACATGCCTCTGACGCTGCCAATTTTTTACATAAAGCATTGCCAAAACCCGCTCCAGCACCTGTGACCAAAATAGTCTTACTTTTCAGAAACGCATACATCTTCCAATGGGTTTTCTTTGCGTTTTTCACGAAATGTTATATGTAATAGATGATAATATTTGTAAGATATTTTGCTTTATTATTCTGCTTTTTTTGAGTAGAATTAAATTGATTCAATTATTTTACAGAGTTTTTGGTGACATACATATGTATGTATAAAGTTTTCTAATCAGTACGAATTTTAATTATTTTTGGTTACTTTTTTATTTAAAATTTTGTTTTTAAAGTTGTTTTCAAATTTGGCTGGCTATCCGAAGTGGGCTTATTGCATTGCATTTTAATGCATTATCATATCTATTATCACTAAACGGCTTAGCATTAATGCAGCAATATTGCAGCCACCACTAGTGGCGGATGAAAATAATTAACCACTAACATTTATTTTTACTTCAATTTTACTGGTAATGCAGAGTGCATTATGATTGACTTAAGCTATGTATATATGTAATAGTATCATGTCTGCGTATGAAAGTATATGACAGTTCATTCCTTTATGAAAACGATGGTGGAACTGAGACAGTGGAACTGAATTTACATTCCACTATAGTACCAATGGATATATAGTCCATTACCACTAATCATTCATAATTAGTGCACTTAATTTCCTCTTCTACTAAAATCGTTCCATTTGGTGCACTAAATTTTCACTACCACTGAATATTAGTGGCGATAATGCACTATTTTTTCCACTACCATTAAAAGTAGTGGAAAATGAAATCCAGTGCAATAAACACAACTCTGCTGGCTACAACCATAATTATAATCGGCATAACCAAAATTCAACTGATCGATTACGGCAATTTATTACAACTAATCGATTACACTGTTGTTGATAGGGATAATTGGTTGCATTGCAACTATAGGGTTGCGTTATATCACGTTTCATTTGAGCTTAAAGAACTGTTTTTATTTAATATGTGAATTGAAATGTCCACTTTTAAATTCGTGTTCGTTTGATACAATTAAAAAAATGTTGCCCAAAATGTATGAATGTTTTCAATTTACAAAAATATGCATATACCAGTTATCGGTGTTATTTTGTATATATTCACCATTTGAATGATCGCCTAATGTTAACTATTTGGTAAAAAGGCTTCCAATCAAAAATAAAATATTGATTATTACTAATTATAAATAAATGCTGATCACAGCAGATACAAAAAACTAAGTTCGAGATTAAAACGAAAATAATAATTTAGTAGTTTAATAATTAAAAAAAAGTTAAATTCATGGTTATTACGCATAAATTTCAAGGTAACATTAACAAACACAAACTGCATTTGGGTGATTTAAAAATTAACAATTTTTAGTACTTCACGAATTGTACCAGTGCAAAGGAAACTAGAAATATGTATTTTCATGTCTTTTCTTATGCATCTAATCAAGTCGAATTTAAATATTGTCCATTTCATAGATTGTTATAAATTTTGGAATCGATTTGTTATTTCAGTTGTTTGCATATTTCAGTTTTAAGAGCATGTTTTTGAATTTTTTTTTCATATTTAAAGAGAATTTTAAACCTTTTTAGCGTATATTTTGATTTCTTGTGCTCTAAATATAGACAAAGAACTGATGCCACTGAAAAATTATAGCAAATGTTGTTTTAGGTGTTCTACATTGTGACAAAGTCAAAATTTTTAATCAATACAGTTGTTTTGGACAAAACCAATCACTTCACAATTGCACAACTTCCTGACGTTTCGTTAAATATATTGGACGTAAATTAAAATAAAACATGATTTTAGTGATAGACGCTGCTACCATTAAGGTGTCTTACCCTAAACTAACACATGTTACTTGCATTGCTCATAGACTGAGTTGCTTATGTGAAAATATTGAAGATTAGTACGAAAACGTAAACAAAGTTAATTCAAATGTGCAGACTACGCTTACAATTGCGAAAAGATCTTAGGCATTCTTAGCATTCTTAAAAAGTGTGCAAAATGCAAAAGATCAACCAAACAATATAAATATAAAAAGTAAACTGATTTCTATTGCTGCAAGCTTCGGAAAGAAAAGTTCCTAAGACGGTTTAGAATATTGGCAAGATTGTAATACAAAACTGAATATCAAAACTAAGCTCTACCAGATTATGGCAAAAAAGGGAAGCACTTGATGTAGTAATATTTTTATGTCAACATTTAACAAATTATCTTAAAGTATCATTAAATCAAATTTAAAAATATGATCTTAAGAAATTTTTACTTTGAAATATGCCGCCATTAAGTCAGTGGACATTGACATTTTCAATGTATAAAGGTTTGCTTGATAGACAAAGCTTTACATTTGAAAATTTAGGTCAATGTTTTGTTGTTTATTTTAACAACAAATTGCATGCCAATACAAACATTTTTTATTTGACCAGAAATTTAGAGAAATGTATTCAGAACTTTTTAGATATTGAAGAGCAATTTTTGGTTTTTAAACTGTTATATTCTTGTATTGTTTTTTGTAGTGTTGTACAAGTAAACCTTTTTTTCTATTAACAAAGAGGAAATTTTTGTTTTTTAGATAATATTTTTAAATTTAAAGACCGTATTTTCGGATTTTTACTGCTTATTTTATGCGCATAAAACATTTTTTAAGAGCATATTTCTGGTTTATCTGATTATTATACTCTCTGTCTGATGTTTTTATTTCTTCAACGTAATTGAACAATAACAATAAATACTCACATCTAACGTCCAAAAAAAAAAAAAAAAAACAGCATTTTGAAATATACATACAGTGGCACTGAAAAGTCTTATAATAAAATATTAGAAAACTTTAAAATGATTTATGTAAGAAATTAGTGTAAAATGATAGAATTTTAAGAATAAAGGATAAAAGTTTTGACTTTGTTGATAATCTGAATTTATTTGTTACACAAATACGAAAAATCCAATATGGGGACACAGAAAAGTCTACATACTACTAAATTAGTATGCCAATATTTGCAACCAGGCATGATAACTCATAATAATATACAGTTATTTCTATAATCTTGAATATTTGTTTAAACAAGTTATTAGTTCTGCAAACATGAGTGAAAAGGGCAAGCAAACTTCTTTAGAACTACGAATGCTTATTGCCAAATACTATAATGACGGAAAATCTCTACGGGAAATTGGTGTATTAGTTGGACGGTCGAAAGCAACTATACAAACAATAATAAGAAATTATAAAGAGACCAATTGCCTTGAAAGTAAGGCAAGAAGCGGACGTCCACCTAAAGTAACATCCCATATAAAAGGACAGATTCTTGGGGAAATTAAAAAAATCCAAGAAACGCAGCAATAGAAATTGCAAAACACTTAGAAACAAATGATATTGTTAAAATTCACCCAGAAACAGTGAGAAGTGTACTGAGGAATTTCGGGTTTCATAGTCGTGTGCCCAGGAAAAAGCCATACATCAGCGATATCAACAAAACAAAACGTATAGAATTTGCCAATGCTTACATTGAAAAGAAAAACTCTTTCTGGGCCAATACTTTGTTCAGCGACGAAAGCCAGTTCAATCTATTCGGAAGTGATGGCAGACAGAAAGTTTGGCGTAAAAAAAATGATGAACTATCACAAAAAAATTTACTACCAACCGTGAAACATGGTGGTGGTAATGTCATGGCCTGGGGTTGCATGTCAGCGGCGGGCGTGGGCAATTTAGTATTTATAGAGACTACTATGGACCGATTTGTTTATTTAAATCTCCTTAAAGACAATTTGAAGCAGTCTGCTGAAAAACTGGGGCTTAATAATGGCTGGTACTTCCAACAAGACAACGACCCCAAGCATACTGCTGGGGTTGTAAGAGAGTGGCTGTTATATAATGTGCCCCACCAACTGCATTCTCCACCTCAATCTCCCGATTTAAATCCGATTTATGGGATGAATTAGACCGCAGGATTCAAAAAAGGAATATAAAAAATAAACAGGATCTCAAGAATGCTCTAACTGATGAATGGAATCGAATTCCGAGAGAAGTTACAGAAAATTTGGTGCTTTCTATGAAGAAAAAGGTGGACCCACCAAGTATTAACAAAAGTGAAGGAATTAGAATTAAAATATGAAATACTGTTATTTTTTATATAGTATGTTGACTTTTCTGTGTGTTGTTTTGAATTTGATTTTTTTATTAATTATTATTAGCCGTGCTTATTGTTAGTTTATTTAATTAAAACAAATTTCTGTTGGTTCCTTACGTTACTCAAAATTGAAATAACTTAGGTGGTATTTAGACTTTTCTGTGTCACTGTATGTACTTATAATCAGGTAAGTTCTGTAAACCGAAATCGAGTGAAATTGCAATCGAATCGAAACTTTAAATTGCTACAATTTTCAAATCGGACAAGATTTTGAACTTTTCTTAATTAATTCGCATAATTACCTTTAAAAACTTTAATTTCAAGCTTTTCACTTTTTATCTTCCTCGTTTTTGGTTTACAGAACATAAGTGAATAAGTCCAGACAGTGCTAGACAAAAGAAAATTTGTTGTTATACGGTTGTTGCAAACATTTACGTGTTATCTATTTCTCTGTTGTTTGGCCAAGAGAACAATGGCCCTTATAAAGTTTGGCGTATTTGTATCGTATTTCACATTTTTGTCTTATTATCATTTTCAACACAACTCAACTTAATTTGGTCACCTGAAGCTGGATTCACCCAAATTTGTGCGGATAGTTTTTTATATCGTCACCCAAAATCCAAAAGACCGTAAACGCGTTGGTGGCATAAAATTGGTTCATTTTGAACTTTTTAGCGTGTTGTGTATTTTTCACAGTTATCAGCTGACAATATAAGAATAAACGAATACAAGGTTTGTTTAGTAACTTAAAATTGTTACAAATTTGTAACAATTGTTACTGGAAAAGTGTTCATTAACTCAAAAAATTTGCAACGAGAGAGTGTCGGAAGAGAGTAATTAATTAGGTTTTTTCAATAAGTTTATTTGCAGAAACTTGTAACGAGAGAGTAAAAAAAATTTTTTGCACAATTTCTCTCAAAAATGCTCAAAAGTAAATGAAATCAAGCTAAAATAGTGCTGTAATACATAGATTTATAGATTCCTTTTCGAAGTATATTTTGCATTCTTTCATTATGTTAAAATTCAGAGCCAACGTTTGTTGAGCTCGCATTAAGTATTCAACCATTTCAGCATCGTTATCACTTTACGAATCACCCGATGAATCAAAAAATTACCAAAGCTATTCCAGGAGTTTACTGTTGCTTAAACTGCAAGTACTTACTGTCAAACGTATTAAAACTTATTAGTTATTAATTAAAAAAAAACTATTTTAATTTAAAGAAATTATCTCCATTTGCTGCAACATCCTCTAATCCTGATGTACTACATCCCGCGTCATTTATTTCAATATCTTTCGACATCTTCTTTTGGTGCTGTTGATCCTAAGTTAATCACAATTTTGTTTTCTATACATTATATGCGTTAACTGTGTATCAGCTTTAACATATTTTATTGAAATTTTTAAAAGTTTTGTAATTCTTTCCACCCCTTTAATTACTTTTTCGTACATTGAGTCAACTATGTTTAACAGTGAGTGAAATAGACGCTTTCTCTCAGTATATCTAGAAGGCTATCGCAGGGGTACTAACGGGTCTATTTACTTTGCGCTGTGGTCTTAGATACCATCAGTGATTTTTTTGTGGAAATGTTGAGGATGATCGGTTCTGCACGACCTATGCTGAAACATCTGAACATGTACAGTTATCTCGTCTGAGAGAATGAGGTTCCTGGGGGATGCTGTGGTGACTCCGAAAGAGGTATTTCTTCTCTAACCAAATATGATTACTGGCTTTATTCTCAGCCTTAATCTAATGTGGTGAACTTTTGTGGCTGCACAAAAAATTCTTTGGGTTGCGGTGAAAATTCATTAGGAAAATTCATTGGAACAAATGTTTTAGTTTGATTGGGATGATTTTGTTTCTGAGGCAGAACCTGAAATACCATTGATAAAAATTCCTGCCGACGAAGCAAACATTTCTGATCATGTTTTTAAAGAGCGTTGAGCTGCTCAAAGAATTAAAAATTGAGGCATAGACATGGAGGAAATAGACATTACAATCTCTGACGATTCTAAAATTAAGATAGAGTTTATAAAAATGGACCAAAAACACTTAAAATGGAGAAAAGTGTGGAATAATCCTATGGAAGATGTTGTTGAAGTATAAATCCCTTGGAATAATTCAGAATATATAAGATATTAAAAAATATATATAAATTTATTATTTTCTTCTAATTAAAAAATTTACCTTTTTACCTCGTTTATGCCTAAGAACTACGTATATTTCTTAAGAACTACGCTTCGAATGTAAGTTTAATTTTTGGTCCCAAATGTAGTTGGAAACAAATTTAAAAAAATTATAACTGCCCTCCCTGCATGAGAGGGTTAAGAACTTGTAAGTAAAAAACTTTTTTTACTCTCTCGTTGCAAGTTTCTGCAAGTAAAGTTATTGAACATACCTAATAATTTGTCAATGTGTGTAACTTGTAATTCTTCATGCGTGTACCCTTTTAAACGCATGATAGTTGTCGGCAAATTAACGCGTGTTGTGTGCTTCTTCCTTAAGCAACACAAAATTTAAAATCGTTTTTTTGATTGATTATGATGTAACCAGCAACAATACATCATAACGATATGCAGTTACTGTATAGATACCGTATAAAAAAAATTTTGACCCAACAAATTTTTTGTACGAACCGTATTCAAGCTTTAGACGACCAAACTGAGTTGAGTTGAGTTGAGAACGACAATAGGAGCAAAGAAAATGTTTGCTTTAGTCTATTAAAAAAGACTACGACTTAACAACTATAATTTTCCTCCCTTTTTTGAGGAGTGTAAAAACGATCTTATAGGGTGTTGCGGGCCAGTAGATTTGGATGCATTTCAAACCTTTAGCAAATTTAGATCGTTTAGATCGTTTTGAGTGTTTGAGTTTTTAATATACTAGGTTATATCGCTGCAATCGAAGCTAAGGGTAGAGTTTCTGCCAATAAGCCAATACTCCTTAGGTATTTGACCTGAGAAAGTTGGGTATCATTTGGCTATTTATGCAATTAGGATGGCATGAGTCTTTACGCAGAGTGAGCACATTTCTGTTCATAGACGTGACTTCCATAACGCTACAACCAAAATAACCAAAAATTGACTTTTTTCCATTTTGGTTGCTGTCTTTCTTGAAGTTTAAAATAAAGGTAATTTTATCTTTAAATATTTATTACTCAGGCTCTAATTCGTTGTATAATTTAAACAACTTGGGACTTTTGTTTTGGCTTTAGTAGTGAAACAATATTGATTAGCGTTAGGAAAGACCTTTTTCATATTTTGGTAAACATATGGTTCGAAACAAATGTTAGTCGGACGGATAATGTGTGGACTATAAAGCGGGTAAGGCGAAACTTTCGAACCACTATTTTATAGTTTTAGCTTGCCTTGCAACATCTGTTATGATAAAATATAACGGCTACAAGTCTGGTCTAATATTTTTTGCTCTTCGGGTTATCGTAGTGGATGCATTCTTCGTCACCAGTAATAATGTTTGTAATAAAATTTTGGTTATTTCTTTATTTATAGATATTATATTTTACAAATTTATTTGTTAAATGAATTAAATAAAAGGAGCGTGGTAAATAGACCATATGCTCTCGCGTTCATTATATGATTTATTTTGTATTTGAAAGCTTTTAAGACACTCCATAACCACCCTCCAAACTCAAATGATGGCCGTTAACAAAACTGGATTGATCACTAAGCAAAAATATAATTGCATTTACGACTTCATGTACTTCGCAAAATCTGCCCAGAGGTATACGATCGGTTATGGCCTTAGCCTTTTCTGGATCACTCCAAAGTTTACGGCCCATATCTGTTAAGACTACAGTGGGATTGACAGAGTTAACACGTATCTTACATGGTCCCAATTCTAAAGCAAACGAACGCGTTAAAGCATCCACGGCAGCTTTAGTAGCACTATAGACTGAAAGGCCTGGGAAGGTATGGAGGGCCGACACAGATGAAACCAAAACCACACTAGACCTCTCCTTTAATTTGGGCAGTAGAGTTTGGGTTACATTAAAAATTGCTTTGACATTGACATTAAAAGTGTCATCAAAGTCTTGTTCGCTAAGATCCCAAAAAGGTTTTGAAATTGCTATGCCGGCATTATTGACTAGACCATCTAGTTCAGGTACGCATTCTAATTCCTGACGCACTCGTTGCCAATCTGTCAAATCAACATTTATTGTTTCTATTGTAGGCTGGTCTTTTTTTAAATCATTTAGATTTTCAGCATTTTTATCTAGAGCAAATACACATGCCTCTGACGCTGCCAATTTTTTACATAAAGCATTGCCAAAACCCGCTCCAGCACCTGTGACCAAAATAGTCTTACTTTTCAGAAACGCATACATCTTCCAATGGGTTTTCTTTGCGTTTTTCACGAAATGTTATATGTAATAGATGATAATATTTGTAAGATATTTTGCTTTATTATTCTGCTTTTTTTGAGTAGAATTAAATTGATTCAATTATTTTACAGAGTTTTTGGTGACATACATATGTATGTATAAAGTTTTCTAATCAGTACGAATTTTAATTATTTTTGGTTACTTTTTTATTTAAAATTTTGTTTTTAAAGTTGTTTTCAAATTTGGCTGGCTATCCGAAGTGGGCTTATTGCATTGCATTTTAATGCATTATCATATCTATTATCACTAAACGGCTTAGCATTAATGCAGCAATATTGCAGCCACCACTAGTGGCGGATGAAAATAATTAACCACTAACATTTATTTTTACTTCAATTTTACTGGTAATGCAGAGTGCATTATGATTGACTTAAGCTATGTATATATGTAATAGTATCATGTCTGCGTATGAAAGTATATGACAGTTCATTCCTTTATGAAAACGATGGTGGAACTGAGACAGTGGAACTGAATTTACATTCCACTATAGTACCAATGGATATATAGTCCATTACCACTAATCATTCATAATTAGTGCACTTAATTTCCTCTTCTACTAAAATCGTTCCATTTGGTGCACTAAATTTTCACTACCACTGAATATTAGTGGCGATAATGCACTATTTTTTCCACTACCATTAAAAGTAGTGGAAAATGAAATCCAGTGCAATAAACACAACTCTGCTGGCTACAACCATAATTATAATCGGCATAACCAAAATTCAACTGATCGATTACGGCAATTTATTACAACTAATCGATTACACTGTTGTTGATAGGGATAATTGGTTGCATTGCAACTATAGGGTTGCGTTATATCACGTTTCATTTGAGCTTAAAGAACTGTTTTTATTTAATATGTGAATTGAAATGTCCACTTTTAAATTCGTGTTCGTTTGATACAATTAAAAAAATGTTGCCCAAAATGTATGAATGTTTTCAATTTACAAAAATATGCATATACCAGTTATCGGTGTTATTTTGTATATATTCACCATTTGAATGATCGCCTAATGTTAACTATTTGGTAAAAAGGCTTCCAATCAAAAATAAAATATTGATTATTACTAATTATAAATAAATGCTGATCACAGCAGATACAAAAAACTAAGTTCGAGATTAAAACGAAAATAATAATTTAGTAGTTTAATAATTAAAAAAAAGTTAAATTCATGGTTATTACGCATAAATTTCAAGGTAACATTAACAAACACAAACTGCATTTGGGTGATTTAAAAATTAACAATTTTTAGTACTTCACGAATTGTACCAGTGCAAAGGAAACTAGAAATATGTATTTTCATGTCTTTTCTTATGCATCTAATCAAGTCGAATTTAAATATTGTCCATTTCATAGATTGTTATAAATTTTGGAATCGATTTGTTATTTCAGTTGTTTGCATATTTCAGTTTTAAGAGCATGTTTTTGAATTTTTTTTTCATATTTAAAGAGAATTTTAAACCTTTTTAGCGTATATTTTGATTTCTTGTGCTCTAAATATAGACAAAGAACTGATGCCACTGAAAAATTATAGCAAATGTTGTTTTAGGTGTTCTACATTGTGACAAAGTCAAAATTTTTAATCAATACAGTTGTTTTGGACAAAACCAATCACTTCACAATTGCACAACTTCCTGACGTTTCGTTAAATATATTGGACGTAAATTAAAATAAAACATGATTTTAGTGATAGACGCTGCTACCATTAAGGTGTCTTACCCTAAACTAACACATGTTACTTGCATTGCTCATAGACTGAGTTGCTTATGTGAAAATATTGAAGATTAGTACGAAAACGTAAACAAAGTTAATTCAAATGTGCAGACTACGCTTACAATTGCGAAAAGATCTTAGGCATTCTTAGCATTCTTAAAAAGTGTGCAAAATGCAAAAGATCAACCAAACAATATAAATATAAAAAGTAAACTGATTTCTATTGCTGCAAGCTTCGGAAAGAAAAGTTCCTAAGACGGTTTAGAATATTGGCAAGATTGTAATACAAAACTGAATATCAAAACTAAGCTCTACCAGATTATGGCAAAAAAGGGAAGCACTTGATGTAGTAATATTTTTATGTCAACATTTAACAAATTATCTTAAAGTATCATTAAATCAAATTTAAAAATATGATCTTAAGAAATTTTTACTTTGAAATATGCCGCCATTAAGTCAGTGGACATTGACATTTTCAATGTATAAAGGTTTGCTTGATAGACAAAGCTTTACATTTGAAAATTTAGGTCAATGTTTTGTTGTTTATTTTAACAACAAATTGCATGCCAATACAAACATTTTTTATTTGACCAGAAATTTAGAGAAATGTATTCAGAACTTTTTAGATATTGAAGAGCAATTTTTGGTTTTTAAACTGTTATATTCTTGTATTGTTTTTTGTAGTGTTGTACAAGTAAACCTTTTTTTCTATTAACAAAGAGGAAATTTTTGTTTTTTAGATAATATTTTTAAATTTAAAGACCGTATTTTCGGATTTTTACTGCTTATTTTATGCGCATAAAACATTTTTTAAGAGCATATTTCTGGTTTATCTGATTATTATACTCTCTGTCTGATGTTTTTATTTCTTCAACGTAATTGAACAATAACAATAAATACTCACATCTAACGTCCAAAAAAAAAAAAAAAAACAGCATTTTGAAATATACATACAGTGGCACTGAAAAGTCTTATAATAAAATATTAGAAAACTTTAAAATGATTTATGTAAGAAATTAGTGTAAAATGATAGAATTTTAAGAATAAAGGATAAAAGTTTTGACTTTGTTGATAATCTGAATTTATTTGTTACACAAATACGAAAAATCCAATATGGGGACACAGAAAAGTCTACATACTACTAAATTAGTATGCCAATATTTGCAACCAGGCATGATAACTCATAATAATATACAGTTATTTCTATAATCTTGAATATTTGTTTAAACAAGTTATTAGTTCTGCAAACATGAGTGAAAAGGGCAAGCAAACTTCTTTAGAACTACGAATGCTTATTGCCAAATACTATAATGACGGAAAATCTCTACGGGAAATTGGTGTATTAGTTGGACGGTCGAAAGCAACTATACAAACAATAATAAGAAATTATAAAGAGACCAATTGCCTTGAAAGTAAGGCAAGAAGCGGACGTCCACCTAAAGTAACATCCCATATAAAAGGACAGATTCTTGGGGAAATTAAAAAAATCCAAGAAACGCAGCAATAGAAATTGCAAAACACTTAGAAACAAATGATATTGTTAAAATTCACCCAGAAACAGTGAGAAGTGTACTGAGGAATTTCGGGTTTCATAGTCGTGTGCCCAGGAAAAAGCCATACATCAGCGATATCAACAAAACAAAACGTATAGAATTTGCCAATGCTTACATTGAAAAGAAAAACTCTTTCTGGGCCAATACTTTGTTCAGCGACGAAAGCCAGTTCAATCTATTCGGAAGTGATGGCAGACAGAAAGTTTGGCGTAAAAAAAATGATGAACTATCACAAAAAAATTTACTACCAACCGTGAAACATGGTGGTGGTAATGTCATGGCCTGGGGTTGCATGTCAGCGGCGGGCGTGGGCAATTTAGTATTTATAGAGACTACTATGGACCGATTTGTTTATTTAAATCTCCTTAAAGACAATTTGAAGCAGTCTGCTGAAAAACTGGGGCTTAATAATGGCTGGTACTTCCAACAAGACAACGACCCCAAGCATACTGCTGGGGTTGTAAGAGAGTGGCTGTTATATAATGTGCCCCACCAACTGCATTCTCCACCTCAATCTCCCGATTTAAATCCGATTTATGGGATGAATTAGACCGCAGGATTCAAAAAAGGAATATAAAAAATAAACAGGATCTCAAGAATGCTCTAACTGATGAATGGAATCGAATTCCGAGAGAAGTTACAGAAAATTTGGTGCTTTCTATGAAGAAAAAGGTGGACCCACCAAGTATTAACAAAAGTGAAGGAATTAGAATTAAAATATGAAATACTGTTATTTTTTATATAGTATGTTGACTTTTCTGTGTGTTGTTTTGAATTTGATTTTTTTATTAATTATTATTAGCCGTGCTTATTGTTAGTTTATTTAATTAAAACAAATTTCTGTTGGTTCCTTACGTTACTCAAAATTGAAATAACTTAGGTGGTATTTAGACTTTTCTGTGTCACTGTATGTACTTATAATCAGGTAAGTTCTGTAAACCGAAATCGAGTGAAATTGCAATCGAATCGAAACTTTAAATTGCTACAATTTTCAAATCGGACAAGATTTTGAACTTTTCTTAATTAATTCGCATAATTACCTTTAAAAACTTTAATTTCAAGCTTTTCACTTTTTATCTTCCTCGTTTTTGGTTTACAGAACATAAGTGAATAAGTCCAGACAGTGCTAGACAAAAGAAAATTTGTTGTTATACGGTTGTTGCAAACATTTACGTGTTATCTATTTCTCTGTTGTTTGGCCAAGAGAACAATGGCCCTTATAAAGTTTGGCGTATTTGTATCGTATTTCACATTTTTGTCTTATTATCATTTTCAACACAACTCAACTTAATTTGGTCACCTGAAGCTGGATTCACCCAAATTTGTGCGGATAGTTTTTTATATCGTCACCCAAAATCCAAAAGACCGTAAACGCGTTGGTGGCATAAAATTGGTTCATTTTGAACTTTTTAGCGTGTTGTGTATTTTTCACAGTTATCAGCTGACAATATAAGAATAAACGAATACAAGGTTTGTTTAGTAACTTAAAATTGTTACAAATTTGTAACAATTGTTACTGGAAAAGTGTTCATTAACTCAAAAAATTTGCAACGAGAGAGTGTCGGAAGAGAGTAATTAATTAGGTTTTTTCAATAAGTTTATTTGCAGAAACTTGTAACGAGAGAGTAAAAAAAATTTTTTGCACAATTTCTCTCAAAAATGCTCAAAAGTAAATGAAATCAAGCTAAAATAGTGCTGTAATACATAGATTTATAGATTCCTTTTCGAAGTATATTTTGCATTCTTTCATTATGTTAAAATTCAGAGCCAACGTTTGTTGAGCTCGCATTAAGTATTCAACCATTTCAGCATCGTTATCACTTTACGAATCACCCGATGAATCAAAAAATTACCAAAGCTATTCCAGGAGTTTACTGTTGCTTAAACTGCAAGTACTTACTGTCAAACGTATTAAAACTTATTAGTTATTAATTAAAAAAAAACTATTTTAATTTAAAGAAATTATCTCCATTTGCTGCAACATCCTCTAATCCTGATGTACTACATCCCGCGTCATTTATTTCAATATCTTTCGACATCTTCTTTTGGTGCTGTTGATCCTAAGTTAATCACAATTTTGTTTTCTATACATTATATGCGTTAACTGTGTATCAGCTTTAACATATTTTATTGAAATTTTTAAAAGTTTTGTAATTCTTTCCACCCCTTTAATTACTTTTTCGTACATTGAGTCAACTATGTTTAACAGTGAGTGAAATAGACGCTTTCTCTCAGTATATCTAGAAGGCTATCGCAGGGGTACTAACGGGTCTATTTACTTTGCGCTGTGGTCTTAGATACCATCAGTGATTTTTTTGTGGAAATGTTGAGGATGATCGGTTCTGCACGACCTATGCTGAAACATCTGAACATGTACAGTTATCTCGTCTGAGAGAATGAGGTTCCTGGGGGATGCTGTGGTGACTCCGAAAGAGGTATTTCTTCTCTAACCAAATATGATTACTGGCTTTATTCTCAGCCTTAATCTAATGTGGTGAACTTTTGTGGCTGCACAAAAAATTCTTTGGGTTGCGGTGAAAATTCATTAGGAAAATTCATTGGAACAAATGTTTTAGTTTGATTGGGATGATTTTGTTTCTGAGGCAGAACCTGAAATACCATTGATAAAAATTCCTGCCGACGAAGCAAACATTTCTGATCATGTTTTTAAAGAGCGTTGAGCTGCTCAAAGAATTAAAAATTGAGGCATAGACATGGAGGAAATAGACATTACAATCTCTGACGATTCTAAAATTAAGATAGAGTTTATAAAAATGGACCAAAAACACTTAAAATGGAGAAAAGTGTGGAATAATCCTATGGAAGATGTTGTTGAAGTATAAATCCCTTGGAATAATTCAGAATATATAAGATATTAAAAAATATATATAAATTTATTATTTTCTTCTAATTAAAAAATTTACCTTTTTACCTCGTTTATGCCTAAGAACTACGTATATTTCTTAAGAACTACGCTTCGAATGTAAGTTTAATTTTTGGTCCCAAATGTAGTTGGAAACAAATTTAAAAAAATTATAACTGCCCTCCCTGCATGAGAGGGTTAAGAACTTGTAAGTAAAAAACTTTTTTTACTCTCTCGTTGCAAGTTTCTGCAAGTAAAGTTATTGAACATACCTAATAATTTGTCAATGTGTGTAACTTGTAATTCTTCATGCGTGTACCCTTTTAAACGCATGATAGTTGTCGGCAAATTAACGCGTGTTGTGTGCTTCTTCCTTAAGCAACACAAAATTTAAAATCGTTTTTTTGATTGATTATGATGTAACCAGCAACAATACATCATAACGATATGCAGTTACTGTATAGATACCGTATAAAAAAAATTTTGACCCAACAAATTTTTTGTACGAACCGTATTCAAGCTTTAGACGACCAAACTGAGTTGAGTTGAGTTGAGAACGACAATAGGAGCAAAGAAAATGTTTGCTTTAGTCTATTAAAAAAGACTACGACTTAACAACTATAATTTTCCTCCCTTTTTTGAGGAGTGTAAAAACGATCTTATAGGGTGTTGCGGGCCAGTAGATTTGGATGCATTTCAAACCTTTAGCAAATTTAGATCGTTTAGATCGTTTTGAGTGTTTGAGTTTTTAATATACTAGGTTATATCGCTGCAATCGAAGCTAAGGGTAGAGTTTCTGCCAATAAGCCAATACTCCTTAGGTATTTGACCTGAGAAAGTTGGGTATCATTTGGCTATTTATGCAATTAGGATGGCATGAGTCTTTACGCAGAGTGAGCACATTTCTGTTCATAGACGTGACTTCCATAACGCTACAACCAAAATAACCAAAAATTGACTTTTTTCCATTTTGGTTGCTGTCTTTCTTGAAGTTTAAAATAAAGGTAATTTTATCTTTAAATATTTATTACTCAGGCTCTAATTCGTTGTATAATTTAAACAACTTGGGACTTTTGTTTTGGCTTTAGTAGTGAAACAATATTGATTAGCGTTAGGAAAGACCTTTTTCATATTTTGGTAAACATATGGTTCGAAACAAATGTTAGTCGGACGGATAATGTGTGGACTATAAAGCGGGTAAGGCGAAACTTTCGAACCACTATTTTATAGTTTTAGCTTGCCTTGCAACATCTGTTATGATAAAATATAACGGCTACAAGTCTGGTCTAATATTTTTTGCTCTTCGGGTTATCGTAGTGGATGCATTCTTCGTCACCAGTAATAATGTTTGTAATAAAATTTTGGTTATTTCTTTATTTATAGATATTATATTTTACAAATTTATTTGTTAAATGAATTAAATAAAAGGAGCGTGGTAAATAGACCATATGCTCTCGCGTTCATTATATGATTTATTTTGTATTTGAAAGCTTTTAAGACACTCCATAACCACCCTCCAAACTCAAATGATGGCCGTTAACAAAACTGGATTGATCACTAAGCAAAAATATAATTGCATTTACGACTTCATGTACTTCGCAAAATCTGCCCAGAGGTATACGATCGGTTATGGCCTTAGCCTTTTCTGGATCACTCCAAAGTTTACGGCCCATATCTGTTAAGACTACAGTGGGATTGACAGAGTTAACACGTATCTTACATGGTCCCAATTCTAAAGCAAACGAACGCGTTAAAGCATCCACGGCAGCTTTAGTAGCACTATAGACTGAAAGGCCTGGGAAGGTATGGAGGGCCGACACAGATGAAACCAAAACCACACTAGACCTCTCCTTTAATTTGGGCAGTAGAGTTTGGGTTACATTAAAAATTGCTTTGACATTGACATTAAAAGTGTCATCAAAGTCTTGTTCGCTAAGATCCCAAAAAGGTTTTGAAATTGCTATGCCGGCATTATTGACTAGACCATCTAGTTCAGGTACGCATTCTAATTCCTGACGCACTCGTTGCCAATCTGTCAAATCAACATTTATTGTTTCTATTGTAGGCTGGTCTTTTTTTAAATCATTTAGATTTTCAGCATTTTTATCTAGAGCAAATACACATGCCTCTGACGCTGCCAATTTTTTACATAAAGCATTGCCAAAACCCGCTCCAGCACCTGTGACCAAAATAGTCTTACTTTTCAGAAACGCATACATCTTCCAATGGGTTTTCTTTGTGTTTTTCACGAAATGTTATATGTAATAGATGATAATATTTGTAAGATATTTTGCTTTATTATTCTGCTTTTTTTGAGTAGAATTAAATTGATTCAATTATTTTACAGAGTTTTTGGTGACATACATATGTATGTATAAAGTTTTCTAATCAGTACGAATTTTAATTATTTTTAATTACTTTTTTACTTAATTTTTTTTAAAAGTTGTTTTCAAAGTTGACTGGCTATCCGGAGTTGGGCTTATTGCATTGCAGTTTAATGCATTATCATTTCTATTATCACTAAACGGCTTAGCATTAATGCAGCAATATTGCAGCCACCACTAGTGGTGGATGAAAATAATTAACCACTAACTCAAACAATTTTAGAAGTAGTGGAAATTGAAAATTTAGTGTACTAAAAAATAAAAATCGCAAATAACAATTAAATTATGATTTTTAGAATATTAGTTATAATTGTTACGGTCTCTTATAAAAAAGGATGTTATCTTTAAGATATTATTTTTCTATTGAAATGGAATTTTGATTTGTATCCTTTTATCAGAGATGAATAAAGTTGTAAATATAAACTGTCAAATTAAAATAATGCGGTTCTAAATTTGTGATCATCAGTGGTAGAAATTGTCAGTAATCAGCAACAATTTTACTGGTAATGTAAATGAAATTTCATTATCAATAAACATTTATTTTTACTTCAATTTTACTGGTAATGCAGAGTCCATTTATGATTGACTTAAGCTATGTATATATGTAATAGTATCATGTCCATGTATGAAAGTATATGACAGTTCATTCCTTTATGAAAACGATGGTGGAACTGAGACAGTGGAAACTGAGACTGAAATGACATTCCACTAATCATTCATAATTAGTGCACTTACTACTAAAATCGTTTCATTTAGTGCACTAAATTTTCACTACCACTGAATATTAGTGGCGATAATGCACTATTTTTTCCACTTCCATTAAAAGTAGTGGAAAATGAAATCCAGTGCAATAAACCCAACTCACATTCCACTATAGTGCCAATGGATATATAGTCCATTACCACTAAGCATTCATAATTAGTGCACTAAAATTTCTCTACCACTAAAAAGTACTACTACTAAACTACAACTACTAAGGTAGTGGAAAATGAAATCAAATGCAACAAACCCAACTCTGCTGGCTACAACCGTAATTATAATCGGCATAACCAAAGTTCAACTGATCGATTACTGCATTTTATGACAACTAATCGATTACAGTGTTGTTGATAGGGATAATTGGTTGCATTGCAACTATAGGGTTGCATTATATCACGTTTCATTTGAGCTTAAAGAACTGTTTTCATTTAATATGTGAACTGAAATGTCCGCTTTCAAATTCGATTTCGTTTGATACAATTAAAAAAAATTTTGCCCAATATGTATGTGGGCATCAATACTATTTAGTGATTCAATAAAATGTTTTCAATTTACAAAAATATGCATATACCAGTTATCGGTGTTATTTTGTATATATCCACCATTTGGATGATCGCCTAATGTTAGCTATTTGGTAAAAAGGCTTCCAATCAAATTTAAAATATTGATTATGACTAATTATAAATAAATGCTGATCACAGCAGATACAAAAAATTAAGTTCGAGATTAAAACGAAAATATGTAAAAAATAATTAGTGTTTAATAATTAAAAAAAAGTTAAATTCATGATTATCACGCATAAATTTCAAGGTAACATTAACAAACATTAACTGCATTTGGGTGATTTAAAAAATAAACATGTTTAGTACTTCACGAATTGTACCAGCGCAAAGTGATAAAATAAATTAAAAAATGTTTTTTGAACTTTTACAAGGATTATTTGATATAATTTGGAGTCTTTTACCATTTGGTATAATAGAAAAATAATTATTTAAAAAAGGAAAGAATATAACGTATTTTGATCTAAAATTAGGTGGTGGTGGCAATGATGATGATGATGATGGATCTGAAGAATCATAAGTATTATTATGCGAAACGCTTTAAATTTAGTTGAACTTAGGATATTCTTACAAATAGAAATACATTTTTTTCAGCCATCCAAAAGGACTAAAAGAAAATGTTAAATATATTCGAATTGTTATTTTTATTTTTACGAAGTCTTACCAATATTATAAGGACCATTAGCGAACCACCCAGTAAGTTAAAATATGTTTTATTGTAATTTTTCTTTTTTTTCAATAAATTTTTTAAACAAATAGCTACCGGTGATGAGCCAGATTCAGATGAAGTTGAAACTATACCCATATAATTTTGTTTTATATATATATATATTTTGTTTATTTATATTGTAATATTTTTATATATAAATATATAATAATTAACATGTAATTTCATTTTTTGTTTATTAATTCATTTTAATAATTTATTTTTACAAACTTCCTTTTCTTATATCTCCTTTTCTCACACATAAAATATATGTGTACAATGAATTTATTTTTGTATACGCGATAAATTATTAAATTTGTTCGCGATATCTTTAGACTTGGACTTAAAACAGCTTATGTTTCTTTTTTAGTTCTTGTTTCTTCCATGCCGGTAATTCATCAAATTCCCAAAATGACATGTTAAATAGCGAGACAAAATCATCATGAGTTAAATGGACCTGTAAAAAAAATTACATTTATTACATGTTTTTTCTTTTAGGGGCACATTCTCCTTACCTCTCGTTTCAAAGGATTTATCTCGGGAGGCAATAAATCGATTTCTTGTTGCAATACATTTATGGGATATTTCTGATGAAGATCGAAATCCTTTTGATTATTCAATAAAGCAGGATTAGCTTTGCGTTGAATATCTCCGTTTAATGATTTACTGCCATTGGTAAGGGAGGAGGTATCTGAAGATTTACTTAGAATCGAACGTTTTCTTTCATAGGTGATATAATTCTAAAATTAGGAGATTAAATTAACTACGCATATAGTAATATATAATAGATGTCGGCTTACATTCCAAAACTGATGATTCCAATTCTCGAAGAATCCTTTAAATACGTTCGGTTCATCCTGTTGTCTCACCACACCAATGGCCGTTGTCGGTCTTCTGGCTATGGGTACAGTCTCAAAGTAACTTTGAGCTATATTTAGATATTTTTGCTTTTCGGAGGCTGTAATATGTTTGCCTAACCATACATAGGTTATTATGCCTGCGTCTAAAATATAAATACATTCTGGTGAAAGATCGCTTTGTTCGTAACCCAGAACTTCTTCGCTAAAGAATTTATTGCGTTGCATCCACACCAGGAATAGTTGTGTTTGTAAGCGTGGCTTATTTGTGCTATTCATCGATGTATATTGTGGTGTGCTACTGCCACCATTGGAATTTAGTGGTGAAATACTGCCATTTGTTACGTTTGAACTGCCATTGCTAGAGGGACTTTGTAAATTGTTGAAACCATTGGTGACTGAATTTTCATTTACAAGTGAGCTAACCGAACGCCAAAATTCTTTGGGTTCTTTACCCTCGAGTACCAATGAACTTTCTCCTAAAATAGCACCAATATTTTTGGCTACTTCGCGTGTGTCACCTGTCGAAGAATGACCACACCATACCCATACATGATGACTTTTGATCACATAGCATTCTTTGGAGGACATTGTGGGGAGAGGACAAACTTCCACAGCTTTGGAGTTGTACGAAGAGTCTCCATAGATTTTTAAAATTAAAATTTTTTCACCACCACTTCCGCCACCGTTAATTACAGGGTGATTATTGTTTAAGGAATGGAAGGGCATATTTTTATCATTCAATAAAATTATCAATTTTCCTCCAAATATTTGTAAAAAGTGAGGAGTTTCATCAAATTCCATCATTTGTACGAACATGGATTTCTGTTGGGATTTTTCGAATAAAGTTTTTGCAAATGTTTCCCCTTTAGTTGTAACATCTGAAGGAGCTTCAGAGCCATTCCATTGGTAAATAATCTGCTTTACGCCTACATTTTCGCTGTCCAACGGATTCATAGAACAGCACTGGTGGGAATAAAGTAAAAATTTGTTTTTTACAACAGTATTCGCGAAACAAAACTTTATTACTTACCGCCACAGTGTATTGAACCACATAGGATTGTTGTGTGGTAAAGAAAACAGCTTTGGTTTCAGGCATTTCAATGGCTTGATCCTTAGTAATGCGATAAATTTTCCGTTCTCCCGAACCATCATCAATAAGTTGAGTTTCAGCAGCCATTTTAGGCCTTTGGCATAAAGTCAAGGCATCAAATTTGCCCAATATCGTGGAAATTGGCTTTACCACAGATATCGAATCAGTACCATCCACATGCCGCCAAGAGGGAAACAGTCTTTTAAACTCAATAGGTTCATGGCCTTCAATTACTCTTATGACCGGTGTACTGTATGCATATTTTTTCTAAAGATTTTATATAAATTTTATATTATTTTGTAATGCATTTAAATCTGTATTTCGCTTACCTTCTTAACGAAAGCACGACCATTGCCCATAGCACTGGTTTTATCCGGTATTGAAGCCTGACTGCCTACCCATAACCATACGCCCTGCGCAAAACCATCCAAAACATATGCGGTTGTGGAATCACTAAAATCATCTTGAGTCGGTATCACAACATCTAATTGATCCAAATGTAAACGATTATTGCGATAGCAACACTTATAGATTTTTAATTTATTGCACACCGGTTTCTCTGACTGATGGCCGTGCTGAGAAACCATTCTCTGATTTAAAGGTAAAAATGTGTTCCATTCATTTTTACGTTTTTCTGGCATAGATTGTTCGTAACCATCATCTATTATAGTCAGATTGTCGCTGTTCGATTGAAATTTTTGAGCCAATTCAATGGCATTACGCCTCTCTACATGACTGCTGGAACGACCAACCCAAACATATAAATGATTAGTAGTATGCAATAGCATAACATAATCAGCACCAAAATGTTCCCATGAAATATTTTTCATTTCAACGCAATGCAACCATTTACGGCCATATACTTGATATAGACGATTTGGCTCATTCGAATTTAATAAGGCCCCCGATTTAATGCTGCAAAATGATTTATTATTGAAACATTTAAAACTGAAAGAACGCAAGTGCAAGATACTTACGTTATACCCTTTTTGAAATAGGATAAAAATCGTGCACTTTCATTATTTTGCGTTTCACGATACTCGGTAGCTACATTACCAAAGTAACAGTCCAGCTCTTGAATTTTGTGAGCTACATTAGAACGTTTCTGTTCGGAGACATTTTCACCCAACCAAAAGTGTATAAAACGTTCTAAACTGGTAGAAGGTTTAACGTCACGGGTCTGTAAGAAAAAAAGAAGAAGATTCGAGACGATATCAAATTAACGCAACTGGAATTGTAAGGCGTTGAAATGTCTATTTCCTGCTGAGAGGCCAGTTGAGGCAGTTAAGGTAAGAGAGAGCTAAAATCATGTGCTTGAATTTTTAATTTTCTTTTGCAAGTTAAAGTTAAATATTTTGATTATTCGTGAAAATTTGGACTAAGTTTGCTAGATCAAGGAAATGCAAGAGTGCCACGGAAAGTTTTGCTATACATTGTGCAAATGTGTTGGAGGGTAATATTTCATGGAAGTTTTTGTTTTTGAAAAATATCTTGAAATTTTTACATAATATTCTTAATGAAGGTTCAAAATTTTCTTGGTAATGTGATAATGTTATCAAGCGACTGTTTCAAAGACTTCTTACTAAAGCTTGCGGATTCTCTTTAATTTATCAAATGTTCTCTTGAAGCAAAAATATTTTAAAACTCTTGGATATAGGCCACTTAGACTTTTTAAGAAATCTTCAAGCGTTAAATTATCAAACCTCTCAGAAACACTCAATATTCCTGACAAGTTTTCAGATATTTATAAAAAGTTGCTGATTCCAAACCACTTTCAGCCAAACTGAACAATTTCAGCCTATAGCGCGATAATTTTTTCTCGGTGGCGAACGTCATGGTGACAAACGTTAACAATGGTAAATCATCGATGATTGACGATAAAATTTCTCTGGTGTTATACATGACTTTTTAAAGTAATTCTCCGAATTCTATAAATTACAGAAGTTGATTTTGTCTTGCAGGCATTCGTTTATTAGTGAGTTCTAACAGACAATATCATCAAGAATCATTAGTGATTTATTTGTTAACGGGTACAAAATCCTGCATTGTTCAGCATTTAGTTGACTCATAACAGACAATGTCACTAAATTTCAGCTTTCTTTAGTATGACGACATGGCAATGAAGTTGTCATACATAACTCGTTTAGTTTGTGCCATTTTCACCAGGATTCATTAACGGAATTTTTCGCTTATGATAATTTCAAAAAAAAACTTGATTCTTATATTGTGATGATGTTTCATTGATAAAAATATCATGGTGACATGTCGCTTAAATATGCCACCGGGTTCTTGAGGTATCGGTTGTAAGCATGTAAATCAGTTTTAGTCTTTTTAATACTGTTACGAAAATAAAAATGCCTAAATTTATGTTATGTGCCACCCTGGCTAAGGTATACGCAACAGAGTACAAATAAATGAACTCCATAATGTAAATGAGCTTGGCCATAATGGCCATGGGTATCATAGTGGCTGTGACATGAAAAGATTGCCACGTAACAGTGAAGCTTGGAGTGGAAAGAGTAAAAACAAATGTAAGATAGCCGCTGGTAAAACAGGTGATAAGGCCGAAGAGACTATTATCAATTTCAGACAATTACGTCAAAAGACAAACGGCCTACTAGCAAAGAGATATCAGCAGATAGCCCTCTAATAAAGGCTTATTGGGCTCAATGGAGTAGTGTAAAGCTGATAGATGGGTGCTTATACTAAAGCTGGGAAAGTGTAAACGGAAGTACAACTTCCAATCTAATAGTAGTTCCTTCCTCAAAAATGAATGAAATTTTAAATCAGTCTCATAAGGAACCTAGCGGAGGGCATCTTAGCATGGCAAAAATAGTTGAAAAATTGTATTATTGAGTTAGATGCAAGCAAGCTGCCGTCGGATGGATAGCGAAATGTACTGAACGTATTGCGCCTAAAGATACAGTCAGAACACGTCAGAATCATCTGCAGGAATACAAATTGAAAGCACCAGTTGGTAATGCCAAGAAAAATTATAGTCCCAAAAAACTTCATGAAACGATGCATACACGACTAGAAATGGCGCGCGATAGATTAAAAGCCAGGTATGATCGGGCAGCAAATGGGTTCCATAAGGGACAACTGGTTCTACTCTACAATCCACAGCGGAGGAAAGGTGTGTCTCCAAAGCTGTCAACTAACTGGGATGGACCTTATAAGGTATTCAAAAGTTTAAACGATGTGGTATACAGAATAAAGCAGAACAAAAGTCCAAGATCAAAAATGAAAGTGGTACTCGTCGACTGGTGAGCTATGGGAAAAAATATAATGAGCCTATTCGGAATGAACAGGCTTAAGTGGAAGGCAGTGTTACTAAAATAATTATGCCTAAATTTTGTAAATATGGTTCTTATTTGTGTATCTGGAAGCCAATTAAATCATCACAATCTTATATGCGTAAAATAAACGGATAGAGGATATGAGATCATTTGAGACATTTCCGGAACTTTCTAAGCTGTAGGCAATTAAGTATATAAGCATACTGCTTTGCCTACGTAGTTAGCATTTGGATGTCAATAAATAAACATGTGTTAAAGCGGAAATAAAAGTGTTCTATAAGCGAATATCAATTTGCTGTATTAAGACAAAGTGTATAGAAGTTATAGTGGAATAAAAGAAAACTGCAAAACAACAACAAAAGCGGCGCAATTTAAAAGGACTCAGACTTTTTAAAAAGGTTAAAATGTAACAATACTATAAACAGTGAGGGAAAGTTCTTCTGCCTTTTAAATTGCTCATACAGATGAAAAACCTAACCATGCAGAGTTAGCAATTTTTTTTTTTAACAAAAACTAAAGTAAACCAAGTGGAAGGTGTCGGTTTAAGCAATTTAAATATTTACTTACGATTGTATCCTGATTGACAAACGTTCCCGTCGGTTCACACGCATAGATTATATAGGCACAATCATCAACAAACGTACCATATTGTGTTCTCGGTTCGGCTTCTAAACGATCCTCTTCAATTTTCCATACATGAAAGCAGATGGCATTTTTCGGTATACGACGAAATGATGCATCTACCTTAACATCGGCAATGGAATTCGGACGAACCTCCTAAAAAGAAAAAGACGAAAAAACAAATAATGAAAATAGAAACAAGTTTAAAAAATATGGATTAAAAGTTTTAAATGATCCTGGTCATAGATAGATACATATGTATTTGAAGCAGCTTAACGTTAATCCTAAAGAATGTTAATCATTTATAGCCAATAACTGATGATTAACATGTTTGAACTCTTTTGCATAGCATTGTTGCTACTATGCTTCTCTTTACTTATCAATCATAATCGTTGTCAAAAAGTGTTGTAAGAACTGATTACTTATAAGAGGCCATGATATGAAACATCATACAATCAAAGAAAGAAAATCTGTTTGTTTTTGTAAGTCATGATCTTGATCATGTTTTCGTGTTATTTCCATGGCTTTGTTTATTGTTTAATTACTACTGTCATTCGTTTTGGTTTTTATGTTTGTCATCAACTACAACAAATTTTTAAATTATTTAGAAATTAAAAGCATCAGCAGTAGCACAATTGCTATGGAAACGATATGATTTGGCGGCGGAATTAATTGGTTGTCATTTGAAGCGTGAATTTGTTTTTCCAACTCCGTTTTTAGTTGGCGTAGTTAGTATCTTGTAAATGAAGAGATACAATGAATAATAATCATAAAACAAAACAATGCTGCAATAACAAAAATATCATGTAGCACGTAGTACATATACAAACATAAAAAACATGTTACTATATGTATGTAGATACCAGATACAGAAACGAGAGATACATGATTTTTAAACTAAAACATTTTAATTTGTTTTCCTCAAAAACGGTGATGGTTACAACTTTAAAAACACGTTTAGAGAACTTCCAAATATGCTTATGATCACAATTTTATTGTATGTATGGGTAAAATAGGGTGTTGCAACAATAGGTAATAAAATTTTAAATGAGGAAGTTGAACTGCAAAGTTTAATTCTAAGAATCTTTGTAATCCAAAAGCTACCATCAGCAATTAATAGTTTTGAATGCTTTGCAAATAAATGAAAACTAACATATGGAACTACTTACGAAACTAGAACCGCTTAGGGAATAAAGTTGGATTAGCATGACTTTTTGAACAGCTATGGTAAGCTATGGTAGGTCTTTTTAACATGAGACCAACAATATGCTGATACCATTGCAATGCCCAGAAAAAGGTGCACTTGATATCCTGGCTAATCTACATCTCTGTTTTCCGGCGCGAAATCTACCCGCCAAAAACATGATACATAACCTGTTAAGACCAATTTAATCAAAGTTCGATATGGCATGCAGTAACGGACTTCCAAAGAACTCAGTGCTAATATTAGAAAGATTTTGAACCGGACACAAAAAATTTTCCACTGTCTCCTCATCTCTCTGACAAAGCCTACAGTAGTTATTAAAAGGCGGACCATGTCTTCTCGCATGTGCACCAACTATACCATAGTAATAGTCATTAAAATGGGTAGCCAAAGTAGCGATGAACAAGACAGATTAAGTGGGTACATTCCCCTACTGGAAAGTGGCTTCCCTACCAGGTGGTCAGTCTTCCCGCTGCTCAGAAGAGAGCTATCCCTAGCCAGTCTAGTCCCTCACCTAGACAATATCAAGTTTTGAATGTCTCGCCATCGCGTTTAGAGATGCCCGGCGTTCATATACCAATAACGATGGCGAGTAGATACCGGAAAGCGTCCTAATAACAACCTGATATCCGTACATAATCCCTGTTGTACATTATACTAGTCAACTGCCGATACTTCCGTCTGTAGAACTCTGCAGTGGTTCGGCAAACTAAAGGAAATTCTTTTCCCATATGCAGCAGTAAAGACCATATCCCTGACTTTCTCAAGTGAGATGTTAACAGAGAACTCCCAAACATTTTTGTTTTTGTTGAAAATGAAAATAAAGCAATTTATTTACAAACTATTTTTTATGTAATTCTCGTTACTTTTCTTAAAAAGATTTAGGGGTTCTGGGTATAATAAATGAAAAAGTTAGAAAAAGAAATGCTATACTTCTATTATAAGTAGGGACAGAGTCAAGTGCATCAAAATTAATAGATTTATTGCAGATCTGATGTGAATTAAGAAACCTTAAGGCATATCAAGTTAAGTGTTAAGTGCGCTAATTTTATTAAACATATTATTGCGGCCGTATTAATATCATATCATTTTGTAACTAAAAATTCATTAGAATTTAATAAGATTTTTTGGTTCATAGATACAATAGATTAAATTTGACAAAGTTATTAAAATTTTTAGTAAATTTATCTAAATTTATTGTTTGTAGAATGGTTATGAATGCTAAATTTTAAATCAGGAAATTTAAAATATTAGAATTCAAATCTAAGCTATATATGCATATAAAAATTCAATTTCATTGTATTCTATTTTTCTTCATACATTGAGCTCAGTTGTAATTAGTTGATAATTGTGAATACAATTAAAATGCCAATTAAGCAGATATAAAAAAATACAAATTTATCTGAACTATAAATCGAATGTAAACAAATTTGAAGGTTTTCAAAATTAATCATATGATACCCCTTAAAAGATTAATCAGTTTGATGACTGTTTTACGTTCCCTGTATATTTAACTGGTTTTTCTTCTATTTAAGTTAATTAATAAATACAACGGATGACAATAAAAGCCCATAAAAGTGCTTAATTATAGACTATTATATTCAACTGTACAAACTTAGTTGTAAGCTTTAAAAACGTTATGTTCCAATTGGTTTAACAATATTTTAAATATAGTACATGCATAAATTATGCACAGTCACATCAGACTCTTTAATGCCCTACATTGAAATTTACTTATGTATCGCCATTTGTATAAATGTATTATTTGCATTAAAACTGCAGTTTAGGGGCCAATTACAAAGCACTTTCGCCGGCAAAGGATGTATATTTTTGTTTTTATTTGTAATTTAACAAAATATAATTCACATTATTTCCGTTTAAGCTTATGTACACTCAAATGTATGTGTATTATAGAAGTGTATTACTTCATTTTTTTTTAATAGTTACCGATTTCCAATTCGAATAAACTTGTTATATGTATGTCCAACCGCTGAAATTGTTTAGCCAAATTGGTTTAATTTTTTTTTTTTAATTGTATTCACACTACTGAAACACTAAAATAGTAACGTTTAATTCAAATGGTAATTTGTCTAAAACACTAACTACTCGAATTTTATAACCAATTTAATTGTGGCACAAAAACCATAAAGAAACTATTACTTGCAACGAATTTAATTATCAACATAAATCTGGCCAACCAACTTACTTTTTTCTTACATTATCTATCATTCACCCTTAACAAATTTCCTGGAAATAACATAAACGGAAAAATGTAAAAAATGTATAGGGTATTGCAATATGTAATGTTATCTTTAAAATTTTAAATAATTTGGATATTTTAGTATTTCTAAAAGTAAATGGTTTCATTTTGAAATTTATTATATCCATGGTATACAGTTATAAATCGTCATATAATTTTCGCTTAGGTGAGAAAAACAATATTTTTAGTAATTTACCCCTGAACTTTATACAATTTTGAATATAATTCGACGTAGGCCTCTAATTACGGAATATGGTATATGCAAAGGTACATAGAATCATTGAACCATGAATATGTTCAACAAAAATACTGTAAGAGTATAGTTAGTATTGAAAGACGACTCTTGAGATTCATTCGCCCCGTTTAGACAGCTTAAAATAACCATTGATATTCAGCTTTATTCATATAACACGTTTCTGCTTTAAAATTTAGTTAGTAGCTCTGAAGCAGACTGTCAGACATGAAATATTGTTTTCCAACTGTAATTTGTGTGATATTAAATTTCCTTACTTCTGGATGCAGGCAAAATAATGGGGATTCTTTTTTGATTTGCTATCAATAATATTTTAAAATTGCGCCTACAAGAGCACGCTGTTTGCGGTGTTTGACAGATTCAAACAAAGTCACAATTTTTTTTATTTTTTATATCTTTTGACTAGCGGTGAATCGTAAAATGAACTTCTTCTAAAACAAAATGGCTTGTCATAGCATTTTTCCGCAAGCGTCCTTTTTTAGAAGATATTTTCCATATCAAAAACATACAAATTTGTGTTGTTCACATATCAACAGATTTACATATCGTTGGTCTCATGTAAAAAAGCCCTAACTAACTCGGATATTTTTTCTCGAAATTGAGTGTTTAAGTGATTCCAATAAATTTCACGCAAATACAACTCGTCGGACTTTCTAGGGCCTTTCTGAATGAGATTAACGATATACCATATAAGGGTCCGCCATCTAACGTTTTTTTTTTTCAACTAGTGCTTATTTCGTGAATTGTAACACTTAGCTCATGTCTGATTTGACAGATAATTAGTTTTATCCTTCCACTGAACGAATATGGTTGTATATACGCTTCGCTAAGTGGGCTTACAGAAGATACCGATTTTGCCAAAAAAATCATCTTTTCAGATGAAGCACAATTTGATCTTGGCGGGTATGTAAACAAGCAAAATTGTTGCATTTGGGGCACAGAAAACCCGCACGCATACATTGAAAAGCCGATACACCCAAGACGAGTCACTGTTTGGTGCGGATTTTGGTCCAGAGGCATAATTGGGCTATTTTTCTTCGAAAATGAGCAAGGATTGGCCGTTACAGTCAATGGCGATCGTTATCGGGCCATGTTGAACGAATTTTTGTTCACAAAAATTGAAGAGGAGGATATTAGCCACATTTGGTTTTAACAGGACGGCGCTACGTGCCACACAGCCGAAGCTACACTCGATTGGACTATTATTTGTGGGGTGCCGTCAAAGATAAGTGTTACGCCAACAAGCCAGAGACAATTGACGTTTTAAAGGACAATATTCGTGAAGCCATTGGTGAAATACAGCTGCACACAATCGATAATGTGCTTAAAAATTGGACCGATCGTGTAGGCTACTGCATGGCCAGCCGAGGCAGCCATTTGAATGAAGTTATTTTCCATTATTAACCGGAAGGATTGTACTTTCAAATAAAAAAAGAAATTTGAGAAAATATACAGTAGATTTTTTTATAGCATTTAAAAAAAAAAATTTATTTGGCGGACCCTTTATAAAGGATTAACTACGTTAGCCTAACTACCTACCCAAAATAAAATTCAATTAGACGTAACTTAACATAACATCATAACCGAAACCATAGTCGAGACAACCAAATTCAAATTGGTCGCTTATGGCGTTATGGTATGTCATCACTAATTGAACATTTTGCCATAAGGTTGGTTTTTTTCGTTGCAACCATGTCGTTAAGTTAAGTTACGTCCAAATTGAGTTATTAAATAAAATAAATACATTATAAATTGCTTTATGTAAATCACGTATATATTAATATTATTTATAGTCAGAGGAGTGAGTGCTGTGGAAATAACTTAATAGACGAATATGACACTTGTACATATTTACATGCATGATGGTTCAAAATTGAACTGCGGTGTTGGATCTGGTGTTTTCAGCGACAAACTTGTGACAAATATCTCTTACTATTTTTCGGATAACTATAGTGTTTTGCAGATTGAGATATTCACGGTAATGGCAGCTTTATGGTAGTATAGAGGGTTGGCAACCCACTGGGTAATACAATTAAATCCACCAGGGTTTTATTGGGTATTATATTTTTTTAGTTTATTTAAAACAAAAATAAGTATAATTGACATATTAGGAGTGCAAATTAATTCGGTCTGTTTCCTTTAGCTCAAACAAATAATGAAATCCCGAATCCCGTCTCAGAAAAGCTAATCATCTTTTGAATTCGATTTTATATTTCTTCAAAAAAAGTTAATCGGTGACATGTTAAAATATATCGTATTTGTCAAAACAGCCAATAGTCAAAACGAGCAGTGTTCGGAGAATACAGCGGTAGCGGGATTTCATCGTTTCTGACAATTTTTTGGCAACTTTGCGACGTGAGCTCGAGCGTTGGAATGCAAAAGCACAACTAAATCATGTTTGTCTTTATATTCTGATCGATTTTCTCATAATGCATGATTTAAACGAAGTAAATGCAATCTGTTTCGATCACCAATTTTCAGCAGCTCATAGAACACAATTTCGCATTATAAATACAAAACCAACGTATTTGTACTAACGAACAAAAAACATTTTTGAATTGAATGAAATTTGGAAGGAGTTGTAAAATTCAATAAAATCCAAAAAGCTCATCAAAAAACCCCATAAAAACTGCCAGCACTGGTACTATATAACATCATTATTTGTTGCAATATTGGAGTTCACGTTGTTACTCTAATACATCTCTGTTATTCAGACAATATTAGAATAAACTGCCAAGGTTGGTTGTCTTTCGGACATTACCTTAGTTTGGAACCCTGCACATAGGGGCCACTATGGAAATGCACTGGCAGATGAGTTGGCTATAACGGTATTTGTTTTAAATATCTCTAGTACGGTTATTCGGTCGCAAATCCGCTAGGGTTTTTTAAAGCAGTATCCTCAGACTAGTTCTAGACACTTGTAAGGTTTATAAGATATTATGGCCCGTTTTTTGATGAGAACCGAGCTAAGCGAACTATATATACAACTTATGGCAGGCTTTAGACGAGGTTGCTGGCAGTAATAATCGGATGTTAGGTGGACTTCCCTATAACAACTATTGTCGCAGTTGCAATACCAGAAAAAAGTAAAAATAGTTTTTAATCTTCTCTGCACATACGCGGCCCAAGATGTCAAGAGAAACAAATTTCTTGGCAGCTTCATACTGTTCAATTTTGGTGGGTGATTTAGGTCTAGACTTAATGACTTAATGATATATTTCTCAGCTACAGGCTGGATCTAATATCACATTGATAAACATTACGACGTAAATGGCGTTACATCTGGCGAGTGATGTGCTCTTTCGACGCTACTTAACCAAATCGAACTAAACCTTTTCTTAAATTTAATATCACAATCGATTGACCATAAATGTGATTAATTTTGTACAAAAAAATCGGAAAGTAAGAATATTAATTGTTTTCTTTTGTAACAAATGCAGAATTAAATTTTTCTATAATAATGTTAGAAAATTATATCATCAATTCGTACATAAATTTTCGAAAATAAAGAAATAAATTTTATTTCTTATTAAATGTTGATAAACGTTTTGGGATTAATGCACTAATAAATTTTAATTATTTTTAAATGGACAAAAGAAAACAGAAAATTTTAAGCGTTTAAATAATTTAAAACAAAAAAATAGTAACGGATTAATAAATGATTGAAGAAAATATTTAACGAATATATGAATAAAATGAAAATAAATAAATGAATTTTAAAATGGCACGAAATAAATAAAACATTAAATATATCTATATACATACATCCATACATATGTATGTATGTGCATCATGCAACTTAAGAAACATGCCACACCACTTTCTAGAAGTGGCATTAAAGTAAAAAACAACAACAACAACAGCATAAAAAAGTTGCAAAATATTCAATAGTTTTCACTATCATTTGAACATTTTCAATGACGTTGAAACGTTGATAATAAATGTTTGGCATTAACGAAAATATTAAAAACGAACCAAGTTTGTTAGTTGGTTGGCTGGTTGGCTAGTTGATTGTTGATTTAATTCGGTTTGGTTCGATGGTTAGAAGGTGATGTTGTTGCATATGTTGCAAGCATTGCAACATGAGATGAAATCTAACGTGTGCTACATAATATTGGACAATATTAACCATAACAATTGCAACATTGTACGTGAATAAAGTTGCCATGTTGCCATTGCAACAGCTAATTAATGAAGCAAAAATTATTCTAGGCGAAATGGTAATAATAGTTAACCGTAAAGCTTTGAAAACTCATTTATTATTAATTTTTTAAAGAATTTTAATGAACGTTTAGAAAAGTTGATGCTGTAAAATTGCAATAAAAACCAAGAAAGTTATAAACAGTAAAGTTCGACTATATGACACCACTACGCTAATCTTCTTCAAATCTACTTTAAATATGAACTAAAGAAATTCACTTCAGTCAATTAGAGCATATTTCATATTTATTAGAGTTTATGACTTGTTTGTGTAATAACTAGGATTAATAATTAACCAATTACTACAAAGTTTTGTACAGCTATTAAGATATACAGGGGTGGCAAAAAAATAAGGACATACAAATTTATCAATTTTTGGCAATTTATAAATATTTTAAATAGATAAAATCATGAATATACGTTAACTGTAAATAAAAAGTATGTACATATCGCACTTGATCAAAAAGAGGGTATTAACTCAATATTTTAAAATTTTCAGTAGTGGTGAAAAACTGTTTGTGGTTACATTTTAAGAGAATTTGTAAGTAAAAATTAATACCCTTTTTATGAAAATATACAATATATTTCAATTTCCACTTTTGTATTAACACAAAACAATAACTTCTTGGTGATGTAAAGTTAGTCACTACACTATCATGAAAATAGTCTCAAAAGTGGTTTTAGAGATGAAGGAGTAATCTCACTACGTTGACATTTTTACAGTAGATAGATAATGATGTTGTTAGTTGATTTCTTGCAAAAAGTTAAATTTTAAAAATTTTGCGTTAATACCCTCTTGTTGATCGAGTGCGATATATATAACATATATGTGTTATCTAATTATTACAATTAAATCTTACTATTTTAATGTTTGGAAAAAGCTCCTTTCATTTTTATAACTTCTTTATGTTACGGATTCATAGGTTCCCCAAAATTTGCAGAGTATTTGTATTATGATCTGTAAAAATAGTTTTTAGAACACCCAAGATCTATAAGATATTAGAAAGAGGTCGTTCTTAGTGTATATGAGGCCAATTTCTAAATTAAATCATATATATTAATTCCCATAACATTTCATGAAGGACTTCTCTCAGTCAATGAGCTATGCACCCGATTCTATTTTTAGACTCATTGCAAGGGCCTACAGTTTGGTTGTCTAATGTGGTGGGGGGCTGTTACAAAAGATGGCAAGGGTGTAGAGGACTGTCTGTTCGGGTGCCACTGATGCTTGCAAAACATGTTCCAGTGCTCCTTTCAAGGTCATTATGCACTTTTGCATATTAATCTCTACATTTTGTCACTTTCGAATCAAAGTATGACCAGGTTAAGTGCACTGAGCTTCTGGAGACAATCGCTCAGTAGTCATGGAGGTATCCTACTTATTTTCTAAAGGAACTGAGGGCGGACGTGACTATCCACAAATTGTATTTTGCAAGGTGAGGGGAAGAATGAAGAGGAGTAAGATTTCTAGTGGTTCTGATATTACAGTCTTAACCGATGAATTTAAGTTCGTATCTGGTGTGAGGGATGGGGTTTTCCGAATCTGCTGACTTTGAGGCATCTTTTTGATTACCGGAGACCTCTAGCGTTTTTTAGGGGGAGGTTCTTGTGATACTGCAAGTATAGTATCCGGTGTGAGCCCTGATATTTTTTGCCAAATCTGCGGCATCCTTTAGATTACCAAAGACTTCTCACGTTTTTCATACGAAGGTTTATGCGATAGTGCAGCATATAGAATACCGAGAAATCGGTGGTTGGTGGGTAGGGTTTGGATTATCTCTGACAGACAGACTGCCTAGTGTCGTCTGGTAGCAGTTCGACATTAGTTCTCCGTTGTAAGCAGGAGATAACGCTCGTAAATAGTATATATACTATATCCTATTATGGATCTCACAACACAAGGAAATCGCTAGAAATTAATAAGTTGATAAACTTGCTATTAATGCCTCGATGTGGAATCTGTTATCCCCTTCTCTGACTGTCCTATGAGAGTCGTACAAAGAGAACTTTGTAGTTTTTCTAGTCGGAAGACACAGAGCACGTAGATATCCACCTCCTCGTGAGCTATTTCGAGGACACTATGACCTTGGTATGACGGGAACCGGACATGAAAACTTTTGAAGATTATCCGCTATTCCACTTCTAAACTCATAGTGGTTTACAGGATAATCGAAACGCAAGCTAAAATAATGAGTTTGCCCTTTAAGTGTTGTTGTAGATGGAGGCATTCATTCATTTTGTCTTCTTTGGGTTGTCTTTCTGACATCCCTATTTTCCTCCTTTTCTTTTCTGCGGTCTTAGTGAGGTGTCAAAGTGGTACTCAGATGCTAATTGTAGTTACCAAGTTATTCGGGTAATTAGCCAACTAACTTAACCTAACCTGACGTAACTAGATGACTTAAAATACAAGTTTGATTGTCATTTACTTATAGCACAATTTTTTAAGAGAAATAAGAATTACCTGATTCCTTCCACTTTTTTCGGGTTATCGAAGCTATATTTTAACGTAAATAATTATCAGTGACTTTGAGCTTTCCAAGGTCAGTCATATCTTGCATAGGTAGCTTAAATTTAGCTTAAATGAAATTTAGTTACATTTAATTTGCCGTGACATTTAAACGAAGTTTTAGAAATTGTGATTGAACTTAGATAGTAGAGCTTATAGCAACATTTGAAAAAGTACATTGTGGTTGAGGGACTACAAATTACAAAATTACATATTACGTATGGTTGGTCTCATGTAAGGCTCTCCCGGGTGGATTTAATTGGGTATTATATATAAAAAAAGCTGTGTGGGTTAGGTTTTCGTAGATTATTTACATCAAAAATAAGTAAAATTTGCCTTTTAGGAGTACAAAATCATTCGGTCCGTTTTTTAGCTCAAAAAAGATAATGATTAAACAAATTTGTTTAATCTCTGCTTACATCTTTTTCCCACTTCTTAGCCAATTCCCAATTCCTGTCTCAGAAAAACTTCTTGGCTTTTGAGGCGCTCCAACTTTGAAGCCGATTTAATATTTCTTCAAAAAAAGTGATTTGGTGATTGTACTAACAAATAATAAATATTGTCGACTTAAACGAAATTTGGAAGCAGTTATAAAACCAAAAAAACCCAGTGGGTTGGTTTAAAAAAAAACAGGGTTTTTGCCAACCCTACTCTAAATCGAATTTTTTCGAAGTTGATTTTTTTGTAGTGATTTTAATACATTTTATGCGAACCTTGTCACACCTTGTCACACCTTCTCCTGTAAGTTTGGAATTATTTGAGTTATGGCCTTCTTACATGAAACCAATGATATGTACATATAGTCATGTGATAAATAATAGAGACACATAGCGTTTTTCCTTAAAAGCTTAAGAGAAAAATGTACTAAAACTGAGAAACGGTACCGAATTTGTGTCAAATAATGGTCCTTTACGTCGTCAAAATTCAAGCAGTTAATTTATAATATATAAGATAAGATATGTATCTTTCCATTCATTAGAGAAGTTTTCAATAGTAGTAATACTCATAACCAGTTACTAGCTAATGTTATGAGGCGATACAGCTGTTGAAAAAACTTTTTATTTTTTTCAGATGGTCTGGCCTGGAACCGAGGATCTTGGTAGGCGAGTGCCTCACCTACCATATCACAGCGGCTCCTTTTCTTTTTTGATAAATGTTTGTATATAAAAACAGAGTTGGATTTTTAACTATTTTGATATGTGTCCCTATTATTTTTCACATGATTATACATATGTTTGTATATTATAATTAAAAAATAATATTTTGAAACAACTATGAAACGAACTTCGTATATATATTACTTTAGTATTTAAATAAAATCTCCTAACATTTTAAAACTTAATCAGCACAGATCTTTTTAACCACTCCTATTACTCTAAGTAATATTTAGTAATTTGTTTTAATTCCACTGTAAAAGTTTCCTGTAATTATTTTGAAAAACATAAGCAATTACATATTTATTTGCTGCAATTTATTGTAAAACTATTTCAATAACCTGTTGAATTTTAAGAAACATATTTCTTGTCTTTTAAAGCATATTTTACTGTTTTTGTTTACCCTGCTTGTATATGAAAAAATTCTTTAAAATTCTTCTTTTTATACAAATGACAAAAAAGTTTATTGTCTTTATTAAAGTGATGCTTTTTTAAACCGATAGTAACGGTTTGTTGGTGTCTGCCTTATGCCATAAATTGAAATGTGTCACAAAACCATTTTGAAAAATCACTAACAGATCATAAGAAGAAAAACAACGAATCGAGACGATGAACCACTTTTGTTGACATCGGTGAGGCAAGAAAACAATAATAAATGAAATGGAAAAACTAGAAAAAAATAATACATTTAATTGGATCACTTGTTGAACAAGTGCATTTTGTATTAACGCTGGTAGTCGTCTGTTTTAATCACCCAACATACCAATTGACTTGGAAGACATCAACGACAACAAAATCATCAAAATGCTTTCTCAAGGATTTCATTAATATCAGAAAACCAATTATTTTCTTTCTTCAACTTTCAAAGAGACCGATTTCAAAGTGTTTTAAGTTAAAAAAAATAAATAAAATAAAAATAATGAAAATAATTACCACTGAAGAGATCTCCATGATCAACGGTTTGGATGATGTTGAGTATTTGTTTGATTTTTTCTATTTATTTTACCAATATTTTCCTTTCAAAAATGCCAAACAGTGGGTGTTTTTTTTCTGGTGCTTGCAGAGGCTGCTTTGGAGTATATTGACAGTAATAATAATAAATTTGAAATATTGCACAAACAAACTAAGAGGTGTTGTTAGTCTATTTTTTTGCGTTTATTTTTATTTTTTCTATTTTATAAATTTTTAATGGGAGAAACTTGACTTCTTTTTCGTTTGTTGATTTAAAAACAATTTGCAGTAAAAGTTGTTGATTTTCTTACGAGCTTTCTTTGGTTCCTTTTTATTTTATTAGCCGGTAATTAAGTGTATAATATTATATTTAGATGTTTATTTTTATTAACAATGGAAAACATATATTTCTTTCATGAAGACACTGCAAATTTTGGTTTAATAAAAAATAAGACGAAAAAATACACGAAAAAAATATTTGAAAGTTTGCTTTTTATGAGAGCTGCCTATATAATGATTTTTTTTATTGACATTTAAATACACTTCACAAAAAGACGGTTACTTTTTAAATTTAATAAAATATTGTTTTATTCCGTTTTGAATCAAAACCGTACGTCAGCCATGTTTCAACTCTCGAATCGAACTGTTTCAACATTAACTATAAAAGTTGTTCAGTTAAGCACTGTATTTAGCCAACAACAAGAAACGTTGTTTACCTCTACCTCTGCCTCTACCTCTAACAACAACCACAACCGACTACGATAACAACAACATTTGCTACAATGGTTTTGACTTTTCTTTACACTTACAACATAGTTTTAGTAATTGTTTTAACTTTAATTTCAGTTTTTATCTCCCCGTCTATGTGTCTTTGAACGGAGCTGTGCGGAGTTCAAATGTTGGTTGAAACCAAAAGAAAAACATTATCAAACGTTTAGTCATGCAGATTTTTATACTCTACAATACCAAACTTGGTTGTGAATTGTGTGAATTAATGCTTAGTTTTGATTTTGAGTAGAGTAACACCACTAAACGTGATTGAATTACTATGTGCGTACTGGATTTTGACTCGTTTCCTGTATAAAAGTGAGTCTGTAAATCTGCCCAGTATTTAAAATTGGATTAAAAAGTCGACTAGTTTTAACTAATTCTTTGTATACCAGTAAAATTCCATCAAATTAATCCTATATTGGTATTATAAAATAGTAGTAATTTTTTTACTTTGTGTTATTATGAAAAAAAAAAATTAAATAGGTTTTGCTGTAGGATATTTTTTAGCCGTTTTCGACCAACGATAACCTTCTTATTTTCTGTTACTTTTGTAATAGTTTGTGGTTGCTGTTTTCATTTCATTTGGTTTTCCAACATCTTGTTTTTTCTTTAAATTGTCTTTTTTCTTCACTTTAATTTTGAATTTCCGCGTCATTGAAGGTATAGATTCATTAAAGCAAAATCTATTACACTATTCCCATAACGATTTAAAAATAATTGGTTTCATCTGCCATATCAAATACGTTTATGTAGGTACTTTTGTGAGAAATAATAGATGCAAATAAAATTCACTAAAGTCTTTTGAAAATAAACTCTATTGATTTTCCTAAGATTTGTTTAAATAATGAAATATTTTTCTGAAATGAGTTCTTTATAAGCCTTTCCGATCCATACGATGGGACTATTTATATTTCAGGAACTGGCAACACTAATGTCAATTGCTAAAATCTGGCAACAATAATATCAATAGCTAAAATCTGGCAACACCATAATGAAGTTTGACATTAGGTCTGTTTCTTTACTCTACATTGGGATCCCGCGGGATCCCAATCTTACCGAAAAACGTTCTCGTACGCAAGAATTGGGTAAATGAGAGAAAACATCCCGAACTTTTTATTCGGGATAGTTTGTGTAGGTAAACAACAGTTCTTCTACAAAAAAGTTTAAAAACTTGTTGTGAACAACAAAAATTTAATTCTGGTTCATTATTTATTAAAGAATTGTTCGTTTTTTGTTTAATTATCACGCTTAAGTCAAATTTATGGTGTTTTTGTTTTGTGTAAATTTGCAAATTGTATTCACAAAGGAGTTTTTAAAGTCTTTAAAAACTTTTGTGCATTTTTGTCTCTTATTGAGAGAAATTGTTGTTTACTCTCATTTTACCGAACTTTAGCCAAAAAGTAAAGAAACAGACCATTTTCTTTTAGCATAAGCGTACTCATAACCTTATGATGTACAAGTAATATTTATTGTGTTTACAGTGAGTTAAGAAAATCAATTTGGCCAAAAAAAAACATGAAATTTCAAGAGAAGGTTTTCGTTGGATTATTTTGCACATCTTTCGACGTGGATTATCTCAACAAAAATGTGTCGATGAAGTCAGTTCTTTGTAAGGCGATAAAAGCAGCATTAAAAACCACAGTATATCTCTGGTATAGTGAATTCAATTTTGATCGTAGTTCAGTCGCTGACGAATTCCGTGAAGGTCGTCCAAAATCGGTTGTTGTGTCACAGAACATTGATGCATGTTAGAGAGATAGAGGCATCCTCGCACATTAGTTCCACTTCAATACATACGATTTTGCATGAACACTTAGTTGTAAAAAAAATTTGTTCTCGTTGGATACCCCATAATTTATCGATGGCTCAAAAAAGGCTCGCGTGGAGTGGTGTAAGGAAATTATTGAAAAGTTCGACCATGGTGCTTCAAAGGACGTATATAAAATTGTGAAAAATCAGCACTTTCTTAGGTAGGAGGTTAAAGACCAAATTACTGTGCGAAGTTTTATTTGCAAAAAAAAAAATTCTTTTGTTACATTTTAAAAATCATACTGCCAAATTCAGAAAATCTCAGGCCAGAAATAACGCTTACCTAAAAGAACGAAAAAGCTGGAAACGCATTACTTAACTCAATATTATTCACGAGGAGACCTTATCCTAAGTCAGAAAATAACAAGACGGGAAGTGTTGAGGTTGATCAATTTTACGCGTAGAACATGAACTTTGTAAGTATCAAGTTATTTCGGCCCAGAGGATGCTGTGGTGACTATAAAAATTTTATTTCTTCTCGAACCAAATAGAACTTATGGGTCTACGAAAGAGATCCTTCAGGTGGAGGTACATTTTGGCCCTGACCAATATAAAATAACATTACATGTCACCACTAATCAAACGCAGTGTTGTACGTGGATTACAATATACATAATTAAGAAGGTGGACTCGTTTTTCTACTTAGGAAACTTAATTACCAAGATTGATGGAGTCAAAAATGATATCCTTAACCGAGAGGATAAAAACCGGCAGGACTTTATTTCTGTGTGGAGATCAAACTCTATCTCAAAAAGAGCAAAATTTGACCTATTTAACTGCAACGTAAAATCTGTTCTACTTTATTTTGACTGTTTGCCTATTCTGCCCGACTACAATTAACAGCAACGATATGTAAATGTTAACACAACCACACCATATTGATATCGGAAGGCATTAATAAGTATAGATAGGCATTAATAAGTATAAGAAAATGACGAGCGATGCTGCCAGACAAGCCATAGAATTTAAGCCGCGGAGTTGTCGAGAAACAGTACGCTCTTTACACACCCATAAACGACAAATTGAAGTAGAAGGAGCGATTCTTAACTTAACCAGTAAAAAATATGCTGCATGATATAGTAAAATGGTACTCCATTGTTTCGGCCCTATACTTTTTGAAGGTGAAAAAGAAATTAATGTATGAGCCGTTTATTTTGAAAGCGGAGCAAGTCATATTTTTTTTTTTTAATTTCGATATGTTTAAGATTTGAAAATGTATAATTTCAATATTTTGTGATCCTAGAGAATTTAAGTTTATAGTCCAATAGTGTTTACAGTGCTGACTAAAAATTAGAGTTTATTTTATTACTAATTAACTTGTCTCACTTTTAAAATTAAGAGCTAAAACTTCCATCCTACAAACATCAGAACCTATTATGTTTTGTTTTTTTTTTTTTTACTAATAATTGCTTTCGCACAGAAAAATCATAAAAAGAATTCTTTAAATACAATTATCTCTACTGTTTAGAAAAATTGACTTGTTTCACGTTCGAAATAAACGGCTCATATACCGCTCATTTATTGCAACAGTGTCAGAACTCCAAAAAGTGATTTTTTAGTTTAGTATTCTAAAATATGTGGAACATTGTTATGTATATTGTGTGAAAAATTCTTTTCGATTCGTATAAAGGTAGGTGCACAGGAGCAAAGTGTTTATTCAAATTTCAATGTTAAGTAAGGGGAAACTTAAATTTAAAATAGCTCTCCTGAAAAATTTTGTTTTTTGAATTACGACACTGTTGCACTGAACGATATGTATGTATGTATAATCTTCAAAAAATTATTGTTATGAAAAATCGGATCAGACCTAATCCCGTATTAGATATTTTTCTATTTTAACAAAATACTATAAAAAAAATTATTAAGATTAATTATTGTTAATCAGTTCTAAGAGCGATTAATGGAGAAATTTATTTTTATAATCTTTAATCACTATTACAAAAAAGTTCAAAATTTCCATGAAATATAAAATATTTATTAGGAATAAAATTAAAATATTTAATATTAATTTCATTCCTTTAAAATTCTGTTTTATTTTAGTCTTGCAACATACTAAAACTATGTGACCCCCCACTTTAATAAACATAATTTTGATATCAAAGACACGTTTTATCAAAGAATCATCAGTTTTTCTCTTAAAAAATCATCATATAATTATTAGTGTTGACTATTATTGAGTTTCATTTTGTTTTTTTTTTTTTTTAGAATTCTTGCAGCTTAATTATGTTCTTTTCTTTGATTGATTGTCTGAACCGTTCCGACAATGATTGACAGTCTTGCTTTTGATTAATTGATTTATGATCATTAATGGAGAATCTGCTAAAAAATAAAGATGATTAGAAAAGTTGAAAAGTAAAACTGTAACTGTAAAACATTTAATCATGATATTGATAAAACTTGCGATTAAACTTATCAACTAATTTTTTGTGAAGAGCATAGTTTTTTAAATTAAATTTTAATTTTTTACTTGATTCCTAAATGGCATAAAATTTTTTAAAATTTTTATTTTAAATTTAATTTAATATGTAAATACATATGTAGATTATTTAAAATTATAGTTATTTTTTCATATTTGTTTTAATAAAGCAATTTAAAAAATTAAATTTCAATTTTGAATAATATTAACAATTCATGTTGTTCAAAATATTTTTAATTTTCTTTATAATTAGAGTTGAAACGTTTTTAATTTTAATTGAAAAAAAAAACTTGTTTGATATTCCATATAACTTCTTATGAAATGTTGTAGTTTTCCTGAAAAAAGTGTGCATTTTAACCCCTCTGCTGCCAAGCCCAGATAATATATAAAGCTTTTTCTATTGCAATTTATATTTTAGATGGTATTGTTTATCAAAAGTCATACAAAATGGCTTACGTGCTTATCATCAACATTTAGGTGGAGGTCAAGCATTCATGTTATGCAACGCCCATCACCCTGCCAAAAGCGAGAATTGCGTTAGTAGAATGACAATAGTAATTATCAGACTAAAGGTAGGAACACACGATTGTTGTAATGCACCAATCATTAGTGTTATTTATATGCCAATCGTGTGATTATAAAATTTATTGGCTCATATGGCAACTCACAATATTATTGTGCCTATTTATCCCAATCAAATGCAACGCTGGTTCGTGTGAAAGCTTTATCGGCAATCATGCACCAATGTAAATTCCAAAAATACACTAAAATTTATTGTATTCTTGTGTGGCAATTGAAGAAGACAATAATCATCGCTTTTTTTTTTTAATTGATTTTTTTCTGAAAAAACACGTGTTTATTTATAGGGTATTTATAATTGTCATCCCTTAAAACATGAATTTTTAAAATTATTTACAGTTAGTGTCATTAATATTCGGTTTTTAAGTTTATCGATAATAACACCCTGGCATTAGCAAAATGGATAGGTAATCAGAAGAATAGCAAAAACTTAAATAAATGTTGTCAGCATGAGTATTCAAATATATGGAAAAAATGGCTCTATGGTAACCCTGCAACCGTGATAAATCGATCAAAGTTTGTTAACCCTGTTTACTAAGCGCCATTAATATTCGGTTTTTCCCCTATTTATATGCTATTTGCCAAAAAACATGTTATTCAGCTACATTTCCAGCAATATAGATATACGTTTTAATAAAAGTGCATAACACCTCCTTTCTTGTCTCTCCAAAATTCTACTTCACCTCCTTTCTTGTCTGTCCAAAATTCTACTTCACTGCAAATTATACAAGTGGGGCGAAAAGGAAAGAACACTCCTTTAGAACAGCGAAAACTTGTTATTTTCCATTATGAAAAAGGTAAAAAGTACAAAGAGATTGCTGAAATTCTGAATATGAAACTAAATACAGTTGAGGACATTGTCAGAAGGCACAAAAATGAAGGAAGAATACACTTCATAAAGCACACAGGTCAACCAAAAAAATTGACCGAGCGGGAAGAAAGTTCAATTGTGCGAAAAATAAAATCTAACCCACGCTTAAGTACTCCCAAATTAGTCACAGAGGTGCTCAATGAGTTTAAAAAGAAAATATCTGCATCTACTATACGAAGAACCATAAGAAAAAAAGGTTTTCATGGCCGAGTAGTACGTCGTAAGCCATTGGTTAATTTATGCAACCGAAAAGCCGTTTGAGTTTTGCCAGGGAGTACATACATTAAGAAGCCTGAAACTTGGTGGGATGACGTTATATTTGCGGACGAGAGCAAGTATAACGTATTTGGATCCGATGGGCGTGTAATGGTGTAGCGGAAGCCAAATGAGGAGCTACAACCACAAAATTTAAAACCAGCCGTGAAACATGGAGATGGACATGTTATGGTGTGGGGTTGTATGGGAGCTAAAGGGACGGGAAAATTAGTTTTTATCAGTGGAATTATGAATCAGGAATCATATTTGAATATCCTCCGTCAAAATTTGAAAGAAAGTGAAAATAAGCTGGGCGTTTTAGATTCTTTTATATTTTACCAAGATAACGACCCAAAGCACAAGTCGCGTTTAATTCAAGAATGGTTGCTCTATAACTGCTGTAAAGTTCTCCATCCATCTGCACAATCCCCAGACCTCAATCCGATTGAGAATTTATGGGTTGAGCTGGACCGGACTACAAAATAACATCCATTGAAGACTTGAAATTGCGGCTTCAAGAAGAATGGGATCGTATTCCTGCAGCTTATACAGATAAAACAGTAAAAAACATTTCAAACCGTCTAAGTGAAGTTATAAAACAAAAGGGTTATCCAACAAAATACTGAGTTTTATATAAAACCATTTTTCTAATGTATTATTTGTTACTTTTCAAAGAAAACCGAATATTATTGACGCGCAATATTTTATGCCACCTGAATTAATTTAGCTTTTTTTGTTATATTGTTATTCTTTTATTCTAAATACAAATGTGAACTTTCAAGTGTCTAAATAAACTATTAATGAAAAGAAAAAGATGTTGAAAAAGATATACATTTAGCTTAAGACGAATCAGTTAAACATATCTCTTTAATAAAACCGAATATTAATGACACTAACTGTTTATGTAAATTGCATCACAAACTTCCACCATTTCTTTCTTTCATTATTTTTATTTTTTTTATCAAGCCGATAATCAAACCCGATGAAATTTTAATTTTTTAGAAAATAAATCATCGTTACTTTAGAGAATAAAATATAATTTGTAATTATATTCCAATTTGAATAAATAAATATATTAGTAAATTAATTTTTTTCAATTTATTGAAATGTTTTCCCATATGCATCATCAATGGCCCTTCTTGTGCGTCTGACCCACACACTTCTTTTCTTTTTTGTGTGTTTATATTTATTTATTTGTATGTAAATAAAAATGACGCTATTTTCTTTTTTTTAAAGTACGAACCATTTTGAATAAAAAAAAAAAAAAAAAAAAATTTAATTTACCACAACAGCTGATTTACAGAGTTGCTGTAAACTAGAACAATCGTGTGACAGCGTTGGGACAATTATTGTCAATACATCGTTTCGTGCCATCTTGTGAGAATAAGTTTTGTATAAAATAAGACAACCGTGTGAATACAGAATTTTTAATTGGGACAATTTTGTTATTGGGGAGGCTGAATCCGATCCCACATTCATCAAAAAGATCATTACTGGAAACGAGACGTGGGTTTACTAGTACGACATCAAATCCAAACATCAGACAAATTAATGGCGTTCGCCAAATGAGACGAGACTAAAAATACCACGTCGTTTTCAGTCGAAAAAGAAGGTAATGCTCACGGTTTTCATGGATTACAACGGTGTAGTGCATCATGAATTTTTGGTAGGAGCCCAGACAGTAAATAAAGAGCATTATTTGGGCATCATGAGACGTTTGCATGAAGCAATTCGATTTGAATTGAATTGCTAAAATTGTGGGCAGGAAACTCGTGGACACAGTGCCATCATTATTCGAAATTGTTTAACAAAAAATGCAACAAATACCATCCAACAGCCACCGAATTCACCTGATTTGGCTCCCTGCAACTTCCTTCTATTCAATCGAGTTAAAAACACCATTACACGGAACGCGTTTCAGCAGTCGAGAGGAAATAATGGAAAAATCGCAGAAATACCGAAAATACCGAAAATATCGAAATACCGAATATAAAAAATTTTTCGAGGATTGGATCAAGCACTGGCATAAGTGTGTTGCAGTCGATGGGTATTACTTTGAAGAGGACAATATAGATTAAGATGAATAAACTTGTATTTTTAATTTTTTGAATAAATTCCGGGAACTTTTTGATCAATGTAGTATTTATTAACTTGAAAAAAAAAGTTGTTTGTAAACATAAACAAATTTGGGGCAAATAGTTACATCGATGACACTAGATGGCATATGAAAATTAGTAGCAAGTTCAAGTCCAATTATGACGAAAAAGTTAAAATATTTGGTAAAGATTGTTCGATAGTTGGCCCCAATTGCAATAGCCTACTCGGTTCTGGCGTTCAGACCCCTGAACACTTTCAGTTTTTTTGCCGTAAGAAATTTTATCGATGTATAACCATGTCATGGTTTTTTAAAATCAATAATTATTTTTTAACTATTTGGCCGCTCCAAAAGTGCATATTGAAGGTTTCTTATCATCAAAAAAAGTGTATATATAGTATTTTTCTATTTACTTTCATCTGACTAGACTTGTGTCCTGACTCTTGAAATAAAAGTAAATAATTTGATGCAAAGAATGGCCCATAAGTAATTGTATCGTGTTCAGCACGTTGCACGGCATCTGTCATATCTTTGTTATGCTGTAATTGACAAGGAAAAATTTGCCTAATTTTTTTACGAGTTTTTCATCCTAATTGAGACTGGGACTAAGGAGGATATAAGTTTTTAGTCATATTTTAAAAGTCGACAAAAACTAGTTATATCTCGAGTACACAGTCAGGTAAGATTTTATAAGATAATTCCTTTACCATATGTACCATAATCGGTAAAATAGAAAGAATCAAAAATAACAATTTATTCTGACTTACATAATAAGTTATTAAAAAAATACATTGTCGTATAGGTAATTACGTATATAAACTATTTTACCAATTTTAACTTGCTAACTTCATTTTTTACACAATAAAATATGAAATTTTGTAGCCCCCATTTACATTTTAAGGGTTAAATAAAAGGAAAGCAAATACATATTTAAGAAATTACAAGCTAGTGGTAGAAGAGATCGTATGAAAAATTATTAATTGTATGAAGAAAAATGCATTATTTTTGATTTATTTTTTGTTAATAAATAATTATTGATAATAAGACAAAAAAAGACAACAATGAAAAATCGATAAACAAATATATTTGACATTTACCCAACAAGTTTTTTTACATTTTCTTTTGTTGATTTCAGGCAGCTATTGTTACGAGAAACATGAGAAAATCGGCTTAAACTATAAGTTTGATATTGTAACTGCTGTCTGTTTGTATAGAGCAAAAGTTGAAAAGGCGTTAGTTAATACAACACAAGTTTATTTCTTTAAAAAAGAAAGAAAACAAAAAAAAAAAAAAAACGTGGCATTATTGTGGCATTTACCCAGGGTGATCGTAATTGATTGTTATTTGACTTGTGGTTGCCTGCAATAAATTTTTTTTTTTGATCTTTTATACAAAGAAATTTTTAATTTTTAAAGAAATGAATACATTTCTTTCTTTACATTTAAAGCTTTTTTTGAATCGATCTTTAAGATTATTTGTGGCTTATTTTGATTGTAAAGTTAAATATTTAGATACAAAAATCAACACCTTTAATAATAAAATAAAAAACTGCTAATAAAGCCACAAAAAGTATTTTTTAAATATATTGCTTTGTTTAGAAAAATTAAAAAATAAGTAGTGTCGAAAAGTACAGTGTCGGACAAAAATTGTTTATCAATGTTATAAAAATCAATAAGATTATCGACAATAAGAGATTATGATAATTAGTTAGAAGTCTCTAACCATAAATGTTGTTGTCCTAGATAATTTGAAAATTTTCCTGTTTTAGGAAGACAAGCTAAAAAAAATTAATCAAAAGGAGACGAATATAATAAGTAGGTGGTCGTATTCTATTAATTCATTATGGCATTACTGCAATGTAGCATGTATTAGATCAATTGATGGCCATAGATCGAGTAATGCTTTTTAATTATGTCAATGAACACGTGAAAAGTGACAAGCTGAAAAAGGCAGTTCCTTAATTAGCTACTTGTTTACAGCTTTTTAAAAAAAGAATTAAGGAACTGAAACCAAATGTTCACTGCCATGTTTTCTGCTATAAAAAAGGAAAAATATGCTACAAAAATACACTACGTGTCATCAGGACTGCGCCCTCCCTTTTACTGACGGTTAATATTTAACATTAACCATTATCTGAACCAATCGAGATATGATCTTAAAATTTCTTTGTAGTAGACTCGTATCAATTTCCTTTAAAATTAGAATGATTGCTGTACCATTTAAGATAGTATTTTAATTATTTTTTTTCTAGAAAATTATACTAAAAACGTATTGAAAAAATTGGTTATCAGAATATCGCCACCAGCAATAATTTGAATTTAATTAGTATTTTAAGCAACTATTAAGCGTTTTAATTCTTAAGTACTATATTTTAAACAGTATTAAGTATATTTAGTAATGCGTGGGACCGCCCTTGCTCGAAATATCCTTGAAAATTCGATTGGAAATTCAATTGTAAGGTTTTTCAATATAATTCAACGAAATGGTGGACCAAGTGTGTTTGACTCCTTCCATTAAATCTATTCCACCCATCTCCATACGTTTTTGATTATATTTAGGCTATTGGTTATTGTCTCTGAATCCACGATTTAACGGATCGGATTGTATGGATTTGAATTTTTTAGATTTCCTAATACGTCTTGCAAGATTCCTAAATAAGTGAAAATGGTTTTGGAAACTCTATTGTAGTTCTCTGCATTCATACGCTATGTAAAAAATTGTAAGTCACAGGTGCCATAGTAGCATATTGCTTCCCACACTATCACAGCCACCCTATATTCTATTGCATTATAATTTCTTGTGAGAATCATTATGTGAGATCTCTCCCACATGATATTAAATGCAATAGAAGATAGAGGGGCTGTGATAGTGTGGGAAGCAATATCCTACTATGACACCTGTGAGTATCGGTTTTTAACCTTATATTTATAGAGGACCTAAGTATTTCTGCTTTATTTCGTAAAGATTCTATATTTGTCCTTAAGGATGTTTATTATTCTAAGCTGTTACTATTGTTACGTTTTAAAAAGATTAAAAAAGTTACACAACAGCCTTGACACAAATGAATAAATAAAGTTTATAGCTAAGACTACCACTGTACTAATTTAGCGTAACACTATGTATTAAACTTGATCTTTGTTTATCTATTGGCGAAGACCGTTCACTGGATATCAAAACGACACTTGATTTTGGTCAATATATTAGTTTCTTCTGTTGATTGACTGTTGGTACTTAGCTTTCCGCGATACGCTAACTTTTCCTACTGAAATGTTCCTCTTGGTTTTGAATTCGGAGAGCATTTTTTTATACCCTTATTCTGTCTATTTCTAATATTGAAGCATTTGGTGTAGAGTTCTTGAGTCTTTGCCTAGGCTGAAATCTAGCTTTTAGAAGTAGATATATTACCTCTCATTTGAAAGGCATTGTTCATAATTTCTTTGTATATGTCGGGTAGTAGATCGAATTATAGAGATATTGCTAAGCTTAGTGCTGTTTCGAAGCTGATTAAGAAGCTTTTCAGACATAATCTATAATATTAACGTTTCAGCATGGTTTTTTACTATCCTTTTTGAATTTACTACGATAGTTTTTAGGGGCTTTTTTGCAGGTGCTCGAACTGATGTTATTAGTACTGATTTTAGTAAGGCCTTTGATAGAGTTGATCTAAGATTTTGATCCAAAAACTTGTTCTGATTTGTATTGAGTACTCAAAGAGTTCTGTTCCGAAATGTACTGTCTAACACTGTCTACTGACGTGTCTAAGTTTCTTCTAGAATACGGCAGGGTGGCTATTTTGGTCCGCTATTATTCTTGTTGGGAGTGGTGTGACGGCACGCTTAACAACGCAAGCGACCCAATTTCGAACTCCAGCAGAGGGCATGACGAAAATGTTTAATTGTGGCTTCGAGTGCTTAAAAAAGAGTCATCAGATTTCCTCCAGAAAACTCTATATAAAAAAAGAAATAAAGAATAAGACCTCCTGACCTTTCAGCTTACCCCTGGCGATGAAGACGAACATCAGACGAATGATTAGGAAAAACGCCACCTACTGGGAAAAAATTGCAATGCTAAAGATCACGACCAATTAGCAAGGATATTCACTGTACACCATCATATGAGGGGGGATACAGTGGATTACCCATCAACTTGATTAATGAAACTGAAACAAAGCAATGGTTGCTTTGTGGAAAGCCAATATGCACCCTAGAGGAGTGACCGAGAAAAAAAATTTTCTTGTTATTTTCTTAATAACCTTTCTGATGTATTTTCTGACTGTGGTGTTCTTGTGTACGCTGATGATTTTAAATTATATTGTACTTCTAGTGATATTTTTTGACAGACTGTTTATTTGATGGATCTCAACCTGAGGAAGTGTAACTTATGGATTTTTTCTGTAGAAGTGTAGTGGTGTTCGAGTATACAATTGATTCTTGCCCATTTTAATCGTGTTGGGATATGGGGTATGCATTTCTCTTCTATTTTTAATAATTTTTTTTAAATTTATTTTTTAAAGAAGAACAACACTTTTAAATTTAAATTTCTTAATTTCTGAGATGTTGAATTTCATAGAGTTAATTATCTTACAAAACCAACTTTTTTTTTTATTAAAAATAAAATTAGAAATTACCTCATGCTAAAAGTTAATTAATTTTATGCCCAATAATGTGTGTTTTCAAGGTATAATATACAATATTATTCAATATTTCCGTGCAAATCAATTTCAATACACAATTAATGAACAAATCGATTATTGGCATTTTATCTAAATTAATGTAAATATGAGCAGTAAGAAGAGCATGTGCCATAAAACGAAATGAAATTTTAGTCGTTAAATTTATCTCTTATGATAATTGTTTATGACAAGATCATAAACAAAAATTAATTAAAATGCAATATTAGGAATATGTTTAAATGAGTTATACAACTGCTATTGATTAAATATGTATTGAAAGAATTCGTACGTTTGAATTAATATGTAGCAGAAAAAACGTTACGCAAAAAGTTTGCAAGATTAAATTGGAAACTGGGACTTACAGTCGGTCTAACTATATCATATGGAACCATACATTAAAAAGGGTATACTCTTTGGAATAATTAGTTACTTATATGATAGGTACAAAAATTTATCAAACAATGTTCATCAAATTAGTCATAGTTACAACGGGAATAACAGCAACAGAAGTTACCAAGTGGTGTGAGCACTTTCAACAAACACTAAACCGATCTAACGATGAAAACAGCGGCCATTCAATAAGTCCGTAGGGTGACACATAGATGAAGTTACTAGAATTATTTCCATATGAAGTTTATTAAGTACTAACTTTCAAGTGATACGTGTATAAATTTGACAGCAATCTGACTATTGATACGTGAGTTATAGCATTTTCTGTGAAAAAATCTAAAAAAGAGAATTTCAAGGTTTGGTAAAGCATTGCTTTTTGATGAAAAAATACAGTGGAAACTATACAATGGCTTGATAAACATTATCCGAACTCTGCTGCATCGAGGCAAAAAGTAGAGAAGTGGATTGCTGAATTTAAGCGTGGTCGTACCAGTACAAATGATGCAGAGCATAGTGGACGCCCAAATGAGACTGTTATTCCTAAAAACATAAAAAAATCCACAAATTGGTTATGAACGACTGTAAATTGAAGGTGCTCGAGCTAGCTGACATTGTAAAGATATCAGATGGTAAAGTTTTTACCATTTTACACGAACATTTGGGTATGCGAAAGCTTTGTACAAAGTGGTTGCCGCGTTTGCTCACTTCAAAACAATGGCAAAACTACATGAATTGAACATCGAATTACTTCCATATCCACCGTATTCGCCAGATTTGGTCTTCAACTCCTTTTTCCTGTTTTAAATCTCAAGAGAATGCTTGCTGGAAAGAAATTTAAGACCAATGATGAAGTAAATCGCTATTTTGTCGAGAGAGAGAAATCGTACTATAAAAGTGGTATCGAAAAGTTGGAAAACCACTAATCTCTTCGTACCGCCCTGCAAGGCGAATAATAAAATCGAGTATTGCTCCAATTTTTTTTTTACTTATCGTACGGACTTATTGAATGACCTGCAATTTACACAAAACCTCCCAACAGAACTGTAACTGAAGAGACAATAACACAACTGAAGAAAGACAAAGCAGCTGGAATAGATAACCTACCAGCTGAGTTCTGCAAATCGTCCCTCGGCACCTGTGGTGCGCTTTTGCATATGGAAAATGGAAAGTATATCAGGAAAGAAAGTTTAAACTTTCTGTTTAACAGGTTAAGAGGTACCTACCACATAAATAGCCTCAGACTAATCGTGGAGTAATGCAACGAGCTGCACTTTACATTGAACATGACTTTTTTCGACTTCGAGAAAGCTTTCATTGACTGTCTAATCATTTGGGCGGCTATGAAAAGTAAAGGAATCTTATCAAAATTCAATATGATACTCTAGCGCTAGAGTTATACATAACGGCAACAAAAGCGAACCATCCATCATTATCACCAGCGTATAGGGAGCATGCATACTGTCGCATTTGTTATTCACCATTACATTAATTATTATTTTAGGCATTATAACAGAAGCAAGAAGGGGTACCATCTGGTAACTACATCAGTATCTAGGAGACATAGATTACGCTGACGTTATCGCACTATTGAGCAGCAGGAAAGATCACATGTATTCTACAATCGACGATCTTGTTACAACCACTGTCGAGGTAGGCTTACGGGGGAACATACGAAATAAAAATAAAACTACAATCTTTTACAAGCCGATGTCTGAGAAATATATTGTGGATCTTATGGTCACAAACAATCTGCAATGAAGAACTTTTGCAACTAAGAATACAAGAAAATATAAATACTAAAATAAGGCGGCGAAAGTATTCCTGGCTAGGATATACAGTCTGAAAACCTTACGATCAGATATGCCATGCTATGCTAGGATGGAATCCGCTAGGCACGTGGAGGCGCAGTAGACCAAAAAACATATGAAGACGCACCATAATAAGCGAAGAAGGAATAATTTCAATAAATTATGTTTTTAATAGAAACAGACAATAATATAGATTCTATGTTTACAATCTATGTTCCTGATTGGAATATAGCAATAAATATACATATAAAATTCACCGCCTTGTCGACTGTATCTTAAAGTTGGTTATGGGATTTTTGTTTGCTTGTTAATAAGTAGTAATAGGATGATTTCGTTTGATTTCTATTTGGATGTTGGACATTTTCATTCCACCTAATAAGCTTTTTATTAAATTAAGAACAAATTCTTGGTTTAATTAGACTAGAAGCTTGATCTAGAGAGTAAGAGTTCAAGAATTGACGCAATAATAAAGGCGAACATACTGACTTCATAAGCAAACACGTGAGATCTTTGTGTGCCTTAGCATTTGGGCGTCATTGCCAGAGCGTTAACGTTCCAACTTTTTTAAAACGCTTGAGTTCTTTTAAATTGTGTTAAGTAAAAAAAACGAAGCGAGTTTGTTGTTTTATACAGTCTTTGTTTCCAAATTATCTTTATCAACAATGTGCAACTTATTTAACCTCCACTTAATACACAAATTTATTCAACACTTATTAAATTCAACTCTTAGTAAGACCTTACTCTATGACCATAAAATTATAACCGACTGGCTGTGGAGAATATCGCGGCTTATACAGTTCAATGTAATCAGTTTCGAATGTCATAATACATTCCAAGATTTAAATTGCATAAATATCTGACTCATAGTGTTATTAGTAGCACTGTTCAAAGAAATACAGGCTATACTGCCAGTATAGTAGTCTTGACGCAAACCAATAGAATAACTTCTATAATAATTGAGTTTACAGTTTAGGTGTATTTACTTTATTAACAGTAAATATGTCCCTAACATATATCTTAGAACAAATGTAAATAGAGATAACATAAATTGGTCAATGGTCATGTTGAACATAGGGCGATTACAAATTCTCCTTCATCTTCTTTTATCATTAGCAAGATTTTTGACTTGGTTTCATGTTTTTTTATTTCTTCCTCTACTGATATATTATACTATGCTACAAAGAAGAATGAAGTTGAAATACCTGGGATTGATAATATCGAGTACAAGACGAATCTGTTTTTGAAACAGATCAATGCCATTCTACCCCAATAGGTCCAGTTCTGCCACAATTTGATCGTTTACGCGATCTTTGTGAAGTTATATGTGCCTGGTACCAAATATAGCATTTTTCCAGGCCGTATATCTTGGCTCAGAAGGACTTTTGGATCATAGAATAAAATCTGCTGGAATCCTTGATGGAATGTCATTCCACCCCAAAAAGTCTGATTCTGCCACAATTTGATCTTTGACCCGATTTATCGAATATTGTGTGTGAACTTTTATAAGTATATAAATTTTGCAAAATCATTTAATATTAAGAATGTAAAAAAAACATAACAATTTAGCTTCGTAAAGTAAATTTATATTTGTACTGTATAAATCAGTTTTGTTTTTTTTTTGTACTGTACTTCCAAAAAGAATATAACTTACGAAGCTATCTTCACGATTTTTCATGTTAAATTAACAGCTTCTGCAAAATTACATAAATGTTAAAAAAAATATATATCTTAGGAAGCTACCTTCACACCCTTTTCAACTAGACATTATTGCCATCTGCCATTCTCTCTGACATCACTACACCTCATCCACCATGCTTAACAGTTGGTAACTAGTTTCCTATATTAGGGCCGGTTGCTGATATTCTTTATACCATCTGACTTCCATTGATTCCAAAAATACTAAACTTACTTTCCAAAACTCTACCAGCATGTTAACATATTTATTGGCGAATGCTATACGTTCATTTGGTTAACTAACGAAATGTTCGGCATCTTGCGGCCAACACGGCTATAGAACAAGCTTTTCTTAATTCCTCTTACTGTAGATACGGTAATGATCTTCTTAAACTTTTGTTTGTTATCCTTCCATATTTGGAGCGCAGCAGTTTTGAAATGTGCTTTATAAGGGAAACCACACTTCGTGATTTTCTGTCAGTTCGTTTTCTTTATACCATCTGACTTCCATTGATTCCAAAAATACTAAACTTACTTTCCAAAACTCTACCAGCATGTTAACATATTTATTGGCGAATGTTATACGTTCATTTGGTTAACTAACGAAATGTTCGGCATCTTGCGGCCAACACGGCTATAGAACAAGCTTTTTTTAATTCCTCTTACTGTAGATACGGTAATGATCTTCTTAAACTTTTGTTTGGCATCTTTCGATATTTGGAGCGCAGCAGTTTTGAAATGTGCTTTATAAGGGAAAGCACACTTCGTGATTCTCTGTCAGTTCTTTTGCTCGGAAGGCCACACCATGGATGAAAAGTTATAATTTAAGTTTAACAAAATTTTTTATTACTGTTCTTATCGGTTTCACCACTCTACTGACTATTCTTACTTTTTGTAGATAATTTAGATGGCCTTTCCAAAATTTAATTACTATTTTTATTCCAGTTACATATATTTCGTTTCTTTTTTTCTTAGCGATTTGTATTTGTAAATTAGTCTTCTGTCAAAAAAAAAAAAAAAATCTCAGTGACAGATTTAAGGTTATGAACGGTATTTTTATTAAACGTACCGCTAAATTATCTGGAGTAACCATATATGAAAAAAGTTGCATCGTAAACATCCGCTGCACTGCAATGAACAGTTTACATTAAAAATTTGGAGCGTAGTCTTATGATGCCCAGTGTATATCACTTATGTAAGTAACCTTGGGGAATCTGTATATATTTCTTAAGCAAACATGTTTTTTATGCAATTTTTTCTAAATTTGTCAAGTTTAGCACACTATTAAAGAAATAATTTAGACTTTATGTGTAGTTATGATCAAATTCAGTCTTCGTTTCTAGAAATCTGTTAAAAATTAACAGAGTTATTAAGCTTTTTAGTGGTGCAACACATCAGAAAATCAGAGGATTATTACCAAATTGTGAAGTTTTTTATAAATAAATACTGTTTCAAAGTGATAAATAATACCAGTTTGATAACAATTGCAAGTTTTTTTATTAGTCTCTCTAGAAAGAGGCATTGAAGTAAAAACCAAACATATTTCAAGAATTTTTTTGCTTTTCTTAAACATAACTAAGTCATTCTGAAGACTAAGGAAAATATAAAAAAAATTTTTTAAGTATATTTTTTTAAATTAAATGCTGAAACTAGCGAACCAACGCCTCTTTCATAAACTACTTTCCTTTTTTATTAGAAAATTATTATTAAAATAAAAGTAAAATTTAACTTCTCACCGGTAGAAACATTTAATTAAATTCAAAGAAATTAACGATTAAAAACCAAATCCATTACATGCATAGAAGAAAAGCATCGTATGATTACGGACAGTGTGATCAGATAATATGTGATGAGAAATCTTCATAATTTAAATGAAATTTTACATAAAAAACTAAACTAAAAAAATATGCACAAATTATTTAATAAAAAAAAATATATATTAAATATTTCAGAAAAACAACAACTATTGCATGATTTGCAAAGATGAATGCAAATATTTAAAAAAGAAACTATTTTAGCTTTTTACTTAAAATAACCGACTTAACACAAATAGTGAAATTCATAAGAGGCTTTTAGCCTTTATCTCGTTGAGGTTTTTCTTTTTTAATTATTTAAATACAAAGGTAAGATAAACCGCATTACTTCGCACTATACATTAATTGCAAATATGTATTATAAACATGTGTGAGCTCAAAAAAAAAGAAAATAAATGAAACACCTTTCATTATTAAAAATTATTTAAAATGCTAATTAAAAGACGTTTTTATCTTTCTTTCAGAAAAAAGCTATTAAAGAAATGTTTAAACATTAAAAGTTGTTTTTCGTTCCTTTTATTTCATCTCTTAAAAGGTGAAAATGTTTTTTTTTGTTTTTTGATTTAATGACTTTTTAGTTTTTCTAAATGTTTTGGTTTTTTCTTTTACAAAAAAAAGTTGTTAACGAAAAAAGTAAGTCAAACAACATTCATCCATTGATAGAATAACTGAATAATCCATCGTCTATTGTATCCAGTTGCTTGCCAACCATAATTGTAATAAAATATGTTTTGGTTAAAATTGTTTGCTTAAGCTTCAAAATAGTTGTTTGTTTTGTTTTTTGTTTAATAATAAAAATAATACAAGAAATTGCTTTATTATCTTGGTAATAAGTTGAAAAAACAATCATCAAATTGTTACACATAATTTATTGTACAACTAAATAGTAAGAGGATATCTTTTGAGAAATTATTAAGGAGATTCATAATAATATTGACACACACAATATGCTTTTCACCTCTAATAATAGTGTGCTTGTATCAATATATGCCCTACGAAACGATTTTATTTTGCCTCAAAATCAATTTTAATCAAAATTATTAAATTCGATAATTTGATATACAGTATTGGACAAAACATATGCGCGAATATCTGCAAAATGCAAAATATCTCAATAAAAAACCAAACATTTTTGGATTTGAAACTATTTTATTTATTTATAAAGATATGCGACAAAACAAAAGCACGTCTGATAATGTTCCACCAGGAATTTCATTCAATTCAATTTTCAATGCAATTTCCACTTGTCAATAAAGTTCGCCCTTATTTCTGCAATTATCGCGTTTCATTTCCAGATCTACAATATCCCACAGATTTTCTGGGAGATTGAGATCTGTCGATTGTGCTAGACATTTCAAAATTGATTTGTTTGCTTACAAAGCACTCTTTTACTCATTTATCTGTGCATTTTGGTTTGTTGTCCTGTTGATATCTCCAATCAAGTGGCATTTTCTCCTCTGTATGCGATATAAGTCTGTATTCCAGGATATGCTTGTAACGAATCTATTCAATACACACTTTATTTTGTGTATTGGCCCAATTCCATGGTCAGAAATCTACATCCAGACTAAAACACTTCCTTCTTTATGTTTTTCAACGCCTTTGGTATACCAGCTTAGCAAGCTAAATCCAAAAACGTCTCATATTAAACTTAGATTCATTAGAGAAGAGTGCGGTCTTCCATTAAAAGTATACCTAAGTTTACTTGCTCCTTTGTAAATTCAATTCTGACCAGTCTGTTTTTGGCAGTAGTGAATGGTCTTTTTGCACTTCGACGTGATACTAATCCACCGTCTACAGATCGTGTTTGGATGCACCTAATCGAAACATTTAATTGTAATTGATTGGTAGTAGATCTTTGTGACCTTTTTTTAAACGAAGTATCGCCTGGTCGTTCTGTTTCCGGTTTTTCAGGGGTCTTCTGTGTATGGCTGGCAACGGAAATGACTTATAATATGGTAAATAATACTGTGTTGAATTCCAAATTTGTTTGCGATTGATGTCACTGAATCATGTTTATTGTAACCATTAATTATTTTTTCCTCTAATTGCTAATTACTGTTGGTCACTTTTGTAGAATATTACAAAATAATGTTGGTTAGGGACAGTGTTTGATAGATTCGGTACGATTATAAAGACGTTAAAATTTTCTCTAATTATTGCTCTAATGTTGAAATGATCGTTTTTGTTATTAAACGATTTTTGTCGTTGGTAATTTAACCATTTAACTATTTCGTGTTGTTGCTTAACATTTTAACAATTTTTACTGTTACAAATTAGTTTTTCTTTGTTTTTGCCTTTTCTTAGTAAAAGAGGATATCATCGTTATGAATTAATAAATCAAATTAAAATTTGAATAAGCTTTCGTTTAAATTGCGTTAAAATAAAATAAACGTCGCTTTATTTTGTTGTTTTACAGTTTTTATTTATTCCACTATAACTTTTATACTGTTTGTCCTAATACAACAACACTCTTATTTATTGATAGCCAAACTATAACTAAATTACGTAGGCAAAGCAGTATTCTTATATACCTAATTACCTACAGTTTGGAAAGTTCCAAAAATGTCTCAATCGATCCCATATCCTCTATACGTTAATTTTAAAAAGCCGAACTACTTTCCTTAAGTTTTCTGGGTTTTACTGTGCTTTTAATTCAAACTTCATTGGTATTCATATAGTTCTGCTCGCCACTGCATATTAATTCATTATTTTTATAGGAACCTGCAAAGTATATAAAGCGAATTATGTACTTCCACTTTTAGTGTCAATCTTGGCTTTGGCACCGTCTGCAAAGCTTCACTTTGCTTCATCGCTCCTAATCAATTGCCTCAGAAATGGTTGTTCTGTTGTAGCAGTGAATCGCATATAGCGAATTCGTTCCTTTAAATTCACGGTTAACATCCAAAAACGAGTAAACCATTTCGCTGCTGTTTTTCTAGTTACAGCATAATCTCCGTAAATATCAAAAAAATTTTCAGCATCCTAGGACGCATTCTTAAATTTTCTACATTATAATAGAAAAGCAAGATATGATGGTAATGTTCGGAATTTTCACTCATTTTGAAACCTGGACTTTTATACTGCCTTCTAGTAAATTGAAGCTTAAAATGCCACCTCTCAAAAAGCTATAATGTTGCCTTATGCAATTAATATTATCTTGTAATATAAAGGGTCCGCCATCTAACGTTTTTTTTCAACTAGTGCTTATTTCGTGAATGGTAACACTTAGCTCATGTCTAATTTGACAGATAATTAGTTTTATCCATCCGCTGAACGAATATGGTTGTGTATACGCTTCGCTAAGTGGGCTTACAGAAGATACAGATTTTGCCAAAAAAATTATCTTTTCAGATGAAGCTCATTTTAATCTTGGCGGGTATGTAAACAAGCAAAATTGTCGCATTCGGGGCACAGAAAACCCACACTCATACATTGAAAAGCCGATACACCCAAGACGAGTCACTTTTTGGTGCGGATTTTGATCCAGAGGCATAATTCGGTAATTTTTCTTCGAAAATGAGCAAAGAGTGGCCGTTACAGTCAATGGCGATCATTATCGGGCCATGTTAAACGAATTTTTGTTCACAAAAATTGAAGAGGAGGATATTAGCCACATTTGGTGTCAACAGGGCGGCGCTACGTGCCACACGGCCGAAGCTACACTCGATTGGACTATTATTTGTGGGGTGCCGTCAAAGATAAGTGTTACGCCAACAAGCTAGAGACAATTGACGCTTTAAAGGACAATATTCGTGAAGCCATTGGTGAAATACAGCTGCACAAAATCGATAATGTGCTTTAAAATTGGACCGATCGTGTAGGCTACTGCATGGCCAGCCGAGGCAGCAATTTAAATGAAATTATTTTCCATTATTAACCGGAAGGATTGTACTTTCAAACAAAAAAAATAAATTTGAGAAAATATTCAGTAGTTTTTTTTTATAGCATTTTCAAAAAAAATAAATTTATTTGGCGGATCCTTTAAATGTATGTATCATATAAAGACTGTTTATAAGATGTTTTGCCTAATATTTTGCATCAATTTGTTTGTGCAAATTAAAGCTATAATCTGGGTGTTATTTGTTCGAAAGGCGAGCACAATAACGAGCCGGTTTTTAAAAAAATCGATAAGGTCAGTTACTTTAACATTTTAACCTACACATGTGCTCAAATTTTAAAAATGATTCTAAGCCGATCAGACTTTTTATGCCCTATTATTTGTATGCCTTATGCCTCAGTAGAAATCTATTATACGAGTACCTTATACCACCTACGATGGTGTATAGGGTATAATAAAGAAAAACCTTAAATGTGGAAACAATAACCACAGAAATAATTTTATATGAAGCTTAACATCACACATTAAAAATAGATTAATTTCAATGTCAGACGTGACTCCATGAAGTTCTTTCTTTCTTTTACCTCCATATTTTGTTTTACATTAGATGAGTAACGCTGATCTGTCTGTTCATTAAACACCCTTAAGGGAAATTGAATATTTTTTTTATTTTAAAAACAAAAAACCAAATTCAAAAGAAAGTCTAGTGGGAAATATTATGAGTTTCAATTTCGAGATGTCGGTTTAGATTATTTCCTGCCATTATGAATAATTAAGTCAAAAAGAATTACCAATCTTTGCTGTTGTTTTCTTAACTACAAGAACTTACGAGAGTAGGAAGTGGTTGAATTCTTTTTCTTTCTTTTCTATATTTCACTTCCATTTCATAAAGATTTGAAAGTAAATTGAGGGCATTGGGTTTGTATGTAAAAAAATTTGTTGGAAAAAAAAAATAAAGAGATAAGAAAAATAACAGTGGATAGTTTTAAATGATTTTATGTTTTTCCTTTTCTTTTAGTTTAATTTTAAGTACTTTTGAAATGAACCTCTTTCTATGATTTTCTTTTTTCTGCCGCTTGCGTGTTAAATTTTTTAATATTTTTTGTTGTTGAATTTTTACATTTTATTTTTGGTTTTTAAGTACAACAACTTATTTTATTTACCTTAATTTCTATTTAGAAAGGGCAGTCACTTCCCATTAGAAAAATTGTATTAGTAAAGTGTTTAAACTTTAATGTGTATCTTATGGCCATTACAGTGTTGCAACCACAAGAAAAGGCTTAATTAAGATGATTTTTCTCTTTAACTTTCTTTTGTTTTAGGAATTACAGTTTAATATCTTTGTTTATAAAAAAAAATAAAAAAGAAAATTTAATGAATCATTAAATAGATAGTAAAACCATCGAGAAAAGTAACTGTGAAATAATAAAATTATTTCGGGAGATATAAGATATAATGGGTTATAATGAATTTCTATTGTCGTAATTCACAAATAATTTAAAATCAACTTTATTACTGCAACATTTTATGTGTTTAAAGAAATGACTCAAATTATAGTCTTAATTTTACTCCCATAACAAACATGGAGTTCAGTCTATATTTGGACATAATCCCAACAATTCGCTACGCAGCTAGTAAGCAAATATATCTTATGTTTTATTATGCTAATTTTAGTTAAGATCAATAGAAAAATTTACAAATAAGTCAATATAAAAAAAGAAGGATGTCAGATAAAAGATATTTTCAATGAGCTTAGTCTGGTATGCAAAAATTTTGGTTACAACTTTATACTCCATATGAGCGTTTTTTTTTTGGCAATAATTTGATATACAATTTGTTGTGTTTTATATATGTAAATATGTACATATATAATTATATTATTTTTATATAATGAATTAAAAAATACTATTTAAACCTATTTGGTACTTTTTTCAAAGCGTATACAATTCGAACATTTATAATACCCATCATTGAGATTTAAACAGCTGTTTCTTTTCCAGTTTTATTTATTTATATACACACGTTGACAAAAACATATGGCATGTTTTTAAGTGTTGTGTAAGTGGCAAAACGTTTACATTTACATTTACGATTTCTACGTTCGGCTAATGACGCCTTTACGTAACGTTCGGCTTCTTGCTGAAGAAGCGAACATTTCTGTTAATATTTTTGAAGAGGGTTGAGCTGCCTCATGAATCAGAAAATCAGGTTTTAGAGCTGAAACAAATAGACCATACAATTTCTGAGAATTTAGAGCGCATGTATAACAAAACAAACGACCCAGGTTTCGAGCCCCAGCAGAGGACAACACGAAGAAAAAATTAATTGTGGTTTCGAATGTTTAATAATAAAAAAAGGCTTCAACTTCTTCCCTCCAGACAACTCCATCTAAAAAAAAAAAATTGAGAAAAAAGCTCCCCTGACCCTTCTCGCATACCTCTGGCGATGATGACAAACATCAGACGAATGATCATGTAAAACATGCCATCTACTGGGAATAAATTACAATGCTAAAGTAAAGATCACCACCAATTAGCAAAAATCTTCACCACTACACAAAAAATCATATGTAGGAAGCTACAGCGGATCAATCATCTACTTGGCTTGAAATATCACATTAAAGAAACTGAAACAAAGCAATAGATGCTTTGTGGAAGGCCAATATGCGGAGAAAAAAAAAATAACATCAAGTTCTAGGTAAGAAGGGACTAATTATGGGATTATGTTGCTCACTGGTGTTACCTCACTGAATTTCGTTGAAACCGGTTAATATTGCTAGAACAGCCTCCATATTACTCATTCGTAACTTAATTTAGGTTTTATTACTAATAGATAAAAATCTAAGATTGACGCTTGCTTAAGTGAGATTATATTACAACCGAATTGTGCTGCAACGCTTAACAACTTTCTATTGTCAATTTTGTCTGAAATTAATAAATTTCCTTTAAAATTTCTCGCAACATTAATTGGTAAATGGATGCGGTTTTATTTAAATATGTATTTCATTTTTCAAATATCTTCCGTATTTATCTATTTTTTATGCATTTCATAATTATGAAACAATTTTGAAAAAGAAATTTACTAAACACTTAACAAATATTGCAAGAAAGTATGTACGTATGTATTTAAAACAATCCACAATATTTTTATGTGGTTCATGCAAATGATCATGATAATGGGTTAGAGCCAATGGAATTATAGAGTGAATGAATATTTAAAGCTAAAAAGCAAAAGAAAAATAAGAAATAAAGTTAAATGAACTTGAGGTGTTAAATTTGTTCATAATTATCATGATGTAACCTTTTTTACTAAAAATAAAAATAAGAAAAACTACAAAAATACAAATATTGCCACAACCAACAAAAAGTAACAACAACAATAATAAATAATTTGTGGTACATTATAGTAGTTATTGTCTATTATGCGATACAAATTAAATGTTTTTTTGTTTTTGTTTTTAAAAACAATTTTACAACGATTTTAAATCGTTTGTGTGTTTATTATTTTGTTAAGAGTCAAATAAAAGTTAAAATCCCACACTGTCAGTTAAACAAAATAATTGTCAAATATGGAAAAGAAAGAAAAACTTAATGCATTGTTTAGAGGAACAAGAAAAAAAAAATAGGAAAATTTTCCTAAACACAATTTCAATTCGAGTTTCAAATTAAGATACAAAATTGTAATAAAAAGGAAATAAACAAAATTTAAATATAAAGTATAATTTAAATTTTAATTTAAATACCAAACTACCGTTAGAGAGTAGTCGACTTAAGAAATTTTCATTACCATACCAACTCACGACGAGATGAATGTTTTTTTTTACGTAAAAAAGCATAAATTACAGAAGCCACTATTATTTCACATCAGCGGGTGTATAATATTTTCCACAGTTTATGGCTCAAATTAAATGTCTGAGTCAATGATGGTGGTATGGTATGGCAAACAACAAAGATATGAAACATTAATCAAAATGTTAATCTTAGCAGAGCGCCCCTAAAGTAAGAGTCAATAGGGGGGTTTTCTTGTGAAAGAATTGGAGGTTGTTAAAATTGTGATCACTTAATTAGCATATGAAATAGAATGACTTTTATTTCATTTTCAGCTGAAGTTACTACAAAAAGTTGGGTATATTAAGTAACAGTAAAGTAAAGTAAATATGTAGTCAAATTAAATACTTTTTAAAACATATTTGTACTGATGTTTGTACCAGCAAGCATTTTATTCAAAATTTTGTATTCAGAATACGGGTTGTAATTTAAAATTTTTTTTATGAAATTAGACAAATTGGACAATTCTTTGGAACAATGCCGAAATTACTGGGTTTTGATCAATCCTTTAAAACCATAATAACAGAAAAAACCTTTCGTCAAAATCAAACTTGGCAAAACCACGTTTTTTTTAAATACTCTGACGAGTGTATCAAGTTTAATAAACTCGCATTTATAATTGACAAACGACAAATTTACCCTCATATTCACAAAATTATATTCGATTTATAAAGTGTTTTTTATACAAATCTGTGTCGATATAAAAGAGTAGCTTAAGTCGACTTAAGCTATTCGCACTTACTGACACAGATTTATATGATTAAAGAGACGATACGGAGAAGGGAACATCAAATACGACTAGAGTTTTATCAATAGATGTGTATTCTTTTATATTTTTTCCGAGATTCTCTCTAAATGTGTTTAATCTTTGTCGGTCAGTAAGAATAACTTAAGTTGACTTAAGCTGCCCTTCCATATCGATACAGAAATTATCTGCTATAAACTTTAATAAATCGAATGAAATGTATAGATCGTGTATTGATTATATAAATACACTGCATTAATTTTCTAACGGCCTTCGATAGGGTTCATCGTGCATCAATCTGAAATATCCTGCAGAATTGTCATGCCGAACAAACTAATAACATTAATAAAAGTCTATTACGACATCTTTAAATTTAAGATTCGATTCATTTGAAAAACTGTGGAGATCGTCAAAGCTGTCTTTTTTCACTCTTTTTAATGTTCATAGATGACGTCCTAATTTACTTTGTGGTTTATCAACTGTTGGTTTGGTAGAGTGACATGCAGCAAGAACTCAATAATATAGTAGAAGAGACAGAGAAACATATGCTGGGAGTTAAAGAAGATAAAACAAAGGCCATCGGCATCAGGCCATAAAAAACAGCCCCATTCATTGGCAGTATTATACTTCGAACAGTGGTGTAATGGCTGATGTGGACGCTAGAATAACTTAAGCTACAATGACTTTTTCATAACTTACGCTCACACAACGGCAATGAAACTATGAAGTTTTCGGACATGGTTAACTATAGATGCAGAAACTTCAAATGTTTGTTAACCTAAGCCCTAGCCGCATTCTAAAGACCTTCTGGCTAAACGTCAACAGCAATGTCGACCTATTACTTGGGCGTCAGATGCGCCAAGTGTCTAATATGATTGCAAACCGGCAATGGGTTTAGAGTGGCCATAACCTCAGAAAACATCATGACGTCTACAGAATCATACTCGTATGGTATCCACATGGTTCCAGGTAAAGAGGAAGGCAACGTTGTGCAAGACGGTCATAAGGGAAGTAGAACAATCTCGACACTCTTGACATGAGATAAATAATTGGGCGCAGAAAATTATAGGGTTTTGCATTGATGAATGATGCAAAGTTCTATAAAAAATAAGTTGAATTCCAAAATATCAACGAATTTTGTTTTGATACAGTCGTTGTAGGTAACTGGTCTTAAGCTAAAAAGCCGCTGCCTAAAGAACAGCAGCTGTTAAGTTAGTTAGTTAGTTCACTTTGGGTAAAAAACTTTATCAACTGTCCAATCCTTAGCACTCAAAGTTTGATTAAGTTTTAGAATTTATCTCACTACTTTTTTCAATTATCGGGATGTACTGTATCTGGGCTTTATAGTAAAAGATCTAAGGATCAATAAGAAGTTTTATCTATTTGCGAGAAGCAAAGCAACAAAAAATGCTTGGAGTCGTTAAATAAAGCAATTTAGCGATTTTATTACGATAATGAAATATTAGCTTGTGATTGATGACTGACAAAGGCAATATAGCAATCCTGTTTTGAAAGTTTTATTAACGGTCGCTGATGACCTGTGCTGAGGCCAGTTCGAGGATGCACAGGAGTTAACACTCTTTCAGCGCCCGAGGACTACGACAGGCGAAACAGTTGTCCTATGGAGAATGGTTGTTTAGATTATGATTAGATTATGATTATGAAATTAGATTATGATTATGATATTGATAGAATAGTGGGTTTTCTATTGAGTGAGTGAAACCACAAGACACATTTGAGCTATATTGCACGTTTTCAACCTAGATCAGTTAGATCCGTGTGAAATAAGATCTGTACATATTAGAAATAAACTCGATTTCATTAATAGGGTGGAAACTACATGGCTTTTGAACTGACCCTTTCTATATCGGGAATTGTTAAGTGAGAGGTTGACAGTGCACGATTATGGTTACCTGAACATTATCCGTACTGATGAGTGTGTGTGACTACAGTAGGATACAAAAAAGGAGGGCGGAGAAATTGTAGAAGTTGATATCAGTGGATGATTGCGATTAACAGGTCGTCATCCGCAGGCAGGGTCACACTGATAATTGTGTGGGGGTGATTTTTCGTGACAATATGTTAGTAGAACAAAATAGGACTTTTAGGTAGATATGTTTGGGATGCTTGCAACCTACTGGCTGATGATAATAATATAGGACAACGATTTTTAAAGTATGTATAAAGACTGCATCGGGTTTAAGAGGGTTACTTTACTGAGAACAAAATATATATTGTCGAGTAACATAAGTAAATATATGTTTAACCAACCTCGATTTTTTTAATATAAAATTATTTAAAAACAATGTTGTATTGGAGGTTTAAAAAACGGGTGATAATATCCACTCATTGTATCGATATTAAAATAAAATTATAGTATTTATTCGAATAAGTTCTTACCTGTTTTATAAAATTAAATTGTAATGCTTTGATTGCCATTTTAAAGTTTTTTTTTGCTGTTAAAATTTCCCAATTTAATTAATTGTTTGTGCTTTATTCACATAAACAATAAATAAATTTATAAATGAAAATAAATATTTTTATGTTCAGTATATGTTTATTAAACAGGTTTGTTTGCTGTTGTTGGTTTTGTAATTATTCTTTTATTATCTATCTCACTTATGTTTTAAACACTTTGATTATCTAAGGCTCTCATAGTTAAAACAAAAACAAATCACTCAAAACCGTTATATTTTCGAAATTGAAAAATTATTGTGAAACATCAATATTTTTAACATTACAGTCTATACAACTCTCACTTTTTCGTATTCATCTCAAAAGCATATTTTTAAATGTAAAGTTATTTAAGTACGAAATTTGTAAATTTTAATTCAAATGTTAAATGTCATTGATTTAAAAATAATTCAATTCTTCTTTTCTATTTCAACTGAACATATTCTTTTCAAATTATTTAAATTTTTGTTTATTTTTAAATATCTTTTCCATTTAAATTTTCACCACTTGTTGATACGTTTTACGCTAAAATTCTTCATATTTACGATGCTTTTCGTTTTCTCCTTTTTTTTCGAAGGGATTACAATTTTTTTTCAGTGCAACTCGTATTTGTTCGAGTTTCTTTGTGGATTAGAATACGAGTATATTGTTTATGACCGCTACGCTTCAATTTGTATTTAAAACTAAATTGTTGAAAACAAAACAACAAAAAAAAACTTTGTTGATGGTTTTGACCGAAGGTATTTTTTATTTCTTTTATTTCATTTGTTTTTCTACTCTGTTTTATTTTAATTTTTTTCCCCGTACTTTTTTCCAACTTCATGTTAAATAATCACTCGGTCTGTGTTTATTTTTTTTAATATTGTCGGTTGGTTAGTTTTTATTTTCTTTGTACAGTAGTTAGTGTTGTGAATAATTTTGTCATTGTTGTTGCTGTTATTGTTGCCATTTAGTGTAATACGGTATGGGGATGACCAAAATAAATTTTCTTTTTCCATCATTTACCATTATAATAATGTTTGTATCAAGCAAATTATTTTTTTGCATACTTCCATGCACCCTACACTTGGCTGGCCTGTAATTGTTCATAATAGTAGAACATGACCTTATAAGATATCTTTGTTATAGAGATTTAACACATTAAAGGCTTAAAATCTACATAGTTTTATTCGAAATATTTCTACTTTTCCTACTGCTTATAAATTTCAAATTTAGGTTTTGATTATAATCAGAGCCTTCCAATAAGAGATTTCATAAGAGATTTTGTAAGAAAAACAACAATTTTCAAGCAATATTATCCGATGTTTATTTAGTTGTACAGAGCAGGGTACAAGATTAATAATGGAAAACAATGTTAGTCAAATAACCTCCACGGCTGTTCTTGCAGGTTCATATTACTATCATCATTCTGACCAGGCACTATTGCAGGACACTGCGACCAATGGGACCTATTATGTCACTTCCGGTCTATAGTTTGTTCAGCAAATCTGCTGCCTAAAGATAAAAGAGGTTCGCTAATTCGTTGTCAAAGTGCAGGTCTATATATTTTTTATGAAAGTTTCTATCATATATTCGCAAATTTGCTACTGTATGTCCTCGATAGCTCTCGAGGTTTTAAATTATTTATGGATAATTGGCATATACCTTGTCTTTCACGTAGCCCCAGAAAAAAGCCTAAAGCTAAATCTAAAATAACAAGATCTCTGAGACCAATTTAATCGCTTCTGTGAAAAAATACACGACTAGGACACTTTTCAAGCAAAAGAGCGAGGTTATCTTTATTTTTGTGGCACGTTGCGCCAATTTTTTGAAAATAAATGTCGTCTTACAACAATATTTTTCAAATTCGGCTATCGTTAGAGCAACGTTACTTCAGCCTCATTTTTTAAAAAAATAAAGTCAGCCAGACCAAAAACTGCATCAAATAGTCACACCTTGAGTATGAAGGGGCTTTAATTTTTCGAGACCCTGCGAGGTGAAAATGAATCTTATCACTTGATTTGATTTAAAAATTTATCGATGAATTTTCGGATTAGCTTGATGCATTTCAAGGACTCAATCAGGAAAGACGAGACATTTTTGATGGTCGGTAGATGTCAGTTCTTGTGGTAATTGAACTTGTTAACCTTATACGATGCAAAAAACGGCTGCAACAGCTATACTAGCAGTTGTTCTTGAGTGACGTGCACTAATTCCGTTCTTTAAAGCTGAAATTTTTCCACTAGTTTCACAATTGCTGGCCAAGAAGTTGATTCAAGTGATCGCGAAATTTTCACAGTTTTTTTATAGAATGTTAATAGTTTTAACTACGTGGGTATAAGCCACCTCCCTATTACATATAAGGGTCTTATGAGCCTACTGTGTAGAACGACTGGAGCTACACTCTACGGCACTGATTGGACCTCATCAGTGAGGTTTCAGACCTGGTTAGTTCACCATCGATCAGATTTTCACACTACGTCAAATCCTGGAAAAGATCCATGAAAACCAAACAGCTTTTGATAGCCCAATAAGGGATAGCGTGTATACCGTAATGTCTGAGCTCGGTATTTCAGCAAAGCTTATGAGGCTGTACAGAATGACGTTGAGCATTGCTTGCAGCGCCTTCAAGGGAGGAAAAGACACCTCCGAACCTTTTAATTCCGTGCGAGGTTTCAAACTAGGCGACTCATTATCATACGACTTTAAAAACTTCGTCATGAAGAGTTTCCTGCGTAAGGTGGGTGTTTATCGAAATGGAATAATTTCTTATAAAAGTGATCATCCTTTAGTACATCGAACAGGAGTCTGCAAAGATGAGTCTGTTTTAGAGTTTATATTTGCGGGAATTTCCAGAAATAATTTTTTTTTTTTACAAATTCTATAGCCCTGTACGAGTTGGCGATGAATTCCACAGCCAAATCAAAAATCCTTAGTGTAACGTATGAGTTCATACAATACTAAAAAGCTAATCATTTTAAAATTACATTCTGTAGTAGGGTATCACATAGTCGAGCTAAAAAGCCTATAACTTTCTTGCTGTATTTTATATATTGTTTTTTCCATTATTACTACGCTTTAGCTAAAATAGAATTTTTAATCTTTCTACGGAAAAATAATTATTTTGCCAATTTAACATTAAAATTAGTTTTGTTTATACTTTTTTATAATTTGATTAAAATTGTTGGCCATTCATAATTTTGATTTGCTAAAAAATCACGTACATAGATGAATGTACATCTGAATAGCTAATATTTTAAATATGGTTAACTATTAAAATAATAGCATGAGTCCAATAATACTCGTAGTTCGTAGTAGAACATGTTTAATGTTAAACACTATCTGTGAAATGAGAATACCAAATGGGCATCGTGCCCGTACTCATTATGTCTTATGTTGGCTGTGTGTTTGTCAGTTTGGGCACATTGAGTTATTTCAGCGTTTGAAAGTTGTCTTATAAAAACCGTACTCATTTTTACTCTTCCGTTTCGTATTACTTTTCTTTTTCGATTTAATTTTTTTATACATTTCTTTTTTCAGCTTAAGAAGTTTTTTCTTTTTGGCTTAAAGCCACAGAAATTGTTTGGTATGTCAACAACCCTAATAATTTATGTTGAATTTAGTACAAGCTAAGTAAGAGAATAATGAGTGGGCTTATGTTCTTTTTTTGATTAAAATTTTCATGCAGCTGTTGGTCACTCATGCGTAAATCCCTTTCCGAAAAAATACAACATGAACAAAACTCATCAAATGAAACAGCTACAGGTGACCTTTTGTTTGTTGGTTTTTAAAAGTTCATTCAAATTGTTTTTACACAAATTCGTAGTTTTTAACTAAACTTAGAACGTGAAAACTGAAGTTTTTATATAAAAAAAATAGGAAAAAGTGTTACTCTATCATGCGAGAAATAAGGAACGTTCAAGGTCTCAGTTGATTAGACGTTTCCTTAGAGGGTGTTACCTAGAGGTCATATTTGATTTTCCATTTGAATTAAGCATTTTAATGGTCTGAAGGTCACTTAGTTTTTAAAAAATTCAGAAATATTGCTTTCAATATTACGTTAAAAAATATACGATGTCTACCTTTAAGTATAAAATGTAAAACTTAAGTTTTGCTAACTGTAGTTCAAGCAGCAGTTCAATTTTCGATAGCGTCTTCAGTGGTAGCCTAGAAGGACTTCCAGTGTTACTGTGGGCTAAGAGCTTAACTTAGTCGCAGAGAAAATTAGTAAGGAATGTACTTCTCATAATCTCGGGACCTATATGGCATATAGTGTAGTCATATTGGAATCATAGCTTGGATATAAAGATATGCCGATGGTCTGGCGATGATAGTTAAGGGCAAGTTCGACAGGCTCTAACTTATATATCAGAATGGTGTCGCGCTGATGAATTATCTATAAATCTCAGCAAGACGATCATAGTCTCTTTAACTCATATATTTAAGTTGAACCTTAGTGCAATTACTGTTGAAGAAACGGGCGTTAGTTATTCTAATGATGTCGAATTTTGAATTCCCACCATAGGGTGGTACATGTAAAGGCTATGTGGGCCTGCTGTAGTCTCTGAACTCTAGGATGATTTATTGAATGTATATTATGATTTTTAGACAGATCATTACATATGTATTCTTTGTTTGGTAGCTTAAGGGGGAAGAGGAGATCGCTAGAAAACAATTGGGCAGTCTTCAGAGACTGCCAAGCACAGCTGTTCTACTGCAGTCATTTATGGGCTATGATTCCAGCACATAATTGTGAAGAAGTGCGTTATGGGAAGCGCTAGAATTAGGTGACATGATCGTATGGACGGTATTCTATCACAGACCATATGAATTCTAAATTAGTTTTTGACAGAAGATGCGAGATCAAGTTCCCTGAACGCGGGGAATAGGTTTCGAGAGCTCGAACACTGACACGTGCTTAGGGAGGGGGTTTTGAACCTAATACAAGTTACCTGTACCTAAGGATAAACGGCCAGGTGCCTTTTAGGCTGAAATTCGTTTAATTTCAGTGTGCACTGAGATAAACGTACAGAAAAGTACGTGTATAACTATGTATGTATGTATAGGAGTGCTTTGAATATCTTCAACAACTCGGTGTGGCGAACAGGGTTGTGTTTAGTTGGGCTCATTTTCGAGTTGCTGGCAATGAAACTGCTGACGGACTAATGAGGGAAAGGTACACGTGGATTAATTAAGTCGAGGGTAGACAAATGGGCTGATGTTGGTATGATAGTGGGTTTTCTATCGGGACTCTACTACCTGAAAAATTTTCTTAATATGTTTCGTCGGAGTGCCGACTCTGTATGGAGGGGGATGGAACCAAAGGGTACATTTTGTGCGCTAACTAGAAGCAGATAGCAAGTTTTTAGACGAGTTCAATTGGATCTGGGGAGATCAAATGTTTTCTTATTAGGACTTACTCGTTTAATTCGGAGGGTGGAAAAATTACTGTTTGAACATGACTTTCGGGACGCACCTTTCTATATCGGGGACTGTTAAGTGGGACGGTTTGGTTAATCGGACATCCTCTGCGGGTGGTGGCGTACGGTAGAGTGTGTTTCGTGACTAATTTAGCATAAAAAAGTAGTAGGCAACCTATTGGCAGATAATATGTATAAATATTGATGTTATCTAGTGCTAATCATTTTGAGACAGTTTATATAGCTTTATCTGTACCTGGAACCTGTGAAGGCTACGTTGACTCCATTGCATTCCATTATTACGAAAGGAAAAAGATACAGTGATTCTGTATTGCCATAAGCTGCAGCAAACATTTATTCTCGATGTGTTTTTAATGCCTTGATTGTGTTCACTTCACTGACAAAGTCTTCGAGCCAAAAATGGGTTAATATTCTTCTTTAATCTATTACAATGATTACGACAACCCTGATAATGGTTAACATTTAAGAAAATACGAACTCACCTAAAGTTATCCTACCACATTTTTCAAGCTTAGGCGTTTGTTAAGACTCATATTAAATATATTCTGCACTGTTCTTTTAACCGTTTAATAAATTTATTTGTTGCCTTAACAGTAACAATAAAAGCAATTCTATTAATAGAATATTTTCAGATTACCTCTTATTTTACGAAATAAAAATATCCAACATTTATTAAAACTAAATGAAATTATTTTTCATTATCATGGCCTCTGCTCTGGCGCATTTGTCAATTACTTAATTTGGCCTTTTCCAATTCCTCATTAGCCGTTGATTCACCACATTCATAACGCTGATAGTCGATGATGGACAATTTATTTTCTTGTAATACCTCACCTACGGTTTTATCATCATCAATAAGATATTCTTGATATATCAAACACGTTTCATCATCCTTATTGGCATTGGGTTTATCTTTATCAGTTTCACCGACTTTTTTGGGATTCATACCCACAATATGTTGACACAAATTCTTTTGTAATTCCTCATCAACATTATTGCCACGGAACGCTACAATGGCGCCATATTTGCCAACTTGTGTGACATTTTGCATAGACTCCTGAGATGAAGCCTGGGGATGGGCATAACCGGAAAGTTTCAAGTCATTGTTGACTTTAAAGCAAATAGCACGTTTAATAGATGCATTTTCACCAACAGTACCAATAAGTAAAGCCAAATGGTCAGCTAAAGTTTTGCCATCTGATGTTTTAAGATTCTTCAGAGCATCAGTTTCGAAACCAGACTGAAATTAGGGGTTTATGAGGATTTAAAAATAATTTAATACGCATTTTAGTATACCTTCCATAAATCGCCATCAAACTGAGTTAATTCTGTATATTGGGCACACACGCGAGATACATGGTCTACAAAATTTTTGAAATTTTCATTGCGTGCCACAAAATCAGTTTCACAGTTTACTTCGACCATAGCACCGATATTGCCTTTTACTAGGACACCAACCAAACCTTGAGCAGTGGCTCTTTCGGCCAGTTTGGTAGCCTTGGACCAGCCAAGACTTTGCGCTTGTTCATTTAGCCATTTTTCAGCCTAACAAAAGAGTAGAATTAAGAGAGAGATTGAATATTTTGGCTGTTAGTACCAATAGGCTCTTCTTACCAAATTTATATCGTTATTGTGCATTTCCAATGCCTTTTTGCAATTCGCGAAAGTGTAGCCGGTCTTCTTTCTCAAGGCAGCCAATGCACTTTTCTCAGCACCGGCATAAACTATGCGGGTTGTGTGTAAGAATCGGGCGAACTGTTGGAAAACCATGGCTTTTACACCGGTAACTGCAAATATTGATAAACTTGTTGCTTTTTGTTGAACCCGTATTACTTACCGGCAAATTTCCTTGGAAACTAAATAAAAGTAAAAAAAAAACAAATTATTGTTTTTGTTTATAGAGTGTCAATAGAAATTTCAAAATAAGGAAAATCAAAGAAAAATTGAAAAATTTTCCAATTGTCAGGCAGTTGGAAAAATAATCAATTTCTAATAAACAGTCTTCACGGAAGGACGTTTAATTTTTATTAAATAAAAAAGTGAAAAAAAGTCAATTGAAGAAAAAAAAAGAATATTTTTCCGGTGATTAATTTCTTGCGAAATTTCTAAAGACTTTTCAATATATTTTTAATGATTTTACGACAATGAAACGTTATTCCGATGAAGGTATGATTTTTTCACAAAATTTCGCAAATTTTTATTAAAAAATTTCGAGTTAAATAAACCAATATTTAAAAAAATTTACTTTTTGCACGACAAATAGTGGAAAAAATTAGTTGCACAATATGTCAAAAAGCAAAAAAAATATAATTTGACATTAAGCACATTGTGAAAGCAGAAGGGGAGGCACACCAATGACATATGTCAAAGTCACGGAAAAAATTTGACGGCGTTTTTTAAAGTGCTAGTGTTGGTAAATGTTAAAAATGAATGTAACGGTTAAAAGTGGTGGTGAATAAAAATAATCAATAAATAAAACTAAAAAAGTAAATAAATAATTAAACAAATTAACAAATAAAATAATAAATTAAAATTTTTAAAATACAATAAAATGAAAATATAAAAAATGTGTAAAATATAAAGCATCTTTTTTGAGTACTCATAAAAGTTAATATGAAGCTAGGTGTTGGTAAAGGGAAAAATTATATTCATCATAAAAATGCTGAGTAAAGTTTTTGTTCTTTACAGTATTGTACTGTATTATGATGTATGTTGTTAACTTTATTTAAAAAGTGCTGTGTAGCGGCGTTTTTGTGGAAATTTTTATTAAACGCAAGTGATTTTTTTTGTAGAGAATATTTGTCTTCCATTTTCTTAAGATTTGTTTCGATTACCATCCATTCCATCTATCTATTTCTCAATGCGAATCTTGTTAATCTCAATGTGTGGGCTACAACTTTTAAAATAAATCTAAAACTTTTTTAGCCAAGAACAAAACCTATTGTTTTTCGCAATATTTGGTTGGCAAGTTGATAATTTACTAAAATGATTCAAAGTTATGAGAATCGAGTATAGTAAAAAAGAGAAGAAGAAAGAAAAAAGTTGGGAAAATTGCCAAATTACACTAAGATGTATTGCGAAAACCATCAGCTGGCTCAAACGAAAAGGTTTAATTATTTGAGCGAATGCTCTGAAAGGATGCTAAAGTACCTCGAGCTTAGTATCCTGAGCTAGTATTCTTTCAGTGCTGAACTAATACAAAATGCTTAAGGTGCCTTCTCTTTATCTGCATCACAAAAATTTTGATTACTAACCTTAAAAAAAGGTATTCTTTAGGCATAACGTAGCGCTAATGTTGCCAATAAGTTAAGCACTCGAGCCCTAGGTATGAGGATGTACTACCACCAGGAGCAACGATGATCCCGTTATCCGGAGACCTTGTGGTCTATTGTGCTTATCCTAGAAAAGAGACGAGTATAAATCAATGGGAAGAATAAAAAGAAAACAAAAGTTAGAGAGAGAGTGAGAACAGCTGACAGGATGCGGTCAATTTCACAAAGGAGAATGTCCAGAAACGCCCCGTGACCTGGGCAATTCCCATGTTGAAGCCAGTTAAGTCCTCTGGCAAACTGGAGAATAGAGGCAGGCTCAACTCCAAGGGCCCCAAGCCTGAAGAGAGTAAAAACCTATGGCAGTAACACAATAGATGTTCGGTCGTTTCCATTTCTTCTCAACCTCAATCGGTCTACAAAAATCAGTATCACGATCCTCTTATTTAGAAGTCATTTAGCATACATATGTCGCAGTGATCCTTAATGATTGCACGTAGCCAGCCTAAATTCCGATTTATTCATGAAGAGAAGAGGTTCTTCGATTAGAGATGACCGCCCAGATGGAACTTGAAACTTTACATCTTAGCTCTTTGTACCAGAGTTGACCAGCTCTCTCATATTGAAGAACCCTTTGAGTTCTCAAATATAGTGGCATAACAGCGGCTGTAAAGCCAACTCATCAGTCACCTAGTTACCTACAATACCACAGCGTCCAATAAATTCTTGCGATCTCATGTGAACCTTTCAAGGCTATTTTATAATCTAGGACGAATTTAGACTTGATTGAACATGATTTAATCGTCCTGTGTGCCTGTCCATCTACAAAGTCACAATTCGAGTATGATCCAGCAGTACACACTAGAATGGCGGCATCTTTCATACAAACTTATTCCTGCTAAGTTTAGGTGAAACCGGCAGCCGATTCTGAGATCAGCTGCTCACTTAGGCCTGAAGCGACTGATGCAACTCACTAGGATTTCTAGCAGAACCTTAGGTTCACAAGGTACCCACCCCAAACTTTCAATCTCAACTGGAGTTGTTTGTAACCAGCTCTTTCTATACCCAAAGACGTGGCTATATCTTTGTCCACTAGACGCAGGCCAGAGAGCATACCCACCATAGCGGAAATTTTCTGTCTTGGCAGGTACACTAATTGACCAAATCTCATCTGATCCACAAACGACCACAACTCTCTCTGTCCCCAACTTCTGGAGAACAATATCGGCCCACATTTAAGATGCAGATGATAAGTGGAAATGGGTAATCAACATCCTTCCCCCCGGGAGTTCCTGTGCCCATGTGCCTGTCTAGTCAGTTCATCTGCTACACAGTTTCCGGGAAATAGTGATAAATGGCTTTCCCTCACCATCTAGGCTTTAGCCAACATACACGCCACAGCGACTTGACCATCGCAAGCCATTTAGCGACCACGCGAATGGCTATTACCTCTGCATGAAAAACGCTGCAATGATCAGGCAGTCTATGAATCGGTCAGAATACCGGCACGTCCCGCATAGTGAGGGATTATAAGACCTGCTTCCCTTACCATTAGCATGGCACGACAGGCTATATGCCTCGCCGGAATATCAGTGGCGGCCAGGAATTAAAGAACAACTTGTAAGTGTAAGATAGGATACATTTTTAAGCATATATTACTCTTGATTGGTTCGATGATAACTTTTACGTATCTCTCGATCGTAATATTTGGCCAAGACATTAAGTATTAAGGTTTTTTCTTCTTACTTTTCTAGGGAGCATATTGGCCCTCCAAAAAGCATCCATTACTTTGTTTCAGTTTCAGTAATCAAGTTGATTTTCAAGCTGAGTAGATGCTTAATCTACTGTAGCTCGCCTCCATATGATTGTGTGTAGTGGTGAAGATACTTGCTAAGTGATGGTGGTGATCCTTACTTAGCATTTTAATTTTTTCCCAGTAGGTTGCGTTTTCTCCTGATCCTGATTATTTGTCATTACCGCCAGAGCTAAGCTGGAAGGAGAGGGGCTTCTTTAGATGGATTTGTCTGGAGAAGGTTGAAATCTCTTTATTGAATATTAGAAACCGCAATTAAATTTTTTCAGTACTAAGGTATTAAGGTGAAAAATTTAATTAAATTCTTTTCAGCTAACCGCAACTCTCGAAGTTCAAACTCTAACGGCGCCTCAGCTGTCAAAAGGCCATGTTCAAAACAAAAACTTGTCTACAATCGCCCCAAACCAGATGTACTACAGAGTATATTACGTTCGAAAGCAAATCCCGAATACAATTCACGACGCCTCTGGTACGAATTAAATATGCCAGAGTGTACAAGTGGAATATTGGATGGGAAAATGCTATCAACCAGTATACCTGACAGTCTTCTATGTCATACCAAAGAAATGCGCTCCAAACGAAAGCAGCCAGCTAAGAAGAAAGAAAGTAAGTGAGAGTTCGTTTTTGAACAAATGATTACAATTTGTTACATATGATTACACATTAATGGCAATTTCTACGTATGTATGTATATATGTATGTATGTACATACTTACGTACGTATGTACAAAGATGTGTAGTTTTATTGTTCTTTCCAAACATGTATTTTGGCTCTTTATATTGTAATAAAATATATCTGTTTGTGTGTGTATATGCAGAGAGTCGTCCTTCTTACATGCAAATGCGTTTGGAACGAGAAAACTTTCGCAAAAAGTTAGTCGAATTAATTGCCCGTGAAGACGATGAAGCCGGCGGAGATGCTGCTTCAGCTGCCGATTTGGATGCTGAATTTCCCAATAAAGAAGAGAAGGAGGTTTTACGTTATTACTATTACATTAAACATGGCATCGATACGATACACGTCTCACCCATGAGCACCAAAGTATTGTGTAGGTGAGTAGTGTGGGTATGAGCGTGGGTCTTTGAAAAATTTGTAGTTGTTGTTTTTCTTTTTTTTGTAACAACTTTTTAATTTCCTTTCTCATTCTGTTTCCATTATATCGCAGAATTAAAAAACAAATACCTGCTGTCCTAAATAAATGGGCCACTGCTCTTAATGAAAATACGGATGAAATAAAATCTGATTATGTGTTTGCCATGAAAAAGGCTATTATTGATTTTGTCTTACAGAACTCATTGACAAACTTGAAAAAGGGCTCCCAAATCGAATTAACACCTGAAAGAAAAGAAGCCAATAAAGTATTTAATAGATGGCGTTATCGGTAAGTAAATGCAGCGGCTTTATTACTTAAAGGATTTTTTTTTGCTAAAATGCTAAAACCAAATATAGGGCAATTTAGATAGGGCTCGGAACAATTATAAATGAAACACATTTGTTTATGAATCTACTTCTCTTCATTGTAAATAATCAGTACGATATATCATATTTCCCACGACCTGTGTTGAGTACAAAAAAAAGCAAAGATTTCCTGCTTAAGATGTAGTCTCAACTGATTCAGGTATAGTTTCACTCATAATCCTAATTCTTATGTCCCAGTGCAGCAAAGAGTATCAACAAAAATCTGCGATTTATTGCTGTAGTTCGCTATTCTCCTCCGAAACCAACCGAGACTTGTCGATCGCTGGAAGATCGCTGAGTATCTTCCAGGCTGAGATCACAGGCAATGCTCAAGGATAAGGCCATTAATATATACTTAAGAGCACTTGACACGAATTGTATGCAATCTATACTGGTCAAATTTTGTTACGACACGTTGCAAAAGCTTTCGCGCGGAAATAGGTTCTAGTTGGTTTGGGTACCTTGACACTGGAATAGGTGGTAATGAAATAACGGGTTCCATGACACCCTATATCGGTCCGGAACTTTGCTGTGCAGCATCACTTATCAATCAAGTCCAAGATTAGGAAATTGCCAGATGCTTAGAACACTGAAATTCTCATAAGGGATTTCGCCACTGTAGACTAAGAGCGTATCTGAAGAGCACACAGATGTGGAGGACACAAGCACATACATTATTGTGCGAATGTGGGGCTCTTGATAGGTTTAGGTGAACATAGGGTCTTACTGGGTGACATATCCACCAGTGGGTGACATATCGCAGTGTCCTGCAATAATCCCTGGTCGGTATGATGACAATGATAACGATATGTTCCACACCTCATAGAAAGAATATTCTAATTGTTGTATGTCCTTCTCTATTGTATGTGCCCATGCGTGTTTCGGCCTACCATGTGTTTTGGTTCTTTGGTTTTGGTTGGTTTTCAGTAGAGTGTGTCCTCTTCCTGTTTTTAATCTCCAGCCTTAGTTACTCTGCTCTAGATTTCGCTCGAATCGCCAACATCTGTCGAGATTACACAACTAAGGTACAGTTGATATTCTTAATTATACCTTCACCGACTTCAAAATTACCTTCAGTGTCGAGAAAATTTATCTTCAGACCTTTTGCTTTTATGAAATTGATTGTTAAACCAACTGTATGCGATGGATCAACAGAATTGCAATTAAGTATATAGTTAGTTAGTTAGTTTCAAGGGATAGCCAGACAAGTGTCCAGATTACTTGGGTTCATGTGCTGAACCCACTATGATGCTCAGAGATAGGTGTATGTAGTATCTAGATGAACCTACATGCCCGCGCTCCACCCCCAAACTAACCAACCAGACGCATACTCAAAAGAAGATAGCCTATTTACATTTACATCAGCAAGTTCTGATGTGACAGGCAGAAACAGAGTGTTAAGGAAAACAGTCCCTTTAGAAACTTCCACTATTGCCGTTCTCATATATGCAAAAATTCTGGCTTTTTTGACTGATGAATTGTATTGACTATGAGTTCAACCATGACATAATGAAATCTATATTTACTTTGCATTGGAGATAACACGCCGATTCCGCAAATTTTTTGATTGATGATTTGTATTGACTATGAAGCTATTTGGAACAAATTAAGAGACTTTTACTGTTACCATTTTGAAGATACGATATAAACAAATAAATATATACTTTGTACGCTATATTTATATAGCGTATAGTTACTTCCAGATATATACATAGATACTGTAAAAATTTCAAGAAAATCGGTTCAGCCGCTTAGCTGTCTGTAAGACACAAACAAGCAAACACTTATCCATTTTTATATATAACGCTTCAGAGAAGATGGAGCACATATTGTGTGAATATGAGGATATTCCGAGACTCAGATGGACATATATAGGCATAAGGTCTTAAAGGGGAATAAGGTCTTAAAGGGGAACATATCCACCACTTAAGTTTCAAATTTGCTAGCGTTCATTTGGAAGGCTGAAGGCAGTAGAATTGAAGGGACAGAATAGATCTCATAGATCGAAGTGTCTTGCGGCTGTGATCGATATGAATCGATAATAACACATATTAATTCGCCAATTTAATAATTACGGCTTGTACAGTGCTATTATAGAAAAAGTCACAGCCAAGTTCTATGTGTCTTTTTGAATCATCTGTGTACATATATCAATAGCAACTTCAGATAAAATAAGAAGACAATTTATATAATATTGTGACCAGGTGACCTTGGCTTGCTACGTAAGCAACAGCTGAGAATTAACGAAATATACGTCAAAATGATTTTTCATTGCTTCTTTTTGACAACAAATATACATACTTGACACACAGTTAATTTGTTTACTATATGTTTCAGTTTTGTATTATTTTGGCACAACGTTAAACTATTTTTACAGTGTTGTATTCGTTTTCAAAATTAAATCACCTTGTAAAATTCGCCGAAAATAAAATTGCCTAAATTTTGGTATATTTGGTAGTTATGTATCACCCTGTCAATGCCGTACTTATTTGCGTATTTGGCAGCACTGCCAAATCGACCATCTTTACGTTACATTTGAATTAACAGATATAAAAATAGAAAATGGTTGATATTTCCGGAACCTTCCAAACTGTAGGCAATTAGGTACATAAAGATGCTGCTTTACCTACACGTGAGTTAGTTATAGTTTGGATGTCAATAAATAAAGTTGTGTTAAAGCGGAAATAAAAGTGTTGTATTAAAACGAATATTAAGTGTTGTATTAAAACGAACAGTATAATAGTTATATACACTATATAAATAAAAACTGTAAAACAACAAAATAAAGCGGTGTTTATTTTATTTTAACGCAACTTAAACGAACTCAAATGTTTTGAAAAGGTTAAAACGTAACAATAAATAAGTTTTAGCCAGTTTTGTTTGGTCAATGTCACTATAGATTGTTTCCAGAACGCTAGCATACTCGTACTTACATAACCTCAATCTGCAGAATAGAACATTCGGATAGTATTTGCTGTAGCGTACTTGTATTTATGAGTATGAGATAATATCCTGTAACATGCTTTCAACAAAAATTTACTTATAAATAATCAAAAAGTATCTTGATTTTGTGACAAAAATCATATCCTTTAAAAATAAGCACTAAACATAATAAAAATTTTGCATTTATGATAAGCGGATCCTAACAGAGATAAAAGTATGCAAAGGAATGCCTACTATTTGATGATAAAACATGTCAGCAAAAAAAGAAAACAAAGAAAAAGGAACCAACTGAGTCAAAAAAAAAAAAAAAAACCTAAAATTCCATTATAATAAAAAATGTAATTTTTATGCTAAAACAGCAAGAGCGAGGAAGACTTGTTAAGTTCAAGAAAAATTCATATACTTTTTTTAAACACACTGTCATACATGGGTTTTTTTTAGTGGTTCATGATTTTGAGTTGACATCACTGCTTTAATTGACAACCGATTTAACAGCTTATAGTTGCTTATTATTGACTTACATCAGAGCAATACTTTCAAATTGTTGATTATTTTAATAAAACAATGGTTCTGTTCGTCAATTTTATAGTGTACACTATCCCTCAGAAAGGCTAATTCGGATAACAATGGATCGTTTTCGGACTACGTTTACTCTGAAGAAGATGTAGCCTCTGTACTGGGAAGCATTAAAAAACAAATCAAGCAAAACATCGTTGTTTTCAGCAACTCGGGCTGTGTCCTTCCATTTTATGGAAGATTTTACGAAAGGATCTTGACTTAAAGGCTTTCAAGATGCATCTTGTGTAGGAATTAAAGCCTAGTGACCACCATAACCGCCACCAATTTGGTGAATGGGCTGAATGAAGTGCAAACTGATATTGACATTGTTTTCATTCAAAATATTTTTCTCCGTTGAAGCTCATTTTTGGATTACTGGGTACGTAAATAAGCATAATTGTCGCATTTGGAATAACATTAATCCACAAGATTTTGTCGAAACACCATTTTTGTTTGTGTTTCTCCGCCACTCCTCTAGGGAGTATATTGGCTTTCCTCTAGGCGAGTATATTCGCTTTGTTTCTGTTTCAATAATCAAGTTGATTTTTCCAGCTATATAGGTAACGCACTGTAGCTCCTGTAGTGGTAAATATCCTTGCTAAGGAATAATTTTTTTTGTCAGAATGTTACTGTTAATGGTGAACAATATAGGGATATGATTAGAAACTTGTTCGTACCTCAACAAGGTGGGATTAATCTTGCTGACGTGGGATTCCAACAGGCTACTTTTGATGCAAGAATAATTTCACTTAATGATCCAATTATTAGGACCACCAAAACCGTGTGACTTACCCCCATTGTATTTTTTTGCTTTCGGCTATTTAAAGTCGCTTGTCTACGTTGATAAAGCAGAGAGAATAGAATATCTGTAAATCAACATTCGAGGAGTTATTGGCGAAATTACATTAGAGTCTTTAAAACTGTATTGTGTGATTTTGGTAACAATGGGTTGTTTCAAGGTTATTAATGTGTGACACCGGCAATACTGTATTTGGCAGCATTGTCAATTCGAACATATTTGTGTGTTAGAGTTGAAATTAACGGAAATCGAATGTTGTAGAAAGAATAAGAACATTCGTGAGGAAATAAAAACTAGAAAACAACAACAACGTGATGTTTATTTTATTTTGACGCAATTAAAAAGAACTAAAACGTAACAATAATTTAAACTTGTGTAACTGTAAAAAAACACCCGATACATACCTATACATACATATATGTGTGTATACATATTTATTTTTTTAAAGGCTTAAAATTTCTTTTATATATTTCTAAAGAAATAACTCTCCAACCCTCGTATTTGTTTTTATGATGGCTGATATATTGGTTTTCTTTATCTTGTTAATATTGTATTATGAAATTTTATATAAAATGCAAAATATCTTATGTTTGTATCCTTAAAGTCCTTAACTGAAAATAAGTTTGCGAAGAGGTACATATACGAAAATGGAAGAGAATTTGACTCAACCAAACTTTCTTATGAAATAAGTCATGTATGAAATTGTTTGTTGTCGTAATACTTTCTAGTGTTAACAATAACTTGAATACTGGTTAAACTTTTTATTTTTGAGGAAAATATTTGGAAAATTTTAGGGTGACCATTGACAAATGATCGATTACATCTAATAGAAAGTTTGAACACAGCCACACGTTCAATATATCAGCCATTTATTTTGAAATGGGGGCAATTCTATTTTTGCATTATATGGTGGTCCTAGAGAATGCAAGTTTATAATCCAATAACGTTTACAATGCTGATGAAAAGATTGTTTTTTTTTAATTATAGCAACTCTTTGCCTGTCTGGAATATTTTATTCGGACACATACCTTGTAAATCTATTTTAACATTTTTTATCTGTTACTCCTCTTGAGAATATAGGGTTTTCACAAAGCATTTTCATCTTACAGAATCTGCTGCCGTTGTCTTCATCTCTTGCTATGTAAGATTGCTTTGCCTTAGTTCATGGATATTTGTTCGTCGCGAAGTATTTTTTGGTTCCCTGATCTTTGAGTGTTGCACTCAAAGGCCATGCTTGTAATACTATAGGGATTTTCCTTTAAAATATAGCCGATTCATCTTCACTTTCTTTGCCACCGGTGACCAGTCCGGGGCTGTTGTGTGGCCGAAAGTGTTTGTATTTACACTCACGTATCACTAAGCCTGACAAGAGTATTCTGGTGCCATGGAAATCGGGAGCCTCAGGGATTCCGATCTCTGCCCGATTGTTGGGTAGGCCCCCCTTATGTTGTTTAGACCTAAAGCGCAGGCAGAGTGCGAGCTTGGTGTGGTGTTGTATCTCCTCAACCGAGTGAGGTGACACGTATCACGGCAGGAGTTTTGATAGTCTCCGACTCCTTACTAAGGTGTAAAGGTATTGAGTGTTCTAACACTTGTGATATTCACTCGTGGGTATCACAGGTGAGGAGCGCCGCTGGACGCATTGTATTCACCCGTGCTATTGGGGCACCGTGGGGTATGCCATCGTAAACCCAGATAGCACTCCACTTTCTTTGACATATCTGCTTCAGTATGGGCTTTTCAGTTGTCATATTCTATAGTTCTACTGATGTTGCTTATGGTGTAAGGTCAGAATATATTGCATATGATTCTAAGGCACTCATTGGTGAATACTTGTAGCTTTGGCGTGATGATATTAGACACAAACTAAGTTTCACTGCCGTATAACAGAATTGAAATTACACTTGAGTTGAATATTCTAAGCTGCAGTCGCCCGAATGCCGCTCTTACTTTGTTTAGCCTGTTTTTAACGTTTGTTTCTGCACTGCCGTTTATCGCCATTGTATTCCCTGATAACAGAAGCTATTTACATAATCAATTGTTTAGCCCTTTAGCATGATGTATACTGTGCTATTTTTGTTTATTATTATTTTGGTTTTCTTGAGCCAATCTTTCTATCTTCTAATTTTGACTGCATGTTGGAGATCTTGTATGAGAGTAAATAAATATCATCTGCATAATACAGGTCCTCGAGTTGTAGGAGACTCCATGTTATACCTCTTCTCTGTGCATAGACTTCATTCATAATCTCATCCAGTACGATGACGAATAATAGAGGTGAAAGTGGACATCTTTGTTTTACTCTAGCATTAGTATGCAATCGCTAACTGATGCTACGGTTTTAAAGGACAGAGTCTGCATCCTCGTACATTTCTCTCATTATTAGCATTACTTTTTGGGTTACTTCCTTTCTTATGAATGCTTTTCATATGGCTCTTTGTTTGATGTTATCGAAGGCTTTCTTGAAGTTGACGAACAATAGGTACGGGGGAGTACGCTATTCTTTATGATGCCTTTATGTTCTGTTATGATGCCTAGAGTGATCTAGCATATGTTTTCCTTGCTTTTTTAGCCCGCTTTTTCTAGAGGTTGAATTGAGAAAAAATTGCTGATACTCTAGAAACTTATTATGTTTTTAACAATTTCAAATAAGTTTATAGTAATTCTGGTAATCCCCTCCAATTAAAAAGCTGAAGTCTGTGCTGGATGACAATTTAAACGAGCTATACTTATAACATAAGTCTTATTATAAATAGTTACGTTTTAACCTTTTAAGACTTTCGAGTTCTTTTAAATTGCTTAGAAGAAAATACCATAAGAAAAGCGTTTTTGTTGGTTTATACCGTCTTTAATTCCAAATTATCTTTATACACAATGTAAATCTCATTTAACTTCCGCCTAATACACAAATTTATCTTACACTTAATACTCAACACTTAGTACGACTTTACTCTATGACTGCTAAATTATAACCGACTAACTAATTTAAATGGCGGGGCTTATGTAGTTTACTGACTTCTTTTCCGAATGACTTAGTACATTCCACAACCTATTATTCAGTTGCCGTTAAGATTTGAATTACTGTGGTATTGGTAGCATTGTTCAAATAAATACAGCCTTGGCAGAGTGATCATAGCCTTGACATCAACGAATATAATAACTTCCATAATAAAGTTTATAACACTTGGGCTGAATAGTCCCGGGTCTAACAAAGAAAACACTTTTCATTTTGTTCAAAATTAGGTTAATTCATCCCCGTAATCTCTATCAAGGGCAATGCAATCATTACATCGCCGCTTTAACATTTTAATATCAGTTTTGTAGAACGATTTATCTTTTGCCTTAAAATAGGCTTCAGTTTCAGCGATAACCTCTTTATTCTTGCGAAATGTCTTACCGGCGAGCATTTTTTTGAGATCTGCTAACAGCCAGTCTGGCGAATACTGTGAATGTGGAAGCAATTCGAGGTTCAATTCATGTACATATGTATGTAGTTTTCACATTGTTTTGATTCATCAACACGTTCTTTTTTTTGGTCAACAGTGAGCTAACCTGGCACCCACTTTGAACAGAGTTTTCTCATAGCCAAACGCTCATGCAATATAAAGTCAACACGTTCTTCTGACATCTTTATGATGTCAGCTACTTCACTTTTCGATCATTCAAAACGATTTTGTGGGTGTTTTTGATGTTTTATAGTGCTACCGCCCTTATTTAGACGTCCACTGCGTTCTGCATAATCGGTATCTCTACAACCACGTGTGTAGTCAGCAAACCAACGTTTTGTTGTTGTTTATGATGGAGCGGAGTCCGTATAACACTTTTCAAGCCATTGCTTCGCTTGAACGGTATTTTTTCCCATCAAGAAGCAGTGTAGAATTAAAAAAACGAAATTGTTTTAATTGATCCATTGTTCTGAAAATAACATAAGTAGCGTCACTTTTAATATAATAACTCACAAACTAATTAATAGAATATCATGAAACTTTAACAGCTGTCTTCTGAAGGTTAGCAGTAATTGAAAAAGAGGTGAATGCAATAAAACTAGCGCCATTTATGTGTTAAGCCCGGGACTTTTCAGACCATGTGTTTAAATGTTAATGGCCTATGGGCCAAATTAGTCAAGAAGTAACGTAGACGTGACATGTCAGCTGATACGATAACTTAATGGAGAATATATGCAAATTGTTAGTTGTTCTCTAATGAACGCAACGTAGATGAGGTGTTTCAGTTTTCAGCAGAATTTTTCTACGTTTTTACTTCACGCACAACATCAGCTGACATAAAATTGGAAACAAAGTGTTTGCGTTGACATAAAAGTGTAAACAAAGAGTTCGCACTTATACATGAAATAAAAATAGAAAATTTTAAAGTGTGTGTTTTAAATTATAATTATTAAATAATAATAAACTTAAATAAAATGGATGATGAAAAATTATTATTGTTGGTGCAAGAGCATGAATTAATTTATAAATTATTTTTTTCTTTATTTTTCTTTTGCTCTTTACACAGTTGAAAACAGCTGATACGTTTTTACTTCACCAACTAACCACACTTGACGTTTTGATCACGTTACTTTTACGTCCCGTCTACGTTACTTTTAAACTAATTGAGCCTTATATTAGCTACTTATTGAATATTCCTGTGAAAAGTATATCGAGAAATAGGAGTTTATGTAGTAAAACAATGAAAATTTTTCCTAAATTTGTTATGTTTTCGTTAAGTGAGCTTATTTGATACCGACCTCGTAAATATGGTACAGTGTCTCTTATACCAAAAGTTTCTCTTTAATTTTATGCAAAATGCGTATACAGCCTGTGGGTAAAATATCTTAAATAATGCCAACAAAACCTGGTTTGAATCAATTTAAAAAAAGAACAAAAAAGCAAAAAAATATGGAAACACTTTCTTGTGTGTGTCGAGAATAAAAGCCATTTGTTTACAGGACTTGCTTTTGACACTTTTGCCCAAAACAAATCATCATCATGCACATACAAAATTATCGAGACATTCATATACTCTTCCAAACACTACTAACTGGGACTAACCGGTGGGTGGAGATTATGAATCCATTTGTATTTTGCACCACATGCACACACAATTTAAATTTATATAAAGTGTTTTTTAGACATTTCTGTTTTTTCTAACGACTTGATTCTTTTAATAAGAAGAAAGGTCCCTTATATTTAAAAAAAACATAATGAAGTTTCACATACCGTAGCAAATGTAAAAGTAAAGTTTAAAAACCGAATTATAACTATTAACCGTAATTGGTTTGTATATACAGTGGGATGCAAAACTCAGTGCATGTTTTGCAATTTAAATATAAATTTCAAGAAAGGGTTTTCGTTGGATTATTTTTCACAACTTCGTTGGATTATCTCAACGAGAATGTGTTGATAAGCTCAGTTCTTTGTATACTGATAAAGCACCATCAAAAACCACAGAATACTGATGGTATAGTAAATTTAATTGTGGTCGTAGTTCGGTCTCTGGCGAGTATTGGTTGTTGTGCCAGAAAACATCGATGCAGTGCGTGAATTGATAATGTAAGATCGTCATGTGATATATTGTGAGATAGAGGCATCCTTGCACATTAGTTCCACTTCAACACATACGATTTTGCATGAACACACTTAGTTATGCAAAACATTTATTCTCATTGGATACCCTATAATTTATCAATCGCTCGATTGGTGTAAGGAAATGATTGAAAAGTTTGACCGTAGTGCTTCAAAAGACGTGTATAAAATCGTGACAGGTGACGAATCATGGATATATGCATATGAGCAGAAAGAAAAGAGTATAATCGACAGTGTGAGTATTCCGAGACGAGCTAAATCCAACAAAAGTTGTTCATGGAAAAGCATAGCGAAGCAAATGGTCGCCTGTTTCTTCGGCGAGTGGGTCATGTGGCCAGTGTTCCGCTGTCCACATCTCGTCAAACAGGTGAATTTTTGAGCAGTCAAAACATCGAAGTGGTGTCGTCTCATCCTCCGTACAGTCCTGAGTTATTTTTTTTTTTTGGCTTTTTTAAAGAATTTGGACTTATTTTCTACAATATTACCCAAAAACGTAAGAGAAATCTGATGCCATTCGTATTATATTCGTTCCCATAGTTTCAACAAGTTCCCCTAAGTTCAATGCTATTTTCTAGATATTTTTTTGCTATTGTCCAAAAATTCTCAATTGGATTGGAATTGGAGCTTTAGTTACCTACATCTACTTCGATTTTTTGCTAAAGCTTTAATTTGGTTCCAGGAAAAATAAGCTTTTTTTTGACACTCCGTTTCAAATAGTTCTATGTCACGTTGTTCTGGGCCGACGTGGTCTTCTATGGCCTTGTGGATTTCATTCAAGAGCTGATTTCGCTATATAGCTTTGTGGTCTTCGTAAAATATTCCCAACCTAAGTCCATTTTTTGCGCATAATTTGCTTTTCGTCCAAAATCGAATTTGAAAGCTGGAGTACATTTCAGTTCATTTGTTGCCAAATTTGGCTAGAAAATGTGCAACACTTGTCTTAAGCATCGATTGACGAGGGCTTATATTTGCGTTGTACCTCTAGTGCTACAACCATAGAGCAGTACCGACATCACGCTGGCGTTGAAAATTCTTAATTTTGTTGTGAACGAGATGCTGTCTAAACGCTATAATTTAATTAGAGCTTGAAAACTATTCTCGCTTTGTTAATTCTCATATTTATATCCTCATCAATGCTATCAATTTTGGATGACATACTTACCGAGCAGCAAGACTTCCCCAAGTCTTCAATAGGTTCACCATCTAGTAATATAGTCATACTTATCAATCAGTTTACGGGAATTATTTTTATTTTGTGATGTTGAATTTGAGGCCAATTATCAACAGTCTCATCGTTAGCATAAACTAAATCGTGTATTTTTGCGGATCGGTCGTCGCGATAGAGTGCTGAAGTCCCCTTTGAGCATTTCAGCGGTCCAAGCATCTGGAAATTGTCCAATGCTTAATTAGATTGAGGATGGTAGTAAGTGGTAGGTTGAACTAATAGGTTTTGACTTAAAATGTGTCATGGAACCTTTTCTGGCCAATGTATCCGATGATTCATTACCATTTATCCTACAGTGTCTAGGTACCCAAAATAACCGGTTCTTACTTTTATGCGAAAGCCATTGCAGCGTACCGTAGCAATATGTGACAAGTTTAGATGTCATACGATTCAAGCCAAATGCCATTAAGGCAGCTTGATTGTCAGAAAATATATAAATGGTCTTACTCTTGAGCCCACTGTTCTGGTTGATCTTCATACATATGGCCATGATCTCAGCCTGGATGACACTGAGCGATCTCTACAAAAAGAGACACAGACATTAATCGGCATAAAAGCTTACGTCAAGTTCATTCCGAATTAAGACCCCATTAGATCAATAATCCCGGTGCGGATAATCAACCCTGAATCTCCTGCCAAAGCACATATCCAAACGCATAACATCCAGGACAAAACTCAATTCTTCGACCACCCTGTTTAGAATTGACAGACTTCCCGACGCATTTCGGGATCCCTTGGCGAAAAACTTTGGCGACGAGCATGCCGCCACTCTCACTACATACATACTTATGTATATGTGAAGCGGTGTTAAACTACTCAAGGCCTCCAAGGCCGCTGTTGAGCAGGTTCTCATTGTGTTAGTTCTACCGATAGAGCTGCAAAACTATCGATAGTCGGCCCACTCGATAGTTTCGATAGTTTGCAAAAAAGCTGTCGATACTATCGATACTATCGGATTCTTTTGAGTGCTATTTGTGGCAACAATATTAGAATTTAAGTGAAAGGGAAAGAATAATAATTAATATACAGTGTGGAAACAAATAATAGGGACACTTTATTTTTGTCCAGTATGTCATAAAATTTGATGTATTGGAGATTTTGATGGAAGAGTAGTACTTATATATAGCGAAAATTGTTCAGACCATGAAGTGCTCCAAAACTAAAGTAATAAGATCCAGTGAAAGAAAACTACAGAGACTGTGAAAAGAAAGCGTAGAACAACTGTCAGTTTTGATAAACTTTTAATTCTTTTGGAACTTAAAACTTATGGAACCTAGACTTGTGGGTAACTGAAACAACACTTGCCACGTAATAGTCATGAACAAATGCAAAATCGTATGTCCGAACATATTTTAGTTACAATTCATACTTTGAGTTTAATAAATAGAAATTTAAGAAACTGTTAAACTGTGTCCCTATGTCACTATAAAAGGTTACAGACGTCTAACAATCTGCGTCGAACAAATTTTTGCAAATGTGACTTTATGTACATTTAGTGACCTCCATATTTACTCTTAGAATTTGACGATAGTATCGATAGTGAAAAGAAACTATCGATGCATCGATTGTTTTGCAGCTCTATCTACCGAGGTAGGCGAGCCTTTGTAGAACTGACTAGTTTATAAATGGTGGTAGCTTCCTCAGCGATAATGGGCCGAATAATAGCGGTATATATCCAATGCAAAAGAAACATTGTTTGCCTTACCAGCTAAGCAGGTAACACTGTACTACGAGTATATCAAGTGTCGAGGATATATGTTTGTTGTCGTTGTATAGAAACAACGACCTCTGTATATCTGATGTAGTCGTAGTTCGGAGCCTTGTTGCTGCTGCTTACCATAGGCCCCTATCATTACCTCTCTCCTTTTTTCCCCAAGTAATGGCGATAATGTTTAATAATTGATGTTTCTTTCCACGGATGGAGGAAAGCAGGGGGCTAAAGCCTCCTAGTTATTTAAAAAAGGTAAGAATATATGAAAAGCAGCATTGTTATTGTTTCTAGGCAATGACAGATGGCAACACCATCTCCCATCCTAGACCTGCTACAATATGTCGATCGATCACCTGCTTAGCTGAAAAATAAAACAAAACTGATTACAAATGAAGTAAAACAGGACAAAGATGTTACGGTGGAAGCCATATGCTTTCAAGAGAAGTTACGAAGAATATTTCATAATGACAACACGAATTTGTGGTAAGAAGTATGCTACGTTAATTAAACAAAAAGTAACTTGACGCGCTTTGTTAGGTTGTTTTTGTTGTCAGATCCACATACCCATTTACCGAAAGTTAGAAATATTTTGATTGTTAACAAAAATCAAATGTTTGGAAACAAAATTTACACTTACTCTTGCTCTTAAACATCAATGCTAATGAAATTAAAAGTTCAATTATAAAGACCTTAATGAAGACCGATCATAGACTTTTTATTTCAATTTTATTCTGCATATTTTCTATTTCATAGATTCGATGAAAATCGCTGTCGCCTTAAGAAAACCTTATTCTGCATACATCGTTCGGTGGCTAGTATTTTGGAATTATGGAATACGAAGTATAAATCGCTGACATTAGTCGATGCTAATGAACTATCAAAAGTGAAAACACCATTTGAAATATTTGAATTTGCGGTAAGAACCCAAATTCATAATTCATATGTACAATATTATATACAAACGTATAAATATTTTATAATATAGTACACCGTGGGTAAACAAATCGAAAATTGCAAAGCCCTTTTAGAGACGGAATGGTATGGTGAGATCCATAGTATTTTATTGAAGGCGAGTGGAAAAAATCTTTTACCTGATGTAAGAAAAACGAAGTTAATACAACGTTTCTACAATTGTGTGGCAGCGCTAATGACTCAACAATTAGAGGATTTGTGTATAAGGAGTTTAAGAGCATTTACCGACTTTGTATGTGATTATGGGGTAAGCTAACCGTGTACTGTATGTATATTAGAAAAAACACAAAAAAAGAATGAAAAAAATGTGTTTTGATTTTGTATTTTGTCTCGATAGAAATCTAATCCCGGTTTCAAGATTTCTTTAATGCTCGAGGATGAAGATGTTATAGTGTTCAATCCGAATTTTGGCAAAGTACAAAGTGAAATGACCCGCATTATCGAATCTATAGTTCTAGCAATACAGAATCTTCCACGTATTGAGTCCAAACTTTATACAGATTTACGTATTTCAGATAAATTATGTTTAACACCCGCTATACCCGAGTCATGTATAGCGGATACCCGTAATCGCATTTGTGCTCTGCTAGAGGAACAAAGAATAGGCCCTGAGTTAAGGTTGCAGGATTTCGATAAATACATTAATCTTATGAATGGCGTAGATTCTGAAATAATATCGAAATTTATACAGCGTAATCCACCATTTGAAGAATTTTGCGAAATGGTCTATCATTATCGTGAGAAGGAGGCTCAAATAGCACGTGAAATCTGGGGTGTTATACGCATGGGCCTGTACGAATTTCATCGTGAGAAGTTTATTTCGAATTTAGAAATGTTCGGTCGTTTCATGCAGGAACAATTGCTTACCCATATGGTTACGGCTCAACAGGCAAAGATCACAAAACTGGGCAAAGAATATGAGGCGATAGCCAAAAAGGCCTTAACTGTACCCAAAGATACTGCCGAGCTAATGAGTTTAAAGGCCTATGTCATCAATACCGAAGAGAATGTGGTGCCCGAAATGGAGCAGAGATTACGAGTGAATATGACGCATTTGTTATGGTTAATGGATGAAACTTTGTATTCCCCGTTGGAGATCAAAAATAATAGCAGTACCGTACAATGGTATTTAAAAATGCCATCGATTTTCGATGAACATCGCATTATTATAGCCGATAAAGTTATCGAATATCAGGAGTTATTAAAGAAACGTATAGAGGCTTTCAGACGCGAGCTCCAGACTTACTATGACCAGGTGCAGACCTATGATGAGTGGGGCGATATAAAGCAATTGTCAAAATACAAACGTAAAGCACAAATTTTGGATAATCGCTTGGTTATAGCTATGGAAACTATAGATCGTATTAACGAAGAAGAGACTGCATATGGCTGGGATCTGTCTCAGTATATCATAAGAAAAAAAGCTCACGATCAGTTGAAACCCTATAAGACTCTTTTCGATGCGGGACAAGAATTCATGGATAAGTATGATCTGTGGATGAGCTCACAAGTGGGCAAGTTCGATCCCGATGAAATAGATAATGATGTGTCGAATATATATCGTGTTATACAGAAATTGGAAAAACAAATGGGTGATCATCCCACTACCATGCAACTGATTAGAGATGTAAGTGTGATAAGTTAGATAATATGACACTTAACCTAGTCTACATATATTTAGTATACCTTCTCTATACTCAGATAAAAGAACAAATTGAGAACTTCCGTCAGAATATGCCTATTATAAGCACATTGGGTAATCCGGGCATGAAGGCCCGCCATTGGGAACTAGTTTCAGAAATAATCGGTTTCCCCATTAAGTTGACACCTGACTTAACATTGGCTCGTATCATTGAATATGGCTTGGAGGGTTATGTGTCTAAATTTGAAGCCATATCGGAAAGTGCAACTAAAGAAAATAATTTAGAAAAAGCCATGACCAAAATGGTTGCAGAATGGCAAGATATTGCATTTAGCGTATCACCCTACAGGTAAAAGCAGGCTTAACAATCTACACTGTAAAATATGCTATTTTTTTAAATTTTATTTTAGAGATACTGGTACGTATAAATTGGCTGCTGTCGATGATATACAAATTGTTTTGGACGATCAGATTATCAAGACGCAGACTATGAAGAGTTCACCATATATAAAGCCATTCGAAAAGGCTATAATGTAAGTTTTGAAATCAATTTTTAGGGAAAATATTTCGAATTGGGTAGACAATTCAAAATTGATCATTTACCTTAAAACTCTTTAAGTCGATATATATGAATATGTCGATATGTACTACATGCATATCTGAAATTTTTGCTTTTCTGAAGTACCGAGTGTCACTATTTTGTTGTTGTTATAATTTTTGTCTAGACAATGGGAGGCGAAATTAATGCTATTACAAGAAATCTTAGATGATTGGCTGAAAGTACAAGCTACTTGGATGTATTTGGAGCCAATATTTTCTAGTCCCGATATACAACAACAAATGCCGGAAGAAGGTAGACGTTTTAGTGCTGTAGATAAGGTACTTTGTTGTTAAAATCCAAAACTCAATACGAAGTTCTCGGTAATTAAATATTTTTTTTTTTATCTTTTAAAGATTTGGAAAGAGCTAATGAAACAGGTTAACAGTGATCCACGAGTAATGGTTGTGGTTGAAATACCCAAGATGTCGGAAAATTTGAAAAAATCCTACAACCTATTGGAAATTATACAAAAAGGATTGAATGCGGTAATTTTGAAAGCTACAATTGACAATTTTTCATTGAAAAGCAATGGATTAATTTTTTTTATTGTATATTTCTAGTATCTCGAAAAGAAACGTTTATACTTCCCACGGTTCTTCTTCCTTTCCAATGAAGAGCTACTAGAGATACTGTCGGAAACCAAAGATCCTACTCGTGTGCAACCGCATCTTAAGAAATGTTTCGAGGGCATAGCCACCTTGAAATTTACGGAAGACTTGGAAGTTACTATAATGCGTTCCTCTGAACGCGAAGAAGTTATATTGGAGGATGTTATTTCAACGGCTAAGGCTAGAGGACAAGTAGAAAAATGGCTTTTAGAGTTGGAATTTGATATGAAAAAGAGTGTTCATAAGAAAATGAGTGAAGCTTTCTATAGCTATCCGAAGAGTATTAGACATCAATGGGTCTTAGTATGGCCAGGACAATGTGTACAATCGATTTCATTAACCTATTGGACTTACTTTATAACCGAAAGTTTACTATCTGATACTCCTGTAAAGAGCCTGCAAAACTATTTGCAAGTAAATATAGTGCAGATAGCAAGAATAGTCGATTTGGTTAGAGGCGATTTAAGCACTCAAAATAGAATAACTTTGGGAGCTCTGGTAGTATTGGATGTCCATGCGCGAGATGTATTGGCTGAAATTGTGGAGAAGGAGGTGTCGGAGTTAAATGATTTTGAATGGTTGTGCCAGGTAAAATTTAGAAATTATGTTTTAGGTATTAAACACATAACCGGCAGTAAGCAGCATAAAATAAAAAAACATATATAAAAATATATAAATATTTTGAAAGGAGCAGCAGCAATAAAATAATGTTTCATTGTCATTTGTTTTATTTGTCATACAAATATTTTGTAAGACTAGTTTACACAAAAAAAAAAAAAAAAAAAAAAAATTAGAGAGTGGCACTACCTCTTATTTTCTTATATGAATGAAATTTCGAATTGCTATAATTTTCAAATCTGAAAAGATTTTGTAAATTTTTTTTTATTAATTTGCCCAATTACCTCAAAAATAACTTTTTGACTATCAAAACTTTAAAATTATTAACTTACTTATGTTTTATTTGTCTTTGAAAATTCAGTTGTTTTCAATTTTATTCGTTTTCGGTTTACAGAACATACCCAATTATTTTATGTTTAGCGGCAGCAGCAACGGTTGTTGTCTAGGCTTTAGCTATGCTGCATTTTAAATAATTGTTTTCATATAAACGTGTGTATTCTAATTTTCATATATGGCTGTCTGCTGCTTGCTGTGGGTTATGTGTTTAATCCTTTACTCTTTTAAAATGTAATTTACTTTACAGTTACGCTACTACTGGGAGGAGGATAACCTGGATACTCGCATGATAAATTGTTCTTTAAAATATGGTTATGAATACTTGGGTAATACTACGCGTTTAGTAGTGACGCCTTTAACAGATCGTTGTTATCGCACCCTATTTAGTGCTTTACATTTACACTTGGGTGGTGCTCCTGAAGGTCCTGCTGGTACTGGTAAAACGGAAACTACTAAGGATTTGGCCAAGGCTGTAGCAAAGCAATGTGTTGTTTTTAATTGCTCAGATGGCTTAGATTACCTGGCCTTGGGTAAGTTCTTTAAAGGCTTAGCTTCGTGTGGTGCCTGGTCGTGTTTCGATGAATTCAATCGCATTGATTTAGAGGTATTGTCTGTGGTGGCCCAACAGATACTCACAATACAGCGTGGCATAAACTCTGGCAGTCCCACTTTGGTATTCGAGGGCACAACAATTACCTTAGATCCCACTTGTGCCGTATTTATAACCATGAATCCCGGCTATGCTGGACGCTCAGAATTACCCGACAACTTAAAGGCCTTATTCCGTTCGGTAGCTATGATGGTACCCGATTATGCTCTCATTTCGGAAATTGAATTATACTCGTGTGGCTTTTTAACTGCTAAACCATTATCGATTAAAATTGTAGCCACTTACCGTTTGTGCTCGGAACAGTTAAGCACCCAGTGTCATTACGATTATGGTATGCGTGCGGTTAAATCGGTATTAAAGGCTGCCGGTGCTCTAAAATTGCGCTACCGTGACGAAAACGAAGATATTTTGGTTTTACGTTCCATAAAAGATGTAAATTTGCCGAAATTTCTTAGTCAAGATGTTCCCCTATTTCATGGCATTACTTCAGATTTATTTCCGGGTACAGTTTTACCGGAATCTGATTATGTAATTTTGAATGATTGCTGTGAACAGGCTTGTGAGAGAAATAATAAACAATGTACGGAGTTCTTCTTGGAAAAAGTTCAACAGGTGAGTTGTATGCGTAATTCGGGTTGTAACTTGCATGTATGTGTGAGTAAACTGTAATTCTTTGTAAAGCTTTATGAAATGATTGTGGTAAGACATGGTTTGATGCTGGTTGGTTTACCATTTGGTGGTAAGACTACATGTTATCGTATTTTGGCCGAAACTTTGGAATGTATGGAGAAGAGGGTAAGGGCTATGATTGAAAATTAAAGACTAGTAGTCGTACTTAAAAATATTTTTGCATTTGTTGTTTGTTTAGGGTACCGGCGAACATCGTGCCGTATACACGGTTATTAATCCAAAAGCCATTACCATGGGCCAACTGTACGGCCAATTCGATGCTGTATCCCATGAATGGAGTGATGGTGTTTTAGCTGTAAGCTATCGCCAATTTGCTGTTTCTGATAGTCCGGATCGGAAATGGTTAGTCTTTGATGGACCAGTTGATGCCATCTGGATCGAGAATATGAACACCGTTTTGGATGACAATAAAAAACTGTGTCTTATGTCGGGCGAAATAATTATGCTATCGCCCACTACGAATTTAGTCTTTGAACCCATGGATTTGGAAGTAGCCTCGCCAGCCACCGTATCACGTTGTGGTATGATATACATGGAACCATCTTCTTTAGGCTGGGATGCTTTGGTGATGTCGTGGAAAAATAAATTGCCACCCAGTTTTCATGCAGTGGCTAAGCAATTGATAAGCTTTTTAGTGGCTCGCTTCTGCCCAATACTCTTGTATATAGTCCGAAAAACCAGTCTTTTCGAAATAGCCCCTACTTCGGATGCGAATTTAATGATGTCCCTTATGAATATATTCGATTGTTTTTTGGATGATTTTAGGGATGATAAGTACATGGCAAATCTATCGGACTTAGATATGAGAGCCCAAATTGAGGGAATATTTATGTTCTCTTCTATTTGGTCTATTGGTGGTTCTTTGGATTCAAAAAGCCGTGATAAGTTCAATATAGTGTTTCGCGGTTTAATGGAAAAGAATTTTCCAGAAAATCTTTATGAGACCTATGGCATACCGGAACAACTATCTGTGGCTGTTCTACCCAAGCCTTTTATTTTCCCTATACCTAAACAAGGTTCGGTATTCGATTATCGTTATATTAAGGAGGGCAAAGGTAAATGGCGAACTTGGCAAGATGATGTTAATGCTGCACCACCCTTACCTCGCGATATACCGGTCAATCAAATTATTATAACCACAAATGAAAATGTCAGAATGACCATGTTGTTGGACATTTTAGTAAAACATTCGAAGCCGATTATGTTTGTAGGTCCCACCGGTACTGGCAAGAGTTGCTACGTTATGGACTATATGCTTAAGAAAATGGATTTAACGGTGTTCAAGCCATTGCTAATAAATTTCTCAGCTCAGACGTCTGCCAATCAGACTCAGGATATTATCATGTCGAAATTAGACAAAAGACGGAAAGGAGTGTTTGGTCCGCCGCTCAATAAGAAATTCGTTATATTCGTTGATGATGTTTCTATGCCTTTAAAAGAGAACTTTGGTGCTCAGCCACCTATCGAACTGTTGCGCATGATGTTGGATCATTGGATGTGGTATGATCGTAAGCAAATAATTCCCATGAAATTAATCGACTTGCAAATGATTTGCGCCATGGGACCACCCTCAACTGGTAATACAGTAACTCCTCGTTTCCAAAGACACTTTAATGTATTGGCCATCGATGAGTTCAATGATGAAATTTTGACTGTGATATTTAGTAAAATTGTTTTATGGCATTTGGATACCAGGTATGTACCATAGGTATGATGTTCACAAACACAGATTTAAACTCATTTGGATAACAAGGCTTAAGTAGTTTGTTAAGACTAATAGTGATTGCATAAGGCATCACGTGGTGACTGCAGTGCTTAATTATGTATACGCTGTTACATTATGTAACCTGATAACGCATGACTAAGAACTTGAAATGTTTCCTTTTATCTTATAGGGGTTTCTCCAAAGATTTTGATCCTTGTATAGATGAAATTGTGGACGCCACTTTAAAAATTTACAATCGCGCCAAATTAAATCTTTTACCCACACCAGCCAAGTCACATTATCTTTTCAATTTGCGTGATTTTTCCCGAGTCATACAAGGAGTATTGCTATCTGTACCAGAAGCTACGGAGGATATGAATTCAATGCGCCGCTTATGGGTACATGAAGTGCAAAGAGTTTATGGTGATCGTTTAACAGACGACGCAGATCGTACCTGGCTATTCCACGCGCTTTGTGAACAAGTACAACAAAGCTTTAATATAGCGGCTGAAGTGCTCTTTGAACGTTTAATACAAAAAGGAGAACCCTTAACGGATTCTGATTTTCGACGTTTAATTTATTGCGACTTTACAAATCCCAAGGCGGATACGAAAAATTATATAGAAGTGCAAGATTTGGAGGAACTACGTAAAGTAGTAGAATCTTATCTGGCGGAGTATAATAACATGTCGAAAAAGCCTATGAACTTGGTACTCTTTCGTTTTGCCGTGGAACATTTATCGAGAATATGTCGCATTATAAAGCAGCCACGTAGTCATGCTCTACTGATAGGGGTCGGTGGCTCCGGACGTCAGAGCTTAACTCGTTTGGCCGGGCATATATGTGACTATGAAATGTTTCAAGTTGAAATATCTCGATTATATGGACCAAATGAATGGCACGAAGATCTCAAGTCTATATTACGTAAAATAAGTTCTTCCGAAATGCATGGCGTATTTCTATTCACCGATGTGCAGGTAATGTCAACAGTTGAACACGGTTAAAACGAACAAACTTGAAGATATTGATAACCGGTGTTCGACTGTACATAAAACATAAACAACAAATACGATTGTTTCTTTTTTTTTTGTTTCACAACAGATTAAAGATGAATCCTTTTTGGAGGATGTTAATAATTTATTAAATTCGGGTGAAGTACCCAATCTATTTTCGAACGAGGAAAAAATGGAAGTGGTAGAGAAAATGGCTCAAATCGATAAACAGCGTGATAAAGCCATACAAACTGATGGTAGTCCAGTAGCTCTATTCAATTTCTTTGTAACGGTAAGATACATACATATGTAAATTCCTTTACCATTTGAAAAATGTATACGTATTTGGTTGTTTAGACCTGTAAAGATCAATTACATATTGTCCTGGCCATGTCTCCAATTGGTGAAGCTTTGCGCGGGCGCATACGTAAATTTCCATCTATAGTCAATTGCTGTACTATAGATTGGTTCCAAGCATGGCCGGAAGATGCTCTTCTGGCCGTATCAACCCGATTTTTGGCCAAAGAAGATCTTACTGCCTTAGAAAGAAATGCTGCTATCGACATGTGCATGGAATTTCACACATCGACGCAGGCACTATCAGAAACATTTTATGCAAGACAGAAGAGGCATAATTATGTCACGCCCACCTCATATTTGGAACTTATACAGACTTTTAAGTCGTTACTGGGTAACAAGAGAACGTAAGTTATTGTTTCTAATAAAAACGGAATTCTTCTATTGATTTTCACTGTTTTCATTCAGTACCATAATGACCAATAAAAATCGTTATCTAACTGGTATCTCTCAACTGGATATTGCTGCCCAACAAGTGGGCGTTATGCAAGAATTTTTAGGCACATTAGAACCTCAATTGAAAGCTGCTTCCGAAGGCGTAGCAATACAAGTGGCTAAAGTCACCGAAGACAGTAAAGCTGCCGAAGAACAACGTGAAATGGTGAAAAAAGATGAAGCCGTAGCTGCGGAACAGGCCAAAGTTGCTTCAGCTATAAAAGAAGAATGTGATGCTAAATTAGGTGAAGCATTGCCCATACTCAATGATGCTATGGCCGCTTTAAATACTTTAACAACGGCTGATATAGCTGTGGTTAAAACCATGAAAAGTCCACCCATAGGCGTAAGAATTGTCATGGAAGCTGTGTGTATATTGAAGGAAGTTAAACCTGAACGTGTCGCCAATCCCAGTGGTGTGGGTATGGTTGAAGATTATTGGGGTCCATCCAAAAAGGTCTTAAGCGATATTAAATTCTTGGATAGTTTATTAAATTTTGATAAGGATAATATACCGCCTCATGTCATAAAAAAGCTACAAGAGCGCGTGTTAAGTAATGAAGCTTTTGATCCCGAAAAAATACGTTCAGCATCAACGGCCTGCGAAGGTTTGTGCAGATGGGTAATAGCCTTGACCAAATACGATGTGGTAGCTAAAGTTGTGGCACCGAAGAAAATTGCTTTAGCCGAAGCCCAAGCTTCTTATGATGTAAGTTATTAGACAATATGCAAGAAAAGTAAGTTAAAATTCTAAAATTCATTTCAGGCTGCCCAAAAACTTTTGGACGAAAAATTGTCTCAATTGAAAAAAGTAGAAGCGAATCTGGCCGCTATACAAAAGGTTTTAGAGAAATCAATGAAACATTTACAGTAAGCATTATAAAGTATCGATTTGTATACATATGTATGTATATGTACATATCGTTGGTCATATATAGCCAGGCCCAAACTGAAATAATTTAAAGTTTATAGAAAAGGATGTGAAATGTATTAGAATAGATAAGTCTGGAGAAACATTATTAGAGAGCACTGTTTGAGGCCTTGCATTAGGAATTCTTATCGCTCATTTATTGCAACAGTGTCTAAACTCAAAAACCAAAATTTTTCAGAAGAGCCGTTTTAAATTTCAATTTCCTATTACTTAACATTGAAATGGCAATAAACATTTTGCTCCTATGGTCATAATTTGATACGAATCGCAAAGATTCACACAGTATACATCACAATGTTCCGCATATTTTAGAATACTTAACTAAAAAATCACTTTTTTTTGAGATATGGCACTGTTGCAATAAATGAGCGCTATGATCTTATGATGACTAGACGAAGTTTTTAGGTTCTGTTTAACGACAGTATTCACACCTTTTAGAAGACTTGGAGAGATTGCCAAATGATTGTTAAATATTCCAGAATATGTCGTTCTTTAACAGTTATTACATACATATGTATATGCCTTAACAAAAACTGTTGGCCTTCTTTTTAGCAGATAATATTATGCCAAGTACTTCGATTTTCTGCGTATCTTTTAATGACATATCCAATCCACTTAACATGCTGTACCTTTATTCTCTTGATAACATCATTATCAATATACAGTTTGTTATTACCCCGTTAACTACCACCGGACCCTAAGTTTTACAAAGTAATTTTCTTGACACAAAGCGCAATGTTTTTTATACCAACTATGGATACAATATGTATTATAAAAGATACTCAAACTGCTTCTTCCTCAGTGGCTGAGCATTATTTATAATATTAACTTTATATATAGAAATTAGTGTATGTTTGTTTGTATGTACCGACTTTCTTGAAACTTTCTTTTCACTGTATTATCATCCTGTATGCCTGGAGCGAGACATAGGCTAAAGTTTGTTTCGATAGGGTCAGTAAGAGAGAGGTATCTCCCATATAAAGAAAATATTAATAATCGCATATCTTAAGAACTAAATCTGCCGGAGTCATTGAACTTTGCCTAATTACTTTCATTTAAAACTGATTTATTATAACAAAAGTAGGGCGGATATAATCAGGGGGTATATATATACCACATACAATACCACATACAATTAAAAAAAAAATTATTTTTCGTATATCTAAAAAACTTTCATAGCGACAGTTTTAAAATTTTGTTTCAATCACTTTTCTATGAAACTAATTTACTGGAATAAATGTAGGGTAGATATAGTTAGAGGAAGAGGTACCCTCCATATAAAACAAATATTCATTTCCGAATACTAGTACACTGATTGCGATAAAATACTATATAAAATGTTTGAATTTGGACCGATAGGCTACAAAACGGAGGAATAGAGTAAAAAGATTAGCTAAGATAATATGTAATTAAGATGGTAGAAGCGAAACACGCCGGGTCTTACCTAGTACTCTATAAAATTGTGGGAGTGATGACTTGTGTAAATTATACATTAGTTCAACTATTGTTCGTTATAGCCCGCATGACCTGAAATTTGCAATAAGCGATTGTTCGCTATTAGCGAAGAATTTTCGAAACAAAAATATATATTTTTGTCGAACAAAAATGCTTAAGAGAGCATATTACATTGCTGTTTATTCAGTGATGGGAAATAGGATTTTCGTTCGGTTTAAAACAATTTTTTTGAGAGTCCCATTTTGATAGAGTGACAAATTTTATAAAAACAGAAGTTCTTATGGGTTGCTTTACTAAATAATTCAATAACTGTCAATTCCAACGCATTTTCAAAAGTAAGGTAGCATTTATTTTTAACTACCATAAGTTAAGTTAATCTAGCGGCTACCATCGGCTCACTTGGGTCCATATTGTAGTTCCCCTTATGTTAACATGAGTCCATTATCACACTGTTGCCTTCGTAGTTTCTGTCTGGCAGCAGTTAGCCATTTAGTCGCCCTAATGAAGGCAATAATTTTGTCTAGATCATACTTTGGAAATAGGCCTTATCTCTCAATCTCTTCCTAACAAGCACTAAAAGCCGCAAACTGTTGCGTTCGACAGTTCTTTTTTTCCATTATTTCCTCTCGGTTGCTGAAACGCGTTCCCCGTAATGGTTTTTTAACTCGATTGAATAGAAAGAAACTACAGGGAGCCTAATCATTTGAATTCGGTGGCTGTTGGATGGTATTTATTGCACTTTTCATCAAAAAATTTCTAATAATAATGACACTGTGTTATGTGCAATATCCGCGAGTTTTCTGCACACAATTCTGTTCTCTTTCGGCAAATTGCTTCACGCAAACGGCTCATAACGCCCAAATAGTATTCTTTGTTTACTGTATGGCCTTCTAGCAAAAATTCATGATGCATTGCCTTCCTTTTTGACTGAAAATAGTCTAGGCTTATTGCGTGTAGTACTTATAAGCCCACCTCTCGTTTCCAGTAGTGATCCTTTTGTTGAATGTGGGATCGGATACAGTCTCGCAAATCATGTCTTTGACTACCTCAACGCGGTCAAAATTGTAAAAAATCGCCAACGCACATAGAGATAGATGTACTCTTGACTACGTAGCTTTAGCAAATATCAAGCTTTGACGCTGGAATTTAGCGGGAATAGTAACAACAGATGTACCCACCTTTCCAGAAAATAAAAAAAACTCAAATCGGAACGATGGGTCCGCCATACAGGGTTGTTCCGGAAACTTTTTGATCAATGTAGTATGGAATTTCCATGCTTTGATCATGTCTGCTAATAGCTGAAGGGTTCTTTGCATTTGCTCTTTGCTCTTTGGGCAGCCTCAAAGCTGCCTCATTCTCCGATAACCGAAATGTGGCCAGATCCTTCTGGTCTTATAGCAAGTGGGTTCATTTCACCATCATGTGATCGGCATTTGACGAAATTTAAGTGACATCTGCCATCTATTCTGCCTAAGATGAGAACCGAAGTTCCCAATCGATACGTTCGTATCCAAAGTGATATCTGCCTGGTCAAGTAGAGCCGCCATGCAGTTACCTTCAATGTACTCATATCCATGAACCCAAGTAAGGATAACCGCCGAATGTCTCGTTATGACATCCAGAGACACCATGCTATGCACACTCTCCAAGGATCAGTGATATGCCTATTTGAATATCCCATAATATCGAACAAAATGCGTGGCTATATTTCTGTTTTTCTCTTTCCTTATTAGAAACTTACAATCGGTAACTATTCAGTTAAGTTATGAGCTTATAACTGCATGAAGGCAAGAAAACCCAGTTTTTTTTAACCACAACTTATAATATTGAGGTGTTTTGAATATTTGGAAAACAGATTCTTGTACGCGATAGTTTTAGCAGAAAAATAGTTTCAGTATTCACGAAAGAGGGAAATGTTTTATAAGATTATCAAATCTGTTAAGGGGTACTACATTATTTTCTTAAATTAAATAGTATCAAAAAAAGTACGATCGTATTAACTTTTCCATCATTGTGTTCATTTCATAAGATGTTTGTTCCGTCTCAATTCACATGTATTCTTATAATATGTTCTTGCTTCTAGTCGTCACTGAAACAGTAACGAATGAACACGCGTAGAGGCTATATATTGATTTATCTTTTTCGCTTTTTTTTATTTATTTCTTGTTTCTTTAAATTTTTGTATTGCCTCTCGCTGCTAAAAAGGAGAGAAATTGTTTTCCTGTTTTACAAGAAAACTTGTTTTACAAAAAAATTTATTCATCGATAGGCAAAAAAATGCAAATGCAAAAGTTACGGCAGAAACAGAAGAGAGAGCAAAGCAAAGTTATACGCTTCAGATATTGCTAAAGATTTGCTGTTAATATCACAGGCAAACCTTCGATATCGAAAGATATGCTGCCACAACACTGCCACTGAACGACATGTTAAATCTATGGGTTCTTTCTCGTTTCACTTCCAATAGTCGTTTTCGAATGTGTTATCACAGAAATCTTTGAGGAACTTTCGAGGGTGATGTTATTGTCGAATGTCGTGGGAGGTTATTTTAACGTACATTAATACATACATATACACATGCATATTTGGTTATTTTCATTCGTTTATGGTTTTAATGTAAATTTAAATTTTTTTAATTTTAGAGGGCTCCAGGCCGAACATGAAGAAGTTACCAAGAAATTACAACGAGCCCAGGACTTAATATCTGGATTGGGTGGTGAACGTACCAGATGGTCTGAAAATGCTAAGCAATTGGGTCGTATATATAACACCTTAACAGGCGATGTTTTAATCTCTTCTGGCGTTGTAGCCTATTTGGGGCCTTTCACCATAGAATATCGTATCGATCAAATAAAAAAATGGGCTGAAAAGTGTGCTTCGTTTGGTATTGTCTGCAGTCAAGACTTTCAACTTACCGTTGTTTTAGGTGAGCCTGTGGAAATACGTAATTGGAATATTTGTGGTTTGCCTACTGATTCGTTTTCCATAGAAAGTGCCATTATAATGAAGTGAGTACTTATTGGAAAAAAAAGTCACAACTTTATTTAAATTTTTCTTAAAAATTATTCAATTTTATTTACGTTTTCTTTTAAATGATTTCCTTGTATTGAAACTGCTTAAATGCAATTAATTAATTTGTTATTTATTTATTTAAATAAGAATATAATTACAAATTATATAATAAGTATTACAAGCAGGTAACTACGACTACGTATTCGGCGTGGTGACCAGAGTTTGTGGTGGGAATCGAACCCATTACCAGCGAACTAACAAACTAGCATACTATATACTAGCCTATCGGGGCAGTCGCGTAATTTATTTAACAATCGCCGAGATGCTCTCTTTAACCTGATCTTTCCTTCAAAATCTTAGACGTTTTTTTCTAAAATTCGCACGACATTTCAAAGTCAACGCCGCCTCTGTTGCTACCTAATGCATTATACTTTAATGATGTTGGCATACTATTCATAAAGCTCGTTCTCACGGCTTAGATAGGTTCTGAAAAAGTAGGCCGTAAATCAATATGGCGTAGGATAAGGTTCATTTGCTACAAGACCGTGAATTCACGGATTTTTAGTAGTGTAATGAGGTAATTTGAGCCGTAAAACGAATGTTACTCAATTTAAGGAGGTATAAGTGTCAGTTTGTTGCGGGAGTTCCTATGCTGGATGGCAGTTTAGAGCTGTCTTACAGACCCCTGATTGGTTGTAGTGTTTTCCGAGCCAAGTTGCTTGCGATTCTTAGAGCAATGGTGTTGATCTGTAGACAAACTCAACGGCGAGAGCTGTAAAGTCGCTGATTCTGTGGAATATCAGCATAAGGCCGGTAGCGTCCTGGAACAAGGCGCTAATGCTGTTGCTGAACAGGTATAGCAGTAGGCTGTGTTGGGTTTCGGGATACTGCGGCATTGTGGCGAACGAGACTGAAAATGAATTGGCGAAAAGTTGCGCGGCGTAGCATGCGGATGAGTCTGTAACACGTTTTATGGGTTTCTCCGTCGACTCGATTGTTCTATGAACGCGTTTTGGAGGCTTGTAGTGCTTTCCAGGCCGAGATGTTTGCGATAGTTAGAGCAATGGTGTTGTCCTGTAAACAATCCCAACAGGAGAGAGCTTGGCCTTGTGAACAATAAGGTTGCTGTAAATGCCCTGACTGGGTGGCATAACAGCTCAAGGCTGGTAGCGTCCTGCAGAAAGGCCTAATGCTGCTGCTGTACAGGTACAGCATTAGGCAGAGTTTTGTTCCGGGACACTGCGGCTTTGTGTGTAACGAGATTGCAAGTGAATTGGTGAAAAACGATGCGGCATATCATGTGGACGAGTCTGTAACACGTGCTATAGATTTCTTTGTAAACTCGATTGTACTAATGATGCGTCGACGAATCGATGAGACATGTAGAAGCACAGGTAATTGTAGAATTTTCAGTTTGGGCTATAGCAGATCGGGGAGCGGTAGACAGTTGAACACATCCTCTGCCTTTGCCATGGTCTTCAAAGATACAGGTTCTGGCTATTGGGCTAATACTTTTTCAGTGCTCTTAGTAAAGTTACGTCTACCACGATTTCTGAACTGAAGAGATTTTGTCAGGCGTTAGTTGGATGGTAAGGGACTCTTGGTGTAGGAGTCTTTTTTACGATTATATTTCTCGCCCTTCTTTCTTACTTACTTCCCCTACCTCTCTCTTATTTTTCCCATTGCTTTTCTTCTTTTCATTATTGTTGGTCTCGTTTTCTTCCCTTCTCTTATCTTTTAGAAGATATACACAATGGACCTCTTTTGGTTTCTGACTGTAGTGTGTAGCACCAACTTCATGAGTTACCTACCTAATGTACGCAATAATATCTTCGTGAATAGTTCTTAACTGTGTACGTATTAAAATTTTCGTTTATATTGTACAAAGAAATTACAACAAATACTCATGCAATTTGCTGCTACCATCACCATTACAATTACAATTTCAATATTAAATGTCACTTTTATGCTGTACAATATACAGCATCATAAGCCAGAATAAATTTATAGAGAAAGAGGAGGAGGGTAAAGTTAAAAACATACCAGTGGTTGTAGGTAGTTAAAGGGAGGGTAGAAAGTAAGGTATGATTAAAGGATATAGAAAAGTATTTGTACAGTCACACAGATAATAATATGTACCAACCCCTAAACAAAGGCACATTCAAAGCAATGGACGGGATTGTGAGAATCAAGCATCTTATTCTTAGACATTTTTGTATTCACGCTTGAGAAACTGATAGCTCGGTGCTAAAAGCTTTGCTAACAATGAAGAGGTGAAATGCAGTCGGCGGTTGCTGGCTATTTTAAAAAGCTAAGTTTTTAGTAGTGTATCGAGCTAAGTGGAAAAGGTTTCCATTGTCAGGTCGGCTAGTTTAATGCTTTTGTAATATTCTTCTTATTTTTCTTCTTCGGTGTTTATATAAAACACTTCTGGTCTTGAGCCCGAATTAGAATACAATTCCAAATGCTTCGATGATGTGCGCTGTTCCTCCGAATTAGCAAAAGTTTTAAAAGATCGTCTTCAATCTGATCTCTCGATGGGAGTTTCGGTAGTCCTCTTCTGCGCCTTCCCTAGAAACTTGAAAGATCTTTTTGCCAGAGCACTTTCATTTATATGCACGACATGTCCAAGCCAACACAAACGTTGTACTTTGATGCATCTAACGACTTGGATGTCAGCATAAAGCTCACACAGTCCGTGATACATTCGATGTCGATACTCGCCGCAAACGCAGACGGTTTCATATGTTTTACGAAGAATTTTCCTTTTGATGATTCTAAGAATAGCTTTATCTGCCTGAGCAAGTACCCATGCTTCTGCGCCTGAATAATAACATGGGTAGTATCAGCGTCAGGAGAGAGATTTGTTCTAAAACTGCTTGCGAGACCGAAATAATATCTATTAGCAAGTATTCTTTTTCGTCTTATCTCCAAACTAATGTTATTCTTTTTATTTATGACTGTATCGAGATAGTTAAATTCGTCCACTTTTCCAAAGTTATAGTTACCAACGTTCCCACTTTCACCCAGTTTTATGGAATCTCTGTTCGTTGAAACCAGCAATTTGGTTTTGTTTTTGATCACTGTAAAACCCATTTTCACCGATTCTTTTCCAATATTTGTAAGAGCAGCAGTTACATCTCGCAATTTCCAACCAATGATCTTAACCGATGATCAGTTAACGACATTTTGTCTTATCAGCTAAGATAAATAGTTAAGATAGGAATCATTTAACACGAAACGAGGCTTAAGATAGGGTGATAGATTATCGTGTGATCTTTTTAATACTTTATGATAAAGGATCTTGCGCCATGCAGTTGTTTATAGAACGAAAACAATCTACACCAGGGGACATAAGCTAAGCATATGCTGATGATATTGATATGGTCTGACATTGCGATATGAAACTGCTGCTTTTGCAGATATTAAATACCAAACTCAGACATGCACGAATCGAGCTATCAAAAGCGGACAACTTCTTTTTCTTGAGTCTTTTCCATGATTTGGCGTAGTGTGAAAATTTGGTCCGTGGTAGACTTACCAGGACGAATACCACATTGGTGTGAACCAATTATATCATTTACCTTAAGTTTTAACCTTTCACACAGAACGCTGGACAGAATTTTGAACACAATGGAGATGAGTCTTATACCCCTGTAGTTGACGCATACGGTTTTGTTTCCCTTTTTATGTATTTATGGGCATATCACATTGAGGTACCAATCATCGGGCATGCGTTCTTCCAACCAGATAGTTCTTAAATAGTTTAGCAAGCAAACCGTCCGCGCCAGCAGCTTTGTTATTTTGAAGTCGTGCTATTGCTGTTCTGATTTCATCCTGTGTGGGTGGTGTACGTTCAATACCGTCATCTTCAATTGGATCCGAGGTATCTTCATCACCGCTGCCATTTGACACCAGAAGTGTGCAACAGTGGTCTTTCCAGATCTTCAGAAAAAAATACCCGTACAAATTCACTTCATTAAAAACAAGCAATTTGAAGTGAATTACAGCATTTTTACGTATAATTAAATACGTATAATTATTTGCGTGACTGTATATTTGAAATTTTATACATCTGAGGTTCTGATGTTGATGTTGCTCTCGTTTGATATTAAATTAAAAAAAAAAAAAAACGAGAAAGAGAGTTTGGTTGATGCCTGTTAGTGAAATGCGTTTAAAATTGAAAGGGTGCCTGTTATTACTTTCTTTTTTTATTATATTGTTATATGTATATTACAATAGGACGATAAAGCGACAAAATATATTATTTCACATTATGCTGAAAAATAGTGGAAAGAAACGAATTTGGATTCACATATTTTCTTTAAATATATGGAAAATAAGCCATAACCTCTAATGGATCAGTGGTCTTTTCAAAGTCAGTTTTTAACTTCTGTTATTTAAAAATGTAGGAGAATAATAATACTGCTACTAGTTCCATATTTGAATTATTTAAATAATTCGAGAATATAAAAAAAGATAAAACGAAATCATGGTCAAAGGGCGAGGTCAAGGAGTTGTGTTTTATCGAAACAAAGGCAGGGCACATCATTGGAAATTTTGTTATGCACCCACTGTATATTCTGAATCTTATAGTAGCTGCAAAACTGACAATCACTTTCTTTTACCAAAAAAACAACAGAAGTTCTATAGCGATGAAGTTATTAAGCTTCCTTAGAAATTTAGAAAATAGTTTTTGGTTTCTATATCATGAATATGTACAGTACTGTTCGAAACCTAAGCAACTTTTTCCCACTAAGTAGTAATAGACTCATATCTTCTCTTTAAAGAAATTTATAGAAAATGTTTTTTTTTTTTTATTAACCTAAGCAACTTTAAATATTTACTATGATATCCTTTATTTCTTACGACCTCAGCGCATCTTTTGGGCATAGATTCAATAAGATTTGATAGAAAAATTGTTGGTATAGCTTCCCACTCTGATTTTAGACAGTTCATCAACTCCTGTTTATTTTTAAAGCGTCGAGTTCCAACTCTCCGTTTTAAAATTCCAAAGAGGTTCTCTATGAGATTCAAGTCTGGCGATTGAGGTGGCCAATCCAAAACTTGAACTCCATTAGCTGCTAACCAATCCTTGATCAACTTCGATGAGTGTTTTGGGTCATTGTCATGTTGAAATACCCATCGAAGTGGCATTTCCCATTCAGCATAGTTAAGCTTGTGAGTTGCTAAAATATCTCTGTAAACAAAACCGTCCATTTTTGTTTGAATTTCTACAAAGGGACTAACACCACTGGCCGAAAAACAAGTCCTAACCATTACATTGCCACCCCCATGCTTTATTGTGGCTTTTGAGTACCGAGGATGTAGCCGTTTTCCTTTTGGTCTTCTCACGTGGCAAACTCCATCTGAATTTAATAAGTTAAATTTAGATTCATCACTAAACAAAACAGTTCTCCATTTGGATATAGTCCAATCCATATGTGCTCTAGCAAAATCCAATTTGAAATAATCAAAAAGCTGAGAAAATCAGAGACTGCGTTGCAATCAATTAAACAAACCTCTTTTTTAAATGCTTCTTAGTAAGCATAGGCTTCTTAGATGGCATGAAGCTCCTTAAGTTTTGTTCCAATAAACGTTTTCTTACTGTGGAAGAACTAATCTGAAGTTCAAGCTCATTCACTATGTCTTTCGACGAAATAAAAGGATTTTTTTTTTAACTAGACGGAAAGTTTTCTGGTCTGTTCGCGCGGAAGTTTTTCGAGGTCGCCCACCGCTATTGGCTTCCTCTACTTTCCCAGTAGCTATATTCTTTTTTATAAGTCGGAAAACTATTGATTTATTAATATTCAATTGGTTTGCTATAGAAATTTGGGATTTACCGTTATTAAAAAGTTCAATAATCTTTAGCTTAAAAGCTGATCCAAAACGTGTTCGCGTCATGGTTGCACTTCCAAATAATTGGTGCTACTTAAATGCATAAAATCAACCAAAATTATTTTTTTCAATAGCAATCATAACGGGACTAAAATTTTTGTTTAAAATTTTTGTTGTTGTCTTAGTTAATATTTCGCAACAAATACAACAATGTAAAAGTTGCTTAGGTTTCGCACAGCGAATTTTTAAGTTAATTTTGTTTTTGTTTTGTAATTTCTTCCAAAGACATAAAATTTTTTGTTGTTGTTATTATTAGTATGTAGACTATATGTATAATAATAAATAACAGGGAAAATTTTTATTAATCTATTTAAAGAGAACATATACGACCATGAGTATTTACTGGGGAAAAGTTGCTTAGGTTTCGAACAATACTGTATGTACTGTGTAACCTATCATGTTGCTTATCAGAAACTACACTCAAATCGTACCTTAGCCACCAAATTGACTATTTTTGGTTCTCTTCAATGAAATACTGGCATCCACATAGCTAAGAGATCTCAAGCTTGTTTGCAAATTATGATGAAATTTCTTCACATAACTACCATTTTTTAGGAACAAGATTTGCCACGTCCATAAAAAAAAATTTGAGACCGATGAAAAAAAACTGGATTTGAATTCAGCGCGCCGAAATCATTATATTCCATAAAGTTTTTTTTTTTGCTGTAGAACAGTGTTATCGGAGCCGTACCTAACTTTAATATTGATGTGACATTTCGATTTAACAATAGTGCAACTACTTAAAAAATGTCACATATATCTTAGAATTATAGATAGGAACTTAATATTTTTTTTAATATAACTACTGCATGCTACAACAATAAATTAATCTCATACTAAACTTCTCGTATACATTTAATTAAAAATCATCTTAATCGTTTAAACATTTAATTGTAATTTTGGTAATTAATTTCGCTTTTGTTAGAAATGATTAAAGGAAAAGCAAAATCTTTATAAGCGTTAGTGCGTATTGCTAGGGTGTTGGAAATGACAAAGTAATATGTGGAGAAACAAACTATGTTTTTGCTTCAGGCATAACAAAATATATTTGTAATGGCCACGTTTCATACTTCTCGTACATATTAATCGATGAAATAAATGTATGCACGCATATTACATTCATTAATATACACACAAGCACACACAACAGGATATAAAGGAACGCTTATAATAAATAACCCAATAAACAAAGTAATAAGCAATTACAAAAAATTTCCAACCCATATATTATTTTTAATTTTTACGTTTTTGCCTATTGGGTAATCTTTTTCCCTCGTCATGCAAACAATGTTCGTATAAATAGAATAAGAAGAAGAAGAAAAAATTGAAATAAATTAAGTGAACGCATCTGTTTTGCTGTACCAATTTTCCCGTAAGGTGGTAAATACTGTTATTTGCCGGGTTCCTTTTTTTTTGTTAATATTGTTGTTGTTGTTGCTGTTGTTTCACATCAAACTTAACGTCAACAATGGCTACTAATAAAGGGTGGTGCAACCAAAACGTACGCAATCTTTTTAATTGCAAATAAAACAAAAACTTTTCTGAAATTATCTTAATACTTTGTATTGCGGCATCTTCAATGACTCAGACATAATTGAGGTTTAACGTCGTTAATGTGCCGAATTATCTCATCCTTTAGCTTCTGAATTGTTCCTGGCTTACTGACGTATACTTTTTCTTTTAAATATCCCCAAAGAAAGAAGCCCAATGATGTCAGGTCACATGACCGTGGAAGCTACTTAAATCGCCACTATAAGAGATAACATGGATATTGTTTCGTTGGCAGTGCAGCAAGTGGCATCATTCTCTTATGGAACCACATATCGTCCAGATCCTTATTGTTAATTTCTGGCCACAAGAAGTCCATTATAATCTCGCGATAGCGAACGCCATCCACGGTAATTGCTTGGCCGACCTCATTTTCGAAGAAGTACAGCTCGATAACGCCGCCAGCCCATAAGGAACTGGGCGAGCATGTTCAGGTGTTTCCATATTTCCTATAACCCAGTTTGCTGATATTTGCGCACTATTCTCCGGATTGTGGTCACATTTGTTCGATTATGCTGACCAGCAAAATAACGAAGTGCACGAAATGGACGAAATGCAATTTGATTTGAACTTCCATTTTCATAAAAGGCTTCAACAATCTCAACACGCTGCTCAATTGTGTTCTTCTCCATGCTCGAATTCGTCAAACACCTTAGCAAAGAAATGTCAAATTAAGTTGGACAAAAAATTTGACGTTAAGGTGTGACTCACAATTAACATCGCGCATTACGGTTGGACCACCCTGTACGCAGCATTTGTAATGGCAACAATCAATGTACGCGTACTGTGCTTACCTTCCATTCATAATATACAGTCATTAGAGTCGCAGCAGCCAGAGCCTTATAGGATTTTATACCCATATACATATATCCTTGTAGGAACACACATTGAAATAATAAAAAAAGATTGATTAATGGTACTCTGCGCCGGATTAAAGCACACATTTTGTACGCAAACATTTAAAGAAAACCCAAAATGTAACAGGGAGAGAGTAATTTTAATTTCTATGCGTACGTTAACCAACTATGAGTATGACTTCGGTTATTTCTACTTTTACTTTTGACTTTTTTTTAATAAAATGCTCGTTCGAATTTTTCTTTTCGCTGCTACTATATATGATGGGGATGGTCAGACTGCAGCATGCTTCATTTTAAGTCTATTTAAGTAATACATACAAAGTGCAAAAAGTTTCGGGTGTTTGATACAATTTGGTTACTCACTCATTTTTAAACTTTTGTAGATAATTTTTCACAGAAAAAATGCCATCTTTCAAAAAAGCTATAGTGTTGCCTGATGCAACTAATATCGACAATTTGTAACCGAACTTTTTTGAACACCCAATGTATGAAATTACTTCTTTTTTATTGAAGACAACATATAGAATAACAGAAAAGAAAAGATTAAAACTTTTTATTACACTTAAAAAAAATATTAGCGACTTCTCTCGAAACCCTTACGCCGTTGTTGTTTTAGCACCTTCACAAGTCAGGTTATACTGTCCTTGAAGTATCTGTTCGGTCTTGGAGTATCATGCGTCTGTATGTGTTTTTGAACGACTGCAGCATCTTGAGCCCTAAGGATTCCATTATATTGACATTTTTGTATTGTTATCCGGTTTATATCGAATGGTATGGACAAATCACTACAATTTGATACTTTTTTTGTTTACGAATGAGTATTTCGTTAGTCAATTCCAGAGTTTATCATAAGCATAAGCATAGCATAAGGCTGTAGCCACACAAGGAGCAGCAAAACGGTAAGCGGCAGAACGGTGAGCGGCAAGTGGCTTATTACTGAGCGTTATTTCTGAGCGACTAGTTGTTAAAACGTCATTGTCAAGAGAGGCTTGTTTAATGTTATAACGCGAAAATCGAAAATCATATTTATAAGAAGGTAATGCGTTTAAGAAAAACAGAAGATTTGGTGCTCATCCTATAAATCATGCAAGACGATATTACGACGAATTTAACCATTTATTTCCATTTCTGATTTGTGCAACCACTAATATCACCAACTTGACTCCATAATTTCTCGGTTATATTTTAATTTTTAAAATTTGTTAATCTGTCATGCCATAATAACGGTCGGCTTTGTACGTATGAAATTATAAGCTCCACATTCACTTTTGTCGTGTTTTTCATTGGCGCTCAGAAAACAACTAATAATTAGAAGAAGTTTTATTCCTGAGCGGTGTCGTTTAGCGTGGTCACTTTAGTAGTAGTTCATGTGTTTTAATTTTTTGCCATTCACCGCTTTGCCATTCACCGCTTTGCCACTCACCGGTTTGCCGCTTACCGCTTTGCTGCTCATTGCGTGGCCTCGGCCTAATAGATCATGCCTGTTTCTTAACAATTTCTCAATCATTTCGGTCTATTTTCATCCAGTCGAGGATTTATATTCTTGCAAGATCTTCTTTTGTACCATCATACCATATTTCTTTCTTTTTCTCTCTTGAAGATTCTTTTCTGCGGTCTGTCCTCTGTCATTTTAATAATATGCCCAACCCATTTAAAACTATTGTGTCATTGCCCTTTAGAATCAGATATTCATTATTCTATTATTATATCTGCTTCTAAGGACACCAGAGATCTGTGTAGCTTTTATTCATTACTGTAGAACAGGGTTGACTACACATTCGTTGAATATTCTAAGCTTAGTATCATCAGTTATACAAGACTTATCCCGCTAACTATGATGCAACAGACTTAAGGTTTCTTGTTTGGTATAGTTTCAGAGTTTTTTTCCATTATTTGTTTCAGTGCAGTAATTAAGTGTACATACATATATTTCAGATTAATATGCGTGCAAACGGAACCGAAATAACCATAAAACTGCTACTGCTGTACACTATAAAATAGTAGTAGAACAGTGATGGTAGTTTTATTTCTATCACTTGATATAAGTGAATATTCATAAGATTCTTTTAATTTCTCCATTTGTTATAAAAATCTATCACAGAAGTGTTGAACGGTTGTTTTTATCAATCAAAATTTTCAATCCATAAATCAACACAAAATGTTCATTCATATTCCCCACATATAATTGCAAAAATAGTAGACATGGCATAGAATCATCATTTATTTCCACAGCTAGTCAGTCAGTCAGCCAGCCTGGCATATACATAGTCGTCCTTATCATTCATTTATTTCATTCAATCTTTCATTCATTTTATGCATGCAGTCATGCATTCATTTATTTTCATCAACAACATTAGTTGTTGCTTGTCTGTCGTTTAGTTAGCTGTACTCGTAGATACGATTAAATTCACTTCAATTTCAATTTAATTATGATTTTTCGCCGAGTTTTTGAAATGAGCTACACTTAGAGAGGTGCGTTTAAGCTCAGAAGTAATTTTGCATGAAAGTGATAAAAGAAAAAATAAGATGATATTTCGATATATGGGGTATCATAGAGAATAGAAAAATTGGAATCAAATAGGTTGCCTCGAAAGTAACCACTCAAAACAGGAATTCTGTCCCTTTATCTTAAAAAAATAGAATTTCTAATTTCAATAAATGGGGGTTACGTGGTGTAGTGGTTAGAGCGCACATAAGGCAACATAAGCGACCCAGGACAAATCCCAGTAGAGGACATGACGAAGATAAATTTAATTGTGGTTTCGAATGTTTAATAAAGAGGCTTCGACTTCTCTTCAGACAACTCCATCTAAAAAAAAGGAAAATAAAAAAGAAGCCCCCAGACCTTTCCGCATACCTCTGGCGATGATGACAAACATCAGACGAATGATCAGAAAATCATGCCACCTACTGGGAAAAAATTACAATGCTAAAGTAAAGATCACCACCAAATAGCAAGGATTTTCACCACTACGCAAAATCATATGGAGGAAGCTACAGTGGATTAATCATCTACTTAGCTTGCAAGATGAAATTGATTAAAGAAACTCAAACAAAGCATTAGATGCTTTGTGAAAAGCCAATATGCTCCTTACAAAAGTGACAGAAGTAGAAAAAAATTTTCAATAAATATTTTAATATTTTTTAAGAAGCAAAATAAAGTTAGGGGTCTTACATCGGAGAGTCTAGCCAAACAGTGTGTTAATGCATGCAACGAGGGCTTCAAGACCAACTAAAATTTGGTCTAGATAATACAGATAATTGCCAAAATAATTGTTGACCATACATACATATGTTTATAAAAGATGATCAGTTTGGTGGTGTTTGGAGAAAAGTGCTTTGCTTCAGAAAAGGCTTAGAAGTGTTTCTTTATTCGATGTTTAATTGATTAATATTCGTATTTACTAATAGGATCGATGATTATGGGAGCGGAAGACTGGAATCAGATATGTACACATGTTATTTTGACTGTAATCAAAAGCGGCAAAATAAAAAGCTGGTATTTGGGACTGTAAAGCAATAATGACTTTAATCAACGCAAAAATGCCGTAAATATCGTCTGAAATGGATCCAGAAGATGGTACAAAGAATATCAGAAGGCTGTAAGACCTCTTCTATGTAATGGGGGATTTTTTAATTTGGTTTTTCAGTGTAAAACAAAAGATTCGTGACATGTGCCAATGCCAAAAAAGTTCCGTAAGTTTTACCAATTGACCATGAATAGATTATCATACGAACAACGTTTGCAAATCATTGAACTTTATTATCAAATTTCGTGATGTGTGAGAAATATGTTTCTATTAAAAATTATCTCCAGCAACGAAGCTCGTTCCAATGGGTATGTTAACAAACAAAATTGCCGAATTCACTGGAGACTGCTATTGTACCTTCAAAGATGCACTGATTGGTGCGGCGGCAACAATGGACCATACTTCTTCAAGAAAATCACTACGTTACAGTCAATGGAGCAAGGAACAATGAGATAATTACCCACTTTTTGTTGCTCAAAAGGACTTAATTGACAAATAGTTTCAACAACATGCCACACGACATGCAATACCTATTGAGAGGCGTGTTTAGTGATCTGTAAAACGCACGTTTTGAAACAGTTTATTGGCCGCCAAGATCATGCTATTTGACTACGCTATACTATTTTTTGTGGGGATATGTAAAGTCTTACGTGTACAAAAACAAGTCATGCATAATTCCAGCTCTGAAAGGCAACATTATAGTTGCCATTGCTGAGATCTCGGCCGAAGTACTAGATAAAGTATGCCAAAATTAAAGCTTATGGGTGGCCAACTACGTTTACATAAAATAATCATTAAAAAGTATGTAAGTAGCAGACATTCATTTGTGGCACTTGTGTGATACGTAGCGTCGTTTTGTTAAAAATAAACGTTGTCCACATTAATATCTTTCAATCCCTAATATATATGTTGCTAATATCCTCCTCTTCAATTTTTGTGAACAAAAATTCGTTCAACATGACCCGATAACGATCGCCATTGACTGTAACGGCCACTCCTTGCTCATTTTGAAAGAAAAATGGCCCAATTATGCCTCTGGACCAAAATCCGCACCAATCAGTGACTCATCTTGGGTTTATCGGCTTTTCAATGTATGCGTGCGGGTTTTCTGTGCATCAAATGCGACAATTTTGCTTGTTTACATACCCGCCAAGATTAAAATGAGCTTCATCTGGAAAGATGATTTTTTTTGGCAAAATCGGCATCTTCTGTAAGTCGATCGCAGGCCCACTTAGCGAAGCGAAAAAAGCGTATACTCGACCATATTCGTTCAGCGGAAGGATAAAACTAATTATCTGTCAAATCAGACATGAGCTAAGTGTTAGCATTCACGAAATAAGCACTAGTTGAAAAAAAAAAAAACGTTAGATGGCAGACCCGATACAACTTCAAACCAAGAACCGCACAATAGAAATTGTGTCATATTGGTACACTTGCGACAATCGTGTGATTCTAGCTTTAGGTCTCAAATGAAACAATTTGCTTGTTAGCGTTTCATCCTAGGTGAAAATGAGGTCGGGCCTGTTCGTAAATGCAACACTGCGCTACGTCAAGACGGCAAACTTTTAATCCAGAAAATAAACTGATGCAATATTAATGCATATAAATTTGATTTGCAATAAAAAATTTTGGAGCAAAATAGTGAAATTGGGTTGTTTTAAAGCGCTAATGTGATGAAGCAATGCTGTGATGCATATACGAACGGATCCCTCATCACTCAAGACGATCTTTCGATGAAATTCTAGACTAGTTTGATGCATATCAAGGATCAGCAAAGACAACGCTGTTGATGGTTGATTGATGGCGTATATTCTTGTATTAACTGAACTTCAAAAGCCTTAAGACCTAAGTATTTATGCAAAATCGTTTGTGGAATGCTCAACTCCCAAGATTTCCATTATGACAAATGCCAGGTTTAACATATCATTGAGTGATCCCGCAAGTGCTTACATTATCTGATCGCTATTTAATCCTTTTGATAAAAATTAACCAATCGTAGGGCCATTAAAAGTCGTTTAGAATTCTTTTTTTATAAATCGCTTACATTCTACAGTAAGGGAATTATGAAGCTATCCGATTACGTTAATCTGGTGTAGAAAAATTCTTTTGTCTGATGTCAATAAACTTTAATTGTTGATTCCAATTAATATAACTTAAGGAAGCCATAAAGTGTATATTGTGTTTAGTGCAAAGTAGAGCACATTTCAAAGTAGCATGCTTTGTCGGTCAACCTTTGATCGTCTGTAACATTCTTACATAGTTTTTCATTATATTCAACTTATATTCTATGTGTGAAATTCAGTTGGAAATATAATCGTATGAAGGCTTTCAATCCACACATGCATATGTATATGACTCGAAAGATTTATCTTTAACTCATAATGGAATTTGTAACTGCGGCTTCTGCTGCAGGACTATTAATGCCAGTATATTTGTATGTATGTTTGTGGGTAACATGTGCGTCATTTTCTTTGGATTATATCGGCTAAATTAGTTCTTTTTTAATAATAATTTTCTTTTTTTCGCTTTTCATTTGCCCCAATATTTTTCTCTTAAATGCCGAAAAGAGCACAAGTAAGTAAGTAAGCACAAGTATGTAAGTATGTGTGTGTAGTATTGTGTGTATTAGTGCTGAATCAGCACTTATTTACTCCCTATCTCTCTCTGCAAAATAATAATAATTTATTATTACATTTCGGTCTTTCACATTACTAATGCATGCGGAACGAATTATGTTTTTGTCGTACCAAATTAACGCAATCGTTTTACTTGATACGAGTATTGATTGGATGTATAAATATACTGAAGCCGTAACAAATTTATTAAAGGATTTTTTTCATTATGATTTCTTTGTGTTGTTGTTGTTTTTGTGTATTAAAACTAATTTAAAATTGGCTGATGTTTTCCGTACCGTATGTCACACTTTTTTTTGAATAAACGTTTTTAAATGCATTTGCTGTTGTTTTGTAAAGAAAAGAAAACCAATCAAAAATGACAACATTTGTGTGAAACTAATTTTTCGCTGTATTATTAATAACGGCTAGGATTTATATGTATTTACTTTACAAAGCAGGGTAATTACAATAAGGATTTAATGGCGTTATTTTAAGGATTTTCTTTAGTCTTTAAATAAAATTTTTGCTTGTTGAGGTGGTAACGCTAGAGTTGAATTTAAGCTAATAGACTGAGTACAATATACTCAGAAAACAGTTTTCTATAGATCTTTCGAAAAATCATACTCCCATTGCTTCGACACTACTTTTGGGAGGATATTCAAATCCGTTTTCAGTTTTTTTTTCCATCGAACCACAATTTTTTTTTTACGGGCGTGGCAAATTTTTCGCCCAAAATATAGTAGATATGCCGACGGCCAATTCTTCAAAACAGTAATATTTCTTTACCTTCAATGCCTCCTAAACGTCACGAAATGGTTAATGTAGAAGATGTTTTTTCTGTTCGGGGTGAAACCAGTTACCAATCTGTAGGTACTTCTTCATCTGCATATAGAAGTCCATCGAGAAAACCTGATTTTATAAATCAGTCTGAACTTAATGATCTTTCGCGAGATTTAGAATGCTTGTCACCATGTCCTCTAGAGAGCAAACTTCAATTTCAATTTCATACAAATTTGCTAGATTTTCAGGTATTACTGTGTTTTGCCTTTGATTACAATATTTATGGTATTTTGTTAGGCTTTTCGACTTAATCGTGTTGCTTAGTTTCAATGCTTATCTCTTCTCTTATTTTAGAAATGCTCGCCGTTGGCCCTTAATGATTGATCCACAAGGTCAGGCCAATAAATGGATTAAAAATCTTGAAAAGAATAATCGCTTGTGTGTTATACGCTTAAATCAAGCGGATTACACAAGAGTTCTAGAGAATGCCATACAATTTGGTTTGCCTGTATTGCTCGAGAATATAGGAGAAGAATTAGATCCTCTGCTGGAATCCGTTTTACTGAAACAACTATTCAAACAAGGCGGCGCACTATGTATAAAACTGGGTGACTCAGTCATAGAATACAATCACAGTTTCAAGTGAGTATGACAAGAAAATTAAAAAAAAATTTAAAAACATTATTTAACTTTAATGATTTCAGATTCTACATGACTACAAAACTGCGTAATCCTCACTATCTACCCGAAGTAGCTGTAAAGGTAACATTGCTAAATTTCATGATAACTACTCAGGGCCTACAAGATCAATTACTGGGCATTACTGTTGCTCGAGAACGTCCCGATTTAGAAGCTGAAAAGAATACACTTATCGTACAGGGTGCTGAGAATAAGCGCATGTTAAAAGAAACTGAAGATAAGATATTGGAAGTTTTGTCAACAGCTGAAAATATTTTGGAAGATGAAACTGCCGTACAAATACTTAGCTCATCAAAAGTTTTATCCAATGAGATCAAAGAGAAACAAATTGTCACCGAAGCCACAGAGAAGCAAATCGATATTGCTCGTCTTAGTTATGTACCAATAGCAGAACATTCAACGATATTGTTTTTTACTATAGGTGAGTTGAGTTGAAATAAATACACAAACTGAATAGTAATAGTCGGTTTAACTTGATACTGTAATACTCTATACTATGAATCAAATAACAGATACTACACATTCCCGAGTTCCGTTAGTTTTTCTCTTTAAATGAAAGTGTGCGTGACAAAGCAAAAAGGTCTATGCTTACGTCACACACCCTTGTAGTGAGAGATAGAGAAAAACTAATGGACCTCCGAAATGCGTAACCTGTGTCATTTGATTCTTTATACTGCACACTAATTGTTTTTCCTATACCATAAGCTTTAATAAGCGATAGGAAGCAAAACATGATATTTTTAATGATTTCAAAAATTCTGTCTTAAAATATTTGTGTTCAAAATGCTTTTTTGTGAAAAGTTTTATTAAACCTTCAGTTTTTTAATATGATATGCATAAAAAAGTTATGAATATATTTATGCAATTTTTTAGTCCAATCAATATTTGAAATTTAATGAGATTGTTTGTAAAATCAGACACTGCCAAAAACAAAACACTAAAAGTAAATATTCGATAAAGTTTGCATTATACAGTTAGTGTCGTTTAACAAGGAATGAAAGGGGTTAATATATCACATACAGATATTACTAAACTATTAAACCGATTTTCTTGAAATTTGAACAATATCTCTCTGGATGTCTATAAGGAACTATAGACATATATACATTTATAAAGTTCCAACTAGGCGGTGCCACGTCCATACAGAGTAAATATTTATTTGTCTTTATCTTCAAAATGGTAATAGTAAAAGTTTGAAAATTTGGCCGAAATAGTTTCGTAGGAAACAAAAATTGAGGCAAGTTGTGGTGGTATCCCCCATACAAACTAAATATTGTTACGTTTTGACCTTTCTAAAACGTGTGAGTTCTTTTAAATTGCGTTAAAATACAATAAACACCACTTTGTTGTTGTTTAACAGTTTTATTTTATTTTCTCACTTTATTTTTATGCAGTTTATCTTTATACAGCAACTTACTATTCGTTTATACAACACTTTTATTGACGCCTAATAGCAACTTTACTTTATGACAGCAAAACGATAACTAACTTGACGTAGGTAAAACAGCCTCTTTATATACCTAATTGCCCACCGTTTGCAAAGTTTCGGAAATATCTCAAATGCTCTCATATCCTCTATTTTATATCCGTTAATTTTAAACATGTAAGGCATTGACAGGGTGATATATTAATACCAAATATACCAAAATCCCACAATACAGTTTTAAAGGTGCTGATGTGGTGTATTTTCTTTTTAAGAATTTGTATTTTCGTAATAATATTGATTTTTGTATATGTTGAGAACGGTAAAAATGCAAGTTTCTGAATTGAGTCTGGATAAATTAATGATCAAAACAAAATGTCAGACAAAAAATGAGCGGAATTGGACAAGTGAGCGTGATACCTCCCATACAAACTAACTATTGATTTTTGTATGTCTTGAGGACGATTGATGTGAAAGTTGCAGGATTCGGTCTAAATGTTTTCGTAGTCCATACAAATCACAAGTCAAAAAATGAGCGGAATTGAAAAAGGAGGCATGGTACCTCCCATACAAACTAAATATTGATTTTTGTATATCTTGGAATCGGTTAAATCTAAAGTTTCCGAAATTGGTCTGAATGGCCTCTTAGTCATTACAAACCGTTAGACAAAAAATGGGCGGAACTGGACAAGTTGGCCTGATACCTTCCATACAAAGTAAATATGAATTTTTGTGAACAGCAAATAGTAGAAGTGTCTAAATTAGGTTCAAACAACGTCGTGAACAATACACATCATCAGTCCGTAACTGGTCGAGATTGGATAAGTGGGAGTGGCACTCACCTTTCATAATAAATATCGAATTTTGTATATGTGGAGAAAGGCAACTATTAAAACTTCTTTATAATATAACAGCTATCAATATACCTATTTTATATATAAAAATGAATGTGTGTTTGTTTGAAGACCGTATAAAGCTAAAACGCTGAACCTACAGTGTCTTTCTGGAAGAAACTATAGGCTGTCTTAAACGTTAGGACCAGAAGGGGAAAAAATTAGAAAAAATTTAACTCAGATAACATTTAAAATAGAAATTGCAATAGGGTAACCGAAGTATGCCGGGTTTTAGGTAGCTAAACATGAAAGAGACCTATTAGTGAGTTTTTATGGTGCACTTTTCCTACACAATTTCAGAGAATATTGCGGATTACTGTCTTGAAAAGTCTCTTCTCTAGCTTGTGTATGAGGCATAATCTAAGACTGTAAAAGATCAGATAGGTTAGTATCTTTTTAGTGGTTGCCGTTATAAAACCTAATCTAACTTGGTGAATAAAATAAATGATAGATGTGATAATAAATATTGCTGATTTCTTCAGAACTTTTAACCTTTCTAATTAGTTGCCCCCAACCTTAAAAACTTTCCATTTAATTCTATGTCTGTGGCTGTGTGTTTGTGTAACAATGCGTATAAACTTAAAAACTAATATCCGGGATTTTGTACTGTTGTTGCTTGTTTTTTAAATTTATTTTATTTTATTTTTTTATTTTTTGGTTATTTCAACTCAATTTTATATTCCAAATAAGTCTTTGTATAACTCTTTATAGTTTTAATTTCCGTTTAGTATTGTGGTCATGAAAAATTGAATTTGGAAACATATTTATGTATACATGTAAGTGTGTGCATGTGTGTATATATTATTGTATAACCACCGGATGGAATGGTGGCAAACCAAATTATATTCTACGCGCAATGCATTTTCTAATAGAATTTAAAATTTTTTCGATAAAAGAATTTATTTTGAAAGAGAAAACCACTTTTAGGAAACATGCACACTAAAGTGGTTCGAAAAAAAAATCGTGCTAGTTACCCCCTAGGATTAAAGATAATGTAAAAACAATTCCAAAAATAATTATTTTTGCTACGCCTACGAATGCCGCCCTTTTAGTATTTTGTTCACTTTGTCACCATTTTTGGTCCGATCATAACATTTTGTATACCGGTATTTATGGCACTGTAAGGGCTACATTTCTGTAAAATGCAGGTGCCATAACCCCCCATTTTCTATTGCGTTTTGCTTTATTGTAGGAGAGATCAGACAGATCACGAGATAGGAGGGATAGTGTAGGAAGCAATATGTTACTATGGCACCTGCGATGTACAGTTTTTAACATAGCGTATGAATGCAGAGAACTTCAATAGCGTTTCGAAAAGGACTTTTCTACTTATTTGGGAATCTTGAAAAACTAAATTTGAAAATCTAAAATGTTCCAATGTGGATTCAGCCCAAAAACCTGACGCCCTTGAATGGCCACCTTATTTGCATGGCCTAAATATAATCATATAATGGAGATGGGTGGCTAGGCAAGTGTATGAGTCCGGAAGACAATACAACATAAAAACACAAAAATGGAATTAATAAAAGGAGTCATATTATATTAAAAAACTACTATTCAATTTCCAATCGAATTTTCGAGTATATTTTAGACAAAGGCAGTCCCACGCATTACTATCCTTACTTATCCTTAATACTGCTTAAAATAACTATTTAAGAATTAGAAGTATATATAGTTGCTTAAAATGCTAATTAAATGGAAATTATAGTTGACATTCTGATGATCAATTTTTTCAATACGTTTTTAGTCTAATTTGTCTAAAAACAATTAATTAAATACTACCTTAAACAGTAGAGCAGTCATTGTTGTTTTATTTTAAAGGGAATTGATAGGAGTCTACCACATAAAAATTTTAAGGATATATCTCAATTGGTTCAGATAATATTAACCATTAACCGTCAGCAAAAGGGGTGGGTGCTATCCTGTTGACGCACAGTGTATATATGTACATTAGGGCGCATCTTTTTTAAAAAAATAGTAAATTGCACTGTAACTCCACCCGTAAATGTTATTCGGAGACAAAAATACGTTGTAGAAAATTTTAGTCAGATTGCATCAGGAGAACAGGTACCGCCTACGCCCACAATAGGGTGCGCTTTATATGTATGGGCCAATTTTCTTCTCTGTAACAAAGAAATACATTGTGGAAAATTTTAGTCGTATTGCCTAAAAATAAGTGTGCCGTATCTGTCTTAGCCCCTAAACTTAGCATTTTACTTGTTTCATATTAATTTAACATATTTTGGCAGCTTGCTGTCAAATGCGGCACGGTTTTTCTTGATGTGCTCAGCTTAAAATTTTCTACATGTAATTTTTTGCTGCATAGAACATTTCTGGGGAAGTTACGATCCAAACTTTCCAAAAAAAAAATTGCTTTGTACGTATAAAGAGCTCCCTAATGTACATACATACATAGAAACATTAATTTTTAATTTTATTAATATGAAATTGCAAATTTTGAAAACAAAACCAAAATGTTAGAAAGTTACTGTATGATATACTTGGCTAAATGTTACCCTAGATTTAGACGGGTAAAATAATACTGCTGTATGTGGAGTGCAGTTGTGGTTTGTTAGGTAAGACACCCGCCTACCAACCAAGAGGCCCTCGGCTCAATACCAGGCCAGACCATCTGCAAAAGCGGTTTCACCTTATACCACTAGTAACTAGTTATGAGTATTACTGCTTCTCAAATGCATATGCCATTAAACTGTAGGTCCTTTCATTGAATCTAAAACCAGAGTTGGGTGCAGCTCATTGACTATGAGAAGTCTCGGTGTTCCTCCATGGAATGGTGTGGGAATTATTATTATGGAAACTCTGAACATGAACCGATTTAGGGGAACCTTATGGCACGAAATTAAACAGCTTATTGGCGGTGCAGAAAAACACTACTCATTTATCAATATCGATAATATCCCCAAGGAAACGTGTAAATTCCCCTGTGCAAGATTCATATTCATAGATGATCCCAAACTTGCGCATACATAAGTGAAATCATTTCTTTGGAGTCCTTAAATGAAGCAATGTTCCTCAAGTTGAGCTAATGATATTGGAACTGAAAGCTTCTATTTACGCAAGACTGTCCAATAAGCAAAGATACGAGATCTAGCTCCCGGATATACCTAGCGCTCCTATTGATGGCAAAAATATTGCCCGGGAAGACAGTAGATTCGTCGGAAAGTATGAGAGAAGTAAAAAGATTATCAAAGTAAAACCACATCCTGGGTCTCGCCACTGTTTTCAAGCTGTCGGTATAGATTGAGATCGTGTCGTCTTGAAGATTACGCAGCCAAACTATCACTAGTAGGTATTCTAGTCTCATATATAAGTTTTACCGAAATGTAGTTAGGCACCGCATAATACGTACGATTCACCGAGATCGGACCACCCATTTTTAGTAGGATGCAGTTGGCCTGATTCCCTAAGTCTTAAAACTGTTTTCGCAGACACACGCTTGATAAAGATGTCAAGAATTATTATGCCCAGCATCATCTACGGATTGGCTTTAGCCAGCCAGCCTCGCCTCCTTCTTCAGAGAAGTAAAGTAAGAGACTTGTTGTTCACCGCCTTCTTCGAACGAGAGGGCCAGCGGCCATGATGGTATTTATAGCTGCGGTGTACATCCGGTGTAAAATATAGGGTCTAAGACCTTGTATCGTCCTTAAAGTCCTCTAACACATGTAGAAAGTACTTAAGGGGCTTATCATTTGACTCTCAGCCTTATGTTTTTAGACATGCTACATCTGCCACCTGTTCAGAGTGGTAAGGAAGGAGACTTGGTGGTTGTTCACCGCCTTCCACGAACAAGAGCGTTATAGGCAAGGATGGTGTTTATAACCGCGGTGTACATTTAGTGCAGAACATAGGGTCTAAGGCCTTATATCCTCTTTAAAGTAATCTTACACATGCAGAAGGCACTTAAAGTTTTCACATTAGACTCTCAGCATTATGTTCTTACTAGAGCTTCGAGTCCACAATAACGCCAAAGAAACTAATAACATTCTTTGAAAATTTCAGAGTAGTGCCAACAAAATATTGTAGCCTGAACTCCAGTGAACGCTTAGCGGTGATACCATAGGCGAGTTATCGTGGGAAGAAATTTTCCTTTTCCTCATGCCATTGAGCCGGAAAAGGATTTTGCAGGCTGAAGTTTTGGTTATTTGTAAGTCAACATGTTGGCTACTGTTTTATGATCTTCTGCAAGACAGATATTGAAGGACTTATATTGATATAAATAGAGCAAAATGGTTGGTATAGCAAACCTATGAACTACTCAGTTACAGAGCTTTGCGCATACCCAATTCATGGACTTTATAACTTGTCAAAAGTAATTAGTACAAATACTAGAAGACTAGGGTTTAAAATGCATGAGTTATGCAGAATAAAGGTCAGGAGAACATGGTTTTTAGGTGAATGTACTGTCATAACTGAGTTAACTGACAAACATCTTTCGGTAGAGTATTTGATGCTAAGATTTAGATCAGTGATGTGCAAAAGGAAAAATGTAGTTGTGTTAGTGAGAAAATAGATATTACTCTCTCAAAGAGAGTAAAGTTGATGTTTTAAAGAAATCAACATACGTCCGCTGCACATGTTCACTTGTCCCTGTTTCAGTGACAACTAAAAGCAAGAGCGTAAGAAACTTTTTTAAATTATTTGTCTGTGCTTTAAAAATATTTGCGTTACTCACCGGACATGTGCATTCGTCGCTCTCTCATTGACGACTAAACGCAGAAGTGTAAGAATACGTGTGAGTTGGGAACAAAAGTCCCTCGAAAAGCTCATGACTGATTTAGATCAATGGTTTGGATTGATTTTGTACTGTGAGTATAGTTTAGTAATATGGTTCTAAATGAATGAATTCAAGTGAAGTGTGGACTACGAGTCGAAAGCTTGTTTGTATCGAATTTTACTTATGTATTTAGGACAAACTTCGTGCATGTAGAGCATTTTTTGAATGAGCTATGATGATGAAAATGCTTTACCCAATACAGGGTTGTATAGATATAAATATAAAGGATAGACTTGCCAAATGTTATTAATTTTTTTTTAACGCTTCATTTCATACACACTTTTGAACAGACGAAACGACGTTCGATTTAATAAGTAAACAGCCTTCTGCTGATTTTTTAGTTGTTACAAGCATTATAATATATACCCACCAACTATGACTATGTCTGTAGGATACATAAAAAAGTATGAAAAGCAAAATGTGTTACCATTGTTACCAAATCAAAAAAAAAAAAATCTCATTTATTTTCATTACAGTTGTATTGGCCAACATTGACCCCATGTATCAATATAGTTTAGCTTGGTTTGTAGCTCTATTCACATCTTCCATTGATAATACGGAAAAAGTTGATGAGATAGAAGAACGTTTAGCGGATTTACGAGCACATTTCACATACAGTCTCTACGTGAATATTTGTCGCAGTCTTTTCGAAAGGGTGAGTATACGAATACATTATTCTCTTCATTTAATATTCTTTCCGAAATATTTATGGCCATGGGGTGGGAAGGGGGAGTTAGGGATTATTTTATGTTTCCCCCTTTAAACGCTGTTAATTAACATTGAATTGAAATTAATGGATTGTGAGGCGAAAAAGGGGTTTTTCTTTAACCTTTCGCTGTTTTGTCTTTTTTTTGCCGGGAGCGGAAAAAGTGCCATAAACAGTGTCTTGCTGTGTGAAAAGTTTGCCTCTTTTTTCCGCGTTAATTTAAATTTATATTTTGCAGATAAACATTTTTTCGCTTAAATTTTTGTAACATAAAACTGTAGCAAAATAAGTAAATATTACAGAAATTTAATTAAAAACTTTTTTATCTCTACTGTGGATGCAAACAATTTTTAATGGAATTGGTAGATTAAAGATATAAAATATTAAAAATTAAACATTTTTGCATAAAAAAATTTCTTTGTATTATTATTTAAAACTGATTAAAAACTTTACTAAATGCATTTGCCGTTCGGAGCCGGCGTTAAACTGTAGGTCCCTTTCAATGAGCTTAAAAATAGAATCGGGTACAGTTCATTGCCAAAGAGATGTCCCCATGTTACTTCATGGAATGTTATGGGATTAATATATAATAGAGGGTCCGCCAAATAAATTTTTATTTTTTTGAAAATGCTATAAAAAAAAACTACTGAATATTTTCTAAAATTTCTTTTTTTATTTGAAAGTACAATCCTTCCGGTTAATAATGGAAAATAATTTCATTTAAATGGCTGCCTCGGCTGGCCATGCAGTAGCCTACAGGATCGGTCCAATTTTTAAGCACATTATCGACTGTGTGCAGCTGTATTTCACCAATGGCTTCACGAATATTGTCCTTTAAAGCGTCAATTGTCTCTGGCTTGTTGGCGTAACCCTTATCTTTGACGACACCCCACAAATAATAGTCCAACGGTGTCAAATCGCAGCTCCAAGGTGGCCAAACGACATCAGCTCTGCGGCTGATAATGCGATCTTCAAAAACAGGGCGCAAAACATCGAGTGTAGCTTCGGCTGTGTGGCACGTAGCGCCGTCCTATTGAAACCAAATGTTGCTAATATCCTCCTCTTCAAAAATTCGTTCAACATGGGCCGATAACGATCGCCATTGACTGTAACGGCTACTCCTTGCTCATTTTCGAAGAAAAATGGCCCAATTATGCCTTTGGACCAAAGTCCGCACCAAACAGTGGCTCGTCTTGGGTGTATGGGCTTTTCAATGTATGCGTGCGGGTTTTCTGTGCCCCAAATGCGCCAATTTTGCTTGTTTACATACTCATCAAAATGAGCTTCATCTGAAAAGATGAAAATTTTGGCAAAATCGGCAAAGTAATGTCGCAATATTTCCCAGCGTTGTTCAAGCGTATACACAACCATATTAGTTCAGCGGAAGGATAAAACTAATTATCTGGCAAATCAGACATGAGCAAAGTGTTGTCATTCACAAAATAAGCACTAGTTGAAAAAAATACGTTAGATGGCGGACCCTTTATATATTCTTTAAATCCACAAAAAAGAGAATTAAAGAGTTGAAGTAGAGTTGATACTCTACAATATGGTAATATAGTTTTTGGCTTATTATTAGTAAGAAATTCTTCCAAAGTGGGTGTCTTTTTTCTGTTTCCTCCCATAGGTCATACACACAATAATTATTTTTAAATTAAGTAAGTTTTTAAAATAAACTTCAGTAAAATTTAATATTAAGAGAATTAAATTTATATCAGTTTTTTTAGAGGTTCATAAGTTTTAGTTGGCAACACTGCTTTATTTGACAATCGATTTAACAGCTGATAGTTGCTTTTTGTTCAGTTTGGCTTGATATTTCATTATGGATAGACTTACACCTGAGCAAAGCTCTCAAAATGGGCCGAAGCACAAATTGATGTTGATATTGAATTTCCATTTAAAATTTTTTCTCCGATGAAGGCCATTTTTGGTTGAATGGTTATATAAACAAACATAAATGTTCCATTTGGAGTGAAGATAATTCACAAGCTTTTTTTGAAACACCATTACTTTATGGGTTGTCGGCCGGACTGCCATATGAAATTTGCAAAAATTGTAATTTTTCCGATAAATTTTAAAAATATCGTTATTTCAGGTTCGGAAAATCGTCAAAAAAAAAATCGTCAAAGAAATCGTATAAAGAAAGAAGCAAAAATACTTACTACTTATTTATAAAAATTTTGGAACTATTCTTTGATTCTTTTAATAATTTATTTTATCACATAAGCGGCTTGGAGACGATCAAATAAATTCATAAGGCCGTATATGTGTGTCGTACTGTTGTCGTACTTTTCCAGCTGCACAATACGTTGTCGGCATTGATTGATGAAAAACAAAAAATTCTGATTTTTTCATTTAAAGACTTTGTATTTAATCGTCTCCAATTGAGAATGATTGTCACTCTCAATTTCAGCTGCTTCGATATTGTAGTAATGAGCACAGAAGACGTTTTAGCAAACAAACACTACGGAATTAAAATCCAAATCATTAATGACGAATATATTTGTTCGTCATCTTTTAAAAGTCAAGCACATGACACTCACACATATCCATTATTTGACAATAAACAAACTTATTTGATCGTCTCCAGGCCGCTTTATAATTCTTTTTCACTATTTTTTATATATAAAAAATCGTTAGCTTTTGTTGCCAAATGGTTCCTCACTTAAAAAACGCATGCGCATATTTCTTTAACATTGATATCAAGCAAAAATCAGAAGAAGAAAGTTAGTTGTCTCACCCACAATGAACTTTTAATATTTTAGAGCAGCCAATTGTCCATATAGCAAAAATCGTCATTTTAAAGACAAAAAACGTCAATTTTGCCAAAATTTGTTAAGAAAAAACGTCAAAATAACGATAAGTCATCAAATCTGTCATTTTAAAGACAAAAAACGTCAATTTTGCCAAAATTTTGTTAAGAAAAAACCGTCAAAATAACGATAAGTCATCAAATCTGTTAGCTATGGTTGTCGGAGTTATTGTTCCATATGTCTTCAAAAACGATAATGATCAGGCTGTTACCGTTAGTGGTGAGCGGTATAGAGACATGATTAGAATTTTTTTCATACCTCAATGGTTTCAACAGGACGGATTTACATGCCACACAGCACGCGCTACAAGTGATTTAGTCAAAAAAGCTTTTGATGAAAGAGTAATTTCACGTAATAGTCCAATTAGTTGGCTACCAAGATCGTGTGATTTAAGCCTATTGGATTATTTTCTTGGGGATTATGTCTACGTCGATAAACCAGAGACAATTGAGCGCCTGGAAATCAACATTCAAAAAGTTAATGGCGAAATATGAATATTGAAGTTCCAGATTGCTCCTTGTATGTACCAACCGTGATGGCACCATGGCCGAAATCATATTTAAATATTACGGTCATTAATGTCATACAACAGCTCTCTTAATAAGTCCATAGGCTAAGTAAGAGAAAAACAAAATTTTGATAAACTCGATTTTATTATTCAACATAGTTGCCCTCGAGGGCTCGTCAAAACATGCCTCAGTTTCAGCGGTTAATTCATCATTGGGCTTAAATTTCTTTCTAGCAAGCATTCTCTTGAGTTCTGAAAACAGAAAAAGTCGCTGGGGGCTAAATCTGGAAAATACGGTGGGTGGGTAAATAATTTCAAGTCCAATTCAATTTTGTCATCGTTTTTATCGATTTGTTAGCTCACATGGCACCCACTTTTAACAGAGCTTTCGCATACCCAAGTGTTCGTATAAAATGATAAAAGCACTACCATCTGATATTTTTACAATCTCAGCTAGCTCGAGCACCTTAAATGTGCGATTGTTCGTTACCATTTCATCGATATATTTTGGAATATCAGCCTTATTTGCGTGTCCACTGCGCTATGCGTTATTTGTGCTGGTACGAACACGTTTAAATTCAGCAAACCACTTCTCTACCATTTGTCCCGATGGAGCAGAGTTCGGATAATGTTTAATGTTAGTTTTAACTCACGAATCAATAGTCAGATTGCTGTCAAATTTATACACGTATCGTTTGATATGGACAAAATTCTAGTAACTCCATTCATGTGTCATCTTACGGACTTATTGAGTGAACTGTTATTTCTTTGTTTTATTATGATATAAACTTGTTTAACTGTAAAAAAATAGCACCCGATAAGTATACTATTTTGATACAAATTTTTAAATTTTGAAAAATTCTACTATAAAATATGAATACACACACACAACTTATAGTATTGCACCTAAACGAACTCTGATGCTTAAACTTTTCAAAAGAATAAAAGTTATTTTCGTATTTATAGCTGCTGTCTGCTGCTTAAATGTATGTAAATGTTGTTGTTTTTGTTCGTTTAAACCAAGAAATATTAACGTGGCTTTAATATGATAGTCAAAAACATTTGTGCATTTCAGTTGTTTATTTCATATTCAACTATTGCTGAATGCCTTAAAATACCAGCAAAAATCAAAAACAGTTCCACCGAATAACAGTAAAAATACAGCGTACAAAGCCCAACAAAACATAACGAAACTAACGTTAGCACCCAACCGTAAGAGAGAAACATACACTGGTTGGTGTTGCCAATGTGGTAAATGATGGAAAATTTATTTCTAAATTTCCTTTTACACCTCTATACGAATACAATATGTGTAAGGTATTAAACATATCGTTAGCTAAAATGCAAAACAAAGTAGGAACGTGATACTATTTGTCTGATAAGTGATATGGAGTAAATCAAGAATCTTGTAGTGAAATTTTCTAAACCTTTTGAGTTACGGGTAAGCAACTGATTTAGGTTTTTCAGCGGCTTTGAAAAGAGGGAATCTGTTTTTATTTCTAAAGTAAATAATGTTTCTTCCCAATATTTTTCACATTCTTAAGCTTTACACACTAATTTATATAGGAATCGTACTCATTTATATTAAATATGTCCTCTTTGTGTCAACCACTGCTTTTTTCTCTGAAACTTCTTTAGGGAAAAGATTGGCTTTCCACAAAGCGTCCATGGCTTTATTTCAGGTACTTTAATCAATTTGATCTTTCAAGCCAAGTAGATGGTTAATCCGCTGTAGCTTCCTCCATATAATTTTTGCGTAGAGGTTAAGATCCTTGCTAATTCGTAGTGATATTTACTTTAGCATTATAATTTGTTTCCAGTAGGTGGCGTGTTTTTCGTCCAATGTTTGTCATTATCGCCAGAGGTATGCGGGAAGGTCAAGAGAAGTTAAAGCTTCTTTATTAAACATTCGAAACCTCTGTGGGGCTCAAAACCTCTGTGGGTAGTCTATGTTGTTATGCGTGCGTTCTAACCACTACACCACACAACCCCCATCATAGCTTAAAATTTTCGAAGTGCCGCTCAAAATGAATTCAAATTTTTTTATTGAATTATTGGATGAAGCTTCGGTATAATTTTTGAATGATAAAATGGATGAAGACAACACTTTTCAACAGGATAACGTTTCTAAAAAGTTATGTAAATGCCTTGAAAAGCACAACATCCCACTTATGGATGTGGTGAAGAACGTTTTGGGGATGCATGTCACATCAAATCGAATATTTTTATTTACTTTGCAGTGGAAACGCAGTTATTTAATTTTCAATGATCCACTATTTTGATTTATTATTTCAAAATTATTTAAAGAAATTTTCCAGCACACATTTCAGATGGCATGTACCCCCCTATGAAATGGGTGATTTTTTAATCGCTTAGTTTTTTTCGATAAATAAATGCCTGCCATTTACTTTTAAAAGATTATTTCATGTAAATGTTGCCCGCGGCTATGCCGTAAATAATTCATTTGCATTCTTCAATTTTGGAATTATTTTTCCAGCAATTCGGCTGGTATCTAGTCAATGGAAGCTGCAATGTTATCTTCCAGGGCTGGTATTGAGGCCCGCTTGTCCCTGTATACGATAGTCTTCTATTCATGGTGAAATGACAAACCTTGCTGAGCATTTTTGGCGTTGCCAAATTGTTTCTACAATTTTCTTATTAAACTATTTTGCACTCCAAATGTCTATATGTTAATAATTACAGTTAGTGGAAACTAATTAGCTCTGTATATTTAAGTTCCCATATATATATATATGAGATATTAGTATTCATAAAAGTGATAGGATTATATAGAATGACGTGTCAGTCTCGTTAAATGATGCCACATTTTAGCATGCATAGTGGATCGTTGTGATACCGCATGAAGCATTGCCCCTGTGTTAGTCATCGGAATCCGAACTAGCTGGCACTGATGATCTACCAGAGACTTCGCACAGAAGCACAATTTTCTCAATTCAGTCCGACAGTCCGACAGTCCGACAGTCCGACAGTCCGACGATGAAGTAGACCATGCTCTACTGCTCTTCAACATGCCTCTCTGTATGCCCTTTCTTAACACAGTGATCTGTGCAAATACATACAGCAGATACTACAACGGTCCAGTTTAAACAATTCATATCCAACTGAGGCCAAGTGAGTCTAGCAATGAAGCAAGAATTCGTCTCTGCCCAAGTCCCAACAGCGTCCAACAAATATTTCTGCCTTACAGCTGAATGGAGGCAAGAGGTACACCCAACTTTGTGTGCGAATTGTTGTCCGGAAGAAGTGATGTCCGAGTTCTTTAGACACACAGTTGCTTGGGATGTCTCTGCCAGCAGGAGCCCAAATAAGGTAAAAAAAACTGCTGTGATAATAACACAAAGATATCACGACAGTCCTTAAGCAGTCTAGAGCTGTAGGTCACACCCGAAAAAGATCTAATCGCCGCTTGACTATTAGATAAGATATACAGTGGTAGCAGCCATATAACTTCGGATCAACTCCGCAGCGAGATAAATGGCCATTACTTCGCCCTGAAACACACCACTATAATCCGGGAGGCGGAGAGACACCTTAAGGTTGCTCCTTTCCTTTCCACTGCCCACCCTGTTTGCAAGCCTCGACCGAACCGCCGGAATCCTTCATACAGTTCAGTTCCATATAAGACATAGTAAATATTACCCAGGCCACGGGGTTCCTCAGTTAAAATAGAGGAGTGCCCTGAAGGAATAACATACCACCGTGACAGGTTGCTTAGTCTTACTGTTACAAGTTTAGCCTGTTGTCTGACGAGTATCTTGGATGGAAGCCAGCCAAGTATATAAACGACAGTTTTTTTAAATCGTCATAAACGTTGGATCTAAAATTGCTGCATACGACTTCGTTCCAAAAATTTCGATCCTTACTCTGACCGCTTGGCCTGTCATTGAAAATTTTTGCAATTGATGTAGCAAAATTGACATGCAAGCTTTCAAAAGTTAATGTAGGCACTGAACATCATCCTCATCATCATTTCGAATAGTTTGGCTGCTATATGAAGTAATGCAAAGAAATTCAATTGGTCGAATTAGCCCATCAGTGAAACACTGCTAAAACGCAACAATATCAAACCGATTTAAGAGTGCTTCTCTACGAGCAATAAAAATCAGTGACCTCTAACAAACATTTTAAAGCCTAAGTTGACAAGGTTACGTTGAGTTTGTGACATATTGACAGTTTAAGAAAAGCAATAAAAGCATTGGTGTTCCATATCAACAATGTTGAGTTGCCTGAGTACGACTGGCTTCAGTGTCTGGAAAAAAAAAGAATGGCCAACCAAAGAACACCATGAAAATTACTTGACGAAGTCTTACGCTGATAAATCATAAAATTTTCACAGCAATAGAATTATGAAACCACCAGAAAAAAGGCAAAAGGTCGTTATAAATAATGACTTGAATAAAATTTTATTTTTATGAAATTATTTTTCAAAGTTTGCGACCTGAAACCACCATTGATGTGTTGACTTCAATTATTGAATTTTCATTAAATGAATAGAATATTATTAAAAGTGATTTCAATAATGGATAAATGAAATGCTTGATAACATTTAACTTCTAATTACTTTCCAACTGCTGTATAAAAATGTCTGCGACTGTGTGTTTGTCTGTCTAACCATTGGTTTACAACATCATTTGAATGTCGAATGTATGCATGCATACATAGAAGGTGATGATAATGTGTGTAGTGTTTGGTTTTGTATCTATTTTATGTCTGTTTTTGTTGTTGTTGTTATTCTTTTTATACTTTTTTATATATTGTTTTTGCTCTTACTACAGTAGTTGTTGTTTCTCAATTTTCACATTTCATAAGCATATGTATGGTAGCGTTGAAAACGGATGTGCGCCATTTTATGCACTTTAAAGTCTTAATTGCAGCAAATGATGTTAACGGTTACTTTGGCATATAAGTGGTTTTAATGGAAACATTATCAACGTATGTATGGCACATGTATGTATTTGTGTATATTTTTATATACAAATTTGTAAATGCACGAGTATTCAAAAGTTTTACTTACTCCCTTTCTATGTCTCTATTAATATGGTCGTTTTTATAAGTATTCGTATGCAAAGCTTATATGTATTTAACTGAATGTCTGTATAATAAATGACTTTGGTGTTGGTGTGGATGATTGTTGAAAGTTTTTAAAAGTCTATGACTTTTTTACTATTCTTTTTGTAATGGAAACAACATTTTTTTGGGAGTAAAATTATGGCACATTATTTTTAAAAGTTTATAATGGGAAAATGTGTTTTTTTATAGGAAAAATTTTATGATTTTCCTAAGGAATGCTTTCAAAGAAATTTGTAAAATATCTTAAGTTTGATACTCAGGCCTTAAATTTGCTTACATCGGATAATACAGTTGTAAAATATTTTAATCTGATACATTCTATCGGGTGTTTCTTTTACTCTTATACAAGCTAAAATCATAATAAAACAAAGAAATATATACTTAATGCCAAAGAAACGGGCTTTGTTGGATGGAAAACCAATTTTCACAAACTTTTCGCAGCATATGCGGCCGTATTTCGCCAATAACTCTTCGAATGCTGACTTTCAGGTTTTCAATGGTCTCTGGTTTATCGACATAGACAAATGATTGAATATAACCTCAAGGAAAATAAGCCATTGGGCGGTATTGGTGGCCAATTAATTGGATCATTACGTGACATTACTCTTTCTTTGAGTAAATCAATAGTAAAGTGCGTTTCGTGGCATTTAGGGTCCAACAATTTGCTGAGCGATCGCCAATACGGTTTCCGTAAGGTCGCTCTACTGGTGATCTGCTGACGCTACTCCCTGAAAGGTGAAATAGGTCCATTCATGGATTTGGTGAGAGTAAAGTTGTGGCCCTGGATATTTCCAAGGCGTTTGACAGAGCCTGGCACGAGGCTTTCATATACAAACTTATTGCTTTTGCTGTCGGTAGTCACTTCTCTCGATTCATATCGAGCTTTCTCAGAAACCGCATTATAAGAGTGGTTATAGATGGGATCTCATCCGACGAGGTCAGGATAAATTCAGGGGTAGCGCAAGGCTCTGTTTTTTCTCCAACTCTATTTCTAATATTTCTTAACGACTTTCTTTTTCTCACTTCCAATCCTATTTACTCATTTGCGGATGACAGCAACATTTGTCATTCATATTCTTTTGATCGTAGGCCGAGCCTTTTGAAGATTGGGGCGAAAAGGCAGAATATGAACGACACGCTTACAAGCGACTTGGTGAAATTCTCTGAATGGGCTCGCGCGAATAGGGTCGACTTTAACGCGCGCAAAACCCAATGTTGTTTTCTGACACACAGACGTGGTGGTCTGTTGTCATCTGTATCTATGGGTAGTGTAGACATTAAGCAATCAGATGCTCTTGATATTCTGGGCATGAGAATTCGCTGTTACGTTCGTTGGAACGAGCACATATTTCAAGTGTCGAAAGAAGCATCCAAGTGCCTTGGCTTTTTAAGACAGTATCAGAATTACTTCACTCCATCTGATCTTTTTAATATTTACCAGACTTATAGCCGACGCGAATTGGAATACAACTCTCATGTATGGGCCGGTGCTTCAAAGTCTATTTGATAGGGTAGCCAACTCTATCGATTCATTAGAGCATCGTCGCAATGTGGCGTGTGTTTCATTGTTCTATCGGTACTATAACGAAATGTGTTCTAACGAAATGAAGGAACTCATTCCTGGTAATCATATATTTTTACGTAGTACTCGTATTTCTCGTAGAGTGCATCACTTTGTAAGAAGTCCGCAATCTAAAGTTTTTTTTTTCAATTAGTGCTTATTTCGTGAATGGTAAAACTTAGCTCAGGTCTGATTTGACAGATAATTAGTTTTATCCTTCCGCTGAACGGATATGGTTGTGTATACGTTTAAACAACGCTGGAAAATATTGCGACATTACTTTGAAAATCATGGTAATGTTGCAGAATGTGTGCGATGTGTTCACATGAAGCTCATTTTGATCTTGGTGGGTATGTAAACAAGCAAAATTATCGCATTTGGGGCACTGAAAACCCGCACGCATTCATTGAAAAGCCGATACACCCAAGACAAGTCACTGTTTGGTGCGGATTTTGGTCCAGAGGCATAATTGGGCCATTTTTCTTCGAAAATGAGCAAAACCAGGTTGAACGAACTTTTGTTCACAAAAATTGAAGAGGAGGATATTCCCAATATATGGTTTCAACAGGACGGCGCTACGTGCCACACAGTCGAAGCTACACTCGATGCACACTTACACTTTAGCTCTCTGTTTTTGAAGATCGCATCAACCGCAGAGCTGATGTCGTTTGGCCACTTCGGAGCTGCGATTTGACACCGTTGGACAATTATTTGTAGGGTGCCGTCAAAGATAAGTGTTACGCCAACAAGCCAGAGACAATTGACGCTTTAAAGGACAATATTCGTGAAGCCATTGGTGAAATACAGCTGCACACAATCCATACTGTGCTTAAAAATTGGACCGATTGTGTAGGCTACTGCATGGCCAGACGAGGCAGCCATATGAATGAAATTATTTTCCATTATTAACCGGAACGATTGTTCTTTCAAATGAAAAAAGATATTTGAGAAAATATTCAGTAGTTTTATTTTATAGCATTTTCAAAAAAAAAAAAAAAAAATTATTTGGCGGACCCTTTAGTTGATTGTCCAGTGAATCGCACAACGCATTATAGGGAGAATTCGTTCTTTGGTCGCACTGTTCGCTTGTGGGACAATCTTCCTGCGAATGTGTTTCCTGCCACCTACGACATAAACAAGTTTAAATCGAACGTCCATAGACACTACTCTATACATCCACCCTTCCACAATCTATTTTTCTAGTACTAGCACAATGCACTGCGTGAGTAGGGTTTATCCCGTGAATGCTGGTCTCAAGAAAAAAAAAAAAAAAACGATGCTTTGTAGTTCTGAAGCGATGAATGATGAATTCAATGAATTATTGATGTGTAATCAGTGAAAATCAATGGAAAATTCGGTTCAATACTTTATTATTTTTGATAAAATTATCCTTTTAGTTATGCCCTTACCTCACATCTTCTAATATACCCTCTTAATTCTTAATTAGCAGATATGATTTCATACATACATCTTTAACTTTATAAATACAACTGTTTTCTCAATTACGACAAAAGGTTACATTTTTTCTTCTCATAATTGACAGTATGCCAAATCAACATTCTTACATTTGTTCAGTAAGAATGTTGTTTTAAGCCCCGTTTTTTAACAAAATAAATAATTAAAATAATATTTTTAACACCATTTTAGACAGGAAGCTATTAATTTATATCAGTAATTAGCACAACTTTGTGATACTGAACACCTTTTTTTATTAAAAAATTTTAATATAAAAAAATATTGGGTATATAAGTTAATAATGTCGATTTGGACAACATATGACATAACTATCACATATGGTTTGTGTCATAATATCAAATATAGTATTTTGAAGGGTAAATATCTGTCCTCATTATTCAATATTCGATAGACTCCAAAGTGTAAACTCACATTTTTTTCAATCCGTATAATAACGTCGAATTTTGTGCCGGGAAAAGATGTTTTGCGGGGAAGTCTGATAGCCTTCTTTCATTTGAAGAAAACGGCTGCTTAAAGTTGTCGATTGTTGGTAGAAGCAGTTAAACAGTTAACACGCACTAACTCAAGAAACTTTTTAACGATGGTTTGGGCGATTCAAAAGTGGTGATTTCTGCTCAGCTGAAAAAGTTTGAGGATCAGAATAACTTACATTATCATTGGGAGTCAAACAACAAGCCATTTCCCTACGATTAAAAGCATTAGGATTCATTGAAAAGCCAGGAAATTAGGTCCCATATGAATTAAAGCCGAGAAACAATGAAAGATTACTTTGCATGTCGGAAATGATGCTTATACGCTACAAAAAGAAGAAATTTTTGCATCGTATGCTTATTGGTGATGAAAAATGGATAATTTACGACAACCAAAAACGCAAAAAATCATATGTAAGCTCGGCCCGACGAACCAAATCAACGTCGAAACTGAATATCCAAGGTAATGCTCTGTGTTTGGTGGGATCAGAAAGGTCTTTTGTATAATGAGCTGTTGAAATCGGATCAGAAAATCACAGGGGACCTGTGTTAGTTCCCATAACATTCTATGAAGGAATATGGGGACTTCCCTCTGTCAATGAGCTGCATCCGATTTTGTTTTTTTAATTATATTTTTTAAACTCATTGAAAGGGACCTACAATTTAACGCCAGCTCCGAACGGCAAATGCATTAGAAAAGTTATCAGTAGTAGTAATACTCATAACCAGTCACTATTCAATGTTATGAGGTGACACCGCTGTCGAAAAATTTTCGTTTTTAAGATGTCCTGGCCTGGTATTGAACCGATGACCTTCAGGTTGGTAGGCGGGTCCCTTACCTACCATACCACAGCGCAACACGCAGGGGACCTGTACCGAATATAATTGATTCTTTTGAAGAGAGCAATCAACGAAAAATGACCAGAATATTCGACCAGACGCTAGGCCATAATCTTCCATTATGATAACGCTCGGCCACATGTTGCAAGACCGGTCAAAAACTATGTGGAAACAGTGGATGGGAAGTTTGGGCTGACCCACCTTATAGCCCAGACCTTGCCCCTTCTGACTGGAATATGCTTCACTTCAAAACAGGGTATCAGAAATTAGTTTGATACATTCTTTACCTCAAATCTAAAGCAGTTCCTTTCGCGCGGAATCCATATGCTACCAGAAAGAAAAAGGCTTTTATCTTATACTTTCAGTGTTTTCGTTATTTCCTTTTATCCTTTATTCCCCACTGAGTTTTTAGGTGCGAACCGAAGGTATAACACTGGCTACTGATTAATCAATCAGTAGCAACCCCCTTCCTTGTCGTCCGCATCTGGAGAACGGTTATTTGGTTTTTATTTCTTATTTATTTTATTTCTTTGTCCGTTGTGTTCGATTTACGTAATGGCTAAACGTTGTAGGATTGATTTCTGCAATGTGCACGAGCTACGGGCACGTGTATGCGTACATTTGTCTCTATAGGCCGGATGTTTTCGCTTTATGCGAGACCCAGGTTTCTGAAAATGCTATTCTATCCTTTTTTAACCTTCATAGGGGCCTTGCAATGTACATTCGCGATGAAGTTGTGTACCAGTGCCAGCAACAACTTGGCATGTATGATGCAGAATTTAACTGTCTTTATTTTAAGTTTAGAATCAGGGCACATCTTTTGCATTTCGGGTTCTTGTATAGAAGCCCAAGCGCGGCAAGAGAGCTTTCCATATCTGGCTTTAACTCTCTTTCCGATTCCATATCGAGTATCCTTGCGAATTATCCGAACTGTGAAATTTTTGTTGCTGGGGATTTCAATGTTCATAATTCGTCTTGGCTACGCCATTCGGGCCTCACAACATCAGAAGACCAATATGTGGAGCAATTTGCCGCGCAAAACCACCTTGCGCAATTAGTGAATGAGTCTACTCACATATCGTGTGTAGATGGGCAACAAAATAACACCCTCGACCTTTACCTCACTACGCACCCTGGAAAGTATATTGTTCAGGTCCTTGCACCTCTCGGAAATTCGGACCATGTACCAATTCTGCCTCTTTCCCGCTCTTTACTCTTCACAACGCTTCACATACAGCTACGAAACGATTGGTTTTCAATTACGGGGTAACTCGTTGGACTGACCTTAACGATTTCTTCGGGCAAGTTTCAATTGGAAACTTTGTTTCCTTGAATCTAATGTAAATGCTAGGAATGGAAAATTTTATCCCATCCAGAAGGCTTCCGATTAAATCAAGAAATAAATATTGGTTTAATCAGACGTGCAAACTTGCAGTCAGGTCCAGAGAGGAAGCATTCAGAAATTGGCGTAATGACTGATCCGCTACGCAAACGGGCAAGATCTTTGAATGCCGCAGTAAAGGACCGCTACAAGCAGCGCCTACGTGCTAAAGTTCTTATTTTTCTGCGGGGAAGTAAGAGCTTTTGGTCCTTCAGTAAAAGCCTCCAGTCCTCACAAAGAACGACCAAGCATTCACTAATCCAGTTGGAAAAACAAACCTTCTGGCTGAAATGTTTGCAGGTAATTCGAACTTGCCAGAGAGCGATCAACCACTGCTCGAACTTGATAGAGTATCAGTGACTATGCTTAGTATATTCTTTCGAGCCGGTGCAGTTATTTTTGTCCATTCGCTCTTGTGCGACAGTGCTATATAACACATTGGCCATTCCGCTTAAGCGATTTTAGAATCATGGTCATTTTACGTGGAGTTCATTTGAACTGGCCAACACTGATCGTTTTTTTTCTTGTGGGGTTTTCTTAAGTCGTAGGCCTATGCGAATAAGCCACAAACCACAGCGGCCCTTAAAGCCAATATAACTCGTGCCATAGGTCAAAGTCAATCTGGTTTGGCATTAATTTAATTTTGTTTTATTAGAATTTAAAGATTGAATGCGTCTAATGACACACTCTTTAGCTTAAAATAGAATATGTCGCAGTCTTTGTAGAGTGTCAACAAAGAAAAAGAGAACGTGTAGTGCTAAAATAGCACAAAATTAATGAGATTTATTATTTATAAAAATAAGAAGATAAATGTCTTTGCATTTGTAACTATAAAAACAAGAAAATGAGAAAAGCAAATAAATCTCGAAAAACAAAAAAGAAAAAAATAAATAAATAAATAATAATGGAGAAAATAAAAAATAAATCGAACTCACATAGATTGACATGATAAAGCAAAAGAAAGTGAAGGCATTCGAAGACGTTCGTCGATATTCATTATTTTTCCATTTTGTATCTTTGTCATCGTACATATTCACATACATACATACGAGTACATACATAAATATAATATATGGGAATAAAAAATCCATTTATTTATTTATTTATTACGCTTGAAATAAGCATTTTAATAAGAAAAACTTTTCTTCCTTCAAAAGCAGCTGAATCCCATAAACAAGTAAAAGGCAATGAAGTATAAAATGATGCCTTTTTTGATACATTTGCCGCAAAAACGTAAAAAGTTTTCTTTTTTTTTTTAAGAAAAAACCCATTTTATTATATCATCGTATTGCTTTTATTTGCAAAATATTTCTTTTACCTTTTTAGCTGTTCTTTTTATTCATTCTTTCAGTCATTCATTCATTCATGTGAAGCATCAATTTATTGCTTAAGATTTATGGCATAGAAAAAAAAAAGTTTAAAAGAATTTTAATTGTATTCGGGGGGTTATTACATGGGGATTTTGTGAAAATCGAAAATTAACATTTTGCGGCATCATTATTTTTCTTTATTAAAAAACTAAGTAATGATAAGGGTAAGATATACGAGTTGAAGAATTTTTTAATTTTTATTTTTTCCTTTTTTTTTTTGATTTTATGAGCCATGACTTGAAACGAAAACAAAGGAAAATGCCTTTACTTAGTGTCAGAAGTATTTCTTTTCATGGTTTTTATAAAACTTATAAATTAGATGACCCATTAGATTTGAGTTATTGCTTTTGGTATAATTATGAAAAAATAATAACTTAAATGGCAAATTTTCTTCAATTCTTTCTTCAATCAGGCTTGGCGACCCACTGGGTAACCCAATTAAGCCCATCCGGATTTTATGGAGTTTTATATTTAAAAAAACCCGTTTGGGTTTTTTATTTAAAGCTTTTCATAGTTTATTTACAACAAAAATAATTGAAATTTACGTATTGCGAGTACAAATTAATTCGGTCATGTTTTTTTAGTTAAAAACAAAATTTTAAACTTGAATAAGATAAATATTTTGAAATCATTACTTATATAAAGGGTCCGCCATCTAACGTTTTTTTTCAACTAGTGCTTATTTCGTGAATGGTAACACTTAGCTCATGTCTGATTTGATAGATAATTAGTTTTATCCTTCCGCTGAACGAATATGGTTGTGTATACGTTTGAACAACTTCGCCAAGTGGGCCTGCGATCGACTTACAGAAGATGCCGATTTTGCCAAAAAATTCATCTTTTCAGATGAAGCTCATTTTGATCTTGACGGGTATGTAAACAAGCAAAATTGTCGCATTTGGGGCACAGAAAACCCGCACGCATACATTGAAAAGCCGATACACCCAAGACGAGTCACTGTTTGGTGCGGATTTTGGTCCAGAGGCATAATTGGGCCATTTTTCTTCGAAAGTGAGCAATGAGTGGCCGTTACAGCCAATGGCATCGTTATCGGGCCATGTTGAACGAATTTGTGTTCACAAAAACTGAAAAGGAGGATATTAGAAACATTTGGTTTCAATAGGACGGCTCTATGTGCCACACAGCCGAAGCTACACTTGATGTTTTGCGCCCTGTTTTTGACGATCGCATTATCAGCCGCAGAGCTGATGTCGTTTGGCCACCTCCGAGCTGCGATTTGACACCGTTGGACTATTGCAACATTCGTGAAGCCATTGGTAAAATACAGCTGCACACAATTGATAATGTGCTTAAAAATTGGACCGATCGTGTAGGCTACTGCATGGCCAGCCGAGGCAGCCATTTGAATGAAATTATTTTCCATTATTAACCGGAACGATTGTACTTTTAAATAAAAAAATAAATTTGAGAAAATATTCAATAGTTTTTTTTTAGCATTAAAAAAAAATTTATTTGGCGGTTCCTTTACTTTCCACACTTCTGTCTGAATCCCGTCTCAGAAAAACTTTTCTTTTGAGGTGACCCACTTTGAATTTGATTTTATTTATTTTTTTTCAAAAAAAGTGATTCGATGGCATGACAAATTGTGTGCGTCGAAACAGCCAACAGCCAAAGTCAAAAGGAGCAATTTTTGGAAAACCCAGCGGGAACGCCAATTGATCGTTTCTAACTTTTGCTTAACATAAGATGTTAATACTTTGTTTTATTTATTTTTTTTTTCGAAAAAAGTGATTCGATGGGATGACAAAGGATATTGCGTCCGTCGAAACAGCTAACAGCCAAAGTCAAAAGGAGAAATGTTTGGAAAACCCAATTGATCGTTTCTAACTTTTGTTTGGCATAAGATGGAGATGCTTTGTGGAAGCACTATGCTCCCAACGGAAAAAACTTTTCTTTGGCAACTTCTGCTATGTAAAATAATAACTGTCTGTCTTTATATTCCGGCCGTTTTTCTCATAATGCACGGTTCAAACGAACTAATTGCAGTCTGCATTTACTAAGAGTGCAAATTGGCATTATCAATACTATTAAAAATAATATAATTCTACTAACGAACAAAAAATATTGTCGAAATGAACGAAACTTGGAAGCAGTTATAAAACCCAAAAAAACCCATCAAAAAACCCAATAAAACCCGGTGGGTTGGGCTTAAAAAACCCTTCAATTAAAAATTTTGTTCTACGATGTGGGCAATTTTTGGCTGAATGGGTACATAAATGCGCATAATTGTCGCATTTTGAGTGAGAAAAATCGACAAGCTTTTGGCGAACCATTTTTGCATCCACAAAAAATTATCTTTTGGTGCCCTTTATATATTAGCGGGGTCATTGATTCATATGTTATCAAAAACAATGATGGTCGGAATGTTACTGTGAATTGTGAACGCATAGACCTCTGATTAGAATTTTTTTCGGACCTCAATAAACTGGCATTAATCTTGCTAGCGAGTTTGATAATCGGATCAGAAACTGTAAGTTTATTATTTTAATCGGACTATGCTGGGACAGGTAGCCACTATCTGTCTGCTTTCCTATCCCTGACACCAAATGTTAATTTTTGATTTATTAATCATAACTGTCGGGTATTTTTTTATAGGTTTATGACTTTGAGTTGACAACATTGTTTTATTTGACAACCGACTTAACAGCTGATAGTTTGTTTTTGTTTAGTTTAGTTTGACATTTCATTATGGATAGACTTCCATTTGTCAAACCTTTTGTTTTGTTTAGGTTGAATGAATACCTAAATAAATGGAACTGTGGCATTTGGAGTGAGGATAATCCACAAGCTTTTGTCGAAACTCCTTTACATCCACAGATAATTACTGTTTGGTGCCTTTTGTAGGCCGGTGGAGTCATTGGTCTATATGCCTTTAAAAACGATGATTACCAGAATGGTACTGTCAATGGTGAACGATACAGGGACATGATTATAAATGTTTTTATAAAGTGGTTCCAACAGGAAGGATCAACAAGCCATGCAGCTCTCGCTACAATTGATTTACGCAAAGAAACTTTTTATGAAAGACTGATTTCACGTAAGGGTCCAATTAATTGACCACCAAGACCATGTGATTTAACCTCATTGGATTATTTTATTTGTGGTTATGTAATGTCACTAGTCTACATCTATAAACCAGACACACTTGAACACCTGGAAATCAACATTCCAGGCAAAATACAGCCGGATGTGGTGCGAAAAGTTTATGAAAATTGTTGGGCTATCTCTCGCCTTGTATGCGCAAATCGCATGTATTATTTGTCTATATATGGCCTAAAAAAGAAAACACTTTTTGTTTGTTCAAAATTAACTTTATTCAGCAACGTAATCTCCATCAAGAGCAATGCAATCATTCCATCGCCACTCTAACATTTCAATAACATGTTTGTAGAACGATTTATCTTTTGCCTCAAAATAGGCTGCAGTTTCAGCGATAATCTCTTCATTTGTGCGAAATTTCTTACCGGCGAGCATTTTTTTTGTGGTCGGCTGTTCGCTGTGAGCCAAATCTGGCAAATGCAGTGGATGGGGGAACAATTTGAAGTTCATTTCATGCAATTTTGCCATTGTTTTAGAATCATCAACATGTGCACGTTTCTTGTTCAGTTCGCAAATGCGGCACCCACTTTGAACAGAGCTTTCCCATAGTCACGATGTCATGTTACGATGTCACATAAATCACCCGACTTTACTTTTCGATCACTCAAAGCGATTTTCTGGATTTTTTTGAAGTTTTCTGGTGTTACCGCCTCATTTAAACGTCCACTGTGTTCTGCATGCGTGTCTCTACGACTAAATTTGAAGTCAGCAAACCAAAGTTTTATTTTTGTTTCTGGTAAAGCGGAGTCCCATAGAACTTTTGAAGCCATTGCTTCACTTGAACGGTATCAAGAAGCAGTGTAGAAATAAATCATGAAATGGCTTTTGATCCATTATTCTGAAAGTAACAAAATTAACTCACAAACTTATTATTAGAATATCATGATATTTTAACGGCTGTCTTTTGAAGGTTAGCAATAACTGAAAAAGAGGTGAATGCAATAAAACTAGCGCTATCTATGTGTTAGGCCCGGAACTTTCAGCCCATGTGTTATATTGCTCGTCATCGACGGTTAGTGACCTGGTCAATAAAGCTCTTAAAAAAATATGAAACGAAGATGCCGTCATAAAAAAATCCATAGTTAACGGTAATGTGCGAGTTACGCCTAAAAAACCGGTTTTCCAGCCGAATATTATCCTCTTTACATTTACTTGGATTTGAAAAGAAGAGAAACAGATCTCTTAAATGATATATACTTATATCATTTAAATATATATTGATTCCTGTAATATTCCCTGAAGGAACACGGGGACTTCTCTCAGTCAGTGAGCTGCACCCGATTCTATTTGTAGACTAATTGAAAGGGACCTACAGCTTATGAGGTGATACTGCGGTTAAAAAATCTTTTTGATCTGAACCGAGGACCTTTTGGTCGGTAGGCGGGTGTCATACCTTTCATACCACAGCGGCAACATATATCGTTTAAATAGCTTTGAAATCTAGGTGTTTTTCTTAAGCAAACACATTTTTCATCCAATTTTTTTTCTCGTATTTTTAAAGTTTAGATGCGTTTTTGCGCACTAATGTGTATAGGAACTGTACTGTATTTATGAATTTACTGAGAAACTATGTTTAGTTATAAATAAAATGAGCCATACTTTTTAGAAATCGGTTAAAAATTAATTGACTTATTAATCTTTTTAATACAATGGTTAATAGAGTGTATTACCTCACTACCAAATTTGAACCTGCAAGCACTCAATGGGATTACCAATGTTGTTGAAAATATTACAGTTCTCGAAAATATTACTGTGACCCAGTACTCATATAATGCGAAGATTATGTTCTCAGCCATTTCGTTGAGAGATATGCAGCAGTACATAGTCGTTCTTGATCTCAGAGATTTAAACCCACTTGACTATGTAAATGTATGTTAATATATCTCTTCTTTCCAATCCTTATACATAAAAGAGGACTATAAAATGCTTTGTAATTGATGTTCTCTGAAATGCACTAACAGATTTTATTTTGTAAACCCTTAAATGAAAGGGGAAGTCAACACCAAGGTTTTTATATATATGCGGTTTTTGTAGGTCTATTTTTCGTTAGAGTGAACCGCTTTGTATTAGATAAGTTTTACTTGAAATTTGTTACAGCATTTCAACTTAGTGTGAGTTAGTAAATATTCTCTAATTATGTATTTAAAAAGCATACATATGTATAAAACTTTCATTTGGTGTGTGGCTTCACTATTATTCAATTGGGCGGTGATACGCCCATAAAAAATTTGTATTTATATGTCTATATCTTTAAAGCGGTAATAGCAAGAGTGTCTTAATCAGGCCCACATAACTTTGTGGCCAAAAATTAAGAGTAGCACCTTCCACACAAAGTAAATATTGATTTTAGTATTTCTTTGGAATGGTAATAGTGAAAGGTTCTGAATTTGGTCTTAATAACTTATCAGTTAATACATATCATCAGTCGAAATATGAGCGAAATTGAATAAGTGAGTGTGGCATCTTCCATATAAACTAAATAATAATTTTTGTATATCTAGAGAACGATTAAAATAAAAGGTTCTGAATTTGGCCTAAATGAATTCTTAGAGGGTACAAACCATTAGGTCAAAAGTGGTCGGCATCAGACAAGTGGCCAGAGTACCTCCAATACGAATTAAATAATGTTTGTATAGCTTGAGAATTGTTAGAGTTGAAGTTTCTAAATTTAGTTTAAATAACTTGACTTGTCAATACAAACCATCATTTAAAAAATATATGGAATTTTGCATGTGTAGAGAACGTTAACGGGTGAAGCTTTCTTTATCTATTCACATCAGTCAAAAAGCAGCTACAACACAAAGGCTCCCAGCAACGCGGGAGGGATTACTTTAATATTCTATTAAGTTTATCAATAAAGTTTAAATTACTTATACAAATTACCCTGTTCACGTGAAACCTTCTTATTTGTTTTTCGCTGTTCTTCTTCTTCTTCTTCTTATTTATTGTAAATAATATAAATTGCAAGTTAAATGAAGTTGGTGCAGTGAGCGGCCATTGTTTTGTTTGTTTTTATGCTTGGAAGCTCATCAGAAGCCGCTAGATATTTGAGATCATACAGATTTTTGTTGTTGTAATTTACAAGGTAATTGAAACTATACTACGCACAATTTGGGTGATTCGCTCTCACAATTTTGTATGGGGAATTATGTAATTCGTCTTATAATTGAAAATAAGCAAATAATAAAAGAATACCAGTGTGAATTTGGAAAAAAATATTATTTAGACAATAACTGATATAATATAAGGTTGTATAGAAGCAATTTTCAACTTTCCTTGTAACAGTTAATTGAGTTAAAAAAGCATTTGCATACTATGGGAATTCAAATGAACCGCACATCTATTAACGTCCCTTGTCGTGCAAAAAAATTTCACTTGAAATCTGTTTCCTTTTCACCAAATGCTGATCGAACATTTCAAATTACGTTTACCTTTGTGTACTATTTTGTAGAATATTTTACTTTTTTGTTCATGCGAAAGTATTCACGTGAAAATTTTTTCCGCCTTTTATTCAAAAACAAACCCCTTATAACTGTAAAAAGAAATAAATAGATTTTCTTTATTGCTATTTATAATAGTGAAGTGTATAGTGTAAACTGGTGAAGATACATAGTTCGGTGGATGGTGTTTGCTCCCTTATTGGCAACAGCTGTTGAGACTTAAAATGTCTATCTATTCACTAGTCACCGACATAGCCCTTATGGCTTTACAATATTGCTTAAATATTTTTATTTTTATTTTGCCTGCATATGCAATACAAGAGAACTTTATCAAGAGAAGTATTTATTTTTCTATTTTTCATTTCCCTTTGTTTTTAGGATAAATTACTCTTTTCGTTGATATTAAATATAAATCTTATGAAATCGGTGGGTAGAATCGATAATACCGAATGGATGTTTTTGCTAACGGGTGGTATTGGCCTTGATAACCCGCATAAGAATCCCGCTAAATGGCTTGGTGTACTGAGTTGGAATGAAATCTGTCGTCTATCCGAATTGCCTAATTTTAAAGGTCTACGTGAGCATGTTGTGAATCATTTGGATAAATGGAAATTATTTTTTGATGCGGCTACTCCACAGGATAATGCAAGCATCCCTGAAGATTGGCAAAATAAATTAACGATTTTTCAAAAATTACTGTTACTTCGCGTTCTTCGGCCAGATAAATTAGTGCCAGGCATTTTGCATTTTGTGGCCGGGGAAATGGGCGCAAAATTTACAGATCCACCACAGTTTGATTTGAGTGCCTCTTTTGCTGACTCACATTGTTGTGTCCCATTGATATTTATATTGACGCCAGGTTCAGATCCTACTGCCACATTACTGAAATTTGCCGATGAACAAGGTTTTGGCAGTAATCGTCTGTTCTCTTTGTCACTGGGTCAGGGCCAAGGACCTATTGCTGTGAAAATGATCGATGAGGGTGTCAAATTAGGCAATTGGGTGGTTTTGCAAAATTGTCACTTAGCCAAGAGCTTTATGCCAAATTTGGAGAAAATCTGTGAAGGTCTAGTGCCCGATTCTACACATCCTGATTTTCGTTTATGGCTTACCTCCTATCCTGCTGATCATTTTCCTGTGGTCGTCTTACAGAATGGCATTAAAATGACAAATGAGCCACCCAAAGGTTTAAGATCGAATATTATACGTTCTATGCTATCCGATCCCATTTCCGATCCTGAGTGGTATGAATCCTGCAAACAGACTCAAACTTTTAAACAATTAATCTACTCATTGTGCTTCTTCCATGCTGTCATACAAGAACGTCGCTATTTTGGCCCTATTGGCTGGAATATTCCCTACGAGTTTAATGAAACCGATTTACGCATCAGTTTAATGCAATTGAAAATGTTTTTGGATCAATACGAGGGTGTCAACTATGATGCTTTACGTTACTTAACAGGTGAATGTAATTATGGTGGCCGTGTTACAGACGATTGGGATCGTCGCACATTGAAAACTATTTTGAACCGTTACTATTGTCCGGAAGTTTTGGATTTGGAAAATGTATTTTATTTTGATGATAAGAAAATGTATTTTATACCAGCCTTTAAGGAAGCAGAAAATTATATCCTATACACCAAAGATTTACCACAACAAACGGTGCCGGCCATATTTGGTTTTCATGCGAATGCCGATATAATGAAAGATCAACAGGAAACGGATATGCTGCTTAGCCATACGTTGTTGACACAGGTGAGTTGTTGGTTATTTAAAAATGCTTAGATTTGTTGTTTTTTGTTTGTTTTGGTACACATTACAACATAATACTTAAACAACACACAGTAAATCACAAAGAAAATCGACATTTTCTGACAAACGCTCTATAATCGATCGACCTGCTATTTAAATTCATGTGATCCTAGGAATGCCAGATTCAATATTGCAAAATTCTTGACATTTATAGAAAAAATCTTGACAGTCAAATATGTTTTCGTTACACTTGGATTACAAAACGTCTGAAATAAAATATTTCGTGTAATATTAGTTTCATCAGGCAATCCGACAACACTGAAAGGTTACCGGCGATAGAAAGTGCTACGAGAATAATGTGCATAAAAGATGAACGGTGGCTAAGCGAGGTTTAAAACCATGAAAGCTAATGCTATATTTATGGTTGGATTGGAAAGAAATTGTTCATTAGCTCTTACTTCCCATAGGAAAAGTAAGAACTTTAGCACGAAGGCGCTGATCGCTGATCCACGCCAAAATACTGTGGAACACGAAAATCTCGCCTATTTGCTCCAATTCCTGAATGCACGTCTGATTGAACAAAGATTTATTTCTTGATTTAATCGAAATCTATTTCGGTGGAATAAATATATCCACCCCAGCTATATTATTCTGACGACCATCTCTGACATCATGAAACTTTGTGTAAGGAAAACTTGAAGAAATCTTGACAAACTGTAAAAGTTCTATGTGGTATGGGTGCCACAACAAAAAGAGCACAAGATGTCCCGCAGTTTTTGTTTAGAGATGCCCGAGATTTTTGGAATAAAGCACAATTTACAACCCTCCTTATAGCGGGTCATTCTAGTGCAGTGTTGTGCAAAAGTAGAAATGTAGTTGTGTTAGTGAGAACATGTTAATTATTCTCTCACTGATAGTAAAGTTGACGTTTTAAAAAAATTTAAAAAAGATCAACATACATCCGCTGCACATATGCACTTGTCGGTGTTTCAGTGACAGCTGAAAACAAAAGCGAAAGAATCTTTTTTAATTATTTGTCTATGCCCTAAAAATATTTGCGTACATTTACCTTACATGTGCATTCATCGCTGTCTCTTTGAGACGACTAAAAGTAAGAGCGTGATCGGGGACAAAATTCCCATAAAAAGCTCATCACTGTTCTACTGCCAACTAAAGAGAATATTTTATTTTTTTTTTTTTTTGTTAAACAGATAAGTGTTCTGTGTAATCTAGCTAAGGAGAACCTATTCTTTCCTTAAATGGGGAGTTAAATAAAAATAGTTAGATCGGTTCAAAACAAAAGATCATACATGTGTATTTTGAAGTTTATAGAGAAACCTTAGGCACAACGTTTTATCTAAAAGTGTTTTAATGCAAATAATTCTTTGTCCACTGCTTACCAGGATCGTGTGGTAAGTACTTTGGAATTTAGGAATATGTAACTTAATGTACTAGCTTTCTATTTATTTCAAAATTTAAGGATTTATATGAGAAACGGGTAAGTGTTTCTAGGATAACAAATTATTCCAAATACTAATGCGCTTCCACAAAAAACACACACACCTATTCATCCACAGTTACTGCACAAATCCCAACCCTTATACCAAGAATTACTATCCAAACGTTTTCCCGAAAACCTAAGTCTTCCCAACTATCCCACTTGTCCTGAATTTGTTTACCTATTTTATTCTAACAAGGATACAGCTACATCGAATGACGATGAAGAAGGTGGCGAAAAACGTCAAACGCCTGAAGAAACGGTAATAAATGTGGCCACAGATATATTACAGCGTCTACCAAAAGATTTCGATCGTGATGCTGCACTTTATCGTTATCCGACTAGCTATCATCAGAGCATGAATACAGTGCTTGTTCAAGAAATGGTGCGTTTTAATGTCTTACTCGCCACCATACGTTCCAGTTTGACAACATTGCGTAAAGCCATTAAAGGTAAGTGTTTGAAAATGCGTATATTTGTATATTTTGCTAAAATCATTATTAGAAAAAAAGGAAATATAAAATAATATTGTTGATATAAAATAAAATCATTTCTCTTCCTCCTCTTGCGCCTCTTCTTCAGCTTGAGAGCGTACGTCATGACCAGAAGGTACTGCTACTGTATAGTGAAGAGAGGGATCATATGCAATTAAAACTTCTATAACACCGTTCGCGCCTTCAATTTTTTTATCATCAGTTGAATTGGGTGCATCAGCTGAATTGGGTGCATCAGCTAAACTGAGCTCATCAGCTAAACTGAGCTCATCAGCTGAAATGGGTTCTTCAACTGAAGACGGTTCATTAAGAACAACTTCCGCAGCTGGTTCTTCATTGAAGTGTATTGCTCTGCTTTCGTGTTTTTCGTAATGTTCTTCTTCTTCTACTTTCTCAATCATTTCTACCTCTTCGATTGATTCAGCTGCTTCCGATTCCTCTTCTATAACCTCATCATTCTTTTCCACAATTTCCTCTTCTACAATTTCTTTTTGTATTTCCTCTTCTACAATTTCTTTTTGTATTTCCTCTTCTACAATTTCTTTTTGTATTTCCTCTTCTTCTTCAGGTGTATCTCCCATTAATATGTTCAGCAATTCCTCTGAAGATGTCATGGCAAAGATAGGCGTGTTCTTAAAATTGATCACACTGGCTATGTCATGAGTACTGGGTATTATATGAACAGTTTTGGGTTGCTCCACTGGTTCAGGTGCACTATATTCATCCACACATATAAAGGACCTATCGGCTGATACCTTATCGGGATCAAGAAGCAACAAGTTCTCCGCAGGTCTTAATTCTCTGGTTATTTCGCATGACTGGCGCCGATATCCGCTATTTAAAAGTTTAATTTCTATAAGTTCAAGTGACAATCGTTCGTCGAATACATCTGGTATAGTCATATCCAGAGCCTCACATGTTAAATCGGTGTGGGCTGGATTCGCTGGAACATTGGGAGGTGATAACATTTCCATTTCAATTATACTTTCTTGGGGTATAACAGTTTTGAAAATATCATCCAATAAATCAGTTACGTTATCGTAAGCAATACGTTCCTCTTCAGTGCGCCAACGTCTGCCGGGTACAGCCCTACGTATTGCTTTCCTTATTATAGCCATGGCCTCCTGTCTAGCACGCGTACAGGCACAGAAGTCAGTACACTCACATTCGGAGCTACAATCAGGTGAATTCAAGTACAAGTCATTATCTATAAGGCGATCAACAAATTCACTGGTAATAGCAAATCCGATGTCGTAGTTTTCTAAAGCTCTATATGTTTTACACATTATATAATTGATTATATAATACACACAATCATTTCGCTCCAATTCATGGACAAGTTTTTCTGCATCGGGCATATAAATGTCTCTAAGGGCAGATCTTAATGTTTGATAATTGAAAGGATTTTGTACCGCCTCAAAGGATTCCAACCAACCAGCAATTTCACTATCTAGTTCTCTAGCCATACGTGTGGCATATTCCTCTGCCTTTTGTTCGGCAGAATCTTTTATGTCATTTTCTAAAATCGTATCCAGGAATTTCTTTGTTATATCCTTGTTTGTAACATCACATTCCTGATAGAGTTTCTCATAGTTTTTACGCATGCAGTTCTCCTTTTGCCTTAAGCCAGCTTCTGCAGCTTCCCGGCGCCATCTTTCACGTTTTGCCATCATAACGTAGAAGTGTAGCTTACGTTGTTCCTTCAAACGTAGCATTTCCTCCGACAAGAAACGCATTAGCCAGCCAATACTATGACCTTCGAAGGAGCTTATTAAAGTTTCCAATTCCTCGCAATGCATTTCTCTTTGAAGCATTTCCATTTTTTGGCGTTCGGCTAACTTTTGTTTACGCAATTCTTCCAATGTCTGTTCTTGTTCTTCACTTACAGAAGTTCTAGCAATAGCGGCAGGGTCTTCTTCTACTATACGTACAATCGGTTTGATGGTTTGTACCGTTTTTTTCTTCTCTACAGTCTTCTTTGTCACTTCCTTAGCCTTTAAGCATAAAGGTGCATATTTTACTTTTTTGGATGATTCCCTTAAGGTCTGAAAAAGAAAAAGGTTTTAGTAGCGAGTTGTTGGCTAAAAATTTTTATTACTTTCACTTACCGCTAAATTTTCGTAGAGTCTCTTAAGATTAGATTCCGAACAGAAATTCTGTTCAACCTCTTGTAAAACTGTTTTTGGCTTGGACCATTCCTTTAGCTTAGCAAATGGACACTTCAAATGCTTAAATTCCATTTTAACAGTCTTCTTCTCTAAATCATCCATGCGCATATCGAAACCTTTACGTAAGGCAGTATAGTGTCTTCTATTAGGATTAACACCATAACGCATTTTAGGTGCATAAAACTCTGAACTGGGATGGCCTAAACCATGAGATATATGCTCTTTACGCCATACCCTCGGTTCGTTATTGCGCTTGATTTCTAAACGTCTTAAAGCCCGACTATGTTCGATTTCATTCTTCTTTAGTGCTTTTAGACGCTTGGCCTCTATTACTTCACAACTCATTTCAATACGCTTCTGTGAAGCTGTGTGCATTTCACGTTCTCTCTTATCAAACATACGTATTAGTATCTCTAATCTTAACATTTGACACTCTTGTATATGTTCCTCACGTTCGATCCAATGTTCCCATTCGAATGCTTCCAAAATATCTTGAGGCTGTTGAAGTTTCGCCTGTTCTCTGGCTTCTGCCAATTGTTTGCGAAAATTTTCCTTCAAAGCTTTTGCAAATGCCCAACGCTTTCGGGCTCTTTCGAGGACTTCTACTTCATAAAGACCGGGAGGACCATCACCCGGTAGTATGGTGGGTAGTCTAAATACTTCTAATGTTTCTAACTCGGCTGGATCATTAGAAACGCCTGGTAGATAGGGTAGAGTTTGAGCTGATGATTCTCTGTAAACGAGTTAAAGGAGAATTTCCATTTAGTAAAACATACTTTGTTAATATGAACTATTGAAAAAGAAGTTGGCGAAGAAAGAAAAAATATAAATTTGCGCTAAACCACGAAACGGTGTAAAGCCTATCACAGTCTAAGGTTGCGGCCACGCATTGAGCGGCAAGGGGCTTATTACTGAGGGTCATTTCTGAGCGATTAGTTGTTAAAATGTCATTTTCAACAGAGGTTTCTTTATGTTATTACGTAAAAATCGTATTCATATCTATAAGAAGTTAATGCGTTTAAGAAAAACAGAAGATTTGGCGTTCAAGTTTTGGCTTAGCAGCACAGCTCAAAAATGCCACTCACATGCCGCTCATTTAGTGGCCACTTTAGTAGTACTTCATATGTTTTAATTTTTTGCCACTTACCGCCTTGCCGCTCATTGCGTGGCCTCGGCCAGTCGCCAACAATGATTGAGATTATCTGCCATTGGATTTTTCTGGTAAATAAATAAGAAAGAAGCAAACCACGCCCTACTGTTACGGCGTTATAACCCTTAATTGAGGTGATAACTTGCACTCTCTCAAGAAGTACTAATGCACTGGAAATGGTGTGGAGCTCAGAATTGTTGAAAAATGCTTTGGTTTGTTCAAAATATTGAGAGCATTCTCTCGCTCTAAAATATAAATTGGCTCGTTTGCCAGAATTACCAACATTTCGGTTATTTTCTTTATCTCTACACTTTTTTAATTTTTTTTCCGACTCGGACTTGCAAAGACATGGTTTTGATGGATTAGGATTGGGAGCATTTCAGTCAAAGACATAAGTTGACATATATTAAATGCAATTATCGTGATAAATATTTAATACGGCCGACAGATTTAAAAGAAGGCTATTACGTTTCCGTTAAGAGAGTTTGTGAATATTGTAGCCTGGTAGCTGGTCGACCTATATCGTTTCCTTTATTTTGGCGCCAGAATATAGGACAACGCCGGAAATAAAAATCGTAGTGAACTTGCTAGTAACACCTTCTACTTTCTGTCGGTAAGCAAAGAGTAAATGGAACTTAATTTCCTCGTGTGCTATTTCTAAAATACTGTGGCTTCCGTATGACTAGAACAGGACAGGAAACATTTTAAAGATACCTTGCCATTCTATTTTTAAACTCATAGCGGTGTACACGGGTCATTAGGCAATCAAAATAATTATTTTAGCGCCAACACGGCTACCGACCACACGACTACCGTTGAAGCCCGTTGCTAACTTTGGGGGTTTTAAAAACGCTATAAATGAAATATATACATTAAAAACGCGAAAAAAATTTACATACACATTTCCTTACATTTTTTGTAGCTGTAGTCGTTAAAGTAAGTGAGTAGCTGGTTACTTGGCTACTTTTGTAGCCAGCGTCTTTTGTAGTCGTGTTTCGGTAGCCTTGAATGTGTTTATAGCTAAGCCTTAATGCAGAAGCTGTAGGGACACTTTCGAGAAGAAGACACTCTTCAAGTCTGGCAGGTAGATGATTAAGATTCTTGGCTGCTATATCCTTAACAGTGACTAAAGGCCTCTAGGAATAATGGCTAAGTATTTTAATATATTGCATACCGGGCCACACTGACATTGTATTACTGCTCAAAGACGGAAGACGACTAGGCGACTATTTAATATGTAAAGAGTGACAGTAACAATAGCAGAATATTATCTTGTTGTTAAACATGCCCTTAACGTGTGGCATAGGAACTCTACTCTCTATAGATGCTGCATGGAATTGGATGAGGAAACTAAGGTACACCTTCTTTTGGTTTACATAGAGTTGGCTAGACTAAGAGCTAACATATAGTTAGCACTGAAGCGCTATAGAAAATACCTGTAGGACCCGATCATTAAATTCATACAGGAAGTGAATTGGTCAGATAACTATTCAGTGGTTGCTATAGGTATCACAATGGGCTTATGGTGTAAACTTGCTGGGCAGTGTGCTGCCTTGCAGCCATTTTAACCTAACCTAACCTAACTTCCGCAGTGGTATAATGCAATAAATACACTCATACCTCTTTATACGTCCTTGATAGGTTCTGAAAATGCAGGTCGTATATCGAAATGCCCTAAAACGTGTTGCTTTTGCCTTTGCTCACACACACTTGTTTCTTAAGGAACGATGAATAACGGAATTTTTAGATTTATAAGGAAGTAATTTATGCCAAAATTCAGACAGGTCGTTATAGAGAAATGACGTTAATAGCAAAGCCGTATAAAGAGGTATGAGTGTAAAGTAATGATATAGTGTGAGCAATTTAAAAGTTTAAATTTAAAAATGCAATAAAACAAAAACGTTTTGAAATTTGGCCAATTCATATATTTGTTGTAAAGTACAATTTTTCCGGTTAGAAATGAAATATTATTTCATTCATATTGCTGCCCCAGCTGGCCTCGCAGTACCCCATTCGATCGGACCAATTATCGAAAACTTTTTCGAGTGTATGAAGTCGTATTTTGGCAATGGCCTCACGAATGTTCAAATGCTTCAATGCTCAATTGTTTCTGGTTTGTCGGCATAACACTTGTCTTTAACGGCGCCACAAAGAAAATTGGCCAACGGTGTCAAATCGCAGCTTTTTGGTTGCCAACTGACATCACCATTTCGGCTTATTAAACGGCTATCAAACATTTGACGCAAAAAATCGATTGTGGCATGAGATGTGTGGCAAGCTGCACCATCCTGTTGAAACCAAACATCGTTCACACCAATACTAAAAAGGCGGGCGCAAAAAATCGGTTATTATGGTACTAGGTGTGTCCATTGACCGTAATGGTTACAAAATATGAAATATGGGCCAACGATGCCTCCGCTTCACAAGCCACACCAAACAGTGACTGGTAATGGGTGCATTGGCTTCTGTAAGACCACGTTTTGGGTTTTCTGATCCACAAATATGGCAATTTTGCTTATTAACATACCCACCAATATGAAAATGAGCTTCATCCGAAAAGATGATTTTAAATGATGATACATTTCCAATATATCCCAACGATGGTCAAGCATAAATCGATTCATTTAGTTCAGTGGAGATAATATGAATTATGTGACAGAATACAATGACATAAGTATTGCCAAATTCGAAACAACCAGTGGTTTAAATTTAAACTTTTAAATTGCACACCCTATATAATTGGAAGTATATTTCTGGCCGTCAACGGACCATACAAGTCAAACCACTGTGCACTATATTTCGAGGAAGTGTTAAGAGTTATGCAATTTCTTAACATTAAAATTCATATGGATTATGTTGCGACATCTCAATACAATTTCAAATTTTTTAGTCTTTTGCTCATGTACGAAAATATATCTTTTGTACTAGAAGATTAGTTTCCTTCTTACAAACCTAACGATATATAAAAAATTGTAAACTATTTAAAAAATTTTGTCAGGTTTAATCTCCTTAAATATAAATTAGAAACCCTCTTTAATCTTCATCGAAATATCTCAAAATAAAGGTCAATAGCTACGGAAAACACCTTTATCCTTAGCATTATCTATTTCTACTTTTACTACAACCCCCAAACCGTAATAATAACAAAGAAAACACGTTTCCTTGAAATTTTAAGAATGACCCTAAAAATATATAAAGAAAACTACCACCAACCACCAACCACCTCCCACTCTACTATAATAAGAACATAATTATCTACGAGTCTATGATTGTAGTCATCTACAGGTTTTTGTTTTAATTTTTTGATAAAACAAAATAACAACAATAAGAAATCCTGAAAAAATATTAAACGGAGCTGTGTGCATACAATAATTACCCGGATAAAGTATGAGCTTACTTATGTATAGTAAGCACATATATATGTTTGGGTATGTAATGTCAAATATACATGAATTAACTAAAACCCGGTGCGCTTCGCTTCCACCATCTTAATTATTATCTTGAATGATATCTTAGTTAAATTTTTTACCCTTTACCCGAATTTTGTCCCTCTTTCGGTTAAAATCCAATCATTAGTTCCTTCCAGAAAGACACTGTAGATTCTGGTTTTTAGCATTTATTTTTATATATGGAATACGTATAAAATCAGTGTGATCTGCAGTTCCCGCTTTTCGGATACTGTGGATAGATAAGAAAGCTTCAAGCGTTGTCATTCTTCACATATACAAAATTCAATACTTAGCATGAACTGTAAGCGCAACGCCTACTTATCCAATCTCGCCCAGTTACTGACTGATGAAGTGTGTTGTTCACGAAGTTGTTTGAACGTTACTAAGAAACTTTTACTATCGCCGTTCTCAAGATAATAAAAAATTAATATATATTTTGTATGGGAGGTACTACGCCCACTTGCCCAATTCCCCCCATTTTTAGTCTGATGATTTGATATTGACTCTGAAGTCAATCAGACTGAAATTTGAAACTTTTGATGTTACCGTTCTTAAGATATACTAAAATCAATATTTACATTGTATGGGAGATACCCTGCCCCCTTGTCTCATCCCGCCCACTTTTTGACTGATGATTTGTATTGACTATCAGGTCATTCAGGCTAATTACTGAAACTTTAGCTTTAATTGTTCTCAAGAGATAACGATTAACAATATTTATTTTGTATGGGAGGTACCACGTCCAATTTTACAATTCCGCCCATTTTTTGCTTGATGATTTGTATTGACTATGAAGTCATTCAGACAAAATACTAAAACTTTGGCTTTAACCGTTCTCAAGATATAATGAAATCAATATTTAGTTCCTATGGGAGGTATCACACTTATTTAATTCCGCCCACCTCTTGACTGAAGATGTATATTGACTATGAACCTATTTGGGCTAAATTTTGAGAAACCTTCTATTATCATTCTGAAGGTATAGACAAACAAATATACGCCCAGTTGGAGTTTTACTTCCTTCCAGACTTACAGAAAGAAACTGTAAAAATTTAAAGAAAATCGGTTCAGCCGCTTAGCTGTCTGTAAGGTACAAACAACCAGAATCGCTCTGTTAACATTTTGAAGATGTAGAAAAATATATAGGGTGGCCAATTTAAAAGTTTAAATTTGAACCAGCGGTTGTTTTGAATCCGGCAATACTTATGTCATTCTATTCGGTCACAAAATGCAGAATATTATCTCCAATGAACGAAATGAATCGATTTACGTTTGAGCAATATTGGGATTTATTGGGATTCATTTTCATTTTTGTGGGTACGTTAATAAGCAAAATTGCCATATTTGGGGCTCAGAAAACCCAAACGTGGTCTTACAGCCATTGCACCCATTACGAGTGACTGTTTCATGCGGTTTGTGTAGCAAAGGAATCATTGGCCTATATATCATATTTTGCAACCATCACGATAACCAAATTTTTTGTTCCCGCTCATCATGGTATTGATGTAAACGATGTTTGGTTTCAACAGGATGGAGCAACTTGCCACATATCTCATGCCACAATCGATTTATTGCATCAAACGCATGACGACTTCTGTGGGGCGCCATTAAAGACAACTGTTATGCCGATAAACCAGAGAAAATTGAGTATTTGAAGTCCCATATTGGTGATGCCATTGCCGAGATACGACCCCATACAGTCGAATAAGTTCTCGAAAATTGCTTCGATCGAATGGGGTTCTCTGAGGCCGGCCGCGGCAGGCATATGAATGAAATAATACAAAAAATTAATTTGGCAAAATTTCAAACCGTTTTTGTTTTATTGCTTTTTTTAATTTAAACTTTTAAATGGCCCACCATGTACTTTTTGTTTACTAAAGAGAACAATTTAAGAGATTGCCCAATGAAAAATAAAAAAATTTTTTGTGCCATATAAGGACAAATCTAATATAAATATGTTTGGGTGTATAATGTTATATATAAATAATGATGACTAACGGGATGTTTCCGATTTCTCGTGTCTCTGCTTATTACTCATCTACATATGTTATTATCATCATCATCTAATCACAACAACAATATTACAATAATAAAGTTGAAGTTGGAGTTAATGGTTTTTACTAAAGAAAAAAATTTATTCAGTCAAGTGGAAGTTATACTTAAAAATGTTAAGGTAAATGTAAAAGATTGTAAATCACAAGGAAACTTTAAATGAAATTGTATTTTATGAGATGGATGAATGCGAGTATATTTTTATGAAATTGTCGAGATAAATATTTAATTTAAAATAAAAAGTTAAAATGCGACGTTAGGCAATGATAATGGTTGTATAACAACTAACAAAGTCATCAATTACAAATACAATATATTGTTACGTTTTAATCTATTTAAAACGTTTGAATTCGTTTCAATTGCGTTAAAATAAAATAAACACTGTTTTATTTTGTTGTTTTACAGTTATATTTTTATTTACTACACAATAAATTTTTTACAGTTTACAACAACTTAATATTCGCTTATACAACACTTTTATTTCCGCTATAACACGTCTTTGTCTTGCGACAGCAAAACAATAACTAACTCACGTGTAGGTAAAACAGTCCTTTACATACCAAACTGCCTCCATATCCGTTAATTCAAATGTAACGTATCACAGAATGCAGTGTTGTGTTTTCCTAAATCGTTCTCTCATTCATAATTCAAACCTCATTTACGTACCAAATTTTACCCGATTTCCCATACAAAATTTTAAGAGAGAATCATTCAAATTGTAAGAAATTCAATTTCAATTACCCTGTGTATTAATAACGGGTAATTTTTTAAAAGCCTGCTTTTTGAAAATTTCAAAACAACGAACAGAAATTTTACAAAAGTGATTAGAGATTAAGGCGATAAACGAATGCCTGAGATTTACTTTTTAAAGATTATTTTATGTAAATGTAGCACGCAGCTATGCCATAGGGGGTATATCCTTGAGCTCAAGTCTTGGCCGCTAATGGACTGTTTAAACATGAGTTTAATTGCTCACCAAACTCGTCTCGCATAAAGTGCATACTACCTTGATCACACTAGTTTGACGGTCTCATAGTTCCGATTTGATTTTTGTTTTTTTTTTTTGTTTGTTAAGTTGGTACATCTATTGTTGATATTCCCGCTAAATCTTAGTGTCATAGCTTGACATTTGCAAAAGCTACGTAGCCAAAAGTACATCTATCTCTGTGTGTTGGCGATTTTTTACAATTTCAGAAACGGCTGCTGAAACGCGTTCTCCGTAATGGTTTTTTATATCTATTAAATTCGGCGGCTGTTCGATGGTATTTGTAGTATTTTTCGTCAAAATATTTTGATTAATGATGGTACTGAGCGACGGTGCGTTGTCATGGCGCAAACACATCTATGCCCACATCTATGATCTCCTTTGGCGAATTGCTTCACGCAAACGTCTCATAATGCATAAATAATACTGTCTGGCCTTCTGGAAAAAATTCATGATGCACTACACCGTTGTAATGCATGAAACCTGTGAGCATTTCCTTCTTTTTTGACTAAACCAGACGTGTTTTTTTTGGTCTCGGCTCATTTGGTGAATGCCATTCACTTACCTGATGTCCAGATAGCGTGTAGTACGATAGTGTGTTGTACTCATAAATGATCCTTTTGATGAATTGTGGGACCGGATTAAGCCTCGCAAATAATGTCTTTTGCGATCTCAACACGGCAAAATTGTAAAATATCGCCAGCATACATAGAGATAGATGTACTCTATGTACTCTTAGCCACGTAGCTTTTGTTAATGTCAAGCTATGACGCTACAATTTAGCGGGAATATCAACAACAGATGCACCAACTTAACAAAATAAAAAAACTTAAATCGGAACGATGGGACCGCCATGCTGGGGTTATTCCGAAAACTTTTTGATCAAAGTAGTTTGCTAAACTTTATCGGCCAACCAAAGAAATCAACTAAAAGCTATTTGAAGAAAATAAGCCACAGTAACGCTAAAAGAACATGCTTCCTTTAATTCTCGAACGGAATTCCTAAGATCGATATTGGGAAGACTCATGAAACCCCATCAACTCAATCATCATTTGCTGTTTTATCGCTTAAGTGTACTTTACCATTTTTCTTTATTGAAAAAACAAATTCAATTAAAAAAGTTATCATGGCTTATGCCTTAATCCTTGGCAGCATCATTCTTTATCATTCAATATATCCTTGGAGTCTTTTAAATATTTACACAAAATGTAAAATAATATTCGTTTCATATCTATCATCGGCGGATTAAAAAATATTTGAAAGTTTTTAAAAGCATTAGAGAAATAAAAGAAAAAAAATCCCTTTGTAACATATATTTCAGTTCTAAGACCTCTGCGTATAGTGTTGTAACTTTATCCCTTTATTGTCTTTTTTAAATTTTGAATTTCAATAAACTCACCGGTACAGTGTCTGAGTGCCACGTGTTTTAATTTTAATACGTTGCTTTGCTACTTCTTGTTTCTTTTTGTTCGGCAATATCCTCATTAGACTACATTCTTCATCAATATTTGCATTTATATCTTCTTCTTTAAGTTGTAAGTGCATGACATTAACTTGCTGTTTGGGATCTAGAAATTTGAGACCAGCGGCTTGTAATTTGCATTCACTTGGTGATAAAACAATTTTTTTGACTTTTCTGCTGCGATGTTGGTAGCCGCCGCCTGTAAAGAGAGAAGTCAGGGTGGAAGTTATTTTTTATTGTAGTTGTTGTAAGGATTTAAAAGCGAAAGTACAAATTAAAATAAATTGAAAACAGAATGATAATCTTTGTTACCGTAGTAATATTTTCTATTAAACTAGAGTAACCATTCCCGCGTTGCTGGGAGCATTTGTGTTGTATACCTATAAAATGTATTCCTCACAAGAAAAATTTTGAAGGATCAAGTTCAGAAACTGCCATTCTAATTGTTCTCTAGTAGATATAGAAAAATCAATATTTTTTTTCTTACACTTATTCAAATTCGCCTATATTTCGACTGATGATGTGTATTGCCTACGAATTCATTTAGACCAAATTCAGAACCTGCCATTATTGCCGTTCCAAAGATATACAAAAATCGGTGTGTTATTCACGACGTTGTTTGCTCCAAATTAAAAAATTTCTAGTATTACCGTCTACTATTAAATAAAAATCAATGTTTACTATGTATGTGTGATGTCACTTCCACTTATTCAATACCGCCAACTTTTTGACTGATGATTTATATTGACTTCGAGGTTATTGAGACCAAATTCAGAAACTTTAGCTATGACCGTCTTAAAGATATACAGAAATCAATATTTACTTTGCATGGGTGTGCCACTCCCACTTATCTAAATCCGCCCACTTTTTGAATAATGATTTACATATATTGACTACAAAGTTATTTGAAGAATTCAGAACCTTCCACTACTACCGTTCCAAAGATACGTTAGAATCAGCATCTTCTTCGTATATGAGGTGCCACTCCCACTTTTTATATTTATATTGACCATAAAGTTATTTAAATAATTCAGAACCTTCTACTATCACCGTTCCAAAGATACACTAGAATCAGTGTCTACTCTGTACGGGAGGTGCCGATCTTACTTATCCAATTCCGCTCACTTTTAGACCGAGATTTGTATTGACCCCAAAGCTGTTTAGCCCAATTTTAAAAATATTTTCTAACTCACACAAAGTTGAAATGCTGTAAAAAATTTCGTTTTCAAGTAGAACTTATGCAATACAAAGGGGTTCACTCTAACGTCAATAGCTCGCGAATTAATTGATGGATAAAAACTTTGGTATTGACTTCACCTTTCATTTAAGGGCCTACGAAATCGGTTGGTGAATTTCCGAGAACATGAATTACAACGTATTTTATAGTCCTCTTTTATATACGTATATAGACCAGTTAGAAATCGTCGTGCTTCGCTACCCTTGGCTTAATTATTATCGTAGTTATCGTTCTTTATACTTTTCCATCATTTTATTCCCTTCCGGCCCAAGTCCATAGATAATCGAAAAACAAAAACATACATTTACCGGGCTTTACCCGTTTCAATATTTTGCAAGACCCACTTATCTGATCTCTCTTGGTTTTGCACTGATGTGGAAAGAGACTTACTTACTTAGATGACCATATGTATTTTCATAAGCATAACTATGTCAATATCACGTGATTCATACGACATCGATATTCACCACCCACATAGATTAGTCCATAGATCTTGCAAAGTGTCTGCTTCAGCAAGTATCTATATTTCTGATGAATACAACAGCACGGGTGGTATCAGTGTCTTATAGAATGAGAGCTTGGCACTTAGACCATAGTAGCATCCGTTGGCCAAAACCATTCTTCACTTTATCTCAAAGCTGATGTTATTTGTTCTGATTATGGCGGTGCCGAGCTATATAATCTCTGTTTTTCTTAAAATTGTAGTCAGCAACTTCTACAGCCTGTCCATGTCTCGTGGACGTCTGTTTGTCTTCTTTTACTGCCATACCATTTCTTTACCATTTCTTTACCATTTCTTTCCCATCTCTTTTCGATTCTATCTAAGGTTGCAATTATCACTGCAACGTCCCACCAAAGATGTCGATATCGTCGGCATAAGCGACCTCATAAGCAGTGAATTACTGTTGCGTCCCGTTGTTCAAGCAGGACATCGAAAAGTTCGCACTATAGACTGTAGTCCTGTCTGAAATCTAGTATGATAGCGAACGATTTAAAATTCTTCTTTCCAATTTTAGCTGACAATATTATGTTAGTTAACTTCGTCATGCACAGTCGAATCAATTTTGAAAGGACGCCAAACTCAAGCAGAGAAGGTGGCTTTGTAATCGACGAAAAGCTAGTAGGTGTCGATCTGCTTCTCGTGAGTGTTTTCTAAGAAACGTCGCAGTGTGAAAATCTGACCAAGGCCAAGGCACCGTTGCAGGACACTGCGACCCATGGAAGCTATTGTTTCCCTTGCTCTATAGTTTGTTTGGCGGATCTGAAATATTAATGATAGACATAGCACCCAGTGAGACCCTATGTCCACCTAAAAATTGCCACCTAACCCTATCAAGAATCCCACATTCAAACAATATGTGTTCCGCCGTCTCTGATGACTGTGAAAACACAGTTTACAAACATCCACAGCCCATAAGAAACTCCGTCAGAAATTTTAAGTTCGACGTGCCATACTTGAAAACCATAGAACGTTGCATTAGAGTGGCGAAGTCCCCTTTGAGCATTTCAGTGTTTCAGGCATCTGGAAATTTCGCAATCTTTGACTAGATTGAGAATGGTGGTAAAAGTTGCTGCACAACAAAGTTTCGGACCGATATAAGGATGCTTCTTCTGTCCAAAGCATCCGATATTCCATTACCATCTATCCCACAGTTTACAGGTACGAAAAACAACTGGACCTTATTTCCAAGTGAAAGGTTTGGCAACGTGTTAAAGTAATTTTTGGCCAGTCTAGATGATTTACAATAGAGAATAGAGAATATAGGTCCAGGGTGATCTCTGCGCATATAGAAAAGTCAATGAACTCAGCATCACACTTACTTCGAACAAAAGCCAAATTAGACCAACAATCCCCCAACAGTCCGGTAATTTAACATTGAATCTCCTACCAAAGCACAGATCCAAAGGTATAACATGCAGAACCGAAGAACACTGCGTAGAATGGATAGGCCTTCCTTGGTGAAAAACATTGCCGCCGAACATGGCGCCACCCTCTTCACATAAATGTGAAGCGATTTTAAACAAATCAAGGCCTCCATGGAGATCGCTCGCCTATTAACCGACGATGTGTATTCTCCACAAAGTTATTGGAACTAAGTGTGGTACCTCCTACTATTAAAGTTCTCGAGATATGTAAAAACTAAAATTTAATACGTATTTAAGATGTCACGCCTACTTATATCATTTAGCCTATTTTTCATTGATGTGTTTTGACAATGAGAATATTAGAGCCAATTTAGAGACATTTTTGTCGCCAATAAAAAAAAAAAATAAAAAATTCAATTTTTACCGTTCTGGAGATATAAAAAAATTCATATTTAATATGAATGGAAGGTGCCACGCCCACTTATTCAATTTCGCTCATATTTTGAGTGATGATTTGTATTGACTTCGAAGTTATTTGAACGAATAGTAAAGTTTTCCACTATTACTGTTCTCAAGCTTTGTAAAATTTAATATGTATTTGAGATGCCACGCCCACTTCGATTTCGTCCATTTTTTTGCTGATGGTTAATATGTATGTTATATTGACTTGATATATTGACTTTCACTATTACTGTTCTTAAGATGTGTAAAAATCACTACCTACTTTTTGCAGGAGGTGCGACGCCCCCTTTATTTTCAGTTAATTTTCATATCGTTCTTACCTAAAAACATTATATTCTTCTTAATTTTTTTCATATTTCCCTTAGTTCGACTTCCTGGAGGAAATTTTGTTTCATTTCGATTTACAAACAGTTAATAGGTATAATGACGTGATATTGTAATGACAAGCCGTTTGAAATCATTTGGCGGCCATATTCCAATTTAATAATGTTTTTTTTTTTGGATCAATTTAATTAAAAAAGGTTTTTGAATATTTTTCTTTAAATCTTACCTGCGGATAATCTCTTATCCAGATATAGATTAGCATCTACTTTATAAAGACTGCCACTGCTGTACATACTCATGCCATCTTCATACTCATAGTCTTTGTCATCGTTAAACTTGTCAGTACTCTCACATGGTATGCGCTGGCTGAATGGCAAACGGCTTGTACCAGAAGCTATTTCAGGCGTTGGGGAAGCATCATCAACAAATGATAACTTTTCCTTTAAATTTACAAGATTCTTTGCTGATTTAGACGAAACATCAGTTACCGATAATACCGGTCGTTTAAAAAGGCTGCTGGCCGAAGTATTTCTATTGCTTCTCATGGCAGGCACTGTAACTTCCGAGGGAGTTGTTAGATGTTTAACATCCTTAAATGGGTTGTGTCTTGAAGACATGGTTTTTTTTATTTTTTGTTTTTATTTTATTTTAATTTTTATATTTTTCTATCACTCTTTACAACAATTCAATGACCAATTTGGTTGATAGTTTGGCCTTAAAAATAAAAAAAAATATATTCAATGACGTTAATTTTGGTTGAATGTGTAAGTTTTCTTTTTTTTTTTTTTAATAAAATATTTAAATTTCAATTTGGATTTAATGACATTTTCTCGTATTGACTTTTGTTTTCATTAGCTTTCGAACTCCATTTAACCCTTTTGAACATTTTCGAACATTCCATTTAACCCTTTTGTAACGTTACAATTTTATTAAGTTAATAAATGATGTTTTTTTTTCTCCCTCTTTAGGTTTAGTTGTAATGTCAGCAGCTTTTGAGGCCGTTTACAAATCGATTTTAATCAGTAAAATTCCAGCCATGTGGGCTTCCAAATCATATCCCAGTTTAAAGCCGTTAGGTGCTTATATCGCTGATTTCCTACTACGTTTGGAGTTCTTACAGGTAAATGTGTTTCCTATTATATTTTCATATTTAGTTCTTTTTTTGTGGGTTACCAGGGTTACTATATTCCTATTTAGATAGTGGGTTATTGTGGGTAGCCTATAATGTAACTACCTTGAGCAGGTACATGACCTTACCTCTACATACTTGGGTAATCTTGTCAATTGAAATGAAAAAAATAAAATAAAATGGAAAATTAGATAAAAGAAGGAAAGAGAAGAAAAGAGTAACAGCGCAGTGCAAAATTATAGGTACATGCTTAACAAAACATCTCTATTTCTTAATACGAATTTTTTATTTCCATATATTTCAGAAAACAACTGAAAATTAGATTTCTTCTTCTTGCGATCAGCACTCTGAGAACGACCCTTAATCATGCAGTGCATTATACTTTTAGGTGGAATATAGATTAGAAAGGCAGATGGAATGAACTATTTCTTACAATTATTCGCGACACTGTGGTATTGAAATGTTTCTCCCAACGGATATCAGACGAATAGGCAATATAAAGGATGAATACAGAATGTGAATGATCATATAAAAAAATGAATGTTGATTATACTTTTAGGTGGAATATAGATTAGAAAGGCAGACGGATTGAACTATTTCTTACAATTATTCACGACACTGTGGTCTTGAAATGTTTCTCGCAACGGATATCAGACGAATAAGCAATATAAAGGATGAATAATCATATAGAAAAATGAATGTCGATTTGTGTCCATTTGGATTTTATTAATTTTCGAACGGCCTTCGACAGCGTTCATTGCACACAAATTGTGAAATTCATCAAGTCTGCCATTGCTCAGCAATATTTTTAGTTGTGGGAAATGGAAACCATAACATTTAATGAACAGCTTGAAGATCTCGATTACGCAGAATTCGTATATAACACGTGGGCTGAAAAGCCCCAGAATTAACAAAGAAAGCACTTCTTTCGTTTGTTCAAAATTAGCTTTATTCATCAACGTAATCTCTAAAAAGGTCAATGTAATCATTCCAGCGCCGCTCTAACGTTTCAATACCTCTTTTGTAGAACGATTTATCTTTAGCCTCAAAATTGGGCTCAGTTTCAGCGAAATTTCTTACCAACAAGCATTTTTTGAAGTCTGCGACCAGCTAGTAGTCACTAGGAGACAAATCTGGATAATACGTGGGAGCAATTCAAAGTCCACTTCATGATAGGTTTGCCATTGTTTCAGAGTCATCAACACGTTTTTGTTTTTAGTCAACAGTAAGCAAACGCGCACCCACTTTGGACATAGCTTTCTCATAATCAAATGCTCATACAATATGAAGCCAACACGTTATTTTGATATTTTTACGACGTCAGCTTACTCAAGCAACTTCACTTTTCGATCATTCAAGAGGATTTTGTGAATCTTTTTGATATTTCTGGCGTTACCGCCTCCTTTGGACGTCCACTGAGTTCTGCATCATCGGTGTCTCTACGACCACATTTGAAGTCAGCAAACCGTAGAATTAAAACACGAAATTTTTTTCGATCCATTGTTCTGAAAATAACAAATGTAGAGTCATTGTTAGCACAATAACTCACAAACTAATTGATAGAATATCATGAAATGTTAACAGCTGTCTTTTGTAGGTTAGCACTAACGTCATCTACGTGTTAGCCCATATGTTACTTTCCGCGGCCCTGTTAATGACATAGATGAAGACGTTGGTATTGTCACAGAGCTTAAAAGAGATCAAAAAAATATCATGTTCATCAGCGTTAAAACTGACCATACACGTTTTCACCTTCTTGCCGAATAGTAAGAAAAATATTGCCAAAAATTCTTCAATTTAGTTGCAAAGTATGCTGTGTCCATTATGAACATGCCAAAAGCTAAGTTTCTTTCAGTTCTGAGCATTTTATAAGACCTGTAACTCGCAGATCTCTCAACAGAAGAACAGCAAGAAACTTGACATGAAAAAGAAATCGTAATGAACTTGGTCATCATATAGGTAGGACACAAGTAGGCCGAAAACAGCCCGCTGTGATACCACAGTGGATCGTAATCACTCTATATCCTGAACCACACAGAAATCATAATAAAAATGTTAAGCTTCCCAATTGTTCGTACTTGACAGCTCTGTCAACCCAGATGCAAGGTAGAAGCCTAGGTGTCTCTTTCTTCTGCCACGTAAAATGTGTAAAATAAGTGAGGGGTTATTTCCTCCTCCTCCTCGTCAAACTTGCAGCTTTTTCAGAAATCATTGCCTAGGTGGACCAGACCCAGTCGCCTGGCTGAGTGATATTATACAATGACCAGTACAACTACACTGAGGGTGCTTAATAAATTTGAACCGATACTTGTTATAGTATTACAAATAGGCTTCCATATATCAGATCAAACAAATCGTAAAAAAAATTATAGTCTAATATAACACGGTGCGACAAAAAAGAACGAAGTTGAAATACCTAGGAAATGATACTACTTTTCTGATAGGCGCTATCTAGTAGAATACGGATCTGTGTCTTTTACTTTCAAAACACCTCCAAAATCTCGAGTTACTGATAAATAACCTTCATGCACTTACTAAAAAGCTTAATAACTCTGTCAATTTCCAAGGGATTTTTAAGCCTTAAGTCTCATTTTATTCATAACTTAATGTAATTGCTTAACTAATTCATGAATAGTACGATTCCGATATAAAATAGTGAGCAAAAATGCTTCTAAACCTAAAAAATATGGAAAAAATTAGGTGACAAAAGGTGTTTGCTTCAAAAATATATGTGCTCAGATTCTCCATTGCTACTTAAAAGATGTACTACCGTGAACAAAAAGTTTTCTGAATAACCACCGTGTAGCGGTCCCATCGTTCTGATTTGAGTTTTTTTTGTGTTGTTACCGCTAAATCTTAGCGTCATAGCTTGACATTTGCAAAAGCTACGTAGCCAATAGTACATCTATTTATATGTGTGTTGGAGATTTTTTACAATTTTAGAAACGGCTGCTGAAACGCTTTCCCCGTAATGGGTTGTTAACTCTATTGAACAGAAAGAAGTCATTGGGAGCCAAGACAGATGGATTTGGTGGCTGTGGGATGGTATTTGTTGCATTTTTCGTCAAAAAATTTCAAATTATAATGGCACTGTGTGACGGTGCCCACAATTCTGATCTCTTTCGGCGAATTGCTTCACGCAAACGATCGATATAATACTCTTTGTTTACTGTCTGGCCTTTTGGCAAAAATTCATGATGCACTACAGCGTTGTAATTCATGAAAACCGTGAGCATTGCCTTCTTTTTTGGCTAAAAACGACGTGTTTTTTTTTTTTTTTTGGTTTCGGCTCATTTGGTGAACGTCATTTACTTGCCTGATGGCCGGATTGCGTGTCGTACTCATGAGCCCACGTCTCGTAATGATTCTTTTAATGAATGAGGGATCGTATTCAGCCTCGCCAATCATATTTTTTGCGATCTCAACACGGTCAAAATTGTCAAAAATCGCCAACACACATAGAGAGAGATGTACTCTTAGCTACGTAGCTTTAACAAATGTCAAGCTATGACGTGAAGATTAAGCGGGAATATCAACAATAGATGTACCAACAAAAAAAAAAAAAAAAAAAAAAAAACGGAACGAGAGGACCGCGGGTTATTGGGTTATTCCGAAAACTTTTTGATCAAGATAATACATATCCTTTCAAGGGACTGTTTCTTTTCTTTCCAAATCTGAAAAGAAACTTAAAATCCGATAAAATTCAGCAAAGTTATTACTTTAGAAGTGCTTGAAGCTCCGAGTACCCGGTTCTTTTTTTTGTAACTCAAGATTTTGGAGGTGTTTTGAAAATTTCAAAAACAGATCCTTGTCTTACTCAATTTTTTTTTTGTCGCACCATGTAAGACATACATATGTGCCTATTATTTGAACTAATTATTTGCTTTTCCTTTTAGAAATGGTACGAAGAAGGTCCACCCACCACCTTTTGGCTTTCAGGATTTTACTTTACACAGGCTTTTTTAACGGGAGCCCAACAAAATTTTGCACGTAAATATGTGATACCCATCGATCTACTCGTTTTCGATTATGAAGTCTTACACATCGAAGAAGATCAAATTGCTAATGTTAAAGCCCCCGAAGATGGGGTCTATATTTATGGAATATTTTTAGAAGGTGCCCGTTGGGATCGTGTTGGTAATTATTTAGCAGAATCATATCCACGAGAACTATTTGATCGTATGCCTTTAATTTGGATGAAACCGGTTAAGAGGTCTGATCTTAAAGCGAAGCATGTCTATGTGTGTCCCCTGTATAAGACGTCTGAGAGGAGAGGTGTGCTATCAACTACCGGTCATAGTACAAATTTTGTAGTGGCCATGCTATTGGAGTGCAATCCACGTATGGAGACTTCACACTGGATTATAAGAGGCACTGCTTTACTGTGTCAATTGAGTTTTTAATTGTAATATTTTCTTCTTCTTTTTAAATCAAATTTATTTTCTTTTTTGCTTTTTAGCAGTTTATTTTTGTAATAAATTTTTATTGATTTTTCTTTCTTTTCAAAAAATAATTTCATCTCTCTGCCATAAACTCTTTTTGTGCTATAGTTGAGATTTTTTAATTCTTATTTTTTTTATTTTAAATTTATGCACATTTTCTGAGGTAGCAACCAACTACAAGTATTACTTTGAATTTATAAAACCAGCAATCAAAACATTTCTGTTGACATTTCACTATTCCAATATTTGCAAGCAATTAATTTTTCCAAAAAAGTTTCTCTAGTTGAACTTGTTTTGAAATGGGTTTTGTAAGCAAGTAACAGAACAAAAGTGAGAGACATTAAAGACATTGTGAGGCACTACAGCGTCATAGGGTTTTGTTTCTAATTTTTTCCACAACTAACTAAAGGTTCTGTTCACATTTGGTAAGTATTTAAAGAAAAATTCATAGTCACTATTTTGTACGAATTAAGGCCCAACTATATATAATATACTTTTGCTTACTTAAGCTGCTGTCAAAAACTTTACCAAAAGTCGGTAAAATACTCAATAAACTCTTTTGTGGCTTTAGTGTAATTTTTGAATAGTTGTGTTAGTGAGAACATAACAGTTGCTATCTGAGAGTTGAACTGAATGGATAATTAGCGTTATTTGTATTTGGATGAATTTAGTTTTTTAATATTTTGTGTACAAATCTTAGTATTATCAGGAAACTAACGCAGTTTAAATAAAACTTTAAAAAAATCTGCATATGCCCGCTACTCATGTTTAATCGTCGCTTCTTTAGTGACGAATAAGCGTAAGGAAATGAAACTGAACGAAACTTGACGAAAAGTTTGTTAAGTACTTTATGGTTATACATCGTCACTTAAAATGCAAACGGCCCTAACTAACAAAATATTCAAAATCGATTTTTTCATTAATTCTGAGGTATTTCATCAAAACAAAGGCCCACAAATAAATTTGGATTCTTCCGACTAAAATTAGCGATTTTACTACCAAAAAACAAACGGCCCTATCTACAAAAGCGATTATATGGCAAACGCAAACAATACATAACATTGTCAATTGTCAAAACGCGATATTGGTTTATAAGTTAATGAAACAAAATATAAAAATTGTATCTCAAATATTGGTAAAAATCTCGCTGATTAAAACTATACTTTTTATTTTAATTAGTTTTTTGCCTCTCCTGTAAAATTTTCAAAATGTTAGATAGGGCCGTTTGCGTTTTAGTTAACGACATATTTGATTGCGTGTAATCGCACAGTCGTTGAAGCTAGCCTACTCATTATGTTTGGGCCTTTTGGTATACTAGGTTAGGCATGCTTTAATGATATGTAGAAGGCTCACGGGAAAAATCCTAATATCCTGTAATTGGTATTTAAAATTTCATTGTATTAGCAAGTAAGACAAATTAAAAGCAAGAGCACCTATTGCACAACGTGATTCTTTTGTTATTGTTTTGCATGTAACACACACACATCTGCTTACGTACGTAAATTTAAGCAAATGAAACTGAACGAAACTTGACGAAAAGTTTGTTAAGTACATTATGGTTATACACATTTGATTGTGTGTAATCGTACAGTCGTTGAAGCTAGCCTCCTCAATATATTTGGGTCTTTAGATATACTACGCTAGGCGCGCTTTAATGATATGTAGAAGGCTCACGAGGAAAATCCTAATATCCTGTAATTGGTATTTAAAATTTCATTGTATTAGCAAGTAAGACAAATTAAGAGAAAACTCGGGGTCCTAATTCTGGCATTCGTGAAGGAAATGAAATTTTAATTGAAAAATATGTATATCGATATCGTAAAGTTTTCTAATGATATTACTCGTTTCGAAACGCATAGAATTTAGGTGTTGTAAAAGGATTAGAAAAAATAGTTTTGCAACAAAAAGTAAAAAAAAAATCCAAATTAAGTATTATTATAAATGAGTTATAAAAGTATTGCGACATCCGCATCTATTGTAGGGCCCTCTATTTATATAGTGTTTCCCTTTACATAATATATCCCCCATAACACCCTACCTAGTTTATGATAAGCACTCAGATACTTCCTCACATGTACCCAGTATGTGCTCTGTTGATTCTATTTCCTTATCACATAATCTGCACATCATCTTTGAGACTAATCCCATTTTACTCAAATACTGATTTAGCCTGCAATAACTGGTCAAAAGCCCGATAAGTATCTTCAAGTTGTCTCTGGACATTCTTATGCGGGATTCAAATCTTCTCCTGTTATTGTTACCCAACAAAAGTGTAGATTGTCCAAGACCCGTACAGCCAGAGAAGAGAATCTTCTCATTATCCTCATTTTTGTTGAGTGTGCCCCTCCATGCCCAATCCTCATTAATCTGATGAAATTTAGGATGTCGGTTGGTACCAATAGCGATAACGCCCTACCTAGTATCTTGTAGGCTCCTAGATACTTCCTCCTAGAGAGCATTAATGCCTCACATGTGCTCTGTTGATTCTATTTCCTAATCACAGAGTCTGCACATCGGCTTGAGACAAATTCAATTTTTTTTCAGATGTCCCGTTAGCCTGCAATGACCGGTCAAAAGTCGGACAGTATCCCCAGGTTGCGTCTGGATATTCGTATGCAGGATTCAAATCTCTTGTTATAGTCACTCAACAAAAGCTTGGATTGTCTAAGACACGTACGGCCAGAGAAAAGTATCCGCCTCTCATTATCCTAATTTTCGTTGAATATGCGCTTCCAAGCCTCCTTCCCAGTCCACAAAATGGTTCCGGCCCCACCAGTGGAATGGAAGCTCCCTTTCTGACCACTTAATCGGCTCTTCCATTCGCCGCAATTACTACAAGATCCAGGATCCAGCACAAGCTGACCATATTGTCCCTTTCCAGCTGGTTCAGCTTACCCAGACATTCTCAGACTATCCTTGAGTCAACCTCATAGGAGCCAAGTATTCGAATGGCGGCCTTACTACCATTTAGTATGCCTATGTCCTGTTCTCTGTATATACTTTCTAAATTAAATTGAGCACATCTCTTGATTAAACTTTCGCCTGGTATATGCTGGAGTGTTCTTCCATAGGTTCCGAATATTCCCTCCTAGGTCCAAACTCTCCAGCGCCGTACCACTTTCTATCTTTGACCCTTCCGTGAACCACTTAATGGTCTGTTAATTAAAAGAATATATAAATATATATAATATATTAAAAGAAAATATAAAGCCTTCAATTTGTTTACACAGTTTTCGAAATAATCGGGTTTCGTCGTCATGTCTAAGGATAGGGAGTTGTGAAGCCCTTAACCTGTCAAATTGCGATCTCCCCTGAAAAGTTCTGTGCTTGATTTATTTCCCATTTTTCCGAACATAATCTCTATGGCATTGGTCTTTACCACTTCTAGCACAAGGCAAGTTCTCATTGTCTTGGTTGTGCCCAAACACCTTAATCTCTGTCCAAAATTACTGGAAGGCTAATTCTCGTACTAGTGTACAAACGAATACGTATTCGATCGAATGAATATTTAGGCCTGGGATTTAACAACAATGAAGAAACTCAGTAGTCTTTTTCAAGCTGAACTTCACGCCATAGAAAGATATGCACAATTCAACTTAGTCATTGACTATAAAGTCCAGCACATGTTCATGTCATCTTCTAGTTAGGCAGCTATTCGACCATTTATTCTTCTATGAGTCTAGGAGACTTTTTGAACCGATTGGCAGAGGCTAACAAGATCAATCTCTGCTGGGTTAAGTGGAAATTCTGGAAATTACCAAGCAGATAAGCTGGCCAGAAAGAGACTTTTTACGTCTGGAGTGGAAAGAAGGGTCTTGAGCAGCCTACATAGGCTTTAGAAAATCCAAACTACGATCAGGTTTGCTAAAAATAGCCAGAAAATAGCGAAATGGCGAAAATTTGAATAGAATATGGTGTTAGAATCTAAATGATCCGACAAATATTTTTTTTTTTAAATGCTATAAAAAAAACTACTGAATATATTCTCGAATTTTTTTTTTTTTATTTGAAAGTACAATTTTTCCGGTTAATAATGGAAAATAATTTAATTAAAATGGCTGTCTCGGCTGGCCATGCAGTAGCCTACACGATCGGTCCAATTTTTAAGCACATTATCGATTGTGTGCAGCTGTATTTCACCAATGGCTTCACGAATATTGTCCTTTAAAGCGTCAATTGTCTCTGGCTTGTTGGCGTAACACTTATCTTTGATGGCACCCCACAAATATAGTCAAACGGTGTCAAATCGCAGCTCCGAGGTGGCCAAACGACATCAGCTCTGCTGCTGATTAAGTCAGTGGTTTAACGTGAGTACCTGCCCTAGAACGTTACCTCACGGTGCCAAAGCACGAGTGAATACAATGCGTCCACCAACGCCCCCACCTATGATGAAAATCACCAGTGAGTACCAATTTAAAGCCATGTTATTTGGACATGACCTCACACCTTGGTAAGGTGCCGGAGACTATCTAAACTCCTACCGATCTATGGGTCACGGCACCCGGTTAAAAATGTAACTCCACACCGAGCCAGCATAGCTCTCCCCGCGATTTGGGTTAAACCACAGCCACCACGTTGCTCCCACAAGGGGGCCTCACCATAGTCGGGCAGGAACCGAAATTCCTGGGGCTCCCGACACCCGTGGCACCAGAATTAAGCCTCCGGTCAGGCCTCGTAGCATAAATGCTACTACCAGTTTAAGTCCCAAACAACTTCGGACTGGTGACCAAGATGGTAATAACAACAAACAAGAAACACTCAAACAACACAACAATAAACGGAGCCACCCTCACGGGAGAACTCAAAGTGACATCGTGCGCCACGGACACAATACACAACAACAAGAACACAACCAGTCAAAAGCAGACCAGTACAAACACACAACACCCAAAATTGCAGCCACAAATCAAGCCGCAAACAGCAGGTCGGGAAACAGCAAACAGCAGACAATCACAGCAAGCAGCATAATACATCAAACCGTCAGCACCCCAGCGGGACGCCAAGCTAGAAAAAGGCTAGCCAGGAGACCGCTAAGATGGTGATGCAGGTTCAACCTCCGCTAAAAGTGCCGTCCTTCTACGCCTAAACACCTCAAGGGCAAAAACGCCCAGCCTACCATAAGTACGATCGTCCAACAATACCCTACTGAAATCCCACACCCCCGCAGTATGAGTAATACCCATACTATCTAAATCCCTAACGTCATCATAGTCCGAGCACGAAGTCAGTACATGCCTCCAGTCCTCAATTCCCCTCCCACACCGACAGTCCGCTGATTCAGTCTGGCCAATTCGATGCAAAAATGCATTGAAAGAGCCATGTCCCGTCAGTATGAACCCCAGACTCAAGCCAAAGCCAAAGTCAGGGTGTTCCCGTACGAACGTAACGTCCGGAATAAATCCATAAGTCACCCTTCCCTTGTCGCTGTTTGTCATCTCGTCTGCCACCTATCTACGAGGCACCCCTGCAAAAGGGCCTTATACCTATCTCTCCCAATCTCGAGCTCCGAAACAGAAAGCCAATCGTTCGTCCCAAGTGGCAGTCCCCTCTTGACCCTGAAAGCAATGCTACGACGCACCACTTCCAAGTCAAGCGGAGGTACACCAACAAGGACCTGCAAAGCATCGGTAGAGACCGTCCGACACACCGGAACACATGCCAAGAGTGCAATTCTCTGACACGTGAGAATCTTACCCTGTCCAACAACAGACATGACCGTCTTATACCACACCGACGCGCCATACGCCGCACAAGCGACGAAAAGCCCATCGTATATGATACGGACGGCACGCCTGCTGAGTCCCCAATCACTCCTCAATATGCGCCTAACCTTTCCAACGATAGCTGCCAGCTTATGCCTGACATGGGTGAGATGAGCCTGGAAGCTCATACGCTCCCCAACAACTATTCCGAGGTACCTGACCTGAGTCACATAGCGAATGCTGTTGTCACCAATTCTAATGAGTGGAGGTCGCCCGGTTGACAATATGCCCTTAAGAAACATCATCACCGTTTTATCCACTGCGACGTCCACACCAACCCCTACACCCCACTCACAAGCAATGCGAATGGCCTGGGCACTCCTTCTCTCCAGCTCAGCACGAGACCGGCCTTCGATCAAGATGAGCAAGTCATCCGCATACGCACACAGTTTGAATGTCAGCCCGAGCTGCCTCAACAGAGTATCCATCATGAGATTCCAAATGAATGGACCACAGATAGACCCCTGCGGACAACCCCGAACAACCTCCATCCAAACCGTTTCAAAGGATCCAACAACACACGCTTTTCTAACCTCGAAATAGCTGCTCCAAATGCCCATCTCACGACAGCCAACCTCCGATAGCCTTCGTAAGACCTTGTCCCACGAAAGATAATCGAAAGCTCCCTTAAAATCAATGAAAAGCCCAAGCACATACTTCGCAGATGATTGTTCGACAGAACTCTTCATATGCATCCAAGCGTCTTCGACGCATTTGCCCTCCCTAAAACCAAACTGGTAACATGAAGGGCCCTCGCTGTAGCATTCCTTGAGTCTGTACACCATAACTCTTTCCAGCACTTTTCCAAATACTGGCAAGAGGCTGATGCCCCGATAAGAGCGAGGATTACTCCTTACTCTATCAGGCGACTTAAGGAGTACCACAACACGAGCACATTTCCATGCCTTCGGGAAGTAGCCCTCATTGATGCACCTACCGTACACCGCCTCCAGGTATTCAGGGATGGCCTTCCAGATGTTCTTACACATCTCTCCAGTCAACCCATCCAAACCTGGGGACTTCCTGCTTCTCACCCGACAAAAACAGTCATCTAATTCCGACCTCACCAAGTTTGGAGGATCAGCAACCTCCACCGGTGGGGGAGGATAGTTGCCTGGCTCCGCCCTTGGAAAGAAGACCCCCAACAATGCGTCCGTGCAGTCCCTCCATGAAGACAACACGGTGTCGCCAACATGGAGGCATCCTATGTCCACCTGACTCTTTCTACCCCTGCAGATACGGTAAGCCCTACCCCAGGGGTCATCCCTATTGTCCTGTACAAATCTCCTCCACTCGTCCTCCTTAACTGTAACAATCATGTCCTTGTACGTCTTAAGGCTGCCAAGATATTCGGTCCTACGCTGAGCTAGATCTTCAGCATTGGTACGCCTACCCCTCTGGAAACGTCTCCGGAGATGTCGAACGCGCCGCCGCATCGTCTCCAACTCAGGGGTCCACCATTTGACCCTCTTGGGCTTCGCATGACTAGCTCGGCCCAACAGTGCATCATTCACCGCAGATGCCGTCCGGACAATCTTGTCAACCTGGTCGTCAATCGTTAGTAGCCTAAAGTCTTCAATTGGCACCGATGACAATGCCTCCCTAAAACAGTACCGATAATGGTCCCAATCAACGTCACGCGTTCGCCATCGTAAAACGCCACCAGTCTCCCTAGTCCGTTGTGGACAAGTAACCCTAATCTCGATGAGATTATGGTCACTTATCCCCCAATCGTCACAAACTCTCCAACTAAAGTCCAAAGCAGTAATTGCCGCCCCATTCGCAGCTGTCACGTCAATGTCACTAACGCCCATTGACCCATCGAAAGTATATAGCTCACTCGGCTCATTCAAAACGCTCAAATCTCTCGAGAGCAACCATTCACTAAGCACTCCTCCTCGTATGAGGTTCGGATGTCCAGACCCAAGTCTGGAGATCTTACTGAACCACATACGAGAGGAGGCGTTCGCATCTAGGCCGAGGATAACAGGAATACTACTCGCCGCGAGTAGTACCGTATCCATATACCCTAGATAGGGTTCCAAAGAAACGCCAGGCCTACAGTAGATGCTAGCCAGAAACATCTCCCCAAACCACCCTTTTACCCTAACACACACCCCAAGCTGGCTATCGACTAATTTGGTACAGTCCACGTCGCTGTCCCTAACTATAATCGCGGCCTTTCCCACACCGTCAGTAAATACGCGAAACCCCCCCGGAATCCCCCTAACATTACCATTCGCGAAATACGGCTCCTGGATCATGGCAAAGCTAGCGTCCAGCTGACACATAGCTTGCCCCAGCTCACACGTCACCGCCTTCGAGCGCTGACAATTCAGCTGCAAAAGGCGCAACTCCATTAGTGTCTGGCGTTCGCCCTGGCAACCATAGCCGAGTACGTGGGACACGCAAACGACAGCATACTATGGTCCGCTGGCAGGCCCCTCATCTCACAGTTGCGGCACCTCACCGGGTTAACACAACGTGAGGCCAGATGCCCCATCGTCCCGCACGTCCTGCACACATCCTGCCCCATCCTGCACTCACGCTGCAGGTGGTCAAAGCCGAGGCAGCGGTAGCAGTGCCGGATCGCATCCTGTTGCCGCAACCTGAAGCTAAACCACTTCACGTAGACCCTACCGACATCCAGGAGCGAGTTCGCAGCACGCTCACTGCACTCCAACACAACGCTGACCTGTCCGGCAGGGTCAGACCTCCAGGGACCGGTAACCAGACGAACGCTCCTCTTGAACACCTCGTAGCTCATTCGCTCCTTCAGGTTCATCTCGAACAACTCGGACATAAATTCATCAGGAGTGATCACCGCATGCACTCCGGCAACCACCACCCTTGGACCAAGCTTGTCGCTGACAGTCACCTCCAGGCCGACCTCCTCAAACTTTTTGTTCGAGGCAATCCTCGATCTATCCGCCACCGAAGGTGTGCGAATGACCGCACCGCTAGTCCTTTTCAGCGGCCGCATCTCATGCACTCTGACTCCAAGGGTAGGTCCGACCTGTTCGACGACCTTACTCACTACCTCCTTGGACGTTGCGCCCTTCTTCTTGTCGCGAACGACCACCGACCAGGTTTCACACAGCTGTAGGCCTGGGAACCGCGACACCCTGTGCCCTAACCACCGCAGCAACCGTTGGGGCCTGAGCAACAGGCCTAGCAGCGGGAGCTGGCACTGCGGTCATCGACTGAACCGGCCTGGGGGACTGGAGGATGTCCAGCCTACCCCTCAACCGCTCGTTGTCTACCAACAGTTTCATCACCAACCCCTCATATCCACTAGCCTGCCTCATGAGCCCGCCCATCGTCTCCGCACTAAGGTTCTCACCGAACAGCACCTCACGGAAACTGTCAGTGACAACCTTAACGTCAGCCACAGTAACACCACCATCACACATAGAAAAGGCAGCAGCCGAAGCCACAGCCCTTTTACGCTGCCTGCTTTCCCTGCCAACAGATGGCAACGGGGGAAACGCCGCAGCAAAACCACCACCAACCGCAGAGCTATCAGAGATAGCAGCAGCAGCACCAGCATCCGACGTGGTACATGCGCCAGAAACAGCAGCACCACCAGCAACACCACCAACTGCACCACCAGCAGCACCACCAACAACACCACCACCAGCACCACCACCAACACCACCACCAGCAGCAGTACCAATAGCAGAACCGCGACCAGCACTACTCTTAACACCATCAACAGCAGCAGCAGCAGCAGCAGCATCAGCAACAGGAGCAGACTTAAAGCGCTTGGTGGTCGCCTTACCACCACTCGCCCTTACATCAGCTTCCGACCCCGAACTGCTCAGCTCGCTCTCCGTATGACGGAGACGAGACTTCGCAGGTGGAGGGGGCCCCATCACCTCATCAGTGACTGCCCCAGACGCAGCGTCAGAGGCATCACCCTTCGCCGTCTTGCGAGGTTTCCCCGCAGGAGGCATAATAATAAAAATTCAAAAGCTAGCAAACGTAACGACTCACCAAAGTCAAAATAATCACAGCCAAACAGGAAGTCAATAATCGTAGCCAAGTCCGTCACCAATTCCAAATAAACACGCCCGAAACCGAAATACAACTCGAAAATCAATGTCCAATAAACACGCCGAACCGTCAACAAAACACACTCTGGTAGCACCAAAACCCACCGCACGAGTATGATAAATCCACTCCGTTAGTCCTATCTAACCTCACTTCTCAAAATTGCTACTGACCTTGAAGTCAAAAACTGAGACACCACAGAAATTACCCCTGGGAGTCTCAACTTTATAACAACAATTCTTCACAATTGTATCACTCACACTTGTAAACACTTAGTTTTCATACACGAACCGTTTGTAACAAACTTAAATTCTCCGCTTTGATAAAAACACGTCTTTACACTCCGACAGCCAAACTAGAAGTGCTGCTGCTGATAATGTGATCTTCAAAAACAGGGCGCAAAACATCGAATGTAGCTCGGTTGTGTGACACGTAGCGCCGTCCTGTTGAAACTAAATGTTGCCAATATCCTCCTCTTCAATTTTTCGTTCAACATGGCTCGATAACGAACGCCATTGACTGTAACGGCCACTCCTTGCTCATTTTCGAAGAAAAATGACCCAATTACGCCTCTAGACCAAAATCCGCACCAAACAGTGACTCGTCTTGGGTGTATCGGCTTTTCAATGTATGCGTGCGGGTTTTCTGTGCCCCAATAACGACAATTTTGCTTGTTTACATACCCGCCAAGATCAAAATGAGCTTCATCCAAACACATCGCATACATTCGGCAACATTACCATGATTTTCAAAGTAATGTCGCAATATTTCCCAGCGTTGTTCAAGCGTATACACAACCATATTCGTTCAGCGGAAGGATAAAACTAATTATCTGTCAAATCAGACACGAGCTAAGTGTTACCATTCACGAAATAAGCACTAGTTAAAAAAAAACGTTAGATGGCGGACCCGATATTTAAAAAATTTTAAATTAAAGTTGTCGATATTTTTACGCTGTGTAAAAAATTGTAACGTTTTTCCACTTTATCAGGGCAACATTTTTCTTTAAGAAAAATACCAAAAAAACCATTTAAAGGTAAAAATAACACGGTGCGACAAAAAAAAAACCAGTCATGTGATACCTTTTTTTTTATTGGCGATGCTGAGCAGAACAAGGATCCCTCTTTTTAAGAAAATTTTGCACAACAAACAAAGATCGCCACAGTTTTTTCGCTATTCCACGCATACTCAATCCCTGCTCATGAAGTGCCACAATTTGTCCTTGTTCAAAAGGTGACAAAGGTTTCCCGCTACCCATACCGCGCAGACTTTATTTATTATTATAAATTATTACCAAAAAATAATAATAAACAATTGTGATACCTTCTGATTAGATTAAATGCTTATTAATCACTGACCTTATCATTTTGCACTTATTTAAATAAATTTAAATAAACATAATATAACGGTACATCTCTAAAAGCAAGACCGGCTTATTATTCACCTATTTGAACGTCGAATTTTTTTGAATTAGGTGACCATACATAGCACTTTATAGTTTGGATGAATTGAGCAAATATTAAGGTGACCTTATCATTTTGAAGCAAACCTAATCACCCGATTTTATGTTTCTTTGGAAAGAAAAGAAATTAAACTTTTAAATGATATACACGCCGTTTAAGTACCAGTAGCTTTGAAAGATTTAGATGTATTTCTCAAGCAAATACATTTTTCATCCAATATTTTTCACATTTTTCATGTTTAGATGCATTTTTGCGCACTATTTTAGACAAGAACCCTACTTTTTATTAATTTAGGAATAATAAAGAAAGGAATGAAGAAAACGTCAATAATAAAAACTTTATTTAATAAAATTTAAGATATCATTTGCTTAATATTATGATGCAATATCTGCATTGAAACATTCGTTATCTAAATAAAATTCATGCAACATTGTACAGATGACATTTTCCATTAAATAGTGCTGCACATTTAAAATTTTCATTGGAAAATTGTCGCCACGTTTTAGCAGTTTCTATTGAAAAGAATTATCGCAAGATTTCTACAATATCTAACATGAGCCTTTAACTTGTAGACAATTTTCTTAGGAAATATATTGCATAGACAGCACATCTTACAAGTAAATTAAGATAAGCGTGGTGTTACGTAGGGTACTATACTACCAACAACTAAGTGTCTTCAATAATATTGAAATTTATGTTGAAATAACCGAGTACAGTGACAAAAACTATGATAATAACGTTGTTTATTGTAAAGGATACACACAGGATGACAGAAAATAGAAAAAAAGTGCTGGGAAATAAAATGAAATGGATGTGATTGCTGCCTGCTTGACACTCTATGGAATGAAATGGTTGTTGGTTGGTTCGTTGCTTGCTTGCTTTAGTATTTCCCATAAGAGACTTGAAAACGTAAAAAAAGAGAAATTAAAGTAATAAAGAAGGTATTACATGTACCGTGTATTTGACAGGGGCTAGGTGGTGGGTTAACACTTCTAACAATATTCGGTGGGTGGTTAAATAACAGTTTTTTTTGTCAGTCACAACAAAATATGCAAACATTTCAAAGTATTTCTGTGTTTTTATTTCGGGTATTTTTCATTTAAGTAGAAATTTAATTGTGAATATATGGTTTGGGTGGCAGTGGGATGGTTGGGTTGGTTGTTATTATTAAAAAAAGAAAAAAAATATTATAGAACAACTTTACATTTAATTTGTTTCATTTCATTACATTTTTTATTTCAGTTTTTTATTTTCATTACATTTTTGCTTACTTTACAGGATTTCTTTTTGATTTTAATTAAATTTCACTTTTTATTTGACAAAACACAGAAAAAAAGAGAGAAGAGAAGAAATATATGGTTGAATTAAAATAATGCAAATTTATGTATAAGTACTTAATTTTTTTATTTTTAATTTAACACATTTTAAGATTTAAAATTATTTTTTGATCATTTTGTATAACAATTTTTATAATTTTTGCCATGGTAGTGTTTTAATGGAGTTTTTCTAATAAAATAAAAAGGAATTTGTAACGAAATATATTGCACAGCAAAGTAAGCAGTTTGTTTTCGTCTTAATCCTGGGCAGTTAAATATAAAAATAATTAAGGATTAAACGTTACATTGACAAGTCTTTAAGGCATAGACATAAGAGATTTTTGGCTCCTATGGCGTGGTGTAGTGCTTAGAGCGCTCGCAATACAACACAAGCGTATTTTAGTGGAACAGTTAAATGAATGGGGTTCTTATGTCCATTTGTCTTTCATTGATCTTATAATGGCCTTTGATAGTATAAATAATCGTGTTTCAATATGGAATGTACCCTAACTAATAACTCTGATAAATGACTATAAATGTAGAGTTCTTCACAGTGGTGGCCTATCTATTCCAATTAAGACATACTGTGTAGTTCATCATGGTTGAATTCTCTCATCAATGTTTTTAATGTTTTTAGACAACATCCTTAAGAAATCTGTGAACTGACGAAGCAAAGGTTTATTATTAACATTTACTCAGCAGCTTGAAGATCTTGGTTAAGCCGATGATATTTGTCTGCTGTCAGTTCGGCATAATGACATGCCACAGAGAAACATAGCTTGAGAGTTAATATTGATAAGACAAAGACCATCAGCATCGAGTAAAACATGGATTTCATGCAAAAAATCTGTGGACCCTTTTTTGTACCTTGGCAGTTTATTAGAGCGGTGGCGCGCGAGCTGATGTGGACGCTAGAGTAACTAAGGCTACAATGGCTTTTGTACAATTTGGGAAAATCTGGCGATCAAGCGTTCTATCAACAGAAACCAAAAAACGAATGTATTGATCAAACATGATCTCTGTGTTGCCTTAAGGATGCTATTTTGCCAAAAGCAATCAGCAATACCGATTTAATCTTTAAGTGTAAAATGTGTGGGGCGGAATTGGCATACCATCAGAAAACCGCAACATGAGGTCTAGAGGATCATGTCAGACTGGAATCCGCAAGGTTCGAGGAGGAGAGGAAGGCCGACCAGAAAAATCTAATTGTGGTTTCGAATGTTTAATAAAGAGGTTTCATCTTCCCTCTAGGCAACTCCATCTAAAATATAAAGAAAAAGTGACCCTGAGCTTCCCGCTTACCTCTGGCGATGATGGCAAATATCAGACAAATGATCAGGAAAACACGCCACCTACTGGGAAAATATTACAATGCTAAAGTAAAGATTACCACCAATCAGCAAGGATTTTCACCACAACACAAAAACCATATGGAAAGAGCTACAGTGGATTAATGATCTACCAGCTTGAAAGATCAAATTGATCGCAGAAACTGAAACAAAGCAATGGATGCTTTGTGGAGAACCAATATGTGCTCCCTAGAGAAGTGACGGAAAAATATAGAATAAAAGATTTAGAAACTACGGTCAACGATTCTGTTAAGAAATCAAAAGTCTCTTATGTTGCTAAGTTTATTCCACATGAAAATAATGTGAGTAAGGCTGGTCTTACTTACTTAATCTGGTTCTACAACTTGTTATTGGCATTGGATGACAATTTTCTAACAAATGATCTATCGGGTGGGCCTTTTAAAAGTTTAAATTTTTTAAATACAATAAAACAAAAACGGTTTGAAATTATGCCAAATTAATTTTGTTGTTGTGAAGTACAATCGTTCCGCGTAGAAATGAAATATTATTTTATTCATATGACTGCCGCGTTTGACCTCACAGTACCCCAATTGATCGGACCAATTTTCGAAAACTTTTTCGGGTGTATGGCAATGGCATCACGCATCAAATGCTTAATTGTCTTTGGTTTATCGGCGTAACACTTGCCTTTAATGGCTGATAACGGAAAATAGTCCAACGGTGTGAAAACGCAGCTTCTTGGCTACCAACTGACATCACCATTTCGGCTAATTAAATGGCCATCAAACGTTTGGCGCAATAAATCGATTATGGCATGAGATGTGTGGCAAGTTGCACCATCCCGCTGAAACCAAACATCGTTCACATCAATACCATAAAGTCCGGGCACAGAAAAATCGGTTATCATGGTGCGATAGGTTTCTGCATTGACCGTAATGGTTGCGCCTTCATAATTTTCAAAGAAATATGTACCAATATTGTCAATGTGTTTCTAAGCCCTAAATACGGCAATTTTGCTTACTAACGTACTCACCAAGCTGAAAACGAGCTTCGTCCGATGATTTTTTTTTACAAAATCGACATCACCTTGCAGTTTCTCGTTGGCCCATCTAGCGAAGCGAAAACGAATCGGATGGTCATGCGGCTTTAATTCTTGAACGAATTAAACTTTGTAAAGCGGTATACCGAGATCTTTTCGCAAAATTTGACATAAACTGGTCCGTGAAATGTTCAATTCTTGAGAACGATGACGAGTTGATGTTGATGGATTCTCATGCACACTCTTTAGTCATGCACACTCGAGTGTACGCACAGTACGAGCACGCTTACGTCTTGGTGCATCAACAATGCAAGCAGTTTCACGATCTTTAGTAATAAACTTGCGTATATTGGACACTGTTAATCCTTCTCTGCGACCAAATGCGATTTCCGACCAAATGTCTTTGTTTTGGAAATAAATTTCAAATAAATCCCAACGTTGCACAAGCGCAAATCAATTTATTTCGTTCAGTGGACATAATATACTGAATTTTGTGACAGAATAATGACATAAGTATTTCCATATTCGAAATAACCGCTGGTTAAAATTTAAGGCGATAGTTGGCCCACCCGATACAAGCACTTCGAACTTATGCGTGTTATCACCAAGGACTCTTACATCTTCCTACACTTGGTCCTTCTTCTCTGTCTGTGTTTACCGTCGTAATTGTCATCTTACGTATTTCTGGCGAGAGTTTTCGTTTTCATTCTACACCGCAATCACTTTATTTCGATGCGCATGACTACATTCATCTCTGGATATAGCTCATAGAGCGAATGGCCTATGCTCTCTGTCACACAGATGAGACCATAATTTTTTATTTCTCACAATAAGCTCAATATTGCTTCATACGTTTTTGCAAGTACCCACGTATCTGCGTCATATAAGAAAACAGGTAGAATAGGCGTATTTTAGAGTGTAATTTTCATTCTTCGAGGTAGGGCTCTGTTTTTAAGCTATTTACAGATACCAAAGTAGCTTCTATGGGGTGTTTTCTTTAGGCTCATATTTTTTAGCAGGTAACACTACCTTATTTGACAACCGATTTCACAGCTGTTTTTTGTTGAAACAGACCTTAACAATAGATTCAACAAAGCAAGATCGGCATTCGGACTACCGTCAGTAGGGAGAAGCTCATACATACTCGTATCCAGACAAACTAATCTCAGAATATTCAACGCATATTCAATTCTGTTGTATGGCAGTGAAACCTGGCTTATGTCTAAAACCATTACGCAAGATCTAGATGTATTCATCAACGAGTGCCTTAGAAGCATGTGCAAGATATTCTGTCCTAACTATGGAATTTGACAAATGAAAAGCCCTTACTAAAGCATATAAAACAAATTGATTGAAGATGGATCGACCGTACCTTACGTATTACAAAGATGGCACTTGTGTGCAATTCTCTAGGATTAAGAAACCGCGGTCGACCAATACCTGGCTACGCACAGTTATCACAAGCTAACATTTCACGTTGAATATTTACAAGAACAATTTGAAAAATTATTTTTGAAATGTACAGCTTGGCCGACGAGGATGAAAGGAAATTTATTCGAACGAAAGGCTGTCACTCACTTTCTTTCGTAACAGCGGCCCACTAAACTACGATTTATCGTTCGCTTGGCTTTAAGTTTTAAACATAATCAAAATAAATGACTTGATTGCCATGTAATTCCACAAGTAAATCGCCGATATACAAAAAATAGCGCTTAAATGCAGAAGTTTTGTAATGAAAAATGCAACTGTGGTACCACTGGAACTTGACGGTAAAATACAGTATCAAATATCTGTATTCGTACAACTTAAAAATGTATTGACTTGATTTCGTTATTACTTTAAATAATTGTGATTATGGCTCAAAATTGAAACCTTTACAAGGACCAAATACCTAACAACAAAGCTAGGTGTTAAAAAAGCATTCCACAGCGCTCCAGTGTGCATTTTATAACGAAACGGCAATAAAATACAAGTGAATGATTTTGACTATTGTGTTCGTACAAAAGTAATGCTAAAACACATTTAAGGCTACCAACCATCCGCCACACGGCTGCGAAAGACGATGGCTACAAAAGTAGGCAAGTAACGACTACAGTTACAAAAAAATTTAAACAAATGTACATATGACTTTTTTTTTCAATGATGCCACATACATTTTTTCCACGTTTTTAACGTATATATAGTATTTAATGTGTTGCGTTTTTAAAACGCCTATTCATGCATCTTATTGTACTGACAACACTAAACTGTTTGTCGTCGCCAAGAAAAATAGAAACTAGCCTAAGTTAGCTACGAGCTACAACGGTAGTCGCGTTGCCGCTAAAATAATAATTCTTTGACAGCTTGCAGTCGATAGCCGGTAGTCTTGAATGTGTTTATAGCATAAGAAAAGTGATACAGTGTCGCAATTTTGATTCAAATGCTTACGTTATCGTTCGCATTCATTTTCTTTCGACTGGAAAATTACAGCGAAAATTATCTCGTTATACGGCTAAAATACCGTTATTTCACACTTTTTTGACAAAAAGTGTAAGGCAATGAATTTAAGATTGATCAGAAGTTTCCAGTGACATTCAGGACAGGTGGTTGTGGTAGACGCTGCTTTATGTAGTTGCAATTCCCAATTAGCCACGTTTTCGCAATTCACGAGTTATGTTAACATATAACAAATTTATATTCAAATTAAAATATTTTAATACTTAAATGAGAAGGGTTTCTCCTTAGTAAAAATGGCGTGAACAAATTAATGCGAAAAAGGAACACATTTTGCGGGAGAAAACTATTCACGATTAGGGGACTTTTTTCAGGGCTATCATTTCCACTAACTGATCAGAAAAGGTGGAATATTTCATGGGAAAAATTATTCATGATTACAATTATGGGAAATGGGAAAACTTTTCGAGGGAAAATTTATTTTGCTATGCATTTCACTTTAAAGACAGTAAATCTTAGGAGTGGTGTGGTCTTGCTAAAATGAAGTTCTTATGACTCTATTTGACTGCTTTCACGCAGTGCACTACCACGTTAAGCAATCAACCAATCTCACAACCTATTTTCTTAGCACCAACACAATGTATTCCACTGACTTAAGTAAATAAAAACAAGTATAAAAATCAATTAATCAGTTTTAATTGCACTTTGTTTTCGAGTGTAAAGAAAAATAAAAATAATTTGAAAAACCTTTGATGGAAAGCGAATTATAAAGAAAGCATTTACCAACAAGTACGACATTCATACATAAATTTATATTAAATTTGTTGACTAAATAAATAAATAGGGAAAAATATAGCAAATTTTCATTTCATTTTTATTTATTTTTCATTTTCGTTCCCAACGTGCATTACAATAATTAAATCAAAAATATTGACACACATAGTCAACGGACTCTCTCCCTGTACTAACCATGTGTAAGCGTGACACTGTCTAGCTCTAGAGAAGTTGTAACAGTAGAAGTTTTAACCCTCTAACCGGCAAACCTGCCTTTAGGCGGGGTATATTGTTTGGTTATTATGCAATTTTTTTTTTAGAAGTTTCATTATAATCATAATCATAAATCACAACATGCATTTGTTACTTCGATCCGTAAAGTCTAATTTCTAGATAAAGTGTGTAAAACAGTTATTTGTGATTTAAGTGAAGCTTAAAAAATATTTCAAAAAATTTTCATTAACAACTTATGAGAAATAAATTTATTTTTATATAAGTATCTTTATATTACATTTGGTGTTTTGTTTATTCAAATTTTTTTGTAAAGCTGAGCTTTATATTGGTAAAACTTGGACTCCGCCTAGGCGGCCCTGCCGTTTGCCAGTTCGCTTTGTATATAACTTTTTTATCTCTTTTGATAGGTCTTTTTTTTAATAACAATTTAGCAGTTTCAAATATAATTGCCTCTTAAAATGTTCTAACGAGTTTGTTGGCTGCATTTTTGGCGTTGAACTTCTTGTGTGCAGTAGCAGGACACAAAATGTGTGCGGTTATTATAAACTTATGCTGATATTAAGCGATTTAAAACCGAAATTAGCGACAAACAATCGTTACAAACATGGCATTTTGATCGGAAAAATAAATCCTATATTGAAGTAGAGCCCAATATAATCAAAGAATACAATTGTCATATGGGTGGCGATGATATAATGAATAGCTTACTAGGACGATACCATATTACAATGGAAATGGAGTTTACCATCTGATTGATATGTCATTATCGAATTCATCTGCCAGACTTTGGTAATGGCAGATGTACTTTGCTATTATGCAAATACTTCCATCGAAAACCTGTGGGAAGACCTCGAAACCAAAGCTGATGCTTTTTTGAATGTGCAAAACCAGAGGGGTGTAAATCGGAATCACAAATATTTTGCAAGAAGTGTAAACGAAGTTTCTGCTTATCAAATAATAAAAAGTATTTCCAGAGTTACCACACATAACAAGCAAAATATTTAGATATTAAAAAACCTTCTTTGGTAAAAATTTTTCCTTGACTTAACAGGCAAGTCCGCCTTTTGGCGGGCAACATATTTTCTTAGCTGGAAGATAAGTTTTTAATGTACTTCAACTTTAAAGTATTGTTTAAAGTATTGCTTTTCTCCCCAACTACCAGCCCAGTATAATATTTTTAGCTCAAAATAAAATTGGCCGGTTAGAGGGTTAAATAAATAAATGCAAATTTTAGAAAATCAAAAAAAAAAATAATAAAAAAAATGTTTTCTGTAGAAAATACAGCATAAGGACATAGCAACAAAAAAAAATAATAAAAAGCTGAACCCTCTCTATTTGAATATACAGCAACGTTATGCAAATATTCACTCTTAACGAAAATATTTACATTGCCAGCTCATTCATATGCGAATTATTATTTTTTTTTTTTGTTTGAATAATTTTTTGGTGAACTTTCCTTATGGCGAAATCCACCAACAAGAAGAGCAACTTAATACAATTGAATGGTACGGCTGAATGAATGAATAAATGGCATGAATGAAAGGCATGCTATCAAAAGAAAACCGGATCTACAGAATGCTTTCATCAAAAATGTTAATAAATGCGAAATGACTAATGGTCTAATGGTGTCTGGACCTCAAACGACTGCAGTCAAATCTTGCAATCAATTTGTGAAATTCACATACAGACAAACAGAAGGACAGACATCAGTTGCAGAACAATGGAAAATTTAAGAAGAAAAAAAATGTTGCATAGGAAAGGGAAAATAGCCACAGACAATAGCACGCGTTTAGTGCGTGTCCTTTTTGTAGTGTGTTGTGATAAAGCGCAGCTGCCTTTATTTTAGTGGCACAATTTTTTTTTTTAGAATTAAATTCTTTTCGTTTTGTTGGTTTTTTTCTCAATACGATTCGTCGACGATAAACAATGGACTTACCAAACCAAAAATCTCTCATGAACATGAACAAATTTTGTTTTCATTTGTGATTTAAAAAATGAATTGAAAATAAAAGAATAAAAACGAGAAATTAATGAAAAATTTAATGAAATTCCAATTCGAATTCAGCTTATTTGATGCGAATTGGAGGAGAAAAGAAATTTACAGCCGAAAAATTATTGTTAGTTAATAAAAGGGAGGGTTAAATGGCAATTAATAAATGTACTCATAGTTTTATTTTTATTTTTCTTCACTGAATGGTGTGGATGTCTGAATACATATTGTTACACAAATCAAGTTTGGCACCCCTGCGTTTATTCTATTGCTAAAAATAATCAACAAAAGCCACAGAAACAACTATACGTGCTGTTTACAAAGAACCAGAACCTACAACAACAAACATTAGCAAAGATAAAGTAAATAAAAACAAAACGGCAACAACATAAACTAACAGAAAAAAAACAAGTAATAAACAATAACAAACAACAACAAATACTAAGAGCTGACAAAAGTAGATGCTTATATTCGCATGGCTACATAAGAATTGAAAAGAAAGTACGCGATAGAAGTACTTGAAATATCGAAAGGTTCGTGAGCTTTCGAAGAATTGCTTACTTAGCCATATAAAAAGCACATCGATGCGATCAACAATTAGCTTATTTGGTGTAAACTCAGCGAAAGAGTTATTCACCCCTATTATGAATGTCGACGTCGACACCTATCACATCGATGGTTCAAAAACGGTATTATCTGTGTCAATAGTGATTAGTATCGATAACTATTGACAGTAATTTTGTATTATGAAAGGCGTCATTAAGACGCCGTTGACTTAAAGTGACTTTGATTTTGTCGATTTTTATGATTGACATGAACAAAATTTGTTTTAATTGCCGTTATAAGACGTTTGTTAATAAAATAAAAAATATGAAAATAACAAACAGTAAGCAATTTGAGTTATTAATTGCTGAACTAGAAAAAAATCCAGTACTAGCAAAAGGGTTTCATAGAGCAACAGCACCAAGTAATTTTAAGGAGGATTGTATAAAAGGTATGGAGAGATTTTAAATGCAAAGTAAAAAAAAGTTAGTCCACAACAAGAGTGAAGTGAACGCAACTGGCGGTGGGACTTATAAGCAATTAGCACTTTCAAAATTAGAAGCGGCTGCTGCTAATTTAATGCAATTTCAAAAACAATTAAACCCTGAAGAAGTTGCACAGGGTGTCCAGTCTTCGCCTAACGAAACTCTTCAATAAATTGTATTAAATTTGGAAGGTGGAGCTTTACAAAAGAACGACCAGTTTCGAGTGCAAGAAAGAGAAAAGAATCCTGCAAGGCTTTCAAAAAAGAAGAGTTTTTTGAAAATTACCATAAAATGCAAAAAGAATCATTTACTGAAATGTGTAAGGGCATTAAAGAAATAAAAGACGCTTTGAAGGAATCAAGTTGGTACCGGCGAAAACTGTGGGAGGTTGAAGAGAAATAAATTAAAATGATGGAACGGCGCCAACAAAGAGAAAAACAACTTTTCGAAACAGAATAGAATTAAAAAGTATTAAAATAGAAATAAAGAAAAAAGAGTTGGAAGTCTTACAGAACAAATCAGAAGTTTTACAGAGTCAGTCATCAATTAAAAAAAATTAAAACTAATTCTCAAAAAGTACTCCAATTAGGACATGAGACCTCACACACTCAGTAAACTGCTGTCGAATCTTTTTTAAATGCTAAACTCTTTGGAAAGTAGAAAGATCTATCGAGTAGTTGTTGTTGTTTACAAAGTTGTAAACAGAAAAAGTACTTAAGAATAAAAATTGTTATTGCTTGTAAAAAGGTTGCAAGTAGTGGTGCACAAAAATATGTAAACAATTATAAACTAAACACAAAATTTATTTTATTTTAACTGCAATCTGCAACTCAAAAATATACGTTTTTAAAAAAACGTAACAATATTCTACAAAACTGATTCGATCTGAATTTTGGAGGTTAATTTCTCCCCGTAAGCATTGTTATAATGTAACCTGCAAGTCGCCAGATCGATAATATTTGTTTAGTGCCAAATGGTGTAGCTGCTTTTGCGACATAAAGAAATCAACGTGGAGCAGATATATACTCTGATCACCATCTTTTGTTTGAAAAAATAACATTTATTATTGGAAATGTTCGTAAAAGGTGCCTAAAATTGAGGTATCAGTTTAATTTAAATAAAAAAGATATTTAAAATATTTTTATTTCAGTTTATTACAGATAGATTCCGCTTAAAAATTAAATTATTTATACGTTTTTCAATAAACTGTTGTCAGTGGTTGATATTTGCTCGATAATATTGGTTTTAAGTTCTCGACCTGTTGTGGGATTATTGTTGTTCACTTTAGACTTCAAAAACCCTACAAAAAAAAATCTAAATGTGTCAAATCGCACGATCTTGGTGGCCAATTTACTCCTCTAGGAGAAATAATCTGTTTTTGGATAGAACTTTCCTTTCAAAAGTCCATTGTTATTCTTGCTGCTTAACAAGTCTATGTTTAAATCATCAATTTTCCGCCACAAAAAGCTTCGGATAATCTCTCTGTAGCGATTTCTATTGACCGTAAACGCATTTTCATATTCGTTTCCAAAGCCACACGAAACTGTAACTTTTTGTGAATGTATTGATTGCTCTAAGATAACTCTTAAATACTCTTCACCCCAAATGCGGCAAATCTGCTTATTAACGTAGCCATTAAGCTGGAAATGAACTACATCGGCGAAGATTATTTTGTTGAAAAAAATTTAAATTTTCTTCTTGTTTTTCGGTGGCCCAAGAAACGAATTGCAGACGTAATTCGAGATCAGCTGGTGTTAAATATTGAATAATGGGTATCTTTTGATGTTTAATTGCTGCAAACGATAACGAATGGATGTTTTTGGATCTTCTTCAACACTTATGCTCACAACTGCATATTTTGGGTTGAACGACCACTACGTTTATAAATTCTGTTTCTGTTACATCTTTTAAACTTTTGAAATTTAAAAAAAAAATGTTTTAATAATAAAAACACGTTCTTCCACCGTATAACCTTCCACATTAACCAACCGAAATGTATATAGAATCCGTAAATAAAAATTTAAAATAAAATTTTCAAATGGAAAAAAGTGAGCAATATTAAAATGATACCTCAATTTTGGACACCCTTTAGAAACCACATGAGCGCTACCTTAAATCACCACAACACCGAGTCGTAAATGAAAACTTGTACATACATCGCTCAAACCGCCGGAGGAAATATGCCACTATGCCCTATACTATAAATCTCAAGGCAGCAGACCGAAGAATACTTGGTTGAATCTGGGACGTACGCTTAAGAATATGGGAGAGCTTTGAAGGTCTATCTATGCCTAGTATAGATATAGAATAGATATAGAAAAACGGTCAACAGTTAAACATTGCGGTCAGCGATAATTGCAGTCGATAGGATCAAATACTAGAATATTAAAAGAAAAATATCTAACAAGGTTGTGTTAAGTGTTTGGAGGAACTGGAAGAAAATTATTTACTATCATCTATTTTAACATGGCGAAAGGGATAATTCAGATCTCAAAACTAGGTCTTCTGAACGATGTAATTAAGAGAGAGATCATTGCGATACAGCCACGTACTTCTGCACTAGACTAAGGCGTTTTCATGCATCTACCCTAAAGCGGAGATAGCGAAACTCTCTTGATGACAAAAATTGATCAATAAAATGGCCACAAAAAATTACTTTGCAAAATTTAAATCAGGACTAAAAGCCTACCAACTAAAAGATTTTCAATATGATCGACTTAAAATGTTGCATTCTTTTTATGAGGAACAAAGAAAAGAAATGTACACTCGAAAAATTAGTGTTAGTTAATATAAGGGTGTGTTAAATAGCGATCAATGTATGTACTAATACTTTTACTCATGTTGATGTCTAAATATTGTACAAACCTGATTCAATTGTGTCCAATAATCCAATGTCTGAAAGGTGACATTTCAGCTAAAATTTTGGGTGGTGATGGTTCCTTAATTTTTAGCACGATGCCGTATGGAAAAAATACGTAGGAATTTAACATTGAACGGCTCACGATGCTGCGGTACTTGCAGCACTTGAAGATACCTATTTATTTACGCGAAATTTCTTACCGGCAAGCATTTTTTTGAGGTCTTCTAACAGCCAGTAGTCGCTTCGGGCCAAATCTGACGAATACTCTGTCAGCTAATGATGTCAGCTAACTCACCCAACTTAATTTTTCGATCATTCAAAACGATTTTGTGATATTTTTAGATGTTTTCTGATGTTAACGCCTTATGTTGTTGCTTAAGATGGAGTGTGGTCCCCATAATACTTTTGAAGCCATTACTTTGCTTGAAGGATATTTTTCCCGATCAAGAAGCAGTGTAGAATCAAAGTACAAAATTGTTTTTGATCCATTGTTCTGGAAATAACAAAAGTAGCGTCACTCTTAGCACAATAACTTACAAACTAATAGAATGTTAAGAAAATCTAACAGCTGTCCTTTGAAGGTTAGCTCTAATTGCAAAAAAAGAGGTGAATGCAATAAAACTAGCGCCATCTATGTGTTAGGCCCGGGACTTTGTAGCCCATGTGCTATCCGCTAAATTTTATTTTTAAATTTTAGATTGTTGATCGATTTTTAGATCGTTGAATGATTGAAAGAGGTCAATAATAAGGTTTTTTAACTCTTGACTCTAATCCACTAATTTCCCAGCTTGACTCATAATATGGTTTACAGTTTCATCAAGCTGTGAAATTGCTGTAACTATTATTTAAAAATGTTACTGGTATTCTTATTTCCTGAAATTCTTTCTCTCAGTTTTTTGTGGTTTTAACAAGATAGAGCAAGTTTGTACATTGCTAAGTCATTTATGGCAGAGTTACGTACATCCAAAATTTTCAAATAAAATCATTTTAAAAAGCTCAACAATTCTGTGGCCTTCTTGGTCTCCTCATCTAAGTGCAGCCAATTTTTTTATGAGATTACTGTAAATAGAAAGTGTATTAATCGAAACCATAATATTTAAACTATTAAAGACAGATGATTCAATCGAAAACTGCAGGCAGTCATGAACAGCTAAGGTGCTACGCCCATTCATCTAATTTCGCCCAGTCCCTGACTGATAATATGTATTGTTCACGACGTTGTATGAGTTAACTTCTAAAGTTGCAGTTCACAAGACATACAAAAATTAGTAATTATTTGTATTGGAGGTACCACGCCCCCTCGTCCGATTCTGCTACATTTTAACCGATGATTTGTATTTAGCTCTAACCGTTCTCAAGATATATTGAAATCAATATTTAGCTTGCATGGGAGGATTCACGCTCACTTGTCTAACTCCAGCCACTTTTTGAATGCAGATTTGTATTAGCTTTGAAGTTACTTAGACCAAATGCTGAAACTTAAGCTTTAACCGTTCTCAACGTATAATGAAATCGATATTTAGTTTGTATGGGAGGTGCAACGCTCACTTGTCAAATTGCTCCTGATGGTTTCAATTTGGGAATTACCGCACCCACTTGTCTAATTAATTTTGTATGGGCGTGGCACCGCCCAGTCGGAATTTTTGAAATTTATATAACCTATAGTTTCTTTCAGACATACAGAGAAATACCGTAAACATTTCAAGAGAATCGGTTCAGACATTTAGCTGTTTATAGACTTCAAACAAACTAATAAACCAACAAACAAACATACAAACTCACATTCAATCGGTTCAACTATTTGGGTTTATTTATTTGGCAAAATTCATCGGCCACCCTGTAACAAAATAATTTACCAACATTTTTTCTTGAGTGTGTATGTGAAAGAAGAAGAAAAACAAACAAAAATAAAATTTTTTCCCGACGCTTTTATTTCTTTCGAATGAATTGTAAATAGACGTGGATTGTATTCGAATAGACATCGTGATCTTAAACACAATCATCCCCCGGGGCATTTCACGCTTATCCATACAGTAGCTATTCATTCATATATTTTGTGCGTTGTGTTAGAGAGTTCAGTGAGTTCAGTGAGTTCATGATTTCAAATGATGGACAATTGCCGATGATGTTGGGAGCAAAAAAAATTTTATGCGATTTTTTATGGCCATTATTATTGTAGTTTTTTTTTGATTTTAATAATAATAATAAAACACTAAATTCTTATATAAAAAATAAACTTGTTTTGATTATAATTGTATCCTGCTGCATACGCATGTTTTTTTTATTTTTTTTATTTAAATTTCTTATGCTAAAAAGTGAAATTTTTCTACGCATTTCAATTGTCTGTCAGGCGCGCTATTGTCGCTGTCGAAATCATAAAATTTATAACAAAGAAATAATTTTTCTTTTCATTTTTTATTATTGGGGTAAATGAATTGAAATATAAGAACAACATAAAATGTTACCAAATCATAAAATATAATAAAAAAAGTTTAATTGTAAATTTGTATAGTAAAGCAAAAGTCCTTCATTAAGATGCTTCTCCCCGCTCCTGTTAGTATGTCATAATTTTAGTGGCCGTAAAAAAGGAATTTTAAATTTTAATAATTTGTCTTTGCTTGCTTTGTTGAAATCTTTATTCAACAAAATTTATTATATTGCTTAGGAAACATTTTTAATTTTATCGTTTATTTTATTAACAACAACATTTGTGAAAAATTGTGTTATAGAAGAGTAAAAAAAAAAATAATAATTTTTTATTATGAAGCAAAGACAAAACGATACTTTTATAACTTCAAAATTAAAGCCTATAAATGCCATAATACTTTAGGTTTGGGAAACCACTCTGCTAAATATCATACACTAGATACTTGCAATCAATATGGTCATTATATTGCGAGAAGAATAAGCAGCCTTCAGGCCGAACAGAAGCTCCGTAAATATGGTCAAACTTCTACGAATAAGAAAGTTTTTTGCGATTTGAAGAAAGTAATTGATACCATCAGACGGTCTGCCATATACAGTGGCATATATCGAGTGGGCATTCTATCGGCTTAAATTTGAACCAGCGGTTATTTCGCATCTGGCAATACTTATGTCATTCTATTCTGTCACAAAATTTAGTATATTATTCCCACTGAACGAAATGAATCGATTTATGCTTGAGCAACGTTGGGATTTATTGGAAATTTATTTCCAAAACAAAGACGACAAATTGGTAGGAAATTGCACGAAAATGTACAAAATTTGGTTGCATAGGAGGACCAACAGTGCCCGGTATACGCAAGTTTATTGCTAAAGTCCGGGAAATTGTTTTCATTATTATGAGCCAAGCCAATATCGAAGCTGTGGCTGAGAGTGTGCGTGAGAATCCATCAACATCAACTCATCATCGTTCTCAAGAATAGAATATTTCAGGCTCCAGATTTCGTAGAGTTTTGCCAAAAGATCTCGGTATGGCGTTTTGCAAAGTTGAAATGGTTCAAGACTTGAAGCTGCCTGATCATCCGCTTCATTTTCGCTTCGCTAGATGGTCCAATGAGAAAGTGCACTATGTTGTCGATTTGGATGAAGCTCATTTTCATCTTGGTGGGTACGTTAATAAGTAAAATTGCCTTATTTAGGGCTCAGAAAACCCAAACGTGATCTTACAGAAGCCAATGCATTCATTACGAGTAACTGTTTGGTGCGGTTGGTGGAGTGGGGGCATCATTGGCAGATATTTCTTTGAAAATGAGGACGGCGCAACCATTACAGTCAATGGAGTCACCTATCGCACCATGATAACCGATTTTTTTTGTGCCCGCTATTAATGGTGTTGATATGGACGATGTTTGGTTTCAACAGGATGGTGCAACTTGCCACAATCGATTTATTGCGTCAAACGTTTGATTACCGTTTAATTAGTCGAAATGGTAATGTCAGTTGGTCGCCAAGAAACTGCAATTTAACACCCTTGGACTATTTTCTGTGGCGCACCGTTAAAGACAAGTGTTATGCCGACAAACCAGACACAATTAAGCATTTGAAGGACAACTTTCGTGATGCCTTTGCCGAGATACGACCCTATGCACTCGAAAAAGTTTTCGAAAATTGCTCCGATCGCATGGGTTACTGCGAGGCCAGCCGCTGTAGCTGGTGATGTATCTCATGGCACATTTTCGTAACTAGCAGGTAAATATATTGTTGCATCTTAAACTTTTCAAAACGTTTGAGTTCTTTTAAATTGTGTTTACTAAAATAAACAACATATAGTTGTTGTTTTATTTTACAGTTCGTTTTTGTTTTCACACTTTATCTTTATACAGCAACTTATGTATTATCCGCTTTATACAATTATAACTATAAAGTATCCAACTTATTTACCTTGCACTTATGTTAACACAGCAATTTATTCCATACACTACTCTTAGACGGCCAAACTATAATTGAGTGATGAAGACAAGCAGCGTTCCTTATATACCTGACTGTCATCTGTTTCGAAGGTTCTAGTACAGTCTGAAACCTTCTATTCAGTTATTAATTCAGCTACGTTACACAAATAAGTGTGGCATAACCAGCGTAACACATTGATAGCCTTGACACAACCAGGAGACAAAAATTCCAGTACAGTTTTAAATGCACTGATGTTGGTGTATCTTCTCTTTAGGAATTTTTATTTTCCTGACGATATAATTAAAATTTTTAAAAACTTTGGTAAATTTATTACAATTTATGTAGGATTGAATTTACTAAAATGAAAATGAAAATTAAATAATGATTTACGTACAGAATACCCAACAATTTTATTTTTTTATTTTGAAAAATAATGAAAAAATTTAAAAATAATCAACCATTTCCTACAATCATTCAACTCTTCATTAAATGGAATTTAATATTTTACTTTTGTGTTGCCACTGACAACGTACAGTGGTGTACAGAGTAAAGGGAAGTTCAACGAAAACCATAGAAACCAATAGAATGGAATACAAAATGGAAGTATGATTACGAGTACAAATTAAAATAAACGACTCTCAGGATATATGGCTGTAGGTGTGGGTGCACAAAGTTGTGGTACACAGGGCGACTGGTGGTATATGTGTGCAACATGCAAACTGTTGTATACTTGGGCTAACAGAATCAACAACAAAAACAAAAACAATAAACAACATGATGTTGCAATATCAATTTATCAAATGCATTGTTGTTTCGCATTAATTCGAAAAGCAATTTCTTAAAATGTACAGGTGGTTTTACAAGGAAATAGCTCAGGTAAATAAGTTGCCATGGATAATAACGTATATAATGTGTGTGTTAAGCTATACTACACACACACACACACATACACACATACACACATACACTAACACAGAGACTATAAATGAAATTTATGAGAAGGAGTACAAGTGTACTACTTACGTATTATATTACCGAAGAGAATCATTATCATCATCAGCAACAGCAACAGCATCATCATTATTGTTCTGAATTATTATTAAACAGTTAATGGAAATACTCATTTTACAACTACTACAACCGCAACTACAATTACAAGAACACAACTATGTACATAAATAAAAATTTATGTTTTTATTAAATGTTTTTCCGATAATTAATACTCATCGATGACATTATACACCCATTCCATTCGTAAAATAACTCTCTAAATATAATTGCATACTTTTAAGGTAAATATAGACTTATCTTTTTAAGTTTTCAGAAAAATTATTTCAGAGAAAATTAAATTATTGCTGAAAAGCAATATTATAAGATATACAAAATTGAATTATAAAAGGTCGGCCATTTAAGGTATAAATTTAAAAATGCAATAAAACAAAAAACGGATTGACTCTTTGCCAAATTTATTGTTGTTTTGTGAAGTACAATTGTTCTGGTTAGAATTGAAATATTATTTCATTCATATGGCTGCCGCGGCTGGCTTTTAAATGCTCAATTGTCTCTGGTTTGTTGGCATAACACCTGTCTTTAATGGCGTGCCACAGAAAATAGTCCAACTGACATCACCACTTCCACTAATTAAACGGGCATCAAACGTTTCACACAATAAATCGTCTGCGGCATGAGATGTGTGGCAAGTCGCACCATTCTATTGAAACCGAACATCGTTCAAATCGATGCCATGAAGAACACAAAAAATAGGTTGTCATGATGCGATAGGTGTCTCCATTGACCAATATGGTTACGCCGTTCTCATCAGTCCACACCAAACAGTCACCCGATATGGTGGAACACAAACGACCCAGATTCGAGCCCCAGCAGAAGACATGACAAGGAAAAATTTAATTGTGGTTTCGAATGCTAAATAAAGAGGCTTCAACTTCTCATCAGACAAGTCCATCTAAAAAATAAATAAGAATCTCCCATGACCTTCCCGCATACCTCTGACAGTGATGACAAACATCAGACGAATGATCAGAAAAATATGCCACCTACTGGGAAAAAATTACAACAAATTACAATGCTAAAGTAAAGATCATAATCAAATAGCAAGGATCTTCACCACTACGTAAAGTCATACGGAGGACAGACCACGCACATCTTTGTTGGCCAGGCAGAAACAGAGGAAGCTTGGCTGAGAAGTTTTGATGCATTCACCATATAGGCTGGACCTTGCACCTTCAGATTATCATTTCCTTCGATCTCTGTAAAACTCTTAATGGTTTTGGATTCGGTATAAGCAAGCAAAACGTTATTGGATCAATAATAGCAAAAGATTATCTATCAAAACAGCCTAAATTTAGTTTAAAAAAGCTCGTTTCAAATATAAGGAAAAGGGGTTCATTTGCAATTTTTAACTGAACTTAACCGAGCTTCAAATTTTTAGATATTAAGCTTCATATTTCTTTTAATAAATGTTTTTTTACTCTTGGGAGCACAAAGGATCTTTATCTTACTCGTTTTGGAGTATCGTACGTCTTCAGATGTTTTGTGGTGGACAGTGGCATTTTAAGCCGTAAAGATTCCTCTCTAATATCATCTTTGTAATGTCTGGTTTCATTGCAATAGTATGACCAATTATGTTATATAGTTATGAACAATTCCTCGTTAGTCAGATTCCAGAGATCCGTTTCGTTGACCTTGTTAGGCCAGAATATCTTTTGAAGCTCTTGTTGATGAATACCTGAAACACTTTCGTGACGGTTGACACTAGTCAGGTTTCACTTTCGTACAACACAGTTGGTTTTTTTCTCCGTAACTCCGCCAGGTAGTATATTGGTTTTCCATAAAGCGTCCATTAGTTTTTTTCAGTTCCATTAATCAAATTGGTTTTCTACGCTAAGTAGATGATTAATCAACGGTAGCTCACCCCATATGATTGTGTAATGGTGATGAATATCCTTGGTAATTGGTGGTGATCTTTTCTTTAGCATTGTTATTTTTTCCCAGTAGATGAGATTTTTGTGATCAGCGCCAGAGGTATGCTAGAAGGGGGGTCAGGGGGTTTCTTAGTCATTTTTTGAATGGAGTTGTTGTCTAGAGGGAAATTGCAGTCTCTTTATTAAACACTCGAAACCAAAATTAATTTTTTTTTCGTCTTGTCCTCTGCTGGGGCTCGAACCTGTGTAGCTTGTGGTGTTATGCATGTGCTCTAACCACTAGACCACTCCAACCCCAGAGTTGGCTTTAGACATACGTTAAATATTTTTAGTTTAGTTCGTCTGCTTTTTTATACTGTTTGTAATGCCGCTCTTGCTTTATTGAGCCTGTTATATATCTCTATTTCTGCGTCACTATTAGTTGCCGCGACTGTATTTAGCACTAAATTCTACAGATCTTCCAATTTTGCTTGCATATTAGAGATCTGGTGAGAAAGTAGATACGTAGAGCATACCTTAATTTCTTGAACTTTTCTTGAGAGATTCCATGTAAATCTCTTTGGGCAGACTACGCTTATGATATCATCTAACACATTGGTAAACAGATGAACAAGGATGTTCTTGCCTTACCCCACCTTTGGTATAAAATAGTTGACCGTTGTTTCCGTTGTAAAAAACTTAGAGTTCAGCATCCTCATATATAACCCTTATTTGTCCGAAAATCTGCTTGTTAACCTTTCAGATTGTTCTCTATGTGGCTTCAGATTCTTTCTTGTATTATGACTGCTAGTATATGTTGTAAATCGGAGTTATTCCACTTGTTGCTGTCTTTCAAGTCAGACTGATGTAATGTGTGAACGTTGAAATCCCGATGTCAAACTGTAGAATCTTATCTGTTTTTCTATTCTCGCCTGCTGTCTATTGCCGATTAGTTTCTCGTTGGCCACTTTTATCTGTGCGAGTTTAGCACTATATTTCCAAATTGTCTTGTGAAGGCAGTTTCATCTGTGATAACATTACCAATTTCCCCGAAAAATGATCTCCACTGTTGCTTCTTCGCTTAATTGTTTGTCAGTAGTGCACCACTACTATCAGCGACTGCTTGGTTCCTCTTAGATTTTGGTGATACAATTTATTTCCTGGTGTAGTTTCTTCATATTGCTTTGACTTCTTTAGCTAGCCTCTCCTTCGTTTCGTAGCCTACTTTACTTTTTACGTCAGTGGTTGGTTTTGCTGTTCCGTAATACTAAGATTCCAGGTTTCATGTGTCGTCTGATATCCAAGATTTATTTTGTGGCCGCGCTATATCCAGAGTTGCCCATGCGGAGCTGCTATATATTATTATAATAACTACACCTGTGTGATATTAACTCAATGCTTATGTTAGCAGTGGCATTACTAACTGAATTTAATAACCATATATGTATAAAGTTTTAACCATCTCCACCATCACCACTTCCTGTCTTTAATTTCTTCATAATATTCTTTTCGTAAATTTCTTTTGTGAAAGCGCATATGATTCCCTTCTTCTTACTTGAGATTGTTATTACAAAACAGCATTTGCATGCAAATTTCGATTTAATTCGATTACTTATTAAGCAAATATTTGGAATTACATTCAATTATTTGCACAAGGATGTATGATTTGGCCTCGAACATAACTCCCATTCCTACCCTCAACTTCCACAAAAAATAACAAATGTTTACCATATATAAGTACACACGTACATTTAATGATATACGAGGTATGGGTAAAAAAATTAATGCAAGAAAGTACATTTTATAGATTAATTTTTTTTTTTTTGTATAAGACCACCATCCAGCGCACCTACTCATGCAGTGCATTGTGCTGGTACTAAGAAAACAGGTTATTGGAGGGAGGACAGAGGGAGTAGTGTTTATGGACGTTAGATTTAAATTTACTCATGTCGTAAGTGGCAGGAAATATTTTCGCTGGAAAATTATTCCACAACCGAACAGTTCGACCAAAGAACGGATTCACCACATAATGCGTTGTGCGATTTACTGGACAATCAACTACAAAGGGATGCGCTCTACGAGAAATACGAGTACTACGTAAAAATATATGATTTTTGGGAATTAATTCCTTAATTTCGTTATAACACATTCCGTTATAGCACCGATAGAACAATGAAACACACGTCACATTGCGATGTCTAATAATTTGTACATTTAGAGCTACAAGATTTATTAAGCAAATTATTTTATTGGTTTGTGTCAAGGCTATGTTCCCTCTATCAATGTCGTACATATTTGTGTTAGTAACAGTATTAGCAATTGCGTATTTAATAGTGTTAAAAATTTATGGCGTTTTGTTTTTTGAAAAAAATGTTGCACTTTGTTGCCCTTAATTTTTGTGTTTTATTAAAAAAAAAATTTTAATACAACGAGAGGATGCTGTCTTTACCTCTAAAGATAATACATTTAAAAATCTTTGCTATTTTTTAATTTTTTATGACGTCTTATAGCAAAGAACAAATGAAGTGAAACATTTTTTGTCGGAAAATAACACGCCATTAATTTTGGGTATTAAGACTTACATTTGAATTAACATAGCTGGCTAAGGCATTAATACAGATGTTGAGTTAATTGCGTTTTAGGTAAAAATAAAATAAGTTGCAGTACAAAGTTAAATTGTGGGAAGAAAAAGACTTACATTTAAAGTAAAACATAAATATTTATTTATTTTATTTCAAAAACGCGAATGTGTTTCATAAAGGATCTACGTATTATAAAGAAGATTTAAAATCCCTAAAAAATATATTAAAAAAAATTAATGAAATATGTCAGTATTGAATAAGAGTACTCAGCTTCAAGCATTGGTGATGCTGGTGCCTTAAGTATGGATGATGATAGAGAAGAAAGTGAATTGGAATGGCAATCTAGTTTCTATTAAAATTAAAAAAATAAGATAAAATAAAAATAAAAAAAAAAAATTAAATAAAGATTCTCTACATTTTTCGTAAGGAAAAAACGTTTAAGACAAAGTGATGCAGCTACAATTTCTTCAAGCAAAAGATTCGCTGACCTAGAAGTCGAAGATTCAAATATGCCAGATGTAAGCAATATAAGAGATATGAATAAAAATTTTTCATCAATAATTGATCACAAACAATACTCCTACAAAGCTAAGAAGGATGGTCAAATTAGAGTTATGGTTATGCTCTTATATATAGAACAGCTGTAACATACGTACATACATACGTACATTCAGAGCAAACAGGAAAAGGCCTATAGGGTAGTTATTAAGAATTTACACTATACTACAAATACAGACGATATTAAGACCTTTATCGAACACTCAGAAGACAAAGTATGAAACATTTTAAATATCAAGACTCTAATAACAAAGAAAACTCTTAGCATGTTCTTTATTGATCTCGAACCCAATGAAAACAATAAGAACATTTATAATATGAAGCATATTAATAACGCAATTATAGTTCTTGAACCACCGAGAAAAATAAATAATATCTCAAATAATATCAAATGTCAGCGGTACGGACATACCAAAGCTTATTGTAATAAACCATACAAATGTGTTAAATATGGAGAAAATCACATAACTGCTGAATGCACAAAAGGCCATAAAGTTCCTACCAAGTGCGCCAACTGCCATGGATATCATCCCGCGAGTCACAGAGGTTGTATTGTCCATCAGGAGTTAAAGAAAAAAAATTCATAATAAGATAAATGTTAATCAACAGAGAAAATCACAAATGACCTCCTTAAATTCAAATCTAACATATGTATGCAAAAACCATTAAAGGTAATTCAAATACTAACGAAAATACAATATTTAAAAAATAGAAACTCTTTTAGAAAAACAGGTGGAATTGACGACAACTTTATTGAATGTCATGACACTTTTATGTAATAAATTATGTCGATAAATAAAAAAAGTGAAACGATACCACATATTAGATTTACCATACCGTTAGTTAATGCTACGATCGCACGAGACTTCGGATTACTTCGTTCTCTGTTTGTATTACTTAATTGGATTCTGCCGTTCGCACAGCGCCTTTTAACAGCTAACATATGAAGTCAATGAAGTGAGCAGCCATTGTTTTGTTTGTTGTTTTAATTTCGTTTATTTTTGTACTTGTTAGCATACTTTAGAGAGGTCAATTTAATAAATTTTGCAATGTTAAATCTATTTTGATTAAGAGCTAATAAGTATGCCAAACTCTTTTGATCTAAGTTTTACAAAAATTAGACATGTCAGTGATTTTGAATAATACAAAGGGTAATAGAAATAGAATTATTTAAAATTTGAGTGATTCTATCTCAAGATTTTGTATGGAAATTTATGTTATTAATTTTAAATCGGGGGTTGTATTATGAATGAGAGAGCGAATGACGAAACAACGCCCAAACATAGCATAAAATTTATTTATAAGTTAATATAAAAATATAGTATAAGAATAAAGCGTGTTTTTTATAGAGGTATAGAACTTAAAGTTGGCATTACTTTTCAAGATGGCGACCGATTTAACAGCTGTTAAGTGATTTATTCCCAGTTTGGTTTGGCAATTCATCATGAATAGACTCACGCCCGGCGTAGATTCGTCGAATGGGCCCAAAACGTGATTACCGTTGTTCCCGATTTTCATAAGCAAATTTTGTTTAGCGATGAAGCGAACTTCTGGTTGAATGGCTACGTCAACAAACAAAACTGCCGCATTTGCAGTGAAGGTAATCCTCAAGTGTATGTGGAAAAACCGTTACATCCAAAAAAACTGACTGTTTGGTGCGCTTTATGGGCTGGTGGAATCATTGCTCCGTACTTTTTCAAAAACGATGGTGGCCAGAACGTTACAGTCAATGGTGATCGGTATAGAGCCATGATTACTAACTTTTTCATTCCAGAATTGAATAACCATGATGGAGATGTGGTTTCAACAAGACGGCGCAACATGTCACACAGCTCGTGCCACAATAGATTTATTGAAAGACACCTTTGGTGACCGCCTAATTTCACGTTTTGGACCCGTGAATTGGCCTCCAAGTTCTTGTGATTTAACACAGCTAGACTACTTTCTGCGGGGCTATGTAAAGTCATTGGTCTATGCGGTAAAGCTACAAACGCTTGACCATTCGAAAGACAACATTCGCTGTGTTGTTGCCGATATACGACCACAAATGTTGGAAAAAGTCATTGGACGTCCAGATTGGATTACAACCGCGCCAGCCATGGCGGTCATATGCCAGAAATCATATTTAAAATGTAATGCCACACGATTATCTTTCGGATAAATAAAATTCATGTCAATCGAATAATCCATCGTTGTTTTATTGCAACTTAAAGTTCTGTACCTCTATAAAAACACCCTTTATCTTTAAGTCTTCAGTTTTTAACTTATTGTTGTACTATATTTAATTTTAGGACGAATAACCGGTTAATATAAATGAGTATAATTTTTATACGTTTGTTTATATATATTTTTTTTTTATTGAAAATATGCTCATCGTTTAACTATTTGTATAAATTTAATTATTTTTGTATATATGACAACCTTGAACGTCGCACAAAGAAAGTGAAAACCAAAGTAGATCGATAAAGTTATGCAGTCTTGAGCAAAAATAACTGTTTCTCATCTTCTGTAAATAAATATTGATTAGACTCAACGAAAGACCACAAACCTACAAACGCCGGTTCCGAACGGTAGATGTATTAGTTAGTGAAGTTTTTCACAGCGTAGATACGCTAGTAATGTTGTGAGGTAATATGGCTGTTGAAAATTGTCAGATGGTGTGGCCTAGTATTGAACCGACAATTTCTTGGTTGGAAGGTGGCTTCTTACCTACACATACAGCATTAAATACGTGGCGCATAAATTTACATACAGTGCCGCTCGAAATCTAAGCAAATTTTCTTCTCGAGGCAATTCAAGACTCGTATAATACTAATAGATTTATTCAAAGTAAAACATTTTTTGTTATCTTAGGCACCTAAATCCTAACTATAATAACAAAACCTTTAATTCCATTATCTACCAAGTAATACAACGATAGCGAAAATAGCTCCTTGAATAGCTGTTCGAAACTTAAGCATTTTTCAGTATTTTGAGTAATAAACTTTATTTTCTATGTCTGCATAAACATTACGCACAAGCAGTCCCCACAAATTTTCCATGGGGTTTAAGTCGGGGGAACATGCTGGCCAATCAAGTACTTTAATATTGTGCTCCTGTCTGGCCGACTTGCTGACATGAATTGCTGTGTTATCTTGCTGAAAGGTGAAGGTTTTGTCAACATTTTGGGTCAAATAAGGCAGCTAACGTTCAGACAGAATGCCCTGGTACTCTGAACTATCCATTCGAGTGGAAGAGGAGTTCCAGGGTACCATGTGAGCTAAAGCCAGCCCAAACCATCTCGCCAATAGCAATTGAAACCATCTGGTCCATCCAGATACAATTTTTTCTCATCAGAAAAAAATACCTACAAACCCAAAAATGTATGGAATATCTTATAGCCTTTTTAAAAAAATGCCAATTAGTTGCCATGTTGTTTTTCACAAACTTCTTACGCTTAATCTTATGCTGCTTAGTCAAACAGGGAATTTTTCCAAGTTTTGCTCGAATAAGGTTTGGCTGGGCGTTGATAGCTTTTAGAATTGTGCTTTTTAAGCTTGTAATTTCAATTCCTCATTTATTGTTACCGCACTTTTCATGGAATTTCAGGCTTTTCGTGAAATTAGCCGAGTTTCACGGGCAGTCAGGACCTTTGGATGACCTGTGCTTTTTAATTTTCCATAATTTTTTCTGTTTTTGAGAAAATGCTGCACAGCACACAAAGATCGTCCCAGTTTTTTCGCCAATTCACGCATACTCAGTCCCTGCTCATAAAGTGCTACAATTTGTCCTTATTCGTAAAGTAACAAAGGTTTCACGCGACCCATACCGCGCAGATATTATTCAAATTATAAATTATTACGAACTAAATAACAATTGTTATACCTTCTGATTAGACTAATTGCTTATTAATCACTGACCTTATCATTTTGACGCATTGAATTTTGCACTTATTTAAATATTTAAATAAACATAATATAACGGTACAAATCTAAGAACAAAACCGGATTATTATTCACTTATTTGGACGTGGAATTTTTTTGAATAAGGTGACCATACATAACATTTTATAGTTTGGATGAATTGAGCAAATATTAAGGTGACCTTATTATTATGGAGCACATCTTATATATTTTGTTAATTTCTTTATAAGTTTATATATTCGTCGATCAATCATGCGTAAACGAGTATCGTTTTTGTTGAAATTTGGATATTCAGGTAATAAAAGTGTAGCATGATATACTTTATTTGTTTTCTTGTTTAGTAAGTGGCACATAACTTCATAATTGTAGTATCTATTGCTTTCGAAACATCCTACTTAGAGCTTCTCCTATTTCCTAAAAAGATTTCTATTATACTGCAATATAGAGAATGTTAATAAAAAGTGTTTTACTAAGAAAAACGTTATAAGAGCTTTCAATATTTTGCTTACCGAACTAACCATCGTAGATGTTATTTGAACATCAAACTTTATTGGACTCCTTAACACAAAAGAAACGGAAAAATATGTTTTAATAAAGCCTTCCATTATACGAAAATTTCTTTAGATTGAATATAACAAAAGTGGTTTCGAAATAAATAAACAAATAAATATGCAAACTTGTAGTTCTTATACATACCAAAATGGCAACAAAAATAATTAAAGAAACGAAAATTATTTAATTTAAAACTAAACATAAGCAAACACACTCCGTAAAATGAATAATAAAAAAAATTAAATTGAATAAAGAAAACACATTTATTTTAACAAAATTGCCAAGTATTTCTTCATAACTTAAAAAATTCTCTTTTTATTAATAAATATTTTCAATATTTTACTTAATTAAAAGACTTTTAGTTTAGTCTTTATACTTGTTTATGCACAGAAATAGTTGCATAAATTTAGGAGCATCAATTATTCATTTTATATTGCATAACCACATTGTTAAAGAACAAATAATGAATGATTGAATAAATCGTATCAATGATTAAATGAATATGTATGAATATGTATGAATGTATGAAATTAATTTAAATTTCATTAGCAAAAGTAAAAGGAATATTAATGAAATATTTGATTGGCATACACAAATAAACGATAATTGATATTTGAAATATTATTGCCACAGTCATCAGTCATGGTTGAAGAGTTTGTTCAATTTGAAAATGAAATTTATTACGAAATAAATTAAATACTTTTAATGAAAGAATCTTATAAGGAATTATGAATTTTTGAAATATGTTTTGTTAAAAAATATATACATACATAAAATTGAAAATCAAAAATTCTTTGGTAACTTACACCCATGGAACAAAACTAAATTCATCTCTAGTAAATTATATTTAAATCGGACTAGCTGCACAATTCATGGGATGATATGCCAAGAACATACATTCAAGTCGCAGACTGGATGCAATGAAAACATACAGGAAAACTTGGAAATCAGGTGACACTTGTAAACTGATTTCTCAAAGAAGAGAACAATACTATGAGGCAGCAATACCGACAGCTGGCGAAACTGGTAAAGCCAGCTTCAAGAAGAGGCAACAGAGAGTTTCTGGAACGGCTAGCAAGAACAGAAAATGAATAATATCAGAGAACTACATTCGATGGTCGACTGTTTCACTACACATGGAATTTAATTGAAAACATACTCTAACTTTAATTACTACTCTGATATTAACAGCTTTTCAGGGATTTTTTTTTTAATTCTAATTAAAATTAAATACAATATTAAGAGAAAGTAAAATGTAGAAAAGAATTGTATAATATTGTTACGTTTTTATCATTTTAAAAACGTGTTTTTATGAGTTTGTAGATTGTAGTTAAAATAAAATAAAATTTTGTGTTTGGTCTTAACTAAAAATCCTTTATTCAACACAGTTATGTGCACCACTGCTTGAAATCTTTCTACAGGCGATAACAATTTTTATTCTTAATTAATCTGTCTGCTTACAACTTTGTAAACAACAACAATTACTCGACAGATTTTTCTTCCTAAAGATCTTACAACCCGATCGTAATTATAACTTAGGTTCGATCACAACCTTTTCAACCAGAGGTTATCCACACTTAACTCTCTTTACTGAGTTAGCTCCAACTAAACTGTTTTTTTTTCACTTCACGATTCACTTCACGAGTTTACTCGTTCTAAACTCTCTTCACACAAACTGCACTTGCTGGGTTTATTTTACTTAAAACTGCACTCGATGAGTTTACGACACATAAACTGATTGCTGTTCGCATCGATATACTTTTTATATGGCTGAGTAAACAACACATCGAAAGCTCTCGAACATCTCGATATTTCAGGTAGATTCCATTTCTTTCTTTTAATTTCTTTTTAGTTCTTTTGTAGCCGTGCGTATGTAAACATCTACCACATTCAGCTCTTAGTGTTTGTTGTTGCTTGTTTATTGTCTGTTAATTGTTTTCTTTGCTGCTTTATTATTGCTGTTGCCGTGTTATTTTTATTTACTTTATCTCTGCTAATGGTTGTTGTTGTAGATTTGGTTATTTGTAAACAGCATGTATAGAGTTGTTCTTACAGCTTTTGTTTATTTATTTTAGCGATGTAATAAACGCTGTGGTGCCCGAACTTATTTTCGTAACACTACCGCCCACTTAGGCCAGTTCGTCACGAATAGGCTCATTGTCTTTCTTCCTTGTTTCAGCAATCACTTTAGGTGCACCATCTTCATTTTCGTTCTTGGATTGTAATGCCATTGCACACGATAATTAGCTTTGTTCATTCTTTTGGTTGTTTTGCAGGGTCCCCTTCGGCCAGTGTGCAATTTATCAGATAATCCTTTCTCTTTCTGTGAGATTAGTTGCACCTTACGCAAACCATTAGTTTCCGCTGCTTGCTCATACTTAGCCTTCATTCTTCCGCCAACCATCTCCGTTCGGCGTCGCGAAAATACTTGGCCTATAGGCATTTCTCCTCCTCTATCATTTTTGATTTCATCCTCTTTCTCTGCCTCAACTTCTAGATTACGTATCTTGTGTATTTGTGGCTTTGATATCGTGCGAGCTGTCTCCTGAGCCATTGCGAACGCCACAGTATCTGCAAAGGTCGTCTTTTGTACGGCACAAACAGCTAGTTTAATCAGGTTCTCGTAAGCTGTTGACGAAGGCTAGTGGCTGATTTTCTCCTGGATAGGTTAACTGCACCACACTCTTGACATCCATTGCAAAGGCTTGAAGCGGCTCATTAGCCTTCAGTGTTCGGCAGCTTAACTTCATGCGGTAGAAATCGCGTTTGTGCTCGTCGCCAAATTTACTCTGTAGCGCCACCATTACGTCATTGTAATTGTTTGTGCAGCTTGATTATTATGCATATATAACATACTCTTGAGTTAATACATTAAAATATTGAAAAATTCATGTTTGTAAAATGAAAATTAATTTAAATGTAAATAAATTTATTTTAAATTTTACTCGTACTTCTGTACAGTATGACAAAAGTATACATACGATTAATAAATTGCAATACAAATATCAATATCAGCTGTAAAAAAACTTAATGTTTCGTAAAATGTGGCCATACGTTTCAAAAAAATTTTTTAAAATATTTGTGGCATGAATTGTAATCATAATAAAACAAAAAAATATATTTTTACTCTCAATGAAACGGGCTTTGTTAGATAGAAAATTGTTTTACATAAAAGTTTAAATATGATTTTGGTCATGTAAGCGCCACTGCTGACATGTACTATGCACAATCTGGAACATCAATTTTCACGAACTATTTGAAGCATATGCGGCCGTAATTCGCCATGTTGATTTCTTTGAATGTTAATTTCTAGATGTTCAATTGGCTCTCTTTTATTGACGTAGACAAGTGACTTTACATAAACCCAAAGAAAATACATACAAACCATACACATGGTAGCCAATTAACTGGACCATTACATGAAATTACTCTTTCATCAAAACTTAAAGAATTGTAGAGCGCGCTGTGTCAGCATGATTAAAGTCAACTAATTGTGGTACAAAAAAATTTCTACGGGGGCGGATTGGATGACATTGAAGCTACCTAGCGCTAGATGGTAGCACAAACACAAAAACTTTTTCTTTCTTAGAAATTACGATCTGTCAAACGTCAGCTGTTAAAATTTTAGCCAAATTCATCGATTAGTTTATTTGTTGTAGCCGTTTGAATAAGCAACTTTTGTGTTTATTGGAAAATGGAAAAAAGTGAATTTCGTGTAGTGATTAATCATTATTATTTGAAAGGCAAAACGGCGAAAGAGACAAAAGAAAAGCTTGATAAACATTACGGCGAGTCTGCTCCGTCAGATGATATGGTAAAATATTGGATTGCTGAATTTAAATGGGGCCGAACAAGCATTGCCACAATACCATCATCAGGAAGGCCAAAAGAGGTGGTTACTGAAGAAAATATCACGAAAATCCTCGATATCGTTACGAATGATCGCCGGGTCAAAATACGTGAGATTGCTGAAATGGTAAACATATTATATGAACGAGTGTTCAACAGTTTGCATGAACATTTGCATATGAAAAAGCTATCGGCATGATGGGTGCCGCGTTTGCTCAGTGTTGAACAAAAACGAGTTCGACAGATCACTTGCTGATTTTTGGAGTAGATTAATAACTGTTGATGAAACATGGGTCCACCACTACACACCTAAAACCAAAAATTAATCAAAGCAATGGGTGGAAGCTGGTGGAAGTGCTCCGAAGAAGGCGAAGACAGCGAAATCGGCTGGCAAGGTTATAGCCACTGTATTTTGGGATGCACACGGAATATTGCTCATCGATTATCTTGAAAAGGGAACCACAATCACAGGAGAGTATTATCGTGAATTACTTGATCAATTCGTTGATGCAATCAAGGAAAAACGACCACATTTAAACAAGAAAAAAGTGCTCTTTCTTCAGGACAACGCACCGGTTCACACAGCATTAGATACGATGCTAAAATTACGAGAAATCCACTTCGAATTGGATGATCATCCACCTTATAGTCCAGATTTAGCCCCTAGTGACTTTTTCCTGTTTCAAAACTTGAAAAAATGGCTCGCAGGAAAAAGATTCATCTCAAACGAAGAAGTGATTACCGAAACTAATGCGTATTTTGAGGAGTTCCCAAAATCGTATTATTCAGATGGTATAAAAAAGTTGGAAAATCGTCTTACTAAGTGTATTGAGCTAAAAGGAGACTATGTTGAGAAATGAATGGTTTTTGAAAAAAAAAGGTTTTTTTCTAATTTAGGTAGCTTCAATATCAATCCGCCCTCGTAATGATGTCTTTATACCGTTCACCATTACAGCAAAGACGTCGTAGGAAGCGTGAGCTATATCCCGATCTTAATGTAGTCAAGCGCATCAAAATATAGCGAATGCGCTGGCTAGAACATGTCGGTAGAATAGAAACAAATGCTCCAGCCAGATATGTGTTAGATGACAATTACGACGTTACGCACAGACAGAGAAAGTCGGGACTATGGTCGAAAGACCAAGTGGAGGAAGATGTAACAAACTGGAGGCAGCACGCTCATGATCTTATTGCTTGGAGATCATTTGTTATGCAGGCCAACAATAACAACAAGTGTAGAGCCGGACTAAGTAATCTAAAGTACCCATCATCAGCTTTATTATACACACAATCATTTATATGTGGAATAAATTTGTCAAAAAAACAGGCTTTTGATATCTTAACAGAATCGTTGACGGTAGTTTTTAAATCTTTTTTAAAGGGTGGTCCAGCAAAAACGCACGATGTTGTTTGTAAATATAACAAGAAGTTTTCAGAGAATTATTATAATATTTTCTATTATGATAGAAGGATCTATGAAAATTATGTGTAAAATATAATATCGGTGAAATGCTCGCCATTTTTTCTTTGCTTATTAACGTACACCTTTCTTATTAAATATCCCCAAAGAAGGATGTCAAACAGTGTGAAATCACATGATCGTAGCGGCAAATTAACATCGCCACGACATGAGATAGCGAGGCCATTGAATTTTTGCGCAAAAGGCCCATTGTTTCGTTTGCTGTTAAAACCACATATCGTCCAGGTCCATATCCTAAATTTCTGGCCACAAGAAGTCCGTTATCATCTCGCGGTAGCAAACATCATTAGCGGTAACTGCTTGCCCGACCTCATTTTCGAAGAAGTACGGCCCGGTGACGTCGCCAGCCCATAAACCGCACTAACGACCTGGGCGAGCATGCAAATTTCCTATAGACAGGTTTGCTGAAATTTACGCACAATTCTCCCGATTGTGGACACATTTGGTTGATTATGCTGACCAAAAAAATTACTTAGTGCACGAAATGCATTTTGATTTGAACACCTCTTTTCGTAAAATTCTTCAACAATCTTAACATGCAAAGATATGTCAAATTAAGTTGGGCAAAAAACTTGAAGTTAAAGCGTGACTCACAATTAGCATCGTGCATTATGGTTAGACCACCCTTTACAAGTAAAGTTTGTCATTCAATATCTATGCCCTATAAACATTTAATTCTTAAGAAGACCTATGGTACCAAATTGGCAAAAAAACTGCCTACTTTGCTGTGCAATAAATTTCGGTTCAAATTGCTATTTTTAAAACCTCCATTAAAACACTCTACCATGGCAAAAATTATAAAAATTGTTATAAATGTTTGAAAACAGATAGGACCCATATTCGATTGGTAAAGAAAGTAAAAAACAACATAAGTCGAAATAATTTTGAGATGCAAAAATTCTATAGAAGAGACGGTAGCAAATCAACAGATTGATGAACACCTGTTTATTGGCTTCCAATCATAGGTATACTTTTGTAAGACTGTGTACATCTGTGCGAATATGTTAAAATAGATTATGTATACACATTATGTAAATGAGTCAATAAAAAAATACGTATATCAAAATAGGTAAGTAGAGACAGCTAAAATGAAATGCTTAAATTGTTATATTTTAATTCGTTTATTATAGTAAAAATACATCACCAATATATATAAAAAAATTAAATTTTTTAAAAAACATGGAAAAATCAATCAGAAATTCTAACACTTCTAGACAAGTGGCCAACTTATTTATCTTGCACTTAATATTCGTTTATATATCACTTATTTACGCTTAAGCACGACTTTATTTTATGTCAGCAAAACGATAACTATTTCGACGTAGACAAAGCGGTCTCCTTCTGTACCTAATTGCTTACAGTCCGGAAATGTCTCAATCTCTCTTAAATCCCCTATTTTATGTCCGTTAGTTTTAAATATATAAGATTCTGTTACCCAAAGATGGTCGAATTGGTAATGCCGTCAAATAAACAAATAAGTAGGGCGTTACCAACACATTCTCAACCTTGATACAAACCAATAGACCAAAATCACACAATACATTCCCTGATGTGGTGTATTTTCTTTTTAGGCATTTTTATTTTCGTAACAATATGATAAAAGACAAGATATGAAGAAGGGAGTATCGAATACGACTTGAGTTTTTTCCAATAGAAGTGCTTGTTTCCCGAAAGTGTCGGTTAGTAAGAATAGCTTAAGTCGACTTAAGCTACTCCTCCATGCCGAAACAGAATTAATTACCGAATTAATACATTTAATAAGGGTTTATTTGTACCTCAACTATATCCCCCTATGATATAATGGATTTGAATTAATACTGGCGAGACCCGGGTATATCAAACGATTCAAAATCAATTTTAAAATTAGAGAGATCATTTGGCATATACCTTTAATGCTAGTAACTCACTTGCATTGATATATGATTAGGAACGATTATTTTTTAATCGATCTATTAGTTGCATATTTTGAAAATGTAGTGTAAAAATAAAAGTATTGGGCATGGTTACTTATAACGTTTTACGATTTCTTTGATAACGTATAGTTTTTCGACAAAAAACTGCTCCTGTTTTAAAGTAAATCGTATCTCCGTGAGAGAATTCTCCATCGATCGAAACAAATGATAGTTAAACGTGTCAAGCTCTAGGCTATAAGGCGGATGAAGAAAAAACTTTCCAATCCCAGAAAATTTATTCTCGAAAGAGTGAGATTACTGAAGGCATGTTCTGATTGGTCAAACGAGCCGATATATTTTTTTTTGCCAACAAATAAAATATTTTAACATAAGAACTTGTTTGGTAAAGTTCTCTCAAAACTCATTAGTAAAAATTTGTTAAACTTCAATTTAATCACTGCTGTTGAGTAGCATCCGGTGTTTTTTTAAGAGGTTCAAAACTTTGGGTTGACAACTCTGCTTTATTTGACAACCGATTTAACAGCTGAGGGTTGCTTTTTATTTAGTTTGGTTTAACATTTCTTTATGGATAGATTTACACCATAGCAACGTTTGCAAATTGAATTGAAGCACAAATTAATCGAAACAGCATTACAACCGCAAATAATTATTGTTTGGTAAGCTTTATGGGCTGGCGGAGTTATTTGTCCGTACGTCTTCTAAAACAATGATAATACACAAGCTGTCATAATGTTACTGTCAATATTGAACGGTATAGGGATATGATTAGAAATTTTTTCGTTACTTATTTAGCTGGTATTAATCTGCTGACATGTGGTTCGTCATGGCACACAGCGAGCTCTACAATTGATTTCCTCAAAGAAACTTTTGATTTTACGTAATGTTCCAATTCATTGGCCACCAAAATCGTGTGATTTAACACCATTTTATTATTTTCTTTAGGTTTAAGTAAAGTCATTTGTCTACGTCGATAAACCAAAGACAATTGCACACCTACAAATTAACATTCGAAGATTTATTGACGAAATACGGCGGTGACAATATGACCGAGTAATATTTAAACGTTAAGGGCTAATTAACAACTCTGCGTCAAGGTAAAATTCGTTAAATTTTATTTGTTTACGTTTAGAGCAAAGCTGACCGCATTGTACGTACGTAAACAGCTGTTTGTGTGTTATATACAAAACAATAATAAAAGAAACGCATTGTGCAATGGATGCTGAAACGGTTGCAACTGTTGTATTTTGTTACTATTTTTACTTATGATTGAATTATTATTTTTTTAATTAATAAAATTAATAAAAATTAATTCGTTTATAGCAAAATGTGTTGTTGTATTAATGTTTATTATTTAAATTTTGTATTATTAATTATTATCACCAAAAAGATGACTTAGTATTTGACAGACTTTTCATTGATTATTGACAGTAGCTTAGGTAAGCAAAAGTATATTATAGCTGGGCCTTAAGTGTCATAAAACTTTCTATTCAACAAAGCCTGTTTCTTTGATATTAAAAATATATTTCTTTGTTTTATTATAATTTAAGCTTGTGTAACTGTAAAAAAGCACCCGATATTTGCTAGAAGTTTAGTATAAATAAGTTTGAATGCTCCAACTAAAGCAATTAAGATTCCGGATAATTAATAGCATATTTGAATGAGTCTTCAGATTACTTTGCTCGCTGTTTGAATTACTTATATGAATTACAGCGTTCACCTGACATCATTGTAATTCGTGTCGATGGTTCTTCTTCATTTGCTTGTCATTTCTGTTTCTTGTAAAGCGTGGTCACAACCAAAAACAAATTAGAGATCACATTGATTTTGTGGTATATACTGGGTGATTGAAACTGAATTATTTCAGTAATTTTCTCTTAATATTTTGTATGGTATTGAATTATACCCGAGAATAAATAAAAATTATTTATTGTTTAATAAAAAAATAAATATAAATATTAAATATTTACCACATACTCACTTGTATTATAAATTTTTATTGTTGCGTAACGAATGAATAAAATTATAAAATATGCGATAAATATTTACTTTCACTTTTCTCTTCTTCGTATCAATATTTATACAATAAAAGCATTAAAATGAAAAAAAGGCTTATAAAAAAAAAAAAAAAAAAAAAAAAATATATAAAAAAAAGTTCTGAATCTGTTAAACAAAATAATAAGAATATTAATAGAAGAATAAAAAAGTGCCGATCCCAGAAGTGCTCTTTAGAGTCCAATATTGTTTTAGCTTTTAATTTTTTCTTTTACACTCCTACAAAATTTTCCCCAACCACTTGTGGTGGTAAGTGAATACAAAAATAAATAATTCGTACAATTTTTTTGAGAAAAAAATTTTTTTTTACACCTTTTTTGATCCAATTGATCCAAATTAAAACTTGGTCCCTTTCAATTCCTTTGAACAAACTGTCATATAATTGACATCTGATCACAGATTTAATTTTCTTAACATCCAGAAATTCAGATTTGTGACTGGTGGCTTGAATATAAATTCTAGAGAGAGGCCTTTTTTGATTGAGTGTAGAGTTGCCAACACAATTGTGCTTTGCAGTAGAAAGTCTAAAGGCAAACTTAGCATCATTGTCGTTTAAGATAGGTCGTTACATTTTTATGTTTCTGTAGATTTTGTTGGTTCTTCTAGATTTGAGTCCAAAAAGGAAGTTAACAAACAGCGACTTAGCCTTTTTCATTAGGTTGATGCACCTTTACGTCCTTTCTATTATAATCAGATGATGAACGCTGAAACTATTTTCTTAATTCATTCAAACTTTAATTCCAAAAGAGAGAGTGTCTTCTATATATGTTTACTAGGGAGCTGTGTGAACGTTAATTGCATTTCTCGTATAACCATAGGTGTTTGGACGTGATTTCACATTAAAAACTCATCTAGAGGTGTAACATAGACCTTCGGTTCAGAAGGTCACGCTGGCTTACTAAATTTCTAGTTGCCGTTTAGAGATAAGACCTACTCTAGATGTACAGATCTATAATTAAACCTATAGTTCGATAGTATGGTAGGCTGCCAGAGAATCACAATTGACGTCAGGGGCTGAAGAAGGTGCAGAGACCGGCCTGTGCTGGTGTAAGTAAGTCACAGGTCAACGTGAGTCTAGCCACGCTAGCATACCCCTCGGTACCCAAGGCAGGAGTGAATGCAATGCGTCCACCAACGTCCCAACCTATGATGAAAATCAGCAGTGAATACCAAAGTGTTGCTGGGAGACGACCCTCACATCGTGGTAAAATGTGGGTCACGGCACTCGGTTATGAATGTAATACCACACAGACTTGACGCTCTCCCCGCGATTAGACTACAGCCACAACACCACGCTGCTTCCACAAAAGGCCTCACCATAGTCAGGCAGAGACCGAGGTTTCTGGGGCTCCTCACTCCCGTCGTATCAGAATTAAGCCTCCGGTCAGGCTTCGTAACATAAATGATACTACCCACTGCAATTCCCACACGACTCCGAACTGGTGGCCACATAGCGTGCTGGTGTCAATGGTGCGATGTGTTCCAGCTCTTCTATTGCTCTTGACTTGTTGTTGCATCTACTGCCGATTAACCTTATATTCGGGCTATGGCCGCCTGTAGCGCAGTAGGATTATCATCCTCCAGGCTAGAGCATACACTCATATCAGGATTCTGTACGAATTCCAGTAGGACTGGATCGGATCTCAACTCCGACAGTAGATTCGTCGTGAGAATTTTTTCCCGTTCTGAATGGAATCGAGCCACTCAATGGGTTTAGCATCAGGGTCTACTCGAATAGCTCAATAATGAATTGTGGTGTTGAATCCGCAGGCTAACCTGAATCATCATGAATATGATGGCTCGAGTGTTGGTCATAAAGGAAGCAAGTTTGCTGAAGAGGGCTATTCCTGACTTATAACTGTATGGCGCGGATTGTAGATGGAAGGCTGAAATATCCTGCAGGATCTTGAGGCCGACTTGGCATAATAAATGTGTCATGGTTGAAGGTAGGTGTCTGGACACTAGTCTGGATTAGTAGCTGGGCTTATTGAGCATACGCCGTTTGTAAACCATTTCCGCAGGATGGATTAGTTAGTTATTTTTAACGAGCAGCCGGACACTGGTTCATCTTACTTGGGTCTGATACTGATCCCATTGTGATGCCCATAGAAAGTAGCGTCCAAGTGAACTTACATGTAAGCGCCATGGTCTGAAATGAACAAACCAGATGCGTGCACAAAGGAAGAAAGCCTGCTGACATTTACATCAGTCAGGCCCTATAGGGCATGCAGAAACGGAATGCCAAGTATATTACCAATATTCGAAAAATTCGAATACTGACATTGGAAATGATCGACAGTCTACTCCTTTTCCTCATCCTGATAACCCCTATAGTATTCATTGAAAGGTAGACCCAGTCTCCTAGCATGCGCACCAGCCACCCAGTGATAACAGGCACCAGAATTCGCAACCTTTGTCGCAGCATCCTCGTGATAGACTCCGAACTAGACCGATCGTGTAGTGGCCAGATTTATCTTGATACAGAGCAGGTAGTTACACATTCTCTCTCAGCGTTTCTGTACCATGCTCAACATGTATCGCAGAACCAGAAGTCTGCTAGAGAAGGAGAGAGCCTTCCCTAGCTAGTCCGTCCAACACACAGTTCTCCCGGCTGTCAGAGTGACCCCTCATATGTAATCTCCAGATATGCATGTCTCGCCACCATGTTTAGAGAAGCCCGGCATTCACATACTAGCTGAGATGTCGAGTAGACATCGGAGAGCGTGCTGATTGCAGATGACTGTCCGTATATATCCGGATATCAATATTGAATGCCCTGTAGTATGTCAACCAGTCCGCTGCTCGATTTATCGCCGAGACCTCTGCCTGTAAGACACTAAGACTGAGGATGAAGGAGGAAGGGACGGTTGGATATCCGGCTCTAATAAAACGTCGCCGACGAGTGGTTTCTACATAACATCTTCGTGGAATCCTGCACTTGATCAAGTGATCTCCTCAGATATCACAATCTGACGGACTGGGTGTTAGGTATTCCACACATCGTGCCGTTGCGAGTGTTTGTGGCAATCCTCAAACCGGTGTCCGAGGCTAAGTAAGCCAACAAAGCAACATTTAATATTACTTATTTGCAAAGTTCGAGGCTTATCAATCTTCTTAAACTCCTTGCAGCATAGACGGTTATAGTGCAAGTTATATGATCTTCTCCTAATGTTGAGAAGGTATTTCACAATTTTTAATTGAAATGGAATTTGGAGTTTTGGGTAAAACGGCATCCAATTTCAGCACAAGTATGTACATATAGTTGTATGAAAATTTTTCTCTCACTCTGTATTTGGGATTTACCCCTCGCATAATTTATCATATAACCAGCCAATTTTAATGGTCCTAGTCCAGGTTTTCCTTTCGCTCTTTTTTCTTTTGCTGTTTTTTTATATTAATTTTTCTTTGGTTGTTTTAAACGTTTCCTTGTAGAAAGAAGCCATTAAATGTGTACCAAGATGTTACAATCATGGTGTTGTAAAGAGTAGGGGAAGGTGATGGGGGCGGATTTAAGTTTGTTAATATTTAAGAAAAAAAGGGGTTGAGTTATATATTTAATGGCACAACAATATTTGACTACTTTTTCGTTTTTTTCCTTCTCTTTTCTTTCTTTGTTATACTCAAGAGAGTTTTTAATAAAAATAAGCATAAGTACCCTCATAATATTTGGCAACAATTTTTCGTTTTCCCTGAGGTTTTTTATGAAAGTGTTAATGTGCAAAGACTGTCTGTCTGTCTGTATGTTTATTCATTCATTCAATCAGCTTTCCAAGTAAAGAGTTTTAGACTTTCGTTACAAAAAATTATTGTTTTATAGGTTTTACGTGAAGGTTTTGAAAACTTTTCGAAAAGTTTTATTTCAATATGTAAGTACGAGTATAAAACAATATTGAGAGTCAATTTTCGGAATAATTTATGAGAATTGAGATATTGATTTTAATATACGTGGCACGTATCTAGCACTTATATTGTATGTTTTTTGCTGTACTGTTTTGCACAGAAAACGTATTTTGGTTTGAGTAAGAAAAATTTAGCTTTGGAAGAACTTTTGTTAAAAAGTTTTGAACATGAAAAATGAAGCACTAACAAGTGGTATTAAGTTTTAACATTTAAGGCTTAAATATTTTTTACAATAAAGTTATTTGAAGTTGAAAAGATATGAATATAAAAAAGGTATTTAAAGTATTTAGCAGTCATAGGTAAAGTAACTACAACCGTTGCCGGTTTTGGCTGAGTCCAAAAAAACACTAGTTGGCACCATTTTCAGATTTCCAAAGCCGTAAGATTTTGCAGCACTTGGTCTCTCCAATGCAGATTTGGTCGTCCTCTTCCCCGCTTTTCGCCTTGGGGTATCGTATCAAAAGCCTGCCTTGCCGGAGTTTTTCAATCCATACGAGAGACGTGTCCAAGCCACTGTAGCCGCTGTATCACTGTATCCACTCCCTGTATAGCTCGTACACCTCGCTGTTTCAACGTATGCGGTACTCATTTTCTGCTAGTAGAGGACCGAAAATCTTCCTAAGTATTTTCCTCTCGAACGTTCCTAAAATATTTTCATCGTTGTGAGATAGCATCAATGCCTCTGCGCCATATAGCAGCACAGGGAGATAGTGCTCTGCTCCTCAAAGCAGCATCTGTTGGTAAGCGTGATTTTTCGTTTAATTTCCAGAGTAACGACGTTCACGGTGTTAATGCTGGTACCAAGATAGACAAAATTCTTCACTACTTCAAAGTTGCGGAAGCAAATAGAGACATTGTGTTCAAGACGCGAGGACTCTTTATTTGTTGACAAAAGATACTTAGTCTTGTCTTTTTTCACCACAGCACTCACTTTAAACGCTTTTCTCTCTAGAATGAAGTACGCAGAGGATATGATGTGGGTATTAAGGCCAACAGTGTCGATGTCGTCAGTAAAAGTTTGAAAAAGGGAATCGCTTTGTCTAAAACATCGACCTAAAACCAATTCTGACGGCCTTTACAGTGGCGCTCAATGTCATACTGAATAGCCGTATAAGCTTAGCTGGGATACCAAACTCAGCCACTATGTCTGTCTGTAGAGCCAATTCCTATCTATGCTGTCGAAGACGGCTTTAAAGTCGACGAATAGGTGGTGTGTGTCGGTGTTCTTCTCCAGAATTTGACGTATTGTAAACATCTGGACGAAGGTGGATTTACCAGGCCTGAAGCCGCACTGATAGGGCTTGATCAGTTTATTGTTAATGGGCTTCAGTATCTCGAACAATATGTTTGATAAGATCTTGTACGCGATATTGATCAGACTAATCCCGCGGTAGTTTTCGCAGATGGCCGGCTTACCTCCTTATAAACTGAACAAAGCAAGCTCGGGTTCCAATCGCTTGGCACGAATTCATCTCATTGGCTTTTTCGAATCTTCACCACTGGCCTTGAATAAAGAAAGAACCACTGCTAGATTTTTTTTTTGGTCATACCAACAGGTTAAGAAATAGCTTTTTATTGCTTAATCAGAAAGTTATAACTGTCTTAACTTTAGGAGAACTGGTCGTCGGGCAGATGAAATGTTCGGATATATGATTTTGTTTTTATTTTATCTCGTAAAACAGTCATGTTCGTGACTTTTTTGCTCGCTCCATATCGTTGGTTTCATATATGACATGATTTTTCTATCGTCGTCAAGACAACCCCTTAAAGCTCTTGCACAGGTATTACAGCCTATTTTTGGCAGCCAATATATGTTTCTTTCATCAACAGGAAATCCAAAGTAATGTTTAAAGGCATCCCTAATTTGGGAAGCTATTGTTGTGGCGTTGTGATTTTAAAGTTAATTCCCCAGAGATGTAGCAAAACAAATCTGGAGAATTTTTGCAAGTCCAAGCCCTAGATATACTGTAATCTTAAACAAATATTGATTAAAAATAAGCTAACGCTATGTATAAATATTGTTAAACACTTACCATGATAAAAAAAAAATATATAAAACGGAAATAGTCCTTAGAGCACTTTTCAATATTAACTTTTGGTTTTGATAAAATCAAATATCGGATAGGATTTGTCTTTTTGGTTCCGCAAATAAGTGTTAAATGATGAAAAAAATTCTGTTATTTTCCTTAAAAGTGAATTTTGTACTGGGTTTTTGACCACAATAATAAAAAAATATTATTCTTAGAATGCTTTTTACCTACCATAGCCATAAAAAATAAACTCTTTACTTTTGTCAAAGTTAGACACCTGACTTTATGGGTTATTTTACTTTCAACCCTACACCTGGCTTTCATTACAATACTTAAAATGTAAAATCTACACTCTAAGAATTTTTTTGTAACTTTTTTGGGTCCGCCAAATAATTTTTTTTTTTTTAAAATGCTATAAAAAAAACTACTGAATACTTTCTCAAATTTCTTTTTTTATTTGAAAGTACAATCCTTCCGGTTAATAACGAAAAATAATTTCATTCAAATGGCTCCCTCGGCTGGCAATGCAGTAGCCTGCACTATCGGTCCAATTTTTAAGCACATTATCGATTGTGTGCAGCTGTATTTCACCAATGGCTTCACGATCAAAATGCCTCTGGATCAAAATCCGCACCAAACAGTGACTCGTATTGCGACAATTTTGCTTGTTTACATACCCGCAAAGATCAAAATGAACTTCATCTGAAAAGATGATTTTTGAATTTGCAACATTATCATGATTTTCAAAGTAATGTCGCAATATTTCCCAGCGTTGTTCAAGCGTATACACAACCATATTCCTTCAACGGAAGTATAAAACTAATTATCTGTCAAATCAGATATGAGCTAAGTGTTACAATTCACGAAATAAGCACTAGTTGAAAAAAACGTTAGATGGTGGACCCTTTAAAAGAAAACAAATTTCCACAAACTTTGCAAGAAAACATTTACCGCTAACTTCACCAGAAAAAAATTCTCCGCTGGTTTTGCAAGAAAACATTTCTTTGCTAATTTTGGTCAAAGTTAGGTACCTGCATTTAATTTTGCATAAAGTCAGCAACAGTAGACCGACGTTTTGGGCTTTAGTTTACGTGCTCAACATGTAAGACTTACATTCTGAAATTTTTTATGACTTTTTGGAAAAAAAATGCTCTAATTTGGCGCGAAAAAATTTTTTTCTGCAACTAAATTATGAATAACTCCGAAACTGTTGAAAATAAAAAAACGTTATTCAGGTGATTTATAGGAAATTTTGTTCCTAAGCATTTGCTGGTACTGGCATTCAAATCGGTGAAGTCGTTTTCAAATTATGATGAAATATATTGACATAACTACCATACTTTGAGCGAAAAATTTGCCACACCCATCAAAAAAATTTGAGCGGATTTAAAGGGAGCACATCAAAATCATTATGCTCCATATAGTTTTATTCAAAAGCCAGAAATTTTATTTGTTTTTTGTAGACCAGTGTATTTGGCTTCGAAAGTGTATTTGGATTGAAAAAAAAAAATAAATTTAAGGCGAAAAAAATAATTTCGAACGTGATATTAATGAACAGTTCGACATCTCTCGAGGATATCTGAAATTATGTATACAATCACAATGTACTGCTATAGCTTAGAGTAGTGATTAATCTTAAACAGATTTTGATAAAGGACTCATTCTTATAGCAAAAACTTCCACATATTACTGATATGTGTATCTGATGTACAGTATTAGTACTGTAAAGTAGTATTATTTAATTTAAATCCAAGCCTCAAACAATTTATTACTGTCAGCAGGGTTGTCAGACCTTTTTTTAAGCTTTTTCGCCAAATTCAAATTAAAAATCGCTAAAATCGCCAAATCATCTTTTTTTTACATTTTGAAAACAGGATTTATATTTTTTTAAATAATAATAACAATAATAATAAAAAAAATTGAAAATAAATAAATAAAAGAATATTTGTTCCGATTTGTTAATTTTCGCCAAACGTGGAAAAAAATGCGTCATACAAAATGTAGCAAAAACAAAAAGTGTACAATGTTTACTATAATATAGTTTATATTATATATAGTTTATATTACAGTACACATTATAGTTTGTATTATAGTAAACATTGTACACTTTTTGTACTGAACTGTACTGTACGGTACAGTAGAAATATAGTAAAATATAGTTTATATTATAGTAAACATAGTACACTTTTTGTTTTTGCACAATTTTGTACTGTACAGTACAGTACAGTAATATAAACTATATTACAGTAAACATTGTACACTTTTTGTTTTTGCTAAATTTTTATTGAACGCTATAAAACTAAAAAATTAATTTTTATGTTTGAGAATTGGTATTCCGTACCTTCTAATACTTATAAGCTAATAATATAGCTGAATACCGTCGGATTCTTGGAATGAAGAAGTAGAGAAGTTTACCTTTTCAATAATATTCTAAACACTTTCATTTTTCTTTCCATATTTTTTAAGTTTTAAGTTTTTTCGTATCACTTATGAACCTATTTCGTTGCCAATTTCCGAAAATTGAATTACATTAGTAAGCTGGAACCCAAAAATCTACTAGTTTCAGATTCATATGGGCAACTACAAATTACTCTTTGCCGAGAACACAACTGAAGTTCGGCTGCCATCTATAATCGTCTCATTAAAATACACTATGTTCACGAATTTCACACAAACATAAAAATGCCAAAACAATAATTTTAATTTTTGTATTTTTTATCTAAAATAGCCAACAAAATCGCCAACTATTTTAAATATGGCCAAATAATCGCCATATCGACAAACCGAAAATTAGGTCGCTAAATAACTTTCAAAAAGGGCCACGTTTGGCGAGAAATGCCAGATCTGACAACCCTAGCTGTCAGTTGTATCATAAGCATATATATACGAGTATATATCTTTTGTACTCTCTCTCTCTCTCTCTCTCTCTTTACTCTTGAATGAGGCTTTATGCCAAATTGTACATCATCCATGTACTTGTTTGTTAGAGAAAAGTAACCATTTATCACGTTTCATATTTTATTACTCAATCAAAAAAATTTTTAAACATTTTGATTTTCGTTTTTTATTATTTATAGAATTTAATATAATTTTTTTTTCTGATATAAATTTTTTATACATATATGTACGTACATATATGTGGTAACGAAAAAAAGGAACGTTTTTGGAATACATTTAGAAATTTTTGTAAAAAGAAAATGAATAATAAATGCATACAAGGGATAGAAAGTTAAACAGACAGACCTTAAATGAAAACAACACCCCGTACCAATTTAATTCCCGGTTAGATTTATTTTTAAATCAAAATACTCCCTTCAAAAATTTGCCATGGCAAATAGAATGTGCACTTCATCTCACTCTCTTTTTTCTCTAACACTTCATAGTTAGTTGAGTTACCCTTGACAATAATATACAGATAAAACCACCAACCCAACCTTTGGATATTGCCATGAATCACTAGGATACACTCAAACTAATGTCTGGGTGTATGATCCTTGTGTGTGCATAGAGTCCTTTTTTTCAATTTTTTTGCAAAAATTACGTTTATTAAACTAGGAATGTAGATAATTTTTATTTCATATTCAGTTATTTAAAATATTTTTATGCTTCTGCATTTATAACCATTTTTTTGCTGTTTTTTTTTCATTTCAAATTACTTCTAAAAAACAAACAAGAGTCTGTTGTATGAGATTTTACTTTGCGGGATTTTTTTTTTTTTTTTGTAATTTGCTCGTATATCCTTGCCGTTTTTGTTGCTTTGGTTTCCGTTGTTGCTGCTCGTGTTATTTAATTTTTGAATATTTTTCTTAACAAAGTAAAAAATATTTCTTTTTTTTTAAATCTTTAAATATTTGCAAAAGATTTTGGAATTTGTTGTTGTTTAATTTTCTAGAAGTTGTGAAAAGTTTAAAGAGCAATTTAATGACTACCATGGCAATATTACATGGAACAGTAGTTTAGTTAGTAACTGATTGAGGGAAATAGCGTAAGTTAATATTTAATTATAGCTACAGAGTTGCCAGAATAATGATTTTATCATATTTTTGATGATTTTTTACCAAAATATTATTTATGATTTTTTATATAAATTGATGGTTTTCTAAATTTCAAAATGATATTTTTTTTTAATTTGAACAAAAACAAAAAAAAAAAAATTAAAATTAAAGATCAACAGTTAATTCTTAAAACGAGAAAATTTAGTGTCAACCAATTTGTAGTTTATTGTTTTTTTTTGCTTGTACCCCTGTGCCTAATCTACACAAAAATGTATTTTTGTTGCCGGACATTAGAAAGTAACTTAAATATAATTTTTTAAGAAATATAATTGTCACAGAAATCATTTTTTATAGTTTCACACCTTAAAAACTAAAAATGTATACGAATTTAGAGCGAAAAAGTAATAATTACATACTTACATATGTATATTTATGCAAACATAGTGTTACGAAAATAAGGTTGGACACCACAGCGTTTATTATATCGCTAAAATAAATAAACAAAAGCTGCAAGAACAACTATACGTGCTGTTTACAAATAACCAAATTTACAACAACAAACAGTAGCAGATATAAAGTAAATAAAAATAACACGCCAACAACAATAATTAAGCAGCAAAGGAAACAAGTAATAGACAATAAACAAACGACAACAAATACACAAGATACGTAATCTAGAAGTTGAGACAGAGAAAGATGATAAAATCAAAAATGATAGATTAGGAGAAATGTCTATAGGCCAAGTATTTTCGCGAGGCCGATATGAGATGGTTGGCGGAAGAATGAAAGCTAAGTACAAGCAAGCAGCGGAAACTAATGGTTTGCGTAGGATGCAACTAATCTCACCGCAAGAGAAAGGGTTATCTGATAAATTGCACACTGGCCGAAGGAGACCCTGCAAAATAACCAAAAGAATGAACAAGGCTAAACATCGCGTGCAATGGCATTACAATCCAAGAACGAAAATGAAGACGGTGCACCTAGAACGATTGCTGAAACAAGGAAGAAAGACAATAAGCCTATTCGGGACGAACAGGGTTAAGTGGGCGGCAGTGTTACGAAAATAAGTTTGGACACCACAGCGTTTATTACATCGCTAAAATAAATAAATAAAAGCTGCAAGAAAAACTATACGTGCTGTTTACAAATAACCAAATCTACAACAGCAACCATTAGCAGAGATAAAGTAAATAAAAATAACACGCCAACGACAATAATTAAGCAGCAAAGAAAACAAGTAACAGATAATAAACAAGCAACAACGAATACTAAGAGCTGAAAGAGGTAGATTTTCACATAGGCATGGCTACAAGAGAACGAAAAAGAAATTAAGGGAAAGAAATGGAAACTACCTGAAATATCGAGAGGTGCGAGAGCTTTCGATGTTTTGTTTACTCAGCCATATAAAAAGTATATCGATGCGAACAGCAATCAGTTTATGTGTCGTAAACTCAGTGCAGTTTGTGTGAAGAGAGTTTATAAGGAGTTAACTCGTGAAGTGAATCGTTAAGTAAAAAAAAAACCAGTTTAGCAAACTCGGTAAAGAGAGTTAAGTGTGACTCACCTCTGGTTGAAAAGGTTGTGATCGAACCTAAGTTATAACTACGATCGGGTTGGAAGATCTTTAGGAAGAAAGATCTGTCGAGTAATTGTTGTTGTTTACAAAGTTGTAAACAGACAGAGTAATTAAGATTAAAAATTATTATTGCCTGTAAAAAGATTACAAGCAGTGGTGCATATAACTGTGTTGAATAAAGGATTTTTAATTAAAACCAAACACAAAATTTATTTTGTTTTAATTAAATCTACGAACTCATAAATACACATTTTTAAAAAGGTTAAAACGTAACTATAGTTTTGTATGTTCAGACAAACTATTTAATAACATTCAGTAAAGCTTCTTTAGATGAAAGCAGTGCGAAAACTATAAAATCCATAAATTAGAATATGAAAAAATTTTGATTTTGATGTGATTTTAACGATTTTGTTTAATAAGAGCATTAATGTCGTGACCCTTTAAAAATTATAAATAAAACAGCTTTGATTTAATTTTTTTTGTTTAATTTGTTCAAAATTTCATGAGTTTTCCTATTTCTTCTGAATATGTTGGCCGAATATATTAAAAATTCAATTGAAATGAAACCAAGTATACAAAAATATTTGTTGAGGCCGATTAGGGAATACATGACATTTTCTTCTTAAAGTTTATTTCATGTACATGTTGTCCGAGGCTTATCCGTAGGTGGTTAGTTCATCAGTCAGCTCCAATTCTAATTTCCCTTATTCCAGCATTTCTGCCAGTATCTCATCAATGGCGAGTGTAATGTCGCTTTACAGGGTGGAGTTGTGGCTAACTTGTATACGAGAGACTAGTCTAGTAGGATCAATTTGCAATATCTCGGCGACCAGTTAACTGCTCCAAAACATGAGATAAATTACTCACCAAACTCGCTCCACAATAGTTTCATATTGTTGATTGCGTGTTGCATGAGGCACCACCTTGTTGAAACTAATTGTCAACCAAGTCCAGTTCTTCAATTTTGGAAAAAAAGCCGGTAATTATCGCACGGTACCTTGTTCTATTTTTTCTAATGTTAATATATGCATCGTTCCTGGAGAAATGCGGTACAATGATGCCGCCAGCTCACAAGCCGGTCCAAACTGTGTATCTTTCAGGGCCTATTGGCAGCTCTTGTTATACCTCTGGCTGCTCTTGTTGACGTACCCATTGAACTAAAACTATTCGATACAACACACTTTCCTCATACAACACGAATTTCGATTATAAAATTCAAAAATTTGCATGCATTGTTTTTACACTGAAAACTCAAATAGCAAAATGCTTATTTTATATATAGGGTCCGCCAAATACATTTTTTTTGAAAACAGGGCGCAAAACATCGAGTGTAGCTTCGGCTGTGTGGCACGTAGCGCCGTCCTGTTGAAACCAAATGTTGCTAATATCCTCCTCTTCAATTCTTGTTAGCAAAAATTCGTTCAACATGGCCCGATAACGATCGCCATTGACTGTAACGGTCACTTTTTGCTCATTATCAAATTATGCCTCTGGACCAAAATCCGTACCAAACAGTGACTCGTCTTGGGTGTATTTGCTTTTCAATGTATGCATGCTGGTTTACTGTGCCCCAAATGCGACAATTTTGCTTGTTTACATACCCGCCAAGAGCAAAATGAGCTTCATCTGAAAAGGCCCACTTAGCGAAGCGAAAAAAGCGTATACACAGTCATATTCGTTCAGCGGAAGGATAAAACTAATTATCTATTAAATCAGACATGAGCTAAGTGTTACCATTCACTGAATGATCAGGAAAAAACGCCACATATTGGGCAAAAATAAAATGCACTACCACTTAGCAAGGACATAAATCATAAGGTAGGGAACTATAGTGGATCAATCATCTATTTAAATTGTTATCTAGAGGAGTGACGGAGAAAAATAATTTTCTCAATATGTACTTCTATTATATTCACACATAAGCCTTAATTGGCAATTAATGGATTTTAGGCAATTAAGGCCTTATTTGAGCGCAGTTTACCATACAAAAGCGCAATTTATAAATTGATCAATTAATAATTAACTTAATTAATGAGTCGAATTTACAAAGCAACCCTGTGTAAAGTACATAGAAAGAGGAGTGGCAACTCTGTAAGAAGTGTGTCTAGTGGGAACTGACAACTGTATACAGTATGCAAAATCCGTATTCATACAAATTTTCAAATAGATTTTTTTTATTCATTAATTTCTAGCAAAACAAAATGTTATTTATAATATATTTTTACACAGTTTTAAAGAGGTTTTACTATCTAAAGCAAATCAAAAACGGGACTTGAATTATAATAAAATATGAATGCGGATTTCTCACACTGTACAATGTCATATGAAATATATGGTTTCGAAAATGAATTGCTTAAAAAAAACGAAAATATACCACATCAGCGCGTTTACAATTGTATTGTGGAATTTTAGTATATTTGGTAATTATGTGCCACCCTGTCAATGCAGTACTTATTTGCCTATCTGGCAGCACTACCAACTCGACCACTTGTGTAGTACATTTGAATTAACGAATAATATAGAGGATATGAGAGTGTTTGAAACATTTCCGAAACTTTCCAAACTGTAGGCAATTAGGTATATAAGGAAGCTGCTTTACCTACGGCATATAGTTATCGTTTTGCTGTCATAAAGTAAAGACGTGGTAAGCGTAAATGAAAGTGTTGCATAAACGAATATTAAGTTGTTGTATTAAGTTAAACTGAATAAAAGATAAGTGAGGAAATAAAATTGTAAACAACAACTAAGTGGTGTCTATTTTATTTTAGCGCAATTAAAACGTTTTAAAAAGGTTAAAACGTAACAATATATTATCAAAATGAAAAAAAAAAAAAAAAAATAGACAAAAATTTTGTGTATTGAATTTGAGTTTTTTCTTTAAATTTTACACTCTTAAAGTTGGGGTTTGAAACAAAATAATACAAGATTTTGAAACAAAATAATAAAACATTTTGTTTCAAATTCATAAATTTAAGTTTTTACGAACAAAATCTATCCAAGTATTTTTAGTTGTCTGATGCTAATTGAACAAACTTAATTGCGCTATTTTGAACCCAATTTAAAAATTAATTTACTCAATTAAAATCTATCTCTGAACATGGTTTTTGGATGAAATAATTTTAATCAAAATTAAAAAAAAAAATTGTTTAAGTTTTTCTTAATTTCAGTTACAACAAGAAATTTCAGTTACAAAGAAAAATTATATTTGTATTTTTATATAATTACTTAGTTTCATGATTCCATTAAAAATAAGAATTAACAAAAATTCCAGTAAATCGGATTATTTGATTACATTTCTATGAATTGCGTTTCATTATTAACCCCACTGTACGTTTGATTTGCTTGTATCTTTTACTATTTCTAACTGTCTCTATCTGTGCACATTTACTGCTAATGTCCTGGCAGTTATCTATGCGTCGTCTATACATTCATAACAAATATATTTACTTGCACAAGTATTGTTGTTGCTGTTGTTGTTTTTGTTGTATTTTTTTCCACAACGGCTAATTATATTTACAACATGCAGTGAATATTCTATGGTTGGTTACCCATTTGCCATAATACCCACTAAGTCTACACTACACATCCTTACCCCGACTTATGCTCTCTATATCTCTACAACACACAATTACAGCATACTGGGTCGATCCTTAATAGAAAGATAAAAACATAGATTAGATTATACGAACAACACACTGACACACACATATACACACACCCATACATGAGCAACTTATAAAGCCATATGTTTAAAATACTGCGAATATTATTTGATTTTTTTCTATTATAAAACATTAAAGTTCAACTTTGAAATCCTGTTACCAGGATAAATAAAAAAATAAAATAAAAACAAAAATAAAGATAAAAAATTTGTATATTACGAAAATACAAGTAAGAGTATATGTGTACATGTATGTATAGGTTTGTAAGCATATATGTAATATTTGTATGTATATGTTTGCTTATATGTAACTAAGTATTGGCAAGAGTAAATAGCGCTGTGTGTGTGTGTGTAAATATGATTACGAGCAATATGTACGAGTACGTTTTTTTTTAACATATTTCAGCGGTTTTAACCCACACTAATCAAAGTTGACTGAAACTTTACTTTATTCTTTAATTCAATACTTGTACGAAAATGCATAGATGTATATGCGAGGGTTGCTTGTTAAATTAATTCAAGATAGGTTTTGTTTGAGCACAATTTTTCTTTATAGATTTGCACAAGAACTTTATAATCAACTTCATCACGATGCACTGGAAGTGTTTTTGTAACCTGCTGTTTTGGTAGCGTGGTGATAGTCTCGGAACTAGGACTAAGTTCAGAAGCCTTGTTAGCTACTTATTTGAAACATAACGATTACTGCAATCGAAACGAGTGATCCGCTTTAGCCTCAAACAATACGATTTGGATCATGAATCATCACTTCTAGAAAACCGGCAAACTAACCACATTCAATCAATGATGTCATTGATTGGAAATCGTATTTAGATGAAGTGTGATCCAACCATAATGCACGATGTTAATTGTAAGTCACACCTTAACGCCGAGTTTTTTACCCAACTTAATTTGATATTTCTTGTTCCAGTGTTTGACAACTTCAACCATGGAGAGGCAAACAAGATTGTTTAAGCCTTTGACGAAAATGAGCCCTCAAATCAAAATACATTTCGTCCAATTCGTGATCTTTTTTGTCAGCATAATCACACAAATGTGTCAACAATCAGAAGAATTGTGTTCAAATTTCGCAAATGGGGTCTGTAGGAGATGTGGAAACACCTATGCATGCTCGCCCAGTTCCTTTTGCGGAAAACATTGCTGTTGTTCGTGATAGTGTGGCAAAAGAACAGTCAACCTCGTAATCGTGCCCGACAATTGAACATCTCATGAACATCACTGATGGCCAGAAATTGAGGATATGGACCCGGACAATATGTGGTTCCAACAGGATAGTGCCACTTACCACACAGCCAATAAAACAATGGCTTTTTTGCACGAGAAATTCAAAACTCGAACGTGGCGATGTTAATGGGTGCCGCGATTATATGATTTGACACCGTTATACTTCTTCTGGGGTACTTAAAAGAAAAAGTGTACGTCAATAAGCCAAGAATAATTCAAGAGCTAAAGGCTGAGATGATTTAGTACATTAACGAGTCATTAAAAATATGCACCGACGCTTCGCGACTGATAGAAGTATGCCACTTAAGTCCCGGCGAGCATTTGGCCGATATTTCGTTTCACGCATAATTACCATAGATCCTTCTATTATAATAAAAAATATTACGATACTTCTCTGAAAATTATTTGTTTGATTTACAATTAACATCGAGCGCTTGGTTGAAAGGGATAACATATCGATTGACAAACCCGGCACAATTGGAATTGAATTAAGTTGGCGGCATCGGCAACATACACCCTAGGCTACTAAAGGCGGTGTACAACTTCTATATACCATCATAAATTGCTGGGACGCTACTTAATCTCCTAAATAATGATCTTAGGCGGGTATCATAATAAAAATCTTAAAAATTGGTGACCTCACAGAATGCAATAATTTTTTTTTCAGTTACTTGAGAGCTTTCATAAAGCATCTATACATTATTTTTTTGCAATCGGGTAGCTTTTTGTCTTACAGCTAAGCATGTATCATAATCGCTCAAAATGTAATCGTTAAAGATATTCATTAGTCGCGACCTTGCAGGTGATGACAGCTTCGCAAATACTAACACCACGTCTACAAAAAATTGTTCAAAGCACTTTTATTCCTATTTGCAATTCGAAAAATTTTTTACCATTTGCGATAATTGTAATATTTTATATATTCGCCACTTTAGTGCTATTTTTAGTGATGTTTGTTCTACGTAGTCTTTCATTTTACTCCTTCTACTATGGCTCTTCTGTTATCTTTTACCGAGCGTAGTATATGCCCCAATTTATCGTAGCAGGTTCAGGATGCAGGTTGTTGAGCAATTTTTCTTCTACTCAGAGAATCCTACCTTATCTTCTTTTCCATTTTTTTTAAGAAATTGCGTTTTCTGCCTTCTCCTATGGTGTTTAGAGATGATGTTCCTTTTTACTTCCAGGTGGTCAGTGAGTTGAAGCCTGTTAATTATTTAAAACTCGATATAAGGGTGAATTTTTTTTTGTCCTTGATGGGATGCGAACCTGCGCTTGCTTAGTGTTGTATGCAATACAAGCGTCTGACTTGAGACTTTGTCTGCGTATGGCATACCAGCAAAACTTATATGCTTTTGTAAGATGACACTGAGAGACTCTAAGAGGCGCTCAGTTAAAATAGGAAGTGACCTTGCCGAATACTGTGACATCTTCGTTGATTAGTCGGAGTGTAAAATTTAGTATTGAACTAGTACGAATTTATGAAAAAAAGGGGAATAATCCACTCGCCTACACAATTCTAGTTGTGACTATTTCACTGGTACTGTTGAGGTACTTAAAGTTTGAAGCGTCCAGTATGCTAAGCCTGTCCCTCTCTTTTATATCGCGAGTTTATTTTTAAAGTTTATAACTTCGAGTTGTCAACACTACATTACTTGTCATCCGATTTAGCAGCTGATTGTTGCCTTTTGTTATGTATAAAATTACACCACAACAATGCTTGCAAATTGTTGAAATTTTTTTTATAAAAATAAAGGTTCTGTTCGTTAAACATCAAAATTAAAAATTTTGCTCACAGATGAAGCCCTTTTTTGTTGAATAGGTTGGTAAATAAACAGAATTGTTGCAGTTGAATAATCCACAAGCATATGACGAAACAGCAATTCATGCACAGAAAATTACTGTTTAGTGCGTTTTATGGGCTGTCGGGGTTATTGGTCCATATGCCTTTAAATAAAATGGTGGTCAGAATGTTATTGTCAATTGTGAACGGTTTATGGACATGATTACAATATTTTTCGTACCTCAATTAGCTGGTATTAATGTTGGTGATATGTGATTCAAACAAGACGGAACCACATGCCACAGCGCACGCTACTATTGTTTCATTCAACGAAACTTTTGATGTAAGAGACTTTTCACGTGATGGTCCAATTAATTGGCCACCAAGATCGTGTGACTTAACCCCTTTGGGGTTATGTAAAGTCACTTGTCTACGTCGATCAACCAGAGACAATTGAACACCTGGTAATCAACAAACGAAGAATCTATTGGTGAAATACGACAGCACATGCTGCGAAAAGTTTATGAAAATGGGTGTTCCGTTGCCGTACCTATCCAACAAAGCCCGTTTAGTTGTCTTTGTTTTATTATGACTTAAACTTCTATAACTGTAAAAAAACACCCGATAAGCCATATTTTTCTCGAAATTGAGTATGTAGTTATTTTATTTAAAAGTTATTAAATGAGCTGAGCTTTTTAAAAAAAAATTACTTGTATTTTCGCTTGTATTTTTTTTTATTCCTTATAAAACCACCCTCTCAAAAACCAGAAATTTTTTATATCAAAGTATAGTTATGTTCTTAGTTTTCCTCCTTCATATCGCAGTATTAATTTAAAAAGATTAGAAAATAAAAAAAATACTGCTGCTGTTGTTGTTGTTGTTGTTCCATATGCATCAATCATAATATTTAAATATGATGTTGGAAGTATTTTTTTCTTTATTGTTCAACTCTTGTTTAGAAGATATCCTTACGGATCGCTTGCTGTTGTTGACTGCTTGAGGCAATTGCTTTATTAAGAGCTTATGCTTCGTTTGCAACATTTGCTATGATTTAAAAAGCCTAGCCCGTTTCCTGTTTTTGTTGTTTATGTTGTTGCTGTAGTTTGTTTTGTTATTATTATTGCTGTTTTTTTATATAACAACCCAAAAAAAAAAAATATTAAACAATTTTTTAAAGAGAAGTTTAAATCATATAATAATACTGCCTGACACAGTCGTGTTAAATTTGTTAACTTTATTTCAATATTAGAAAAATAGAAACAGGGTGGTTTAGCACACAGATGTATGTATGTATGTATGGTTCACCCATGCCTAACCATAGAAATATGAAAATATTCGCATGATATACAATATAACCAACTGGGGGCGGTAACGGTCGTGGTTGTGCCAGAGATTGGTTTGTAAAACGGCTGTTCTTGTAATTCTATATGGATTGCAGGAATTTCTTGTTTTTTTAATCAAAACTTGTTTGGTTTTATTGTTGCTTTTTTTGGTTTAAATTTGAAATTTAAATTAAATTTTATACCTGATGAGCACGGTGTACTGTACTGTTCGCATGAAGAAAGTGTCAAAAGAACGCCACCCTTGAGTGCTTTTCGGTAGAGCACTTTTAGTATTACACTACCTAACTACTGTCCATTATTTATGGATTTACGTATGCTAAGCTGAATTTCAATTTCGATTTCTATTTTTGTTTGCATTTTATACTATTTTTTTTATTTAAATTTTTTACACCCTACATTAGTGTAATAAGTTTGTAAAGATGTCTGTAACACCCTATTAAATAGTCGATTTAGATTTCTAATGAATGAGTTATGTACGACCGCTCGCAATTATCAATGGCCAACCGCCATACTACAAGAGAAACAAGTGCACACATAAGAAAAAAAAAACCCAATATAAAATCATTATGAAAAAATGTTGATTTTAAGTCGTTTTATATTTCTGTGTTGTGTAAAGTAGCGTCAAAAAAAGTGTCAAAAAAATTCTAAAAAAATAATAATAAAAAAGTTTATTTTGTCAAATAAGTAAATATTTAGGTTTTCGTTTCATTATATTGTTATGAAAATAAAAATGCTTAAAAAAAATGCACCACATCAGCGCCTTTAGAACTGTATTGTGGGATTTGGGTATATTTGGTATTAATGTGTCACCCTGTCAATGCTGTACTTATTTGCGTATTTAGCAACATTGGCAATTCGACCATCTTTGAGTAACACAATCTTACATGTTTAAAATTAACGGATATAACATAGGGGATATGAGAGCGTTTTAGACATTTCCGGAACTTTCCAAGCTGTAGGCAATTAGGTATATAAGGAGGCTGCTTTACCTACGTTAAACAGTTATAGTTTTGCTGTCATAAAATAAAGTCCTTTTTAGGCGTAAATAAAAGTGTTGTATAAACGAATTGAGTCCAAGAAAAACTGTAAAACAACAACAAAGTGGTGTTGTTTTATTTTGACGCAATTAAAAAGAACTCAAACGTTTTAAAAAGGTTGAAACGTAACAATATTATGACCTGTGATTCAAATAAGGAACAAAGGGCTACAACAAACTCTTTTCATTCGGTTCGGTTTGATGAAAGGTGTTGCATCTTATTTCACTTTATCATCAAGTTGACGCCGCTAAGTGTGCGAAGTACGGCCATTTTTTTAAGTTTTACTCAGGGCATTTCAATCTATAACCACTCTGGAAGTTTCACTTTGAGGTCTTCACAGCGTATGACAAGCCTAGCGCCATTTGCGGTTAAATGTCTCGATAAAAATTGGTCGTTGATCGATTTAGAGCCAAAGTTGATTATTGAATATGATGCTCAGCTAAAATATTCCGAGAATCCTTTCTAGATAGCGCTTTACCAAGACTTAGATGGCATTTATGGCGTGTGGTCTCGTATTCCAATTATCTTAGGCGTACAGAAGAGCCGATTTGACGGAAGAATTTAAAATGCCGTACGCAGTAGTACGTTTCTAGAGATTTCCATGCTAGGAGTTAAATCTAGATAGACTGGATAGCTATCAAAATTCGATATGCTTTACTTTACCTTTACTTTTAATTACTACAATCACTCGCATGCGCCAGAATATTAAAAAGATAGCAAAATGCTCCCATGTCTTCCAGCTTAACACCCTATATTTTATTTTGCCACTACTCAGAGTGTTGCAGCGCATTACCTTGCTTTTACTTCGGTTTCGAAGGAATTAAGTTTAGTTGATTATGCGATAAGAGGCAAATACCATTTGCATATTCCTAGTTCTTGATTTGTCGATTGAACCCCCTGTTTACCAGAGTAGCTTTGCGTTCTATAACAAAGTGCGACAAAAATGAACAAAGTTGAAGTACCTGGAAAATGATATTACTTTTCTGATAGGCGCTGTCGCGTAGAACAAGGATCTGTTTTTGAAACTTTTGAAACACCTCCAAAATCTCGAATTACGGGTAAAAAACCGGTTCTTTGGATCTTCATGCACTTAGAAGCTTATAACTTAGCTGAATATTACCCGATTTTAAGTTTCCTTTCGGAAGTGGAAAGAAGAAAATAAGACCTTTTAAATGATAAATATGTTGCTCCATTTCTCGAGCAAACATATCTGTCATCCAATTTTTTCCACATTATTCAAGTTTTTTGCGCACTAATTTATATCGGAAACGTTCTGTTATGAATAAAATGAGATCTACGGTTTAGAAATCCGTTGGAAATTGACGGAGTTATTAAGCTTTTTCGTAATATATAGGAAAGCGAACCCTGCTGAAGAGAACTCAGATCTGAGGCAGTTGTAAGCTTTATACACACATATGGTTTCGTAAACAAATGAATAAATAAATAGTAATGAGATGTAGAATCAGACCAAATGAACGTGTAATTTCATGATATTTTAATATGACCACCATATTTATAAAAAATGATTTCATAGTTAATTCAACATGAAATCATTGTTATTTGATGTTTTCACAATGTTCATTCAATAAGGCACTCACATAATTTCGACATAATTATTATTTTGATTTAAATAGAATTTTAATATTAATAGACTATGATTTCTAGTTGTTTTAAAATGAAAAAATTTAATATTCTTTTTATCGTAAAACCATGTTGAATCAACATGAAACGATAAGAAAGCAAAATAATTATTAAACTAATGTTGATTCAAACTTGTTTTAATTGATTTTACAATGATTTTTTGCTGTGTGTAGTTATTAGTGAAAAACCCTGTACAGATCCTTCATGCACAGAATGAAATGATTTATGAAATTATGATTATCAAGGTAATTTACAGACTCTGCTGTGTAATCTTTTCAACGGGTGATACTTTTGCTATTTGGTTTAGTGTAAAGAAAAGATTTGTTACATGTGACGGTTTTATACATTTAGATGATTTGTTACATTCAGATGGCTTTATAAAGCATAAATTAGTCGAACTTGATCAACTTTATTGTTTTTTTTCTTTTAAGTGCATGTGGGAATTAATAATCCTTAGCGCATGTGTGCTTTTGCTGCCTGCTTCCGTAAATCCTTTTTTAAAATTTTATGTTTGTTCTGCTGCTATTCTTGTCATGGCAACTACATTCCATTTTAAAATGAATCCCGTAACAAAATGCATTACGAAATTCATAGAATGTCTGTTTCTGTTTTACTTTTGAGGATTAATTTAATATTTGATGTTCGTTTGAAATTTTTTTCTTATATTTTTTTCTGAAATAAAATCATATTGAATTACAAATTATAAGGAAATACTAATTGGATTTCAATATCTACTACATATGCTAAAGGGAAAATATAAATAAACAAATATATCATATACTCGTATGTGATCCTAAATAAATGCTCTGCATTGAAAGAGTATCTGTTTTATTTAAGAAAAAAATTTTTTTTTCTTTTTAAATTTTGAAGTTGAAGTAGGCCACTATACTATATATTAAGAACTATTCAACTCTGGTTATTGAAGAGGTTTGTAAGATCTAGGGAGATAAGAATGAATTGCAAAATATGCGAACAAAGCTATTGGAGAGATTGGAAGATGGTTATTCTCCATAAATCTGCAATTGGTAAATCACAAAACGGATTTAGTGCTCATTAGCAGGAAGAGAAGAAGGGAAAACTTGAGTGCCAAGGTGGGAAATACCACAATTATGTCATAAAGAAGCAGTAAATTATTTGGCCGTGATGATCGATGACCGCCTGAGCTTTAAAAGAAACATTAAAAATACGCCTCTGCGAAAGCAGCAGGTGTAACAAATGCATTAGTGGAGCACGTCAAAGTTGCAGAATCTCAATATCCCAGGTGACCAAATTCATGCTACTTTACGGTGCACCCGTGTGGGAGAAGACAATGAGTAGCCAAGCTAAAGAAGTGATAATAACAATTAGTAGTAAAGCTTGTCGCAAAGCTTTTCGAACGGTGTCTGGGGAGAGTGTAATAGGGGAAATGATACCAGTAAATACAACTGGTCGAGAGTACTATACCAACAGAGGGGCACAAATTTAACGGTTCCACGAAGTATTATTAAAATGGATGAAAGGAATAATACCATAATAAGCTAGCAACGTAGGTGGGAAGATGAGCGTTCAGGTAAAATATGGCGAGATAATTTATAATCTTGCCCAATTCCTTACAGGCCATGTAGGCTATATAAAGTATTTGTACCGACGTGGACGCGACAACTTTCCAAGGTATCCGTTCTTTTACTGACGAAGACAATAGCGTGGAACATATTGTATTCCACTGCTCATACTTGGGTGAAAGTATTCACAGGGAGAATGTCGTCGATATTATGCTTAAATCCGAGGACAACTGGTATACGTTAAAGCAATTTATCGGTAGACTGAAAAAATACTACGTAAAGAGGAAGCCGGTACCAATAGTAACCAAAATGGTTATAAGTAACCATAAAAGGCTCACCGGCTCCGGCGAAGTATAATCGAAAGGCAGTTCCATGAGACCTAGAGCTGCTTAGAGGGTATGTTTTAGTACTTAAAAATCGTGCTTGTACTGCAGTACGCGTTGTAAGTATCTTATAAGATTCAACACCTTATGCGTATCAAAAAAATAAGTTCTAGTGAGATAGCCCCTTCTGTGTATTTCGTACGATTAGAGGTCGTTTAAGAATTGGAGATCTTAGTGTCACTGCGGTTACAAGATGTCATAAAGACGGGATACTGTCTCTGCTATTATGGTCTGTCTAACAAACTAATTACGATCTTCAATCGGAAGGGACGACATCTCTGTGATAATCAGGGGCGACCATCTCAGAACGATTGATGGACTGGTGTAGGACACCTTTTACACAATAGTTTACCAAGAAGAGGGTGGCAGAGCTCCCCTTTCTGAAAATAATCAGAATTTAGGTTTATCCCAAAAATGGTGAAATATTTAGGCATCAACTTGGACAGTAGATTTACTTGGGAGTCCCACTTTAAGTCAGTGATAAAAAATGTTACAAAAAGCCTCTGGACTACTGGGTAGGTCCTGAGTTTTAAAATGACCTATTAGATATATACTCAAATGGTGCTACAATACCTACAATACTATATGGTATGTATGGGAGAAGACTAAACAGACAATCGCTATTTCGAGGTTATGTAGAGTAGAGAGATTAGCATGCCCATTTATTACAGAAGTAATGAAATCTATCATAACGATGGCCGTAGGAGCTGTTCTGAACCTAAAACCGCTTAACGTGACTTTACAAAAGAAGACCACTATACAGACCATATTTATTCATAAGATGGAAAACTAAAGGCAGGCAATCTTATTGGTAATCCTGCGATCTTGAAGGGAAACAGCGACAAACTTACATATCTCAGGTGAGTGATCCCGTGGATCCTGTGCACTGCATCGTCAAGAAGTACAGAGTTATCTTTCCGGCAAAGGAAGTGTGGGGCGCAGACCCAAGGTGGTTACAAGGCTGCAAGACTGGTACAGGAATGATTCCAAAACGTTCCACGGAGTGGAGCAGAAATAGCGAGGATTAGGACATGCAGATCGATTACTTTAAACAAGGACACCACTATTTTCCAAGCGGAACTTTAAAAAAGGACATCACTATTTTCCAAACGGAACTTAAACTATATTGTAAGCTGTAGGAACTCACGGAGGTTAGGATCAAATTACCCTCTGATTGTTAATCGGTCCTAAAGGCCCCTAGCAGTTGTGCATTAACGACACAGCGCTCTTAACAGTCTGCTTACCCAGAATCAGGTTACCCTGGTCTAAGTGTCGGGACGTGAGATGGCGGACAATTGGCCTAGCTGTGAGCGGCTGAGGGTATTTTCACAGGATCTAGTCTATCCCTTGACTTCAATAAGTGTCCCCTGAAAGAGAAGATAAGAAAATGGTTAGAGTCTATTGGAAGGTAACATTAGTATGACACTTGTGTTTCGACGCTAAGAGGTCGGATTTTTTTCTGAAACTGGGTAAGAAAAGCCTAACGACAATTCCGGGATAATAAGCAACTGTACAGAAAGTGCATATCCAAGACTAATACCTGCAGATTTTATAGTGAAGACGAGGAGTCACGATTGCACTAAAGGAGGTGGTCCGGTTTTTTTTTTTGACTTATTGAGCCACTAAATGTAGTGGTAAGAAATCTTGCTGCTTATCACATATTCCTACTTTTTCCCTTAGCAAGACGTTAAATAATTGAGGTGGCAAATCGCATTGCCTATTTTGTACAACTTAAAACCTAATTTTGATTTCAACAAGTCACACATCTTGTCCGGTTTAATGTCGTTCATATTAAAATAAAATATTTTTGATCACGTTGTGATTACGATCTTCTTTGAGCTTCGGCTTCATTTTGGGAAGAATGATGATCAAGGAATTAAAACCTAACCTGTAAACAGTATCAAAAGGTGCATTTTCCCGGATGTAATTGGGACTGTTAAGCTAAAAATGAGTCTCATCTCTTAATACAACTTTGTCGTCTATAAGTTGTGCAAAAGTAAATTTCTGTCATCTGGATTTTGTTGGTCATCATAATGGACCAAACGTGTCCACAATCAAGAGAAATGTGCTCAAATTTCAGCAAACCGGGTCTGTAAGAAATGTAGATACACCCGCGCATGGTCGCCCAGTTCGGATTCCGTACATCGGGCCGTATTGCTTCGAAAATGAGGTCGGCCAAGCAGTTACCGTGAATGCTGTGCGCTGTCGCGAGATGATAACGGATGGTGACACTTGCCACACAGAGATCGAAGCAATTGCTCTTTTGTGCGAGAAATTCAATGGTCGTGTTATCTCATGTCGTGGCGATGTTAATTGGTGATTTAATACCGTTTGACTTTTTTCTTTGCGATTATTTAAAAGAAAAAGTGTACGTCAATAGGCCAAGAACAATCAAATAGCTAAAGGATGAAATAATTCGGTATATTAATGACATTGACCCTCAATTATGTCTCAGAGGCATTCAAAATATGGACCAAAGGATGAAGGTATCCCACCGCAGCCGTGTCGAGCATTTGGCTGATATTTTGTTTCTCACATATCTGTCATAGATCCTTCTATCACAATAAAAAATATTAAGATAAGTCTCTGAAAACTTTTTGTTTACGTTTAATTATGTCAAAGTCATACAGCTGGTGATTCAAGCGACATCGATGTTCTCCGCCAACGCTGATGGCACCATAATTTTACGAGGAATTTTTCTCTCGATTACTCCAACCATTGAGTCGTCTGCTTTCTTAAGCACCCATATTCGAAAAATATATAACAGCATGGATAGTATCAGTGCCTCTTATAGGGTAAACCGCTTGTTTAATCCAAAATAGCATCTATTCGCCAGTATTGTTTTTCTTTTTATCTAAAAACTTATGTTGTTTGTTTTGCTCATGGCAGAGCCGAGGTAGACACAATCGCTCTCAAAGTTGAAGTGTCCAACTACCACTGTCTGCCTAAATCTACTGGACGTTTTGTTCGTTTAAGCCATCAACTTTGTTTTTTCAAAGCATAATCTGGATAAAATTCATGTCTCTATTAAGGCGAATGCATGTGTGTATGTATGTATGTATGTATGTATGTATGTATGTATGTATGTCTAACTGTTGCATTTATAAGTCCCGGAACACACGATGAAAGTTTTCTTGCAGAAAGTCTGAATTTGTCGGCTAGAGGGGAGAAACGAGTGTAATGACGCACACTCTTTCATGTACTCTGAGTTTATTTTTTGTTATGAACTACGGAATGTCATACAATAACAATGTTGCTTGAAAATCTTAAATTTCATTGAAATAAATATCGTAGTGAAGACGCGAATGCAAGTTTAAAAGAGAATTGAAGAAAATTTCTGTAAGATAACTTTCATCATGTGTTCCGTGACTAACATTTAATTCTATTTAAGCTGTTTTATGATGTTAGCAATTAATTTTACAGTGTGGAGGACTATATAAGAAATGGATTATAAAACGAAAAAATGTATGAAATTCTTTCTATGTTCACATTAGAATCACATTGTCTGAAGTATATCTGAAATTTTTTACTGCCAGATCCACTCTCCCGACTTTTTCAAAAGTGCTAGTAACTGTTCGGAGTATTCGACCCATGGTGTTGATATCGTCGACAACAAATTTTCTATTATATCTGTATATCTGCATCATAAATGTTGAAGCAGAATGGTTATTTGCTACCCTTTGCAAAAAAGCCAGCCAATTTAAATTGTGATATCACTTTTGGGCCACCCTGTATAATCAAAATATCTTTTAAGTTATTATTGAATTGCTGTTGCCATTTTTTTGGTTGAATTTTTTTCTTATGCTTTTTTCTCCGAATTACATTGACATTTAATTGATGTCGTTGATGGTGGTGGTCTTTTTGGTTGGATGAATGGTATGGTTGACTTGTGGTTGACCACCGTTTCTAATTAAAATGTATTTAAATTTCAATGACACTCGAAACCACAACAATAAGAAAATTAATATGAAAATGAAATGCTCGTTTAAAATTCCTAATTGAGTTCATATTACTTGCGCGGTTAAGAGTACTCCTCCTCTTATTTTAATTTATGATTTTCGAAAAAAAGGAAATGGAAGATAATTTGTAGAGGTACGTAGTTATAAAGAGTGATAAGAGATCAGAGAATAGCAGTCTATTTAAAAAGTATATGTGGCAATATTTCTACTCTATATTATACTGCATTATTATAGCCTTTTATTTACAAACAATTTAATATTTAAATTAAAAAAAAATGTTTTTTCTTTACATTGAAATATGTTAAGAATTAAAAATATTGAAATAATTAAATGGAATATTATTTCAAGTTATTTTTACTTTCAATTTACCACCTATAAAAACTTTTACAATTCACTTAAGCTCATTGTTTTTCTTACCAGTAATTGCAATATTTGTTTTCCTTCCACAAATAGAAATTCTTTTGAAAAAAAAAAATCAAATGGAAAATCGTTTTCAAGAATTTTTATTGAAAAGCAGTTTTTGTAAAAAATACGAGGGTTAATCTTTGTATTTGGGAAATAGCAAATAATAACAAATACGAGGGCTGATTGATATTGAAGCTACCTAAGTAGGAAAAAAACATTTTTTTTTTCAAAAACCATTCATTTCTCAACATAGTCTCCTTTTAGCTCAATACACTTAGTAAGACGATTTTCCAACTTTTTTATACCATCTGAATAATACGATTTTGAGAACTCTTCAAAATACGCATTAGTTTCGGTAATCACTTCTTCGTTTGAGACGATTCTTTTTCCTGTGAGCCATTTTTTCAAGTTTGGAAACAGGAAAAAGTCACTAGTGGCTAAATCTGGACTATAAGGTGGATGATCAACCAAATCGAAGTGGATTTCTCGTAGTTTTAGCATGGTATCTAATGCTGTGTGAATCGGTGCGTTGTCTTGAATAAAGAGCACTTTTTTTGCAATAATAATGCACGATAATACTCTCCTGTGATTGTGGATCCCTTTTTAAAATAATCGATGAGCAATATTCCGTGTGCATCCCAAAATACAGTGGCCATAACCTTGCCAGCCGATTTCGCAGTCTTCGCCTTCTTCGGGGCACTTACACCAGCTTCCACCCATTGCTTCGATTGATTTTTGGTTTCAGGTGAGTAGTGGTGAACCCACGTTTCATCAACAGTTATTAATCTACGCCAAAAATCAGCAGTGAAGTGATCTGTCGAACTCGATTTTGTTCAACACTGAACAAACGCGGCACCCATCTTGCCGATATCTCATTTCATATGCAAATATGCATGCAAAATGTTGAACACACGTTCATATAATATGCTTATCATTTCAGCAATCTCACGTATTTTAACCCGGCGATCATTCATAACGATATCGAAGATTTTCTTGAAATTTTCTACAGTAACCATCTCTTTTGGCCTTCCTGTTGACGGTATTGTTGCAGTGCTTGTTCGGCCCCGTTTAAATTCTGCAATCATATATTTTACCATATAATCTGACGGAGCAGATTCGCCGTAATGTTTATCAAGCTTTTCTTTTGTCTCTTTCACCGTTTTGTCTTTCAAATAATAGTGTTTAATCACTACACGAAATTCACATTTTCCATTTTCCAAGAAACACGAAAGTTGTTTACTTCAAACGACTGCAACAAATAAACTAATCGATGAATTTGGCTAAAATTCTAACAGCTGACGTTTGACAGATCGTAATCTCTAAGAAGGAAAAAGTTTTTGTGTTTGTGCTGCCATCTAGCGTTAGGTAGCTTCAATGTCAATCCGCCCTCGTATTTTAAAATACAAATGGTTTTTGTTATTTTTTAAAATACTACCTTCTACAAAAAGTTATGGGAATAACCCCCGTGTGACGGTCCCCTCGTTACGATTTGAGTTTTTTTTTTGTTTGTTAACAGCGTTGCCAGAATAATGGTTTTATCGTATTTTTGATGATTTTTAGACCAAAATATGATTTGTGATTTTTAATTTGATGATGATGTTTTAATATAATAATTTTTCTAAAAAAAATTTAAATAAAAATCAACAGTTTTTAAAACGAAATAATTTTGTGTCAAACAACTTGTAGCTTAAGTAACGTTAAAAAACGTATTTTTTAAAGTTTCATACATTAAAATATAAAAATGTATAAGCATTTAATACGGAGAGGCTAAAACTTATGTATGTATGTATATTTTTGGAAACATAGTGTTGTATGTTCATACATACATACTTATTAATTACTTTCAATTAAACTTCTTTAGATAAAAACAGTGTGAAACACAGGTGGTTACGATGTCATATGAGGTAAATCCACCAATGACCACGGGTGGTCATAAATCATCAATATACAAATGTCCACTGGTAGGGCACGTGGGGCTCTAACTGTTAAAAATTCAGATATGTGAGAGCTCGTATATTGATGATGGAGAAGGATTCATATTCGGCGGTTGGTTTTATGTGTTTCTTCTAAGACTTCCGGTAAACAAAGACTCAGAATTGTCTGTCCTACTTTACTCAAACGGAACAGTAGCCACATGATCCCTCCGATCAGGCTAAAATTTGCTGCGCTGTGCTTTCTACAAACAGCTTTTGTTGGATTTAGCTCGTCCTGGAATACCCACACGACCTATTGCTGTTTTGTTTCCGGCTCATACGCATATAGTATATCTATGATTCGTTATCTGTCACGATTTTATACACGACTTTGGAAGTACCGCGGTCGATCTTTTCAATCACTTCCTTACACCAATCAGCGCAAGCCTCTTTTTCAACGATTGATAGATTGTGGGTATCCAGCGAGAACAAATATTTTTTACAACTAAGTGTTCATACAAAATCATATGTATTGAAGTGAAACTAATGTGCCGGAATGCCACTATCTGACAATATGTTACATGAAGATCTTGCATCAGTAATTAACGCACTGCATCGATGTTTTGTGGCACAACAACTAAGTTTGGACGACCTTCACTAAATTCGTCGGCGGCCGAGCTATGATCACTATACCAGCGATATATTGTGGTTTTTGGTGGTGCTTTACTGCCTTACAAAGAACTGAGTTCATCAACACATTTATGTTGAGATAATACACGTCGACAGTTGTGAATAATAATCCAACGAAATTCTTCTCTTGAAATTGCCATTTTAGGCCAAATTGATTTTCTTAATTCACTGTAAACAAAACAAATAGCATTTGTGCATCAAAACGTTGTGAGTACGTTTATGCTAAAAAATTTCAAACTTTATTGTGGTGTTGCCAGATTTTAGCTATTGAAATTAGTGTTGCCAGTTCCCGAAATATAAATAGTACCCCTCGTAGACCAAGAAATGTCTTTACAAGCACTTAAGAATAAATTATTACAATTCTTTTCTGTTTTTTTATTTTCTTTTTTAAATAAATTCCTTTTCAAATGAAATGAAATTCAATGTGTTTTAGAATAAAAGTAAAATGAAAGGGAGAAAATAGGTTTTTTAATATGATTGCATATAAAAAATAATCTGCAATTTTTTTTTGTTGATTTCTGGGAAAAAGAGCTTATTTCTACGCCATGCCCTTTATATTTTCATTCGTATTTTTCTGTGTTAATGCCTTTGAAGTACAACAATATTTTTTAATTAAATCCAAAGGCAATAATGATGCAACAACAACAACAACAGTAACTACAGCAACAATTAAGAGAAATTTTTTTATATAATCGCGTTACACTGTATGAGTGAAAATGAGTATTAAAAGGGTATATGACTGCGATAGAATGTGTTTGGGAGTTATTTTGGGCACAGAAATGTAAAAGATTGGAATTTTTTTATATTAATTTTTTGGGTGCGTCGGTTCTGATATTTCTTAAGCTATGATCACATTTGATAAATATTTGACGAAACAAACGTGACCACTTTTTATATAAATATTTGTTCTTTTATTATTTAGTCTTTTGAATTGACAGAAAATTAAATGTTTCCATAAAATGCTTCTATCAAATAGTGGTTAGGTTTCTTTCGTCAAATGAAGGGTCCAACCAAAACTCACGATGTTAATTGTAAATTAAACAAAAAGTTTTCAGAGAATAATGTTAATATTATTAATATTTTTGTTTATATTTTTTATTATGATAGAGGGTCTATGTCAATTATGTGTGAAATAAAATATCTGCCAAGTGCTCAACTTGGCTTTTGACATACATCTATTCGTAGGTCCATTATTTCAATGACTCTGAGACATAATTGATGTTCAATGTCAATGTAATATCTCCAAAGAAAGAAGTCTAACGGTGTCAAATCACATGATCGTGAGACAAGATAATACGGCCATTGAATCTCAAGCGCAAAATAGCCATTGTTGGAACCACATATCGTCCAGGTTCATATTTTCAATCTTTGACCACAATAAGACCCTTAACATCTCGCGATAGCCAACACCATTCGCAGTAACTACTTGGCCGACATCATTTTCGATGAAGTATGGTGCGATGACGCCGCCAGCTTATAAACCGCACAAATCTTTGTGGATACAAGCACTCGATGAATCGCATTTGGGCAAATGATTATGCTGACCAAAAAATCACGAAGTGCACGTAAGGCAAATTGATTTGAACGACCGTTTTTGTAAAAGGCTTCAACAATCTTAATGCGCTAATCAATTGTGTACCTCTTCATTATACAATTAGTCAAACACTGAAATAAAGAAACGTCAAATTAAGTCCGACAAAAACTTAACTTTAAGGTGTGACTTCCGATTAACATCGTGCATTTTGGTTAAACAAGTACCACTGTGGTATCTAGCAACCAGTCCAACATGCATGTAGTGGACTCATAACAGGCAGAATCAACTAAATATCAACTTTCTGTAGTATGGCTACATAATGATGACATTGTCATACATAATTTTTTATTTAAAAAAATTTCATATAAATTTTGACCTGTTATTGACTGATCGTACAATATGAATGTAGTCGACTTATAACAGACAATGTCGACTTCTAATCAGACACAATAATGCTGTTATCACTTTCTTTATTTTTATTTTGATTTATAAGTGAAATTTTTCTTGTATGTTAACTTTATATAAATTTCGACTTGAGGTTGCACTTTTCTTCAAAGTATTTTTTCAAATCATTGTTCATATATACACACATACATATGTATGTGGGTTTGTTTAAATTTTAGGACTGCTTACTTTTAAAGATCTTCTTACAAAAGTCTTGTAAATATCTATTGTATGTGTGTATACAATATGGGTGAATACTCGTACTCGTATGTAAGTATTTTGCTGAAAATAAAAATGAAATGAAAGTTAGGAATACTGTGTTATACGAATATGATGCTAATTAAAGTTCACTGTGTTGCTGCTGTAGGACTAAAATGAACAAAAAAAAAATTTTTTTTAATGTTAGCGAGGCTATAGTTGTGTGTTGTGCGAGTATGCCTTTTAGTCGTTTTTTATTGGTTTCGTTACTTTGTTTTCTTCTGTGTTGAAATTAAAAATAAAAATTAAATTTATTTTTATTTTCATAGAAAGAGAACAACGAAGAACAAGAAGGCAGCAAATTAAACTTGAAACGTGCAAATTAGTGTTGAAAATGACGCAATGGCTCTGGCTGATGATGTTTCGATGGTAAAAAGACAAATGAAATTTGTTGTTTTTTTTTCCTTTTTTTTTTGTAATGCAATTAGTTATGCTAATGAAATTTTGTATATTTTTGTAAATATATTTTAAATATGCAAATAAATTAATGAGTGCCATACATATGGAGGAATGTTCAAACTTATGAATTAATAAAATAAAAGAAATAAAATGTAAAAAAGTAAAAAAAAAATTACTTCATTTTCTCTTAAAGTTAAAAACAAAAATTATGAAAATTCTCAACAAGGAAATTTTTGTTTCTAATTTTCCATTGAAAAGAAGTGTCTGTTTATGTAATGATGACAAACTGAGTGCCATGCCACTTGAGATTTTAAGCAACTGTTGTGCTGCTATTGTGCATTAGGTTTTACTTAACAAATTTTTGAAATAACAACCAATAAAAGAGAAAATGAAACAGAAATCCTTAGTGTTGTTCGAAAGCTTTCGTTTTTCGTTATTGTATTTCTGTTTTTTTTTTATCGACCACTTAAAATTCTGTTTAAAAAACCTTAAAATCTTTGAGGAGGTTAAGTCTTGAATGGAAAAAAGTATTTTTTTGTTTGTTAAAATGACAGAAACATAGAAACCAAAGTACAATAAGAGAAATAAATATAAAGGTTTTCAAGCAATCAAAAACGACTATATGATGCTGTATTATTGTTATTATTCTTTATTTAGATTAAAGCTGGGATCACACGATTGCCTCAAAAACGTCAATCTGATACAAATTTCATTGTGTCAAATTAGCGCACAATAATATAATTGTCCCAATTAAATATTCGGTATTCACGCGATTGTCTTATTTTATATAAACTTTATTGTCACAAGATGGTGCAAAACGATGTATTGATAATAATTTTTCCAACGCTGTCACATGAATTTCCTAGTTTAGGGCAATCCTGTGGATCAGCTGTTGTGGTAAATAAAATTTTTTTTTTTTTTTTTTTTTGGTATTTAAAATAGTTCGTTCTTTAAAAAACGAAAACAGCTTCCTCTTTATTTATATTGAGCTCATTTAGAAAATAAATTAAAAAAATACGAAAAAGAAAGCAACTGTGTGGGTCAGAGATTGGCTCACAAGAAAGGCCATTTATGGTGCATATGAGAAAACATTTCACTAAATTATAAAAAAATAAATCACTAAAGTATTTATATATTTAAATTGGAATATAATTACAAATTATATTTAACCCTCTAAAGTGAAGATAATTTGTTCTCTAAAAAAATAAAAATTGAATCGGCTTTGATTATCGTGTTTGCTTGATAAAAAAAAGGAAAAATAATAACAAAAATGGCAGAAGTTTGGAACGCAATTTGCATATGTATAAATAATTAAACAATGCATATTTTAAGGGATAAGAGCTATAAATACCGCACAAACACGCGTTTTTTCAGAAAGAAATCAATTGAAAAATAAAAATTTTTGAGTACCTATTGTATTCTTCAATTGCCGCACAAGGGTACAATAAATATTGGTGTCGTTTTGTCTTTTACATTGGTGCATGATTGCCATTAAAGCTTTCACACGATTGTCGCACCAGGGTTGCATTTAATTGTGCTAAATAAGCACAATAAAATTGTGAGTTGCCGTATGAGCCAATAAATTGCATAATCACACGATTGGCATATAAAATAGACTTATGATTGGTGCATTACGACAATTGTGTGATCCTACCTTAAGGCTATTGATTTTATCTGGCCACAAGTAGTCCTATGGCTTGTTTTCTTCATATATGGTCTGGTCTTCCAATTTCTTATCCATCTTTCCTTTGCATAAATTCTATAATAATTGGAACAGTCATAAATGGAAAGTTTTGCACAATGGCAAGCGGGCGGGAGTGCACTTCAGGTGTTAGAACAATGACGCCTTATTTCACCACTGTTGTTCATCATTGTGCTCGATCGCATTCTAGTGATTTTTCACAGCTTTAGCAAAAGAAGCGATATAACTTTATATCTTCTTTAGCCTTGAAAATCTTGTGGACGTAGATGATATTGTTCTGTTCTCGCACTCTCTTCAGCATATACAGCTAAGGATGCAACTTTGTTCATAAAACCATCGATGTTGAAAAATATCAATAATAAAACCGATACATCGATGTTTTTCCGCTCTTGTATTTTTATGTCATTTTATAACTAAACTCGAGTAATCCCTCTCGCGTTACTGGAAGCCTTTGTCCTGTACCTGCTTTTTTCTGATGTTCAAATATTTTTTAAATGAAGGCTTGCATTGACTGCCTAGTTAATTAAACCAAATTTAGAAACTTCAACTCTAACTACTCTCGAGATATACAAAAATCATTACCTAATTTGTATAAGAGATACCATACCCACTTATCTGATTCCGCTCACTTTTTAAGACCAAATTCAGAAACTGTCATTCTAATCGTTCTCTACATAAACAAAAATTAATATTAATTTTGTATGGGAGATGCCACACTTATTTTTGCAACTTCGCCCATATTTCAATTGATGATGTGTATTCACTACGGAGATCGCATGGTTATTACTCGACTAGTTTAAACCGGTTTTTTCGGTTTACGGTGTCATTATGACAAGAATTCAATTGTGAAATTTGTTATAAATGATAATTTCCGACAAATTTCCACTTAATAGTTATTTTGTGACTATGATTCAATGATGACAATATCATAGTGACAATATCACTCAATTACTTCATCGAGTAGTTGACTAAACATTGCAAAGAATTTATTTAAATAAACAAAAGTGTACACTGAACAATGTGGAAGTTTTTTAAATTAGGACACCAATGAATCGGCCATTGAAACATCGATGTTTACATCGATTTTTATAAACTATACATCGATGTTTTCTAAACATCGGTACTCCGTTTGCATCCATAACTACAGCAGTAGTTTAGCGGTTCGAATTCAATCACAAAACGATATAAACCAACGCTGCTATAATTGAACTTCTTTGTTAATTTCAATGCAATCTACCTCCTAGAGTGATAGTGAGTGTAGGGTATAATAAACAAAAAGAAAAACATAAAACCCATTAAAAACATACATAAAAAAAGAAAACAAAAAAACCAAAGCACAAATATGAAAGAACGTTCTTTATTTTCATAATTCAAAAAAAAAAAAAAAAACTCAAACCGAAGATTAAGAGAAGAAATTAAAAAAATAGATTTTTTTTCGATTTCGTTAGGGAAAGTATACATTTAAGGACTAACAAAGAAAATTTATTACAAATTCCAGAAATGTTTCTTTTTTCTAAAATTTAAAATAATCGTGACCGAATTACTAGCGTGTGGAAGATCGAGCAACCCTGATAATATACAGGCTGAACGTAAAAAATATGGTGGATCTATACTGGCAGAATTGCTTAATTCTGTTACATGCAAGGAGGAAGTCTTTCACTATTTTTTGTAAAAAATGCAACGGGAATCATCTTGCAAAATATTCAAGCTGAATAAGAAAATCTGTTCACGATATGAACAAGCCGGTTTTTGCTCTAAGATGTTCTAATATGATCACAAAAGTTCTGTACTCTTTATTATTTTTTTTCTTTTAGATCCAGTGCTCAGAGGATGGCCCCAATTCATTCAGAGCATTGTGCTGGTACGAGGAAAATAGGTTATGAGAAGGTAAATAGAGAGAGTGGTGTTTATGGACGTTTGTGGCAGGGAAAACTTTTCCTGGAAGAAGGGTGCAGCAAAGAAACCTTTTCTCTCTATAATGCTTAGTGCGATTCATTGAATAATCAACTACAAAGATATGTGCGCTACGAGAAAAACGATTACTACGTAAAAATATATGATTATTAGGATTTAACTCTCTTATGTCGTCAAAGCACATTCCATTATAGTACCGATAGAACAATGAGACACACGACACATTACAATGATGCCCTATCAATGGATAGAGTTGGCTACCATACCGTTGTTTATGAGTGCCATCGCTTTTTCCTGCATGTGGTTGTGAAGCTCAATAATCGACTTTTAAGCACCGGCTCATACATGACAGTTGTATTTCAATTTTGGTCGGATATAGGTCTTGTATATCTTGCAACATCTTAAAAAACTGAGGCACTAGAATGCTTCGTTCTACACATGAAATATATTATGGTTCCAAAGAATATTCTTATGTCCAGATTATCAGGAGCTTCTAATTCTTCAATATCTACCTTTTCCATAGACGCAAACAACAACACACTACCACTTCTGTGTTAAAAATAACATTGTGTCTTGCGTGCTTAAAAATCGACTCTGATCGACCCCACTACGAGATTTTTACTAGGATACTTGTGAGTGTGTCCCTTATATACATCTTTTTCGCTCCAATTTCCAAGGACTTGATCTATGATCAAAAGAATATGAATGACATATGTAAAAGAGCAGATAGGATTGAAAGTAAAAATAAGTAAGTCGTTAAGAAATATTAGAAATTGTGTAGGAGAAAACATACAGTCTTGCGCTACCTCTTAGTTTATCCTGAACTTATCGGATGAGACCCCATCTACAACTACTCTTATAGAGCGATCTCCGAGAAAAATCGATATAAATGGAGAGAAGTGACTAACAACATCAAAAGCAGTAAGTTTCGGAATGAGAGCCTCATGCCGAATTCTATAAAACGCCTTGGAAATATTTAGAGCCACAACCTTACTCCCGCACAAACAACGAATGGACTTGTTCTACTTCTCTGAGAGCAACGCCAGCAGGTCACCAGTATAACGCTTCCTGAATGCTGCCTCTCTACATCTGACTCATAGTCTGCACATTTGATTGCAACAAGTTTTGTTTCACGATTCAATCGAAATCTGTTTGAATGGATTAAACATATCCATACCCAGATTTGTTATTTTCACGTACACCACGACCGCCATGGCTTTGATGTTTAAGTCAAGGAAACATAGTGTTACGAAAATAAGGTTGGACACCACAGCGTTTATTACATCGCTAAAGTAAATAAACAAAAGCTGCAAGAACAACTATACGTGCTGTTTACAAATAACCAAATCTACAACAAAAACCATTAGCAGAGACAAAGTAAATAAAAATGACACGGCAACAACAATAATTAAACAGCAAAGAAAACAACTAACAGACAATAAACAACCAACAACAAACACTAAGAGCTGAAAGAGGTAGATGTTTACATACGCATGGCTACAAAAGAACTAAAAAGAAATTAAAAGAAAGAAATGGAATCCACCTGAAATATCGAGAGGTTCGAGAGTTTTTGATGCGTTGTTTACTCAGCCATATAAAAAGCACATCGATGCGAACAGCAATCAGTTTATATGTCGTAAACTCAGCGAGTGGAGTTTAAGTAAAGTAAACCCAGCGAGTACAGTTTGTGTGAAGAGAGTTTATAAGGAGTAAACTCGTGAAGTGAATCGTGAAGTAAAAAACCAGTTTAGTTGGCTCTAACTCAGTAAAGAGAGTTAAGTGTGGATAACCTCTGGTTGAAAAGTTTGTGATCGAACCTAAGTTATAACTACGATCGGGTTGGAAGATCTTTAAGTAGAAAGATCTGTCTAGTAATTGTTATTGTTTACAAGATTGTAAATAGACAGAGTAATTAAGAGTAAAAATTGTTATTGCCTGTAAAAAGATTACAAGCAGTGGTGCACAAAACTGTGTTGAATAAAGGATTTATAATTAAAACCAAAAACAAGATTTATTTTATTTTAACTAAAATCTACGAAATCATAAAAACTCGCTTTTAAAAAGGTAAAAACGTAACAATAGTTTCCAACTGAAATGCCAAATAAAATTGTTGAGCTCAGCCTTATTATAGAGCAATCTAGAGAATATAGCACCCAGCCTTTCTGCTGTTTGACAGTTGACAGCAAATTTTTTCATTCATATTTGTTTAATTGGAAGTGAAAATGCTTCTTGAATATTGAGTTGAAGAGCAGAAATTTGAATGACATTTGAGTATGTCTTGGAGTGACTTGGTAAAATATTCAAGTGGTGTTATGCTAACAAGGTCGACTTTAAAGCTCGCTGAATTAAATATATTGAACTTAAAAAGGTAATGCTCTGTAAAAGCGTTAGTTAAGAAAAAATAATAAATTCTTATCCCATCCAATAAAAATAGAATAAAATTACATTATAAAGTATAACCATTGTTGTGAACTTTATTCACGTAACGCGTAATAATTCTCTGAAAATTTATTTGAAAACAGTTCTTGCATCCATTATGTAGCAGAAAGAAAACCAATTATTTTTAATTATTTAAATTCCTTATAATTTGCATTTTATTTATTGGTAATTTTAAATAAAATATTCCATTAATTATGCTCGGCATTGAATTGTTCTGCGAACTGAATTTATTTTTTTTGTGAGAAATAAAAACCAATTGCTTTTAGTGTTTCTTCTTGTTTCCCGTCTGTTTCATTTCTTTACTTTTTCGTATCCACTTTTCTATTTAATTAATTTTATTTTATTTCGTCTTAAATGTATTTTTGTTTCTTTTTTATATACATTTAATGACAGTTTATGTACGTGACATTTTACACTTAATAAGAGTGAAGAAAATTTAATTAAAAATTTTAGTTGAAAATTAAACAAAAATCCAAAAACGTATTGACGGAGAAACATTTTCTCAATTTATACTGGTGGCTGGTACTACGTGACGTATGAATGATATTTATTTTTATTATTATTTTATGGATAAATTTGTTTTATTGTGTAATTATTGCTGTTATTGTTTGTATTTCTTATTGATATTTTTGTTGTCACATTATTTGTTATTGTTTTTATATGTTTGATTATGCGAACGTGTTAACAAATAATGTAAATGAATATTGGCATTAAGTGCTACGGTTTGAAATGCTTCGAAGAAAAAAAGTAAACATTTTTATGTTCATTTATTTTAATTGATTGTTATTTTTGTACTAAATATTCTAAGAGCTTTAAAGTAAAGAAATTACTGTCAGCAAGATAAAACTGTATGATAGCCAACATTTGACGCAAGGACTGTGGTTAAATGGGCATCAGCTCAGTAGGGGTGTTCATATGGGTCATATTTTAATTGATTATTATTTTTGTACTAAATATTCTAAGAGCTTTAAAGTAAAGAAATTACTGTCAGCAAGATAAAACTGTATGATAGCCTACATTACAGTGTAGTGTTTGAGGCAGCTGAGTCGGGGTGTTTATATGGGTCATATTTCGTGACTATAGTAGGTTACACTGGCTAATGGCAGTAATAATAATAATAACCTACTTACTAATAAACATTTCGAAAACAACAGGAGAAATAAAGCCATCGCTCAATGCCACAAATGGAAAAAAAATTTTAACCTTCGATAACCACTATAATTTTTTGATGCGCTATGGTCACTTAACTTCAAAAATCATCAACATTCCAGATTCTATGAATAAATTTTCTTTTAGAATTTTTTTTTAATGTGAGATTTTTGAAGAGGCTGCTTCATACATCTTATGATAACTTTGAAATGACCCATGCGATTTCTTTAAACCATATGTTATAAAATTCCAAATTATACCAGCTTTAAGTCATTCTAATATAATTTTTTCATATAACCCGTATTTTTGGACTTATTGAGAATCAAATTGTACAAGGGCGAATTAATGTTGAAGCTACCTAAGTAGGAAAAAAACATTTTTTTTCAAAAACCATTCATTTCTCAACATAGCCTTCTTTTAGCTCAATACACTTAGTAAGACGATTTTCCAATTTTTTTATACCATCTGAATAATACGATTTTGGGAACTCCTCAAAATACGCTTTAGTTTCGGTAATCATTTCTTCGTTTGAGATGAATCTTTTTCCTGCGAGCCATTTTTCCAAGTTTGGAAACAGGAAAAAGTCACTAGGGGCTAAATCTGAACTATAAGGTGGATGATCAACCAATTCGAAGTGGATTTCTCGTAGTTTTAGCATCGTATCTAATGCTGTGTGAACCGGTGCGTTATCTTGAAGAAAGAGCACTTTTTTCTTGTTTAAATGTAGTCTTTTTTCCTTGATTGCATCAACCAATTGATCCAATAATGTATGATAATATTCTCCTGTGATTGTGGATCCCTTTTCAGGATAATCGATGAGCAATATTTCGTGTGCATCGCAAAATACAGTGGCCATTACCTTGCGAGCCAATTTCGCTGTCTGCCTTCTTCGGAGCACTTTCACCAGCCTCCACCCATTGCTTCGATTGATTTTTGGTTTCAGATGTGTAGTGGTGGACCCACGTTTCATCAACAGTTATTAATCTACGCCAAAAAAACAGCAGATTATGCCTTACCATGTCCAAACACCGCTGTGAATTGATCTGTCGAACCTGTTTTTGTTCAACACTGAGCAAACGCGGCACCCATCTTGCCGATAGCTTTTTCATATGCAAATATGCATGCAAAATGTTGAACACACGTTCATATGATATGATTACCATTTAAGCAATCTCACGTATTTTGACCCGGCGATCATTCATAACGATATCGAGGATTTTCTTGATATTTTCTTCAGTAACCATCTCTTTTGGCCTTCCTGTTGATGGTATTGTTGCAATGCTTGTTCGGCCCCGTTTAAATTCAGCAATCCAATATTTTACCATATAATCTGACGGAGCAGATTCGCCGTAATGTTTATCAAGCTTTTCTTTTGTCTCTTTCATCGTTTTGTCTTTCAAATAATAGTGTTTAATCACTACACGAAATTCACTTTTTTCCATTTTCCAAGAAACACAAAACTTGCTTACTTCAAACGACTACAACAAATAAAATTGTAACAGCTGACGTTTGACAGATCGCAATTTCTAAGATAGAAAAAGTTTTTGTGTTTGTGCTGTCATCTAGCGCTAGGTAGCTTCAATGTCAATCAATCCTATATATATATTTTTAATAATGGTGTTTTTGATTTCTAAAACAAAAAGCAGCAAATATTTACCAATTTGACTATTTATGCATAAAGCTGCACATAATACATTTTTGGCGTTGTAATGGGTGTCGCATAAGCGATATTTTTTTTCTAATTTCATAAATATCACTCATACGCTCAGTAAAATTTTCGGCAATTACAGGAAACAAATTTTGTTTTTCAAAACTAAGTACTTTCACTTTATTGGGAATAAAATATGTATTTACTAATCGATTTTCATGAATTATGATTTATTTCATTCCTATTATACGCAGCTCTTTAAATAAATAGTAAAACTGGTAAATTCTTGCTGCTTTCTATTTTGTGTGAATTTTTAGAAATCAAAAATAAATTAATTTTTCAAAAAAAAAAAAATATATTTTTTATGACGTTTTTCTCAATAACTCCAAAAGTATAGATGATAATAACAAAATATATTAAATTGACTTAAAGCTGGTATAATATGGCACTTTTTAACATATGGCTTAACGAAATCGAATAAGTCATTTCAAAGTTATCATAAGATGTACTAAGCAACCTCTTCAAAAATCTCACATTAAAAAAAAGTAAATCTAAAAAAAAAATTGTCCATAGAATTTGAAACGCTGATGATTTTTGAGGCTAGACAACCATAGACCAAAAAAAATATTTATTAAATATCAAAGGTATTTTTACTTGTTTCATAGTGTTACTGGTTAACGTCTCCCTCAGATTTTTATCAGGTGTTTCGCAATGAACAAGTAGGCTTATGTGCCGATTACATATATAGTCTTCAAATCCTCATTTCGGAGAGCATTAGACACATTTGAACATTTGGCTTCTTGGAACGCCTTGACTTACATAGTGACTCGGGGAAAACTGTTCATAGATTTAAAGCACGAGTGCGTACAATCATAATAGCAGCTCCAGTCGATTAATTCTTATTAAAGATGGCGTTAGACAAAGATATGTCTGTTCTCTCCCCACTGATGTTGAACGCTGTCAACTTGTGCTCTATGTTTGCTCGAAACTGTGACCTTGAGACTTTATACAAGACTGGCTCACAATGTCTATTTGGCCATAGAAATTTTGTTATGCAGAAGGCTTTTATACAAGCGGATGCATACAGAGCGACAGGTTATGCAAGCTTTTAAACTCTTCTTATTCTTTGGTGTCCTGAATTAGAATATAATATCAAATGTTTCGATGGGTGTGCCCTCTTCCTCCAATTTCTCATACCTAGTTTTAAAAGACAGTCTGCAACCTGATCCTTCCATCGAAATTTTGGTCGTCCTCTTCAGCGTCTTCCTTCTGGTAGAAACTGCAAAGATCTTTTCATAGGAGCACACTCATTCTTACGTACGATATGTCCAAGCAGTCGTAACGACGCAGATATCAGCACAAAGCTTATACAGTTCGTGATTCATTCGATGTCTATACTTGCCGCAAATGCAGACGAGGCTATATATTTTACGAAGAATTTTCCTCTCGAAGACTCCGTGAACAGATTCATTTGCTTGCGCAAGTACCCATGCTTCTGCGCCATATAACAACACGGGTAGTATCACTGTCTTGTACAGTGTGATATTCGAGAGAACTTTGCTCTTAAACTGCTTGGTATCAGCAAACTAATGTTTCGCGGTTTATCATTTATGGCTGTACCGAGATAGTTAAATTCGTGCACTTTTCCATAGTTATAGTTACCAACGTTCACACTTTGACCCGGTTTTATGGAATCTCTGTTGGTTGAAACCAGCAATAGGTCACTGTCAGACCCATTTTCAGCGATTTTTTTTCAATATTTGCAGTTACATCTCGCAATGCATATGCACCGCGCATGATCTTATCTAACAAAATATTAAAAAGATCACACGATAATCTATCACGCTGTCTGAAGCCTCCTAAATCGAAAAAGCTTCAGATCTTCTGAACCAGCATGCAATTTGCTTGTAATTGCGTTCACCTGGGTTATTTGCAATGTCTGGCTATACACGATAACGTCTTGGAAAGCAGCATTGGAGTTGGAAATGTTGTTCGTTAGAAATGTAATTTAACCCCTCTTTTTTCCCTTCACTTCTCTTCTCTTCTCTTCTCTTCTCTTCTCTTCTCTTCTCTTCTCTTCTCTTCTCTTCTCTTCTCTTCTCTCTTCTCTTCTTCTCTTCTCTTCTCTTCTCTTCTCTTCTCTTCTCTTCTCTTCTCTTCTCTTCTCTTCTCTTCTCTCTTCTCTTCTCTTCTCTTCTCTTCTCTTCTCTTCTCTTCTCTTCTCTTCTCTTCTCTTCTCTTCTCTTCTCTTCTCTTCTTTCTTCTCTTCTCTTCTCTTCTCTTCTCCTCTCTTCTCCTCTCCTCTCTTCTCTTCTCTTCTCTTCTCTTCTCTTCTCTTCCCCTTCTCTTCTCTTCTCATCTCTTCTCATTTCTTCTCTTTGCCATCATTCTCGTTCTGCGAACGAGGTATTTAATGGAGGCTCAACTTACAACTCGAGAATCTGGAATATGTAGGTGATATATGGCTCTTATCGTATAATCACCGCCAAATGCAAAAGCTTCATTTAAGACCCTTGATCAGAATATTCAAATTTTGCGTCAAACGGGTTCTTCTGTATGCCTGCGAATCTTGGAATACGATACCATACGACATGAATGTCGTCCAAGTTTTGGTTAAACGCTGCCTACGAAAGATTTTCCAGGCAACTTTGGATTCAAGCTGAACAACGACCAATTCATACCCAGATACTTAACTCCAAATGACGCTGGATTGACCACACGTTGCTCAGACTCCAGGCTGGCACTAAGGTAACATGCGTAGATGTTAACTTGATTATGAAGACAGACGATGTGGTCTAATCGCGGTTTTGAGTGTTTAATAAATAGACTTCAAACTCTCTCCAGACAAATCTATCTAAAAAGCTGCCTCTGACCCTCCAGCTTACCTCTTGCGATTATGACAAACATCGGAGGAATGATCAGAAGAAAACGCCATCTACTGGGAAGAAATTACAATGCTAAGTAAGGATCACTAGCACCACCACATAGCAAGGATTTTCATCACTACACACAATCATATGGGGGCGAGCTACAATAAATTAATCATCTTCTTGGCTTTAAAATCAAATTGATTAATGAAATTGAAATAGCAATGGATGCTCCCTAGAGCAGTGACAGAGAAAAAAGTATAGCTCTTATCATCGTCAAATGCTAAAGTCAAACTTAAAACCCTAGATAATATCATTAAATAGGTTCTTCTATAACTAAACGATATGAATGTCATTAAAGTATTCATAAGCAGCTGACTCCGAGTAACATATCCAATAGCCAACTTTTGTTTCATACTGAACAAAAACCTACGCCGAGATACTTAGACATACATAGTGGTCGATTGGTCACGCGCTGCGTAGACCACAGGCTGACACTGTTAGAGTGGCTGTTGATTAGAATCCCTAAGGCAACACGCGTAGAATTGGCTAATCGCTTGCCGCTTATCGCACACCTAGCAACATTAGCTAAGTTGTCTAAGCTGCAGTAAAATGAAACTTATTTTATCAAACAGAACCGAATAGATGGAGTTCAGTTGTGGCCCTTTGTTCCTTATAAGACAACCATAGGACATGAAGAGCGTCTTAAAGCATTTATTCTGTGCACTTCGTTATACATTCGCATAAGCAAATGACAGCAAAAGAATGATAAGCAAAAGTTTTTGAAGACAACAAATTTCTAATCGAAGTAAAGACCTTCAAAAGTTTATTACAAAGTTTTTTTTTCTTTTTTAATGGTATTGAAAAGTTTCATAGGCAACAGCTTAAAAACAGAAAATAAGTTTTTAATGGACTTAAAACAAGTGCTAACAAAATAAGTGCCTAATGCGCTGATATATAAGATGTTTAATTTTTTTTTTTATAAAAATATTTGTTTTAATTTAGATTAAAAAACAATTAGAAATTTTTCAGTTTTCAATTAATTTTTTTTTTTACTTTTAAACAAACGAAATAAAGTTTAGAAAGCACTGAAAATTTAATTTCAATTTTAAAGTGCCTTAAGAGACCATAGAACTTTTGAGCTCTTTTTTTGCTTCTTTCAATAACATCTGTTACATTTCTTTGCTTTTCTTTTCATTTCATTTTGTTTTTTTTTTTCTAAAAAATTTTCTAATGTGGTTAGAGTTGTGGAGGGGGGAGTGGTGGGTGGTAGGAAAAACAACAAGAAAAACTGAACAAACTCCATTCATATGCGTGTAGTGGTAGTAACGACTGAATAAATATTTTCTTAAAGAAAAATTTCATTCTCATTCCGTTTTCATATTCTTAAGTATTCTGTATTCGTTAACTGCATTTAAGTATATAGTGGTGTTCATAAGAATAACGGCAGACCGCTTTTTAGAAAATAATTTTAATGTGCAAAGAGTACTTTGAATAGCTTATAAATCTAGTTCCTATATCAATTCCTAATTTTAAAACGCATAAAAGGATTTTTCAATCTTCGAATTAGTGGTGATAAGAATTTTTTGGTATAGCCCTGAGTACTTTTAGAGATGCAGGTCGTTTTAAAAACGATCATATAAACATGGTAGTTGAGCTATTGTTATGGCACATTATCGTAATTTTAAAGCCATTTGATATTTATTTACAATTCAGTGTTTTTTTAAATGTTTTTCTTTTTATTTACATGAACTGAAACATGCCGAACCTAACAAAGAAAACATTTTTTTGTTTGTTCAAAATTAGCTTTATTCATCAACGTAATCTCCCTCAAGAGCAATACAATCATTTCAGCTCCGCTCTAATATTTCAATACCACTTGTGCCTCAAAACAGGCCTCTGTTTCAGCGATAATCTCCTCATTCGTGAGAAATTTCTTACCGACAAGCATTTTTTTGAGGTCTGCGAACAGCCAGTAGTCGCTGCAAGCTAAATCTGTCGAATGCGATGGAAGTGGAAACAATTCGAAGTTGAATTCATGTTTCGGAATCATCAGCACTTTCTTGCGCTTGCTCAACAGTGAGAAATCGCGGTACCCACTTTAAACAAAGCTTTCTTATGGACAAATGCTTATACAATATAGCGCCAACACATTCTTTTGATATCTTTTCGATGTCAGATATCTCCCGCAAATTCGCTTTTCGAGCATTCAAACCGATTTGTGTTTTTTTATGTTTTCTGTTGTTACTGCCTTCTTTGGACGTCCACTGCGTACCATCGATATCTCTACAACGAGGTTAAAGGCAGCAAACCAACGTTTTATTGTTGTTTCTGATGAAGCGGAGTCCTCATAGCACTTTTCAATCCATTGCTTCGCTTGTACAGTAAGAAGAAGCAGTGCCAAATTCAAATTACAACTTTTTTTTAAAATAAAATTTAAATATAATTTACCTTGACCCACTTATTTTAACGAATTTCAAAGAAGTATGCATGTTATAGACAACCAAAGAATAATGTGTTCTTATAACTAAAATATAGTAAATAAACATTCTCGGCATTAAATCTTCGTTAATTACAAAAGTCTGGGTATTTTCAATTGAAACTAAACTAAACCAAGTTTCCATTTTTAACTATTAAAACTCATATCTTGAAAACCAGTATTTGGCATAGAGAAATTCTACTTTAACTCATTGAGAATTATATTGATCAACACATCTAATGAACACTCAATTGTAAAAAAATTATAAAAAAGAATTTTTCCATCAAAATTTCATTCATAACTGGCTCTATTCTTATGAACTGCACTATTTTCTATTTATTTGTATTAGATTATAGTATATTTTAAGGCGTGCGCTTAGAGAAAAACAAAATATTTGTGTTAGTATGTGTGGGTGTGTTGTATGCTTGTGTAAGTTGCTTTATGTTTTCAGTTCAACTCGTTTAGTATGCATGTATGCTTCGTAAAGAAGACTTAAAGGATCAGTAAAGTACATGCAATAACAACAACCAGTTACATCAACAACATGTTCCAGCAATGAAAACAATAACAACAAAATAGGATTTAACCAAATAAAAACACATCCACACACACACACATATTTGCAGGCTCGTATATATTAAGGAAAACCATATTCTACTTCACGTATTATTAGAGAACTTGTTGAGAATCTTGTAAAACGAATTTTAATTTTTTTAAATAATTCGTAAGAAAATAGAATTTATGTTAAAAAATCCTAGGAACTTATTACTAATCAAACTTTCAACACTTAAGCTACACACACACATTTGCCAAATATTTGTCGAAAAAAAACGTGACCACTTTTTTCTCGAATTACTTGTTATTTTATTAATCTAAATATCAAATTTTTTTTTGGTACTATTATTTGTTTTTAAAAAGAATAGGAACAGACAACATACTCCAAGATGAACAAGCTGGCTTCACCCGAATAGAAGCTGCGTAGATCAAGCTGACACTTTACGGATGATCGTTGAACAGTCCATGGAATGGCGTAACCCCACTGTATCTACTGTTCGTCGATTTCAGGAGAGCGTTTGGTACCATAGGGCGGGCGGCTATATGAGGGGAGAGCCCCGGAAGATAATTCGAATAATCAAAGCGATATATGAGGATGCAGACTTTCAGTTCTTCACAACGGGAACATCAGCCAACCATTCCACACCAATGCTGGAGGTAAACAAGGATGCCCACTATCACCTCAGCTATTCACCATTTAGAAATATTGACTCGTAGTGTTGGACTTGAGGTAGACAAACCAAGGCCTTGAGAATAAACAATACAAGCACGGAAAACATCATGCTACAGGGTTAACCAGTCAAGTGTGTAGATAGCTTCTGTTATCTAGGAAGTACAATGACTACAAACGGAGGCGCAGAAACAGACGTAGATAACAGTCTCAATAAAACGAAAGCGGCATTTGGTCGACTGCAGTCAGTATGGAGAAGCTCACATATATTCAGACGAACTAATCTCAGAACATTCAACTCATGTGTTAATGTAGTACTATTGTATGGCAGTGAAACCTGTCTTGTATCGATTAACATCACACAGAAACTCCAGGTATTCGTTTGCAAGTGCCTCAGAATCACATGTAGATTATTCTGGCCTAACACCACAAGTAACACAGAACTCAAACAGATAAAAAAAGAAAATAAAGTGGGGATAGATCGGTCACACTATCCGAAAAAGTCCAGAGAGTATCACCACAATGTCACTCGAGTGGAATGCTCCAGGCTCAAGAAATCGTGGTCGACTAAAAAACACCTGGAGAAGCACAATTATCTAAGAACTGCGAGAAAAAAACCTAACATGGGAGGAGGCAAAATCAACAACAGTAAGCCGTGTTGGATGGTGATGCTTTGTGGAAGCCATATGATTCCAAGAGGAGTAACGGGGAAATAAACTTAGAATCAATCAGAATCATATGCAGATTATTCTGGCCTAACACTACAAGTAACACAGAAGTGAAACAGATAAGGAAAAGAAAGTGGGGACGGATCGGTCATACTATCCGAAAAAGCCCAGAGAGTATCACCACAATGTCACTCGAGTGGAATCCTCAAGGCTCAAGAAATCGTGGCCGACCAAAAAACACCTGTAGAAGCACAATTATCTAAGAACTGAGACAGAACAACCGGAAGCCATATGCTCGCAAGAGGAGTAACGGCGAAAAAATTAGTTTTTAAAATTTATTATTTTTTAATATTGACATAAAATCAAATATTTTCATAAAATGTTTCTATAAAAGACTGATATTTTTATTTTTAAAATATTTTGCAAACGTGACCATTGCACGAATTATTCCAAATTTTATAAAAACTCTAAATACGAAGTAAAAAATTTTTAGTTAGTTTTGCTTTTTTATAAAGGGTCCGCCATCTAACGTTTTTTTTTTCAACTAGTGCTTATTTCGTTAATGGTAACACTTAGCTCATGTCTGACTTGATAGATAATTATTTATCCTTCCGCTGAACGAATATGGTTGTGTATACGCTTAAACAACGCTGGGAATCTGGGCCTGCGATCGACTTACAGAATATGCTGATTTTGCAAAAAAAATCAACTCTTCAGATAAAGCTCATTTTAATCTTGGCTGGTATGTAAACAAGCAAAATTGTCGCATTTGGGGTACAGAAAACCCGCACGCATATATTGAAAAGCCGATACACCCAAGACCAGTCACTGTTTGGTGCGGATTTTGGTCCAGAGGCATAATTGGGCCATTTTTCTTCGAAAATGAGCAAGGAGTGGACGTTGCAGTCGATGGCGATCGTTATCGGGCCATGTTGAACGAATTTTTGTTCACAAAAATTGAAGAGGAGGATATTGGCAACAGTTGGTTTCAACAGGACGGCGCTACGTGCCACACAGCCGAAGCTACAATCGATGTTTAGCGCCCTGTTTTTGAAGATCGCATTATCAGCCGCAGAGCTGATGTCGGAGCTGCGATTTGACACCGTTGGACTATTATATGTGGGGTGCCGTCGAAGATAAGTGTTACGCCAACAAGCCAGAGTCAATTGACGCTTTAAAGGACAATATTCGTGAAGCCATTGGTGAAATACAGCTGCACACAATCGATAATGTGCTTAAAAATTGGACCGATAGTTTAGGCTACTGCATGGCCAGCTGAGGCAGCCATTTGATTAAGATTATTTTCCATTATTAAACGGAAGGATTGTACTTTCAATTAAAAAAAGAAATTTGAGAAAATATTCAGTAGTTTTTTTTTATAGCATTTTCAAAAAAAAAAGTAAAATTTATTTGCGGACTCTTTATAGCGAATTCTCGGTTGTAACGAACTATCTTTCATGGTCCCAGCAATCAAATTTCATACAATTTTCTTTTTGTATAACGAACAAAAAAAAAGTTGTACAAATCAATGGCAACATCACTTGTCATGTTTATATTTATAACATGGCAACATTAATTTTCGCTTACACATTTTAGCTAATATGGCAACATTTCTCATCAGCTGATACTGAGGAAAAACCCTCCGTTTACTTAAAAATGAATTTAAGATATCGAGAAATAAAAGAAATTCAATTTTTGTGCATTGAAAAATAAAAATTCTTAACGATATAGACAACAATAAAAAGACAAAAGCACAAGTTTATGATGATTATTATATAGCAAAATCCATAATGTCCACCATTTTAAAAAACAGAAAAATATGTAAAGACATCGGTAAAAAATATTCGTGGCTCAAAGCATGATACATATGTTGTAGAGAGCTATACTGCTGTGGTTTAAACAGGTTGGATCTGAAAACACACCAGTTTGTGGTCCATTTATGTTATAAAAAACGAACAAATTGGCAAAAAAGCTCAATATTGATTTTACGGCAACAAACGGCTGGTTGGATCGTTTTAAAGCCAGAAACGAAATTGTTAAAGAAAATTGGAGAATCTAATAGTGTACGGCAAGAAATAACAACTGATTGGACTTTTGTTCAAATACAATTTGATGAATTTGGATTATTTTATCATTGTATGCCTAAAAAACATTAGCTTTTTAAAATGACAACTGCTTTTGAGGTAAAAATTCAAAATAAAGACTTACTGTTCGAGTCGGATGTAATGCTGATGGGTCCGATAAGCTCTCACTACCATTTAGTAATGGGAATATTAAAAAATCCCAGATGTTTTGAAAATGTCTTTAAACTTACTTTAAAATACGAAGCAAGCAAAAAAGCATGGATGACATTGGAGTTACTTTTAACGTGGCCTAAAAATCTGGTAGGCCTTTTCTGTAAGTCTAAAATTTCATGTTATTCTATGAATTAGTTTGTAATTAATGGTGCTAAGAGTGACGCTACTTTTGTTAATTTCAGAACAATGGATAAAAACAATTTTGTGTTTCAATTCAACACTGCTTCTTGATGGTTTGAAAAGAATTGTGGGAACACCGATCTAACAGAAACAACAATAAAATATTGATTTGCCGATTTCTGACATGATCGTAGAGACATCGATGATGCAGGACGCAGTGGAGGTCCAAATAGGCGGTAACATCAAAACATCCACAAAAATTTAGTTCCGTGAGTGACATCGTAAAGATATCAAAAGTTGGCTTTATATTACATGACTATGAGAACCGTGTTTGCTTACTGTTGACCAAAAACAAGAACATGCTGATGATTCTGAAACAATGGCAAAACTACATGAATTGTACTTTGAATTGGTCCCACATCCACCGTTTTCGCCAGATTTGGCTCCCAGCGACTACTGGCTATTCGCAGACTTCAAAAAAATGCTCGGCGGTAAGAAATTTCACACGAATGAAGAGGTTATCGCTGAAAGTGAGGTATATTTTGAGGCAACAAATAAGTCGCTCTACAAAAGTGGTATTGAAATGTTAGAGCGGCGCTAGAATTATTGCATTGCTCTTGATATAGATTACGTTGATGAATAAAGCTAATATTGAACAAAAAAAGTGGTTTCTTTGTCAGCCAATGTGTTACTATTACCGTTCTCAAAATATACAAAAATCGATATTTATTTTGTATGTAAAGTACCAAGATCATCTGCCCTACTTTTTGACTGATGATTTGTATTGACTATGGCGACATTGAGATCAAATTAAGAAACCGTTTTAACCGTTCTCAAAATAAAGGGAAGGACAGAAGTATGGTTTTGAGTATTTTAGAAGTATTGTTGGCCAAACCTGTATGAGTGAGTATACATTCAAAGCCAGCGCAAGTTAAATAACTACAAGAAGGGGTTGCGTGAAGTGCCTTTCATATCCGCACATATAAGTGTAAAGTGTTTATGCATATGAGTATATATATACTTGGGTATGCGTTTATTTCTACTCGAGTATACTCAGAGTATACTTAGAGTATATTTCTACAAAATAAAACCTTTTAAAATCGCTGCGATGCAGTTAATAAAATGTTTTATATTTGACATTTTAGTAATTTTTTTTGGGATTTCCCACATTTGTTTGCATATATTTTTTTTTTACAAAATTTTTGCTCTTGATCTTCCATATAAAAATGTAAATGAAAATTTTTGGAAATTTATCATGAGTTAATGATCGTAAATATTCTTATTAAGCGTTTGTATATGTGCCTTTGAACATACATTTGTATGTACGACACTGTTATTCCATGAGATTGAAAAAATAATTTTTTTTAAATATTTCGCACAAGTTTTTTAATGGCAAAAAAAAACAGCAATGGAAATTAAAAAATACAATATGACTTTTTTATGCTAAAGTATCAGATATTTTTTTATAAATGATTTCTTAATTGTTATTTAAAAAATTCTAGGAATTTGCTTAATGTTTCAAATACAAGTTTTTCTGTCTCTAATTGCTTCTTGGAACTGTTACAACAAAAACAAGAAAGCACACTCACACAAAACACATTGATAAATACCATTTCTTTTATTCATCCATACCCGCAATTCATATGAGTACTTATTACACACTTGAGTAATTAATGTACTCTAAACTTTTTTCCATACCCATTGATACTCGTACTTCGAATGCATGAGTATAGGCACACACAAACGTTTTTATAACTATAGCACATAACATAGATACAAACATGTTATTAGAGTTAGATAAGATGGTTGTGTACAGTCATGTTTATTATAAGTAGGATGTGGAGTTATATGTTGTTAATATATAGGTATACAAAACACCCAAAAATATAAATAAGTACTTACGTATACTTTGTTGTTGAGTACTTATTATCATTATCTGATGGGAGATGCCATGCCTATTTATCCGTTTCAGCTCACTTTTTTGATTTGTATTGGCTATGTAGCTATTTGGACTAAATCTAAAGACTTTTGCTGTTTTTTTTTGTTTTTGGAGAAATAGAAACAAATTTATTTTGTATGAGTGTGGCACCGTCCTTCCCGAAATATAGCGAGATTTCAAGAAAATCGGTTCAACCGTTTAGTTATCTATAAGGCACAGACAAACAAATAAACAAACATACATACATACAAACACAGATTTATTTTTATGTGCAAGATTTGGAGTAAGATTACTGCGGTCAAAAGCTAGAACATGAGTTCTGATCTCTGTTACTCGACGCATTTTGGGTAACAATGCATAAAAATTAAGGCATTCAAGTGTCTACATATGTTCACAGACAGCGCCGTAAGGCTCTTCCTGCAAATAGATTTGAATGAAGGAGTGTTGTGTATATATGTAACTAGAATGCCCACTGCTTGTAATGCAGAATAATGATGATGATGACTTAAAATAAACTGTGGATGCAAAAACATTTTCCTTTTTGCCTTTAAAAAACGTTAGAAATTGTTATGCCTGTACTAGTTCTCCTCTAGCCCCCATTTGCCAAGGTAAAACTACGTTTCTAAAACACTCATACATACATACTTCTATACAAAAATAAAAGCAACAAAAAAAAACGTTCTTATTATATTGTGTACAGGCCTGCCATATTTGCCGATTTTTTGCATCAAAATTTTCAAAATGCCTATTTGCCGGTTTTTGCTCCAGAAATACAGATTTTTGGAAAAAATCTAAAAACATGGCAACTTTCTTTGATCTGCAATTTAGCACTCGTAGAAATCCTACCTCTTCCCCATACGTTTCTCCCAGGAAAGAAGAATTTGATTGGCCTGGAGAAGTCAAGTTTACGAATAGCCAAGTCTGTTCCTAATTCCCTCAGAGACGAATCAAGAGTGATTTTCCCCAAAATCCGATTGTTTTCAGCCACTGCGCCGAAAGCGATAAGATGTGAAGCTCAATAAGCAGTAAGTGCAGAATGATGTTAAGGGCAGCATCGGGACATGTTCTGCAAGCGCCAGTGATACTCAAACGTGCAGACCTCTGAACTCTCTCTAGTCTAGTGGTGATAAGGCTCTTACTAAGGGCTCCCCACCATATCGAGTAGCTGCGTTTACACTTTGAGAAGAATTTTTGCAGTTCTAGGCTTTATGGTGTGTTTATCAAGCCTTTCCAGCCAAGTGCAGTTAATTTTTTGCGGTTGATAAAACATGGTGTGAAGTAATGATGGGACACAAGGAATTATTTGTAATTCCTTCAATATTCACTGCCGGTATTGATGTGGTTGAAAAACAATACGACATTGTGCTGCGTTTTAGCAGCGTGTCACTGAGGGTAATTCTGTCAATCATACGTCTTTACCCTGAATTCTTGTAGCACGCAAGCATCGAGCTGATGAGAGTGGCCATCCGTTTTTAAATGATTCCAAACTCTCGTGTGGTTGATGTTTAATGGCGCCGCTATATCCTATAAGCTTAAAGCTGTACTTTCTAATGGTGAGACCACTATACGAACGAAATTAACTCAAGATCAGAGTAGAACAGTCTAGTTAAATTGTACCAGATGAGCGTGGACTAATTTGTGTTGGATTCCGGGTCAATTGGGAGTTCTGGGAAACGAAAGAACAGATGAACTTTCTAGGAAGGGAGCATCCACTCCACTGATGGGACTGGGAAGGTGGGCGAAAGTGAGGATAATGAGAAGCGAGTACGCTGCTTCCGTGGTCAATCAGATTCGGGACAATCTAAATTTTAGTTAGACAACTATAGCAAAAAGAGATTTAAATTCTGTATCAGACTATCACTGTAGACCAGATTTAGGCAATGAGCTGCTCTTGTGTTTGCACAAGTACGCACTCACACGTATAGATAAAAATAAGTAAAAAATAAACAAAGTGAAGTAAAGAGAAAGTAAACTGTATGAGAGACACTCAAATTACTACCACATTGTAAATTGCATTAATATTAGTTTGCCTAGCGCTGTTGTAGACTCAGTGGCCATTTGAATAAAATGGAAATAATTTCAAGTCTGGTATGCGTATACATAACAACTCAAGCGATCCAGGTTCAACCCCAGAAGAGGACATGACGAACAAATTTAATTGAATATGCAATTTCGAAAAGGGCACATCTCTTTGACAAATGCGTTTTTTCGTATCAATGAGTACCAATGCTTCACTGCAAATACTACGTTTGTGAAACTGACATCCCTAGTATTTTTTCTACTTTAGACGTTTTGGCAGATAGGTTACAACTCTAAGAGATGGGCACATCTAATTAATTTTAAATATGTAAACAAACATATATTATAGAGTCAATATCCAAATACTTCTGTAATTTTCGGTTAAAATTAGCCCCAAAATATAATCCGTATAAACATTTTTTTTAACTATTATATAGGGTCGGCCAAATAATTATTTTTTTTGAAATGCTATAAAAAAAACTACTGAATATTTTCTCAAATTTCTTTTTTTATTTGAAAGTACAATCCTTCCGGTTAATAATGGAAAATAATTTCATTCAAAGGGCTGCCCCAGCTGGCCATGCAGTAGCCTAAACGATCGGTCGAATTTTTAAGCACATTATTGATTGTGTGCACCTGTATTTCACCAATGGCTTCACGAATATTGTCATTTAAAGCGTCAATATATCTGGTTTGTTGGCGTAACACATATCTTTGACGGCACCCCACAAATGAGGGTCCAACGCTGTCAAATCGCAGCTCCGTGGTGGCCAAAAGACATCAACTCTGCGGCTGATAATGCGATCTTCAAAAACAGGGCGGAAAACATCGAGTGCAGCTTCGGCTGTGTGGTACGTAGCGCCGTCCTATTGAAATCAAATGTTGCTAATATCCTCCTCCTTGCTCATGTTCAAAGAATAATGGCCCAATTATGCCTCTGGACCAAAATCCGCACCAAACAGTGACTCGTCTTGGGTGTATCGGCTTTTCAATGTATGCGTGCGGGTTTTCTGTGCCCCAAATGCGACAACTTTGCTTGTTTACATACCCGCAAAATCGGCATCATCTGTAAGTCGATGGCAGGCCCATTTAGCGAAGCGGAAAAAGCGTATACACAACCATATTCGTTCAGCGGAAGGATAAAACTTATTATCTGTCAAATCAGACATGAGTTAAGTGTTACCATTCACGAAATAAGCACCAGTTGAAAAAAGAAAACATTAGATGGCGGACCCATTACTTGCGCAAATAGTTATTATTACTAATATATCTTTTCTACAACTTTCAGATTTTTTTCAACTGCATAGACCCAGTTTAGTTCAAAACAAGAGTAAGAGAAGCGGAAGAACCATTTACTGAGTGATATAAAAAAAATAATTTAATTATTAATGAATTATAAAATATATTTTTAATTTACTAAATTATTAGTGTAAAAAATAATAAATCGTCTTGTATTAGAGAAAGTGTACACACATCAGCTTTGACTGGTTTATACCTCAAAGATGATAAGTCAACTTTGACTAATATATATATCATCTTTGCCAAGTAAGCAGCAGCAGAGTGAGAAGCTCAGCTATGTTTTATAGTCGACAGAATTCATAAGTTAGAGAAGGATGGAAAATCACATGTACACAAATGATTCGGTCATTTTTTTCATTTTGCCCTTAATAACTTGATAGAAAGAAATGATAGATATTTCAGTCAAAGTACCAGTCAATTGACCGGTCAAATGACTGTCACAGTTCTTGTAGGGCTAGTTGTCTCAGCTATAACGATTTATTCATACGCTTAGTTTTGCCAATTGTCTATGCAGCAAAAATTTTGCCAAAATTTTATTAAAAAATCGTCAAATCTGGCAGCTATGCTGCTAATGTTTGTTGTTATCGATTCTAGTAATTTATAAACAGCACGTATAGAGTTGTTCTTGCAGCTTTTGTTTATTTATTTTAGCCATGATAAATAAATGCAGGGTGCCCAACCTGATTTTTGTAACAATATGTTATAAAAATTAGTAAATTGTTTTGTTAATAAAAACATGATAAACGAATTTAAAATGGAAAATTTTAATTTGTCGTTTTTTTGCCAATTTTTTTAACTTGACGTGCCAATAATGCCGATTTTTAATCAAAGTCATCTGGCACCCCTGATTGTGTATTTTAAAAACATAAAAAGGAATTCTTGTTCAGCCTTGTTGTATGCAACGGAAAATAGTAAATAGCAGTAATAAAGATAATAGAGAAATGAAAAAGAGAGCAAAAACTTGACAAAATATTATAAAAGTGCCATAGACATGCAATTTATAATTCCAAGAAAATGCAATTAATTTTCAAAGATGAAACGTTATTGTGATTATGCTTAATATGAATAATGAACGACTTGACTTGAGAAAAATTGAAAAAGTTCACTGTGCTACAACGAGAGGTTTTTCTTTATTGCAGCACTGTGTGCTTTTAATAGAATTAATAACTACGATAAATTAGTTTGAGTTCAGCCCTTACTTCTGTAATACAGTGTGCTGGTAGTCTTGAAATAGGTTGTGAAAAGGAGGAATGAGTAGATTTTATGGACTTTTTATTTGAAACTATTTGTATCGCCGTAAGTGAGAAGAAAAATCTCTGCAGTAAATCATTCCACAAATTCTGTGGAGACATCCATAACAAAATTCTTACGTTTACCAATCCATAAATGCATTTATTTAACTTCTCGTAGAGTAACTATCAACATGGATCATATATGAATATAAACCGAGCAGACTCCAACTGAGACGCACGTCCGAAGATGGAAGTTAAGGTATTTTGAGCATACTTTGCGTAGACTACACTCCAATAAACACAGGAGTACAATGTAATGCTATGTTCGCATGACAACGTTTTTTCGTCATTCGCTATCTCATTCATAATACAACCACCGATTATGAGCTGAATTACATAAATTTCCATACAAAATTGTGAGAGAGCATTATTATTGCGAAAGATTCGAAATAAATAATACAAACAGAGAATGAAGTAATCCGAGGTCTCATGCAAACATGGTATAACCCCAAGGTAGCTGTCAGAATAGGCGCCTGCAGCTAGAAATGAAGGCAGCGAATATAAACAAATTGTGGAACGAGTTGGAGCTATTTGCTGCAGATAGAAGAACAAGCGATATTTTTTAATCAATAAGCTTATCACTTATGCGGCGATAGCTTGGTGGAGAAAGACTGAGGAAGCTACCACCATGAATAAATTGGGCAGGGTACAGGGACTCACTTGCCTCGGTATAAATAATTCAACGAGTGCATGTCTAACGTTGACCTTGGAGGGCTTGATTGGCTTAACACCGCTTCACAACTATGTGGTAAGCGTGGCGGCATGTTCGGCTGCAAAGTTTTACGCCATGGAATCCCGACTTGCGCCGGGAAGCCATCATAATTCTACGCATGGTGGTCGTTCGTTCCTGCATTTCATGCCTTTCAATCTTGAGCAGGAGATTTAAAGATAAATTCCCTGCCTGGAATTGTTGGCCAATGGCTCCAAAGAGAATAACTGTGTCAGTGGTGGTGTTCATGGACCCAACCGAGACTTGTCGAATCCACTGTGGAGATCGCTAAGTGTCTTCCAGGCTGAGATCATGACCATTGCCATATGTGCAGAGATCAACCTGGAAATTCGGCTAAAGGGTAAGACTCTTAAGACAGCTTGGCTCAAATCGTGACTGGACAAATATTGCTACGGTACGTTGCAAAGGCTTTCGATTGGGGGGATAAAATCAAATTGTTTTGTGTACCTGGCGACTGTAGGCTAGATGGTAATGAGAAAGCCGATATATTAGCTAAAAAAGGTTCAGTGACACTTTATAAAGCTCTGGAACCTTGCTGTGTAGCACCACTTACTACCATTAATCTAATCAAGGATCGGGAAATTTCCAGACACTTGGAACACTGGATTGTTGCTCAAAGTGATCTTCGCACTCTAGGGCGGTGATATATCCGCAATTTGGACGGCGTTTTAAGCTTTCATGTATTACAGACAGAACTTAAAACACCTAAAGGAGTTTCTTACGAGCCACTGTGAACTAAGAGCGCATCTAAACAGGTTGGTGGTTACAGATGTTAATGTTTGTTAACTGTACTCACAGGCGTCAGAGAAAGCGGAATACATATTGTGTGAATGTGGGATAATCTGCTGTAGCTCTCCTCCATATGATTGTGTGGAGTAGTGTAGGTTCTTGCTAAGTTGGTGGTGGTGATCCTTACTTGGCATTGTAATTTTTCTCCAGTAGTTGGCGTTTTTACCTGATTTGGTGGACTAATATCTTGAATAGCCTGTTCGATGGTTCTATTATGACCATCAAGAAACGAATGTAAATTACCTGGACATAGTGGGAAGATGGTATTGAAGTAGTGGACACATTTGCCACTTCCATGACGCTCTATATCATCCCACCATCCTTTTTAGGTGGAATTGTTTAGGTAGACATAGAGTTTCACTGGATGATATATCCACCATTATGGTTTCAGATCTACTAGTGTTCCTTAGAAAAGCAGCATATCTGCTGAACAAACTGTAGACCCGAAAGGGCACAATGGATTCCATGGGTAGCAGTATCCTGCAATAGTGCCTGGTCGGCATGATGATATTGTAGCTCACAATTAGCTTACAAAAGTGTGTTGTTTTTGGACTGTTGTATTATTGATCCAGACTATGCAACAAATGGAAAAAAATTTTCTGACCACGGCTAGCCACTATATTGTTTTGATGCGCTATGGTAGCATAACTTTAAAAATCATCTGCTATTCAGATTCTATTGATAAGTTTTTTTTAGAATTTTTTCTCTAAAATGTGAGATTTTTGAAGAGGCTGCCTCATACATCTTATGATCACTTAGAAATTAATTATTATTAAACCACAAATCATGTAACTGGTGTCGCATAAGCGATATATTTTTTTTTTTAATTCATAAATACAACTCATACACTCAGTGGAATTTTCGGCAATTACAACAAAAAAATTTATTTTTTCAAAACTAAGTACTTTCACTTTATTGAGAATAAAATATCTATTTATCAATCGATTTTCATTAATTATGCTCTATTTTATTTCTCTCGAGTCCGCCATCTAACGTTTTTTTTGTCAACTAGTGCTTATTTCGTGAATGGTAACACTTAGCTCATGTCTGATTTGACAGATAATTAGTTTTATCCTTCCGCTGAAAGAATATGGTTGTGTATACGCTTGAACAACGCTGGGAAATATTGCGACATTACTTTGATCGATCGACTTACAGAAGATGCCAACTTTGCCAAAAAAATCATCTTTTCAGATGAAGCTCATTTTGATCTTGGCGAGTATGCAGACAATCGAAATTGTCGCACTTGGGGCACAGAAAACCCGCACGCATACATTGAAAAGCCGATACACCCAAGACAAGTCGCTGTTTGGTGCGTATTTTGGTTCAGAGGCATAATTGGGCCATTTTTCTTCGAAAATGTGCAAGGAGTGGCCGTTACAGTCAATCGCGATCGGGTCATGTTGAACGAATTTTATTTCACAAAAATTGAAGAGGAGGATATTAGCAACATTTGGTTTCAACAGGACGGCGTTACGTGCCACACAGCCGAAGCTACACTCGATGTTTTGTAGCCTGTTTTTGAAGATCGCATCACCAGCCGCAGAGTTGTGTCGTTTGGCCACCTCGGAGCTGCGATTTGACACCGTTGGACTATTATTTGTGGGGTGCCGTCAAAGATAAGTGTTACGCCAACAAGCCAGAGACAATTGACGCTTTAAAGGACAATGTTCGTGCAGCCATTGGTGAAATACAGCTGCACACAATCGATAATGTGTTTAAAAATTGGACCAATCGGCCAGCCGAGGCAGCCATTTGAATGAAATTATTTTCCATTATTAACCGGAAGGATTGTACTTTCAAGTAAATAAAGAAATTTGGAAAAATATCCAGTTTTTTTTTATAGTATTTTCAGAATAAATTTTCTTTGGCGGACCCTTTATAATTAACATTAGATTCAAATTAAGATGATTTTTAGGTAGAAATTTGTGTATTTTAAATTTTAGTCTCAAATAATTTTGAATTCAAATTTTAATTTATAATTCAAATTTTTCGGTTTAAGGTTTATTTAATTTTTTAATATTCTTAAAGAATTTTACATTCAGGTTTCAAATAGTGTGGAGATTTTAAATGTAAGTTTTAGGATAATTGATCAGCTTTTAATTTAACTTTAAGTTTTTAAAAAACAATAGATATATCGAAATTTCAAATGTAATTTTAATTTATGATGTTTAAGATATTTGAACGTCCGTTCAGTTTAGCTGATACTTGCTATCTGGATATTTCTTTTTATATTTTTACTTATGAAAGCTTTCATTCCAATAAATGAATGGAAAGTTTGTAAATACGGTTATTTAATAATTACATTCGGTCAATAATTCATAATAAACAAAGCATTTAATTACACAAAATAAACAAAGTATTTCATTTAAATGCGTGTTTCTGTTCTGACGATTTTGTACAGCAAGAAAACATGGCCTACCCACGGTCAAAATCTGAGACCGTTCGCCAAAAAAATACTGTTGTATTCCCCTTTGAGCCATAAGACTTAATATAAAAAAGGAGGTTTTTGCCTCTACTGAAAAATTTTAAATTTTAGCGCTACAAGTATTATATTTTATCACAAGAAAAAGAAGCAGTTAAATTTTATCGGCACTAAAATCTTAAAATTAAGCTCGTCTATTTTAGGATTCACACTTTAGTGATGCTGGATGATAGTTCTCAATTCGACAGTCAATTTTATTATGGTGCGACCAGAAGGTCTTAAAATATTCAGTTAATAATATCAGCTTTTTAGTTACCAAATTTATCTATTTATCATGATATTGAATATCTATGTGCACAACAAATAATATAATAATCTTATCTTATATATTAAAATAAATGTGTGTTTGTACACATACATACGTGTGTTTGAACACTATAGATAACTAAACAGCTGAACCAAGTTTTTTAAGCTATATACACACATAAAATTCCAAATGAGCAGTGCCCCGCCCATACAAAATAAGAATTTATTTGCCTATATCTTTAATATGGTAACAGTAAGATTCTCTAAACTTCGTCTAAATAGCTTCGCTTTCAACACAAATCATTAGTCAAAAAGTGGATGGAATCGGATAAGTGGGCATGGAACCTCCCATATAAAGTAAATATTGATTTTTGTCTCTCTTGAGAACGGTTAAAGTGGAGGATTTGAATTTGGTCTAAATGACTTGGTAGCGAATACAAATCATCAGTTAAATAGTGATTTTTGTATATCTTGGCAACGGCTAAAACTTAACTTTCTGTATTTGGTCTGAACGATTTCATGGTCAATACAAATCTCCAGTCATAAAATGAACAGAATGGGATATGTAAGCATAGAACCTCCCACACAAACTAAATATTGATTTTTGTGTATCTTGAAAATGGTTAAATGGTGGGTTCCTGAATTTTCCTTAAATGACTTTGTAGTAAATACAAAATATTATAATGTAATATATTAAAAAAGATGGACGGAATCGGATAAATGAGCGTGGTATTTTTCATTCATGCTAAATATGGAATTTGGTTTTTTTTTTTTTGGCGGACAACAATTTAAGCTTCGTTGTCTATCAACATCTGCCAAAAAGCGGAAAAAATGTAATAAACTGGTATTGAACAAAGCAAATCAGGTATACTCTATCTATGTGACATACCATATACAAATTAATGTTTGTTTATTTAAAAACTGTATGTATGTAGTTAAAAAGCAGATTATAAAGTGCCTTTCTGGAAGAAGCTGTAGCCTATCTTAAATGTTTAGATTTAAACTGGAAGGGATTGAACTGGGGAAAAATGGTAAAAATAGTAACAAAGATAATAGTTAAGATAATAATTAGGATAAGATTGTAGGTTTGTTTGAATGCTATATACAGCTAAGAAGCCGAATCAATTATTTTGAAAGTTTTACATTGTGATTCTGGAAGTAACTTAGGTTACAATATCTGTTTAGACCGGAAGGAATAAAGATGGGAAAAAAGGTCAATACATATGTACATACATAATTCCTGCGAAATTCAAAGTGAAAAAATGGAGACTTCTCCCAAGCGATAAGATAAAAGTTAAGATAATAATTAAGATACGGGTAGGGAAGCACGACGCCGTGTTTTAGCTTGTTTTCGTTTTTGTTTTCTTTATTTTAACTGTAAGTTTCTTTAAAAAGTAGTACGCTCGAGTTAAATATAAATTTGAGGTTAAATCTTAAAAAAATTTATGAAAAAAGTTGTCTAGGAAGACGATATCTTAGTCCTAATGTAAATGTATCTGGGTTTTTTAAAGTACTTTGAAATGTAATGAATAGCACAATTTTTCTAGGGAATTTATTTACTACTACTTTTCGGTATCCACTAAATGTGCTTTTTGGATCATTTTGATCGTATTAAATAAAAAATTTAATTCAAATATCTTTAGTTCTATACTGCACTCAAATTAAAACGAACCTTGATGCAGTAATTTGTGTGAAACTATTTTTTTAGTTTAGTCACTTTAATAAAATTAAATACTTAATTTTCCGGAGCTTATACACTACCTTAATCAAAAAGTTTCCATTGCTTACTATTGCCTTTTTTTTGAGTGAAAACAATGTATTTTTGGTCTCGGTTCATTTGGTGAAAGCCATTCTCCAGTAGTAATCCTTCTGATGAATGTGGGTTGGGATTCAGCCTCGCAAATCATGTCTTCTGCCACCTCAACACGGTCAAAATTGTGAAAAAAAAAATCGCCAACACACATAGAGGTAGATGTGCTCTTGGCTACGAAGCTTTTGCAAATGTCAAATTATGACGCTAAGATTCAGCGGGAATATCAACAACAGATGTTCCAACCTGACAAAAAAAAAAACTACATCGGAATGATGGGACCACCACACATTGGTTATTCCGAAAACTTCTGGATCAAGGTAGTACTGCGAACCACCAGTTTAAAAACACATTTTATTTCAAAATCGGTATTGATGGTTTGTTATTCTCACATTTTTTTATTCTTGTGATTGTGCCACGAATTTCATTTAAAACTGATTAATTTTTTATGTTAAGCCGAAAACAAACAATGAAATATTTGTATGGTATAGTAACCATACTATTTATGTATGTATGGGCATACTATTGTATTTATACCAGGGGTGAGCAACCTTTTTAATCAACGGGCTAATTTAAATTTTTTGGAGGGCCTTACATAGAGTAACACTTTTTATTAATTTACAAAATTTTATTTATAATAAACATTAATATAAAAAATTAAAAAGAAATAAAGATTTCACACACAGATTTTAATGCAAAAAAAGGCAAATATTTAGTGAGAAATTTGGCACTGTTTTTTCGATACAAGCTGATCGATATCAGCTGGAATTGATGAGGTGGCTACACGTACGCAGCTTTCTAATCGTGCATCACTTAGCCTTGATCGGTAGTCGTTTTTGATGAATTTCATGGTTGAAAATAATTGTTCGCAAACATAAGTACTTCCAAACAGAGACATCATTTGCTTTGCATTTTTCGTCAAAAGCGAAAATTTCTCAGGGCTCACATATGATTTATAAAAGTTTTCGATGTTTACTGAAAGAAATACGTTTTTTAAATCGGTATTATTCTGCATGTCAATCACTTCCATTTGAAACTCTTTGGGAACTGTATCCACAACGATATTAAATGGTGAGGAAAACATTTTTAGTGAAATCGCTGTCTTCTCAGTTTTGAACTTTGGAATCGTAATTGAAATTCGTTGATTAAAATGTTTACATACTTACTTTCTTTTTGTAAATGTGGAAAGTGAGACATATTATTCTGCAAAAGATGCTGTTTCCACAATTTTAATTTGCACTCAAATCCCTGAATTTTATCGTACAAGTTATGAATAAACAGTCCTTTGCTTTGAAGTTCAATATTAAGATCATTGAGATGCTGGGCCATGTCGATAAGAAACCCAAAGTCGCACATCCATTCTTTATTACCAAAATGAGGGAAGTCATATCCCTTCATATCCAAGAACAATTGTATTTCGCTTTTTAAGTTGTATACTCTTTTAAGCATTGCACCTCTACTAAACCAACGTACTTCGGTATTAAAAACCACATCGCCATATTCAGTTTCTAAATCCTTTATGAATTCTTTAAACTGGCAGTGATTTAACGCTCGCGACTTAGTAAAGTTAATTAATTTAATTATTGGTAATGTGACATTTGGCATACTCAATCTTTGCGCACACAAATTTTCCTGGTGAATTACTCAGTGGTTAATGAATATTTCCCTTCCTGTGGCCTTCCTAATGTCTTGAAACAGCCTTCCTGATACTCTAACCTCCATACTTGACGTTGCTCGTGCTCCATCTGTCGATACACCCATAATCCTTTCTAATAAAATTGAAAAATTTTCCAACACAGACTTTAGTTCATCGTACAAGTCTTTGCCGGTTGTAGTTCCTTGCATAGGAATCAGTGAACACAATTCTTCGGTAATATTAAAATTGAAGTCAACACCACGTATTAATATAGCCAGCTGTGCTGTATCGCTAATATCGGAACTCTCATCAAGTGCCAAAGAGCAGTATTCGAATTTTGCAATGCGTTCACAAAGCGTTGTTGCTATGTTCTGAGACAAGTCTTCAATTCTCCTTGCTATGGAGAATCTTGATAAACTAATGTTTGAAATAATTTTTATTTTTTCAGGAAATGCTATATCTGCGACAGCAGTCAGACATTCTTTTATCATTTCTCCATCCACGAAGGATTTCATTTTTTTGCCAGTATTTGACTGACAACATAACCAGCCTTTACTGCGATATTTTATAAAACAGTTTGATTTTTAAAAAAAATCCTGTTGTTTTCCGAAGTTTTTCTCCATTTGATTAAACTTATCTATCCGGAGTTGTCCTGTTAGGTTTTTGTATTGTTGTTCATGTTTCGTATTGTAATGCCTTTTTATCTTATATTCTTTTAAAGTCGACACAGTTTCTGAGCATATTAAGCATACAGCTTTATTTTTGGCGAAAGTGAAAACATAACCAAATTTCCACTTTTCTTGGAAATTCCTGTGCTCATCCGCAATCGTCCGCTTTTTTTTTGTTTTCTTTTCAGACATTCTATTATGGAAAAAAACTTTAAAGTTAACAAAGTTTGGGGAAAAACTTAATTTTGAGTGAAGAAAACTCTAATATTGCCTTTTCGACAATAAAATTTCACTACCTTTTTCAAGAAATACAAAAATTGTTAGTTAACAGCTTACCAGTCTGACTAATTGTGTGACAGAAGCAAACACAAATAACCACAGAGGCGGTGCGTTCGTATTTGATGTTTGAACTAAAGGGAAATCCCCCGTTTTACATTAAAAAGAAATATGTATGCACAAATTAGTGTCGCTAACACTTCTTTTCAATTTCGCGTTATACAAATCACAGTTTCACGATGAACTGTAACGGAATTCTATTTAAATCGTGTTGTAGAAATACCGCGTTATACGGGGTTTCCCGTAATTAATTTTATAATAATATAGTCGCAATTTAGACGATATGAGTTTTCTTACATAAAATTTAGCTTTATGTACATATGTATACATATGTATGTAGAGAACATAAAAGAGTAAACATGTACTTGATATTTGTTTTAATTTCTTGTTCGTATTTTTTTTTTAATTTTTTAAATTTATTTTTTAATATGAATATTTATTTATGCTGAATGCTACAAAGAGACAAATAAATAATAATTCAAAAATTTTTTTAAACGGAAATGCAAATTTAAACAAGAATAATAAAAATTCTTGCAAAAAATTTTTACCGTCTAAGCTGGGTAATATTGATGGGAGAAAGTAAATAAAATAAACCAAATTTGAAAATGCTTGGCGAGCCGCAATGACATGTTAAACGGGCCGCGTGTTGCTCATCCCTGTTCTAGCATCTAGTATTTATTTCTTTTCATTTAAAATTTTTCATACAAAATTTTCTTCAAAGAGATTTCAAATACATTTCTTATAATGTAAGCCAAAATATATAAAATAAAATTTTCTCAAAAATTTCTTTAAAAAAAATCCAAAAAAATAAATTTTATATGAAAAATAAAAAAATATATACATACACACTTACATATTTTCTTATGTTTTTTATTTGTAGCTACCCTGCAGCTAAAATAGCAACTAGTTAGGTTTTGAGACAGTGATAGAATTAGTTGTAAAGAGACTGTAGTAAAAGTGATAGATTTGTACTAATGATAAAAGGACACAAATAAGAAAGAGACTAAATTGCTTTGTAAACAGTGTTGTCAACTCAGTGGTTTTAGCACTGCTTTTAGTAACTTTTTTAATTTCGATGAGAAAAAATTCGAATTCATGCTAGTGCTTTTTATTGATTTCGGCGACACCTAGTTTTAATTTAAATCGTTAATAATATCCGAATGTCTGTACATTCTGTAAATGTAAATAATTTTTGTTTTAACTTCAAATTTAAGAATTTATAAACATTTGCATTATTTATATGTTATAAATGTTTGAAATAACCACGCATTTGTAATTTATTGTCATTTACAAAGAAGACTTTCATTTTTAGAATGTTACCACACTAAAATTTTTCATTTTGATAGCCTTTTACTGGAATAATCCAATTAAAAGTCGTTACCTCTTTTCACATTGAGTTACAGAAACACTTTTCACTCACAAATCGAGAAACGGTTAAATTTTTTATTTCACTCTTTTCGATGCGATAACTTCTCACAAATAAATACAGAAATGAGGCACTGGTGTATTTTTATTTTTTTTTTTGTATTGTTAAGATATTGAATTGTTGAATAAACATTTTTATCAAAGAAGAAAACTTTGTGTTTCTAGAGCACAATTTTAAAATTTTAGGTCATATTTTCGGATTTTTACTGCATATTTTATTCGCATTAAACACTTTTTGGTTTCCTGGTAATAACTTCTTGTTCAAATAAAATATAAAAAAATAATAAAATATGAAATATACATGTATACATATATATATATATATATATATATATATATATATATATATATATATATATATATATATATATATATATATATATAAGAAAAGAAAAACTACGAAAAAAACCTTTTAGAAATGATACCTATTATGTATATACCTATTATGTATATACATATATATAAGATATATATATATACATATGTATATTTCATATTTTATTATTTTTTTATATAAATATTATTCGACATATATCTCATTTTATAAGTAAAGCAAAAGAAGTTCAATCATCCTTGAGTTTATGTGCCGCTGTAGTATGATAGGTAAGACACCGGCCAACCAACCTCGCTTCAATCATCTCATAACATTAGCTAGTAACTAGTTATGAGTATTACTACTATTGAAAACTTCTCTAATGCATTTACTATTCGGAGCCGGCATTATGCTATAGGTCCCTTTCAATAGGTCTAAAAATAGAAGCGTGGTCAGCTCATTGACTAATAGAATTCCCTGTGTTCCACCATGGAATGTTATGGGAATTATAATTTTGTTTTAACCTTTTTAAACCCGGTGTACACATATGTCTACTTTAAATTACCTTTACCACAATTAGCAACATTATTTCGAATCTACTGCTCTTGTGTTTCTTGGCGTAGACTATAGAGTTTTAAAAAAAAATTTCACTGATGACATTTAATCAAAGTTATTGCCATTTTCTTTTTAACAGTTCGAGAGTTCAAATTTCTCTCAATAATGTTTTAATAATGAGCAAAAGGAAACGATATAACAAAAGATCAAAATCGCTTCATATTCATGTCTCTTTGGCCAGTTCCATTCTATGGCAAGCTTCGGTAGTCAGGGATCCTCACTATTCACAAAAGCAAAATTAAATCGGTTCAGAGAAGGTTTTTTGCTTGTTTCAAAAATCCTAAATGGAATCAGTCCACTTATTAATCTTTCTACTTTCAAGATCAGATGAAATGTAAGGATTTTTTTCTTTCTTTAATAATTTGATATGCGGTCTTATTGATTTTGAGGTACTACTTGGCGGTTTGGATATCATAATTCCAACTCTATCAACAGGACAATATATTGTCCTGAAACTGCAATATTTTTATTCCAATTACACTAAGGTATATCCATTTCCACGAATGTTTTCTGAGTTCAAAATTTTTCATTATTTACTCAGCAGATTATGGAATCTGAACGTACATCTGAAAAAGCGCTTCAAATGTCAAAACATACATATAAATCAAACTAGATTAAAATAATTTTTTTGTAAATGTTTATAAATCAGTCGATAATTGACTCTAGATGTGATAAAAAAGTTACATAAAAGTCGGAAAAAGCAGTTATTTAATTTAGATTACTTTGGTTTATAACAACTTACTTATATGGAATGGAATGAGGAAAAGTTTTTAACAAACCTCAATGGTGTTGATCTTATATATATATATATATATATATATATATATATATATATATATATATATATATATATATATATATATATATATATATATATTTATATACACATTTTTAAAAACAATATATTAAATATATTTTAATATTTATATATATATATATATGTATATATTATATATATATATATACATATATTATCTATATATATATATATATATATATATATATATATATATATATATACATTTTTAAAAACAATATATTAAATATATTTTAATATGTATATATATATATGTATATATTATATATATATATACATATATTATCTATATATATATATATATATATTATTTATATATATATATATATATATATATATATAAATAATATATATATATATATATATATAGATAATATATGTATATATATATATAATATATACATATATATATATAAATAAGTAAATATAAATAATAATAATAATATAAGTAAATATATATATTATTTATATATATATATATATATATATATATATATATATATATATATATATATATTAAAATATATATAATATATTGTTTTAAAAAATGTGTTTTTATGAGTTCGTAGATTGTAGTTAAAATAAAATAAATTTTGTGTTTGGTTTTAATTAAAAATCCTTTATTCAACACAGTTTTGTGCACTACTGCTTGTAATCTTTTTACAGGCAATAACAATTTTCTATTCTTAATTACTCCGTCTATTTACAATCTTGTAAACAACAACAATTACTCGACAGATCTTTCTGTCTAAAGATCTTCCAACCTGATCGTAGTTATAACTTAGGTTCGATCACAACCTTTTCAACCAGAGGTTATCCACACTTAACTCTCTTTACTGAGTTTACTCCTTATAAACTCTCTTCACACAAACTGTACTCGCTGGGTTTACTTTACTTAAACTCCACTCGCTGAGCTTACGACACATAAGCTGATTGCTGTTCGGATCGATGAGCTTTTCATTTGGCTGAGTAAACAACACATAGAAAGCTCTCGAACCTCTTGATATTTCAGGCAGATTCCATTTCTTTCTTTTAATTTCTTTTTAGTTCTTTTGCAGTCATGCGTATGTTAGTATTTGTTGTTGCTTGTGTATTGTTGTTACTTGTTTTCTTTGTTGTTTACACATTGTTGTTGCCTTGTTATTTTTATTTATTTTATCTCTGCTAATGTTTGTTGTTGTAGATTTGGTTATTTGCAAACAGCACGTGTAGTTGTTCTTGCAGCTTTTGTTTATTTATTTTAGCGATGTAATAAACGCTGTGGTGTCCAATTTTATTTTCGTAACTATAGAATGGCTTAAAGCTGGTATAACTTGAAATTTTTTAATATATGGCGTGACAAAATCTGATAAATCATTTAAAGATGTATGAAGCAGCTTCTTCAAAAATCTCATATAAAAAAACTTAGCCATAGAATCAGAAATGCTGAAGATTTTTGAAGATAGGCGACCATGTTGCACTATGGTTTACTATATCATTTTTGCTTGTTGCATAGTGTTAGTAGAGTAAAACTTATTATTTCTTAACTGTCTTAATGTTTATTTTAATAAGATAGAAATAAACATAGAAAACAGCATATTTTTGTACTCTTTGTCTCTTGTTTTTCAAGAAATTAAATAAAGCCTTTCATGAATATTTTTATTTTATTTATTTTTTCTAATTTCATTGGAATTTATTTACAAATATTATTACAAACAAGATAAATTTCTTAGAAGTAAATATTTGCAAAATTATATTTTTCATTATAAAGAAAAATAAAACGAAAGAATAATGTTTCTAATAATTTGAACAAACAGAAGAAATGATTAATAAGAATATGAGACAACAAATAAAACCTTTATGTACGAGGGCGGATTGATATTGAAGCTACTTAGCGCTAGATGGCAGTACAAACACAAAAACTTTTTCTTTCTTAGAAATTACGGTCTGTCAATCGTCAGCTGTTAAAATTTTATTTGTTGTGGTCGTTTGAAGTAAACAACTTTCGTGTTTCTTGGAAAATGGAAAAAAGTGAATTTCGTGTAGCGATTAAACACTATTATTTGAAAGGCAAAACGGCGAAAGAGGCAAAAGAAAAGCTTGATAAACATTACGGCGAATCTGCGCCGTTAGATTATATGGTAAAATATTTTAATGTTGAATTTAAACGGGGCCGAACAAGCACTGCAACAGTACCATCAACAAGAAGGCCAAGAGAGGTGGTTACAGAAGAAAATATCAAGAAAATCCTCGATATCGTTATGAATGATCGCCGGGTCAAAATACGTGAGATTGCTGAAATGGTTAATATATCATATGAACGTATGTTCAACATTTTGCATGAACATTTGCATATGAAAAGCTATCGACAAGATGGGTGCCGCGTTTGCTCAGTGTTGAACAAAAACGAGTTCGACAGATCACTTCACAGCGGTGTTTGGACATGAGAAAGCATAATCCTGCTGATATTTGGTGTAGATTAATAAGTCTTGATGAAACGTGGGTCCACCACTACACACCTGAAACCAAAAATTAATCGAAGCAATGGGTGGAAGCTGGTGGAAGCTGGTGGAAGTGCTCCGAAGAAGGCGAACACAGCGAAATCGGATGGCAAGGTTATGGCCACTGTGTTTTGGGATGCACACGGAATATTGCTCAACGATTATCCTGAAAAGGGATCCACAATCACAGGAGAATATTATCGTGCATTATTGGATCAAGTTGTTGATGCAATCAAGGAAAAACGACAACATTTAAACAAGAAAAAATTGCTCTTTCTTCAAGACAACGCACCGGTTTACGCAGCATTAGATACGATGCTAAAACTACGAGAAATCCACTTCGAATTGGTTTATCATCCACGTTACAGTCCAGATTTAGCCCCTAGTGACTTTTTCCAGTTTCCAAACTTGAAAAAATGGTTCGCAGAAAAAAGATTCATCTCAAACGAAGAAGTGATTACCGAAACTAATGCGTATTTTGAGGAGTTCCCAAAATCGTATTATTCAGATGGTATAAAAAGTTGGAATATCGTCTTACTTGTGCTAAAGGAGAGCTAAAAGGAGACTATGTTGGGAAATGCATGGTTTTTGAAAAAAAAAAAATGTTTTTTTCCTACTTAGGTAGCTTCAATATCAATCCGCCCTCGTAAATTCATAGAAATATGGAGAATATCTTACAAAGAAAATAATTTGTGTATAAAACTAGAATTTTATTTTAAAAGAGTAAAATTCTTTAACAACCAAAAACCTTAAATTTTTCTTTTTTAAATTTCTTTGCATTTATTTCTCTCATATTTTCCTTGTACGATGTACACATTCAAAAATCTTAATGTGACTCTGACTGGCACTTTAAATCAAACTTTTCTTAGACAAAAAGAAAACTAAATTGTAATGGAAAATGTTGGAAAAAAAAAAAACAGAAAACTTTTTCTTATGACAATGATTTACCATAAAACAAGTTATTTCAACAAAAGTTTGACAGATGGAAAAAGTACGAGTGCATGACTTCTTTTTATTTTTTGTATTCTCTCCTTCCGGTTTCTTCATTTTGTTTCATTTCATTTGTTTTTTTTTTTTAATGTTGACACATGGGAACTGTTGTTTTTAAAAGAAAAATGATTAATTATAGAAATACTTGTAAATGAAATGACAAATACGATAAAGTTTTATTTCATTTTCGCTTTATTTGTTGTGAAAGAAGATGGAAGTACTCAAGAAGTGTCATTCATTGTGTTATAAGTTTAATTAAATGAAGCAATCGTTAAGGAGTAACGCCTGTGTCTTGACAAAGTAAATATTTGTTTTGTTGCTTTTTTTATTTAATTTTGGAATTCACGAAAAATTAAATAAGCGATTAGAGAGGAATTAAGCATACGAAACAATAATTTCACGGAAGAGAATATATCTCTTTGTACCAGAGTCAGGCGAAATACACAAATGCTTTTTAAAGTTGTGGTAGTAATTTGAGAGTCTCTCACTCAGGCCACTTTGTACTGGAGTTTTCACTTGTTCACTTTTTGTCTGTAAGCACGTACGTGTGAAAACAAAAGAGAAGAGCAGCTCTTTGCCAGACTCTGCCTTGTACAGACCTTTTGTCGGTCTAACATTCTTTATTAAATCCAAAAAGCGATTCTGAATCGTTATTCTTTTAAATATTAAGTGGACAGTGTTTTTCGATTTAGTTTTAAAAATTTCCCTGTAGTCAGCCTACTCACATAGCGGCCTATTGTGATATTACACGTTAAGTGCCAGTCACCAAGTCCAGATTAAATGGGTTTGACAATCAACAAGAAAGAGCGAGCCAACTAGGAACAATCTCCGTAGTGCTAGAGATGGACACTTGCAAATGAAGTGGGCCGTATCTTTGTCTTCCTCAATCGATTTACTACCTAGACATACGTCATTCGCCGGTAAGCGCAGCCTTTGCGTGTCCAACCCATAATGAAATACCCAATGAGGATAGATTAGCGGAGAAGTATCCAATTTAAGCAATTGATTGGAACTCGTTCTATCCAATTTAGGACAGGTGAGTATAGCAATGAAGCAAAATTCCCCTATAACCAGTATCTATCAGCGTCCATATAAGTACTTTTGCCTAATAGACAGCTTAACGCAAAGCTCAGTGAGTATATACAGATTAGAGGAAAGGCTCCCACGATCCAATTTAAACAATTGATTAGAGCTCGTTCCTTCAAACCTAACCAGGTAAGTCTAGCATTCAAGCAAGATTCATCTATGCCCAGTATTTATCAGCGTTCGATAGGTACTTCTGCCTAATAGACACATTAACGTCCTTGTGGGCAGATGTGCGGAAGGAATATGTACGCCTTAGCAAGCACATAAGCAATACAATTAACTGGAATATCATTCTGATCAGGAAGAGATGGACACAAAACTGATGTAGGAATATCCAAAAGGAATCGCGACAGTCCCTAACGGGCCTAGAGGTGAAAGTCATATCTGAAAGATATCTAATTACCGCTTGGCGAGGAGAGGTGCATATATCAGTTGTGTGAGCACCGCCATTCCAGATCAATTCCGCAGCATGGTAAATAAGCATTACTTCAGCCTGCAACACTCTATAGCAGTCCGAAAATTGGAGAGAAACCCTAAGGTTGAGCTTTTCGGAATAGATTCCACTGCCTACACTATTTTTAAATTAAGAGCCGTCAGTATAGTGAGTGTACAGAAGTAGATCGAGCGTATTAGCGATTAAATTAGTCCAGCCTCCGTCAGGTCTCTGAATACAATCGAGAGATTTGGTAGTAGAGAATTCAACGCTATCGCAGAAGTTCCTCCATGAAGCACCTTTAGCACTCCTAACCACATATTTCAGCTTCTGCTTCTTGCGCTTGTATATTTCCCGTTCACCAGTTGCCTTGACCCTGTTAAAGAGCTGACCACCCAGGCAGCGAAGAGCTTCAGTTTCACCAGGGAGGCCTAAGCCCCTATATACGGGAAGTCTAGTTGAGGATGCAGAAGACGAGTTAAGCACATGGTAAATCCATTGGTCTATCAACAGCTAAACAGTTTCGAAAAACTAGTCCCTAGCGTCTTCTGAATCGTAAGGGTCTCTCGACCTAGGAAATTGTCATATTGATAGAGAAAGTAAGGTACCTGTGATTCGAGAAAGAACATTTACTAGACACATGTAATATAATTCCCTTAACATTCCATCAAGGAACACGTCAGTCAATGAGCTGCACCCGATTCTATTTTTAGGCTCATTGAATGGGACCTACAGTTAAACGCCGACTACGAACAACAAATGTATTAGAGAAGTTTTCAATAGTAAGTAATACTCATAACCAGTTACTAGCTAATGTTATGAGGTGATACCGCTGTTGAAAAAACTCTTTCTTTTTCAGATGGTTTGGTCTGGTATTGAACCGAAGACCTTCTGCCGATGTCGTACCTACCATACCACAGCGGCACTACCAGACACATACCAATTCCTAATAATACGAAATGAATGTTCAATAAGCAAGGTGATGTCCTCTCTCCTAAAAGAGGTAAGAAAGGTTGGTTAATTACCACGGTTAGCAATGCTAAGATTGTTTGCAACAATAAATTCAAGAAAACACTCACCTCTATTATTAGTGTCCGAAGATTTTGTAATGGTTGCTCGAATCACAACCAGTTGACTCCGGGCTCATGTGGAAGATTAATGTTGTACTCATATGCAAAATATGAGGATACTATCCATAGAGGTTTCTCATTCACATCGATCACCATCGTCACGGTGTCACTGAATCTACGTACGAGAAAAGCATTAATGGAGGCTATGATTAAAATACAATTTAAAAAGATTATCGTCTTTCTTGTTATGAATGAGTAAAGACTAATTGCAGAAAACAGTTCTAGTGAAATTTTGGTGAAATTGTTAAGGAACGTATCCACAGTGACACTAAAATGGACTAGTTAATCGTTGGTACAAATGCCTTCATATAATCGCAAAATAACTAACTCGCTAATAGTGCTAAAGATTATTAATGGAATTGTAATGACAAGCTAATGTTAAATGGCCAGTAATACTCTGCTGACAATGTCACTAATAAAGCACAATTATTTCACTACTGGAATTTTCTGTAGGGAGCCTTTAGTTTTTTAAAACGTATATTTCTAGGTTTCTCAGAAATTAAATGAAAAAGTATGGGGAAGGCCATCTATCGGCTTATATTTGAATCAGCGTTTATTTCAAATCTGGTAATACTTATGTCATTCTATTCAACGTTGGGATTTATTGGAAATGTATATCCTAAACAAAGAAAATTGGTCGGAAATTGCAAAAATAGAAAAAAATTTTTTTAAATTATCTCTTTGGATGAAGCTCACTGTCACTTGGGTGGGTACGTTAATACGCAAAATTGCTTGAGGAGCGGAGACATCATTGGCCCATATTTCTTCGAAAATGAGGACGGCACCACCATTACGGTCAATGGAGACACCTATAGCACCATGATAAACGATTTTTATGTGCCCGCTCTTGATAGTACTGATGTGAACGATCTTTGGCTTTAACAAGATGCTGCAACTTGCTGAACATCTCATTCCACAATCGATTTATTACGTCAAAGGTTTGATGGTAAAGGGTCCGCGATCTAACGTATTTTTTTTGTCAACTAGAGCTTATTTCGTGAATGGTAACACTTAGCTCATGTCTGATTTGACAGATAATTAGTTTAATCCTTCCGCTGAACGAATATGATTGTGTATACGCTGCGATAAGTGGGCCTGTGATCGACTTACAAAAGTTGCCGATTTTGCCAAAAAAAGCATCTTTTCAGATGAAGCTTATTTTGATCTTGGCGGGTATGTAAACAAGCAAAATTGTCGCACAGAAAACCCGCGCGCATACATTGAAAAGCCGATACACCCAAGACGAGTCACTGTATGGTGCGAATTTTGGTCCAGACGCATAATTGGGCCATTTTTCTTCGAAAATGAGCAAGGAGTGGCCGTTACAGTCAATGGCGATCGTTATCGGACCATGTTTAACGAATTTTTGTTCACAAAAATTGAAGAGGAGGATATTAGCAACATTTGGTTTCAACAGGACGGCGCTAAGTGCCACACAGCCGAAGCTATAGCTGCGACTTGACACCTTTGGACTATTATTTGTGGGGTGCCGTCAAAGGTAAGTGTTACGCCAACAAGCCAGAGACAATTGACGCTTTAAAGGACAATATTCGTGAAGCCATTGGTGAAATACAGCTGCACACAATCGATAATGTGCTTAAAAATTGGAACGATCGTTTATGCTACCGCATGGCCAGCCGAGGCAGCCATTTGAATGAAATTATTTTCCATTATTAACCGGAAGGTTGTACTTTCAAATAAAAAAAGAAATTCGAGAAAATATTTAGTAGTTTTTTTGTAGCATTTTCAAAAAAAAAAAAAATTATTTGGCGAACCCTTTAGTTTATTTAGCAGAAACGCTGATGTCAGTTGGCCGCCATCGTTGCACAATTTTCTGTGAGGCACCGTTAAGTGTTATGCCGACAAACCAGAGATAAATGAGCATAAGAAGGCGAAGATTTGTAACGCCATTGCCGAAATACTACCCCATACACTTGAAAATTTGTCCGATCGAATGCCGCGACAGCCATATGAATGAAATAATTTTTAATTTCCAACCGGAACAATTGTGCTTCACAACAAAAAAATACATTTTACAAAATTTCTAACAGTTTTTGTTTTATTGCATTTTTAAATTTAAACTTTTAAATAGCCCACCCTATACAACAACGTGTATGATCAATAAATAATTACGTCACAAAAATAAAAAAAAATATTGCAAAATCTGGAATCAAAAAACAACACAAATATGGCATCATGTGCTAGTGTTTGTAGATTCTTAACTTTTTCATGTGTCTTTCGACGGCTTAGATGATCTACATACAACATATGTAGTAATCTGGGAAATAAGATCGTACATTTGAAGGAGGACTGTCGTCAGGAAGTTGTGAATTGTTATGAACTACGATCATAAAACGATTCCCAATTATCTTAATTTCCCAAAAAAAATTAGAGATTGGTTATCTTACGAGCTGAACGAAAACATTCTTTGTTGCTCACTTTTAAATTGCTTCTCAACGTCTTGTCCACCATCGAGCAACACTCAATCATAAACATTGTGCTGAAGCACCACTGGAAATGAGAAATGGTGCCTACACATAAATATTTACAAACAAAAAAGAGCTAAACAGCTAAAGTCAAGAGTCAAGCGTGAGTTTCATTACAAGAAGGTGCGATTGGAAGACAGTGATGCGCTGGGATATACTCGAATGGAATGGCACGGTCAACAAGGCGCTCTAAATAGTTTAGCTACACCGCGTGAAAGAGACTATTGGTCCGAAAAGACCTCATCGACAAGAAGAAACCATACTCCTTTATGACAATGTTAGCCTTATGTTACCTAACTCTTCAAGAGCATCTGCATTATTCTCCAGATCTTCCACCGATAGATTATTATCTTTTCCTCTGCCTGTTTAAGAATTCAAAAGACGCTACCTTCACAATGAAAGGGACCCTATAAACTGGCTTAGTTATTTTTTCTATAAAATATCGTCCTACTTTTGGCCGAATGGCGGCAAAGAATCGGTCGAGAAGCGTTCGTAAACAGCGACAGCGAATACATAATTGAAAATAATATTACAGTTGGCTTCAAAAAGCGCTGTTTACTAAAGGGTGCTCCAACCAAAATGCACGATTTAAATTGTAAATAAAACAAAAGGTTTTCAGGAAATTATCTTTAGATTTTTTACTATGTTAGAATGATCTATGACGATTATGTGTGAAAAAAATATCGGCCAAATGTTCGCTATGGATTCGGTGGCATGCTCCTATCTGTCAATTTATATTTTTAATGACTCTGCGACATAATTGAGGTTCAATGTCGTTTATGTACCGAATTATCTAAGCCTCTAGCTTTTGAATTGTTCTTGGCTTTGTTTTGTAAATAGCCCTAAAGAAAGACGTCCAACGGCGTCAAATCACACAATCCGGCGGCCAATTAACATTACCACGACATGAGACAACACGCCAATTTAATTTCACTCGCAAAGAAGCCATTGTTTCGTTGGCTGTGTGGCAAGTGGCTTCATCCTGTTGAAACCACATATCGTCCACGTTCATATCCTCAATTTCTACCCATCAGTGATGTACGTGATATGGTGAATTTTTTGGCACGACGACGAGTACATTCTGCCACTCTAACGCGAACAAGAGCAATGTTTTCCGCAGAAAGAACTGGACGAGTATGCGCAGGTGTTTCCACATTTCCTACAGACCCGGATTGCTGAAATCTACAAACAGTTCTCCCTATTGTGAACACATTTGGTCGATTATGCGGACCAAAAAAATCAACGCCCATTATTGTAAATTATAAATGGTTTCAACAATCTAAACGCGCTCTCCATGGCTGAAATTAAATACTGAAACAAAGAAATAACAAATTAAATTGGCCAAAAAACTTGACTTTAAAGTCCTACAATTGGCATCGTGCATTATGGTTGAATTACTCTATACAATGTTTAAAACATCTTCTTACACAACATTCTTTAATAATATGATTTGACTTGGAATTAGCTCATTAGCTTAAATAAAATATGTCCGTCGGTATCAACAGCTTTCAAAATATGACTTCAAGCATGTGGTCATTATCCATATTTTAGTTGCATTTGCGACTAATGTTAGTTAGCTTTGTTTTATAATTTCATCCGTTTCTAGGAACATATAACAGATAACATTCCTATAATGCAGGCCTTTTTTGTGGGCCATGATCTACTTTAATGCTGATTTTTGCGGTTAGCCAGGTTTTATGTATTAAGAACACAATTATGGATCCCCTTTTTATCACCCATAAAAATTTGTAATTGTAAAACACTTTTCGAAGTCCTTTTTGAAGTTGGCGTAGTTCTCTAAGCTCTAACATATCAAAAGTAGATAAAAACGTTGACGAAAACCATTTAAGATACCATCAAATCACCTTTGGAAGAGTTGATAATGACTTTGGCATCTCAGCTGTCGTCTGATGTGGGCATGAGACCATGCAATGTGTAGATGTTCGTAGATGTTAAAGCTAAAAATTTAATTTTTAAATGCATTCTTTAACCAACTTTTGTCAGTTTCAAAAAATATTCCTTGTTTTGTAGTTTTTCTTCGACCATTAGTTTTTACTTAACAAAGTTGTCAAATTTAAAAATGGGTTGTAAATAGTTGTCAATAGGAATGGGATTGCATCATTGTCCATTAAATACGTTATTGCCCAGTGTGCAAAGCGATTTTTTTTTTACAAATTAATTAAATAATTTTTTTTTTCTTTACGGAATTTAAAATATTGTTTACATATGTAGGTAAACAATACAATAGAATTTATGTAAATATTACATGGCATACACACATGCACATGCATATATGCAAACGAATCAATAACAATAATGACTGTGTAAACCATTTCTTTATTGTCGTTACACACAACAAAGAGGAAAAAAATTTATCTGTAAAAACAAATGAATAAAAAAGCTAAAATACAAATAAAATCAAATAATGAATAAAATGTATAGAGTTTTCACAATAAGGAAGGGTAAATACTTAAATGAAATATCACAATCTACATATGTATGTGTTAGGTATATACATACAGTCATGAGCAGATAAATAGGTTCAAATAACAGATTCATTTCCATAATTACAAAAACAACAGTAATTCAAAACATAGTAGTGTTTATTTTTATACTACAAGGAGCGATAAAAAGAACAATATATGGAAATTATATAGATGAGTCGATCTATCAGTTTAAATTTGAGCCAACGCTTATTTCGAATCGGACAACACTTATGTCATTGTATTCTGTCACATGCGAAATTTATCGATTTACGCTTGAGCAACGTTGGGATTTATTGGAAATTTATTTCCAAAGCAAAGACAATTGGATGGAAATTGCACGAAAATGTAGTACAAAATTTGGCCGCAGAGAAAGACCAACAGTGCCCGGTAAACGCAAGTTTATTGCTACAGTCCGTAAAACTATTTTCATTGTTGATGCGCTAAGACGTAAGCGTGTTCGTACAGTGCGTGTACTCAAAAATATCGAAGCTGTGGTTAAGAGTTTGCGTGAGAATCCATCAACATCAACTCGGCATCGTTCTCAAGAATTGAACATTTCACGCACCAGTTTACCTCGAATTTTGCAAAAAGATCCCGGCATGACGCTTTAAAAAGTTCAATTGAATCAAGAGTTGAAGTCGCATGGCCATCAACTTCGTCTTCGATTCGCTAGATGCGCCAACGAGAAATTGCACGATGATATCGATTTTTCAAAAAAAAAAAAAAAATCTTTTCAAATGAAGCTCATTTTCATCTTATTGGGTACGTTAATAAGTAAAATTACCATATTAAGGCCTCAGAAAACCAATATGTGGTCTTACAGAATTCAATGCAGCCATTATCAGTGACTGTTTGGTGCGGATTGTAGAGCGAAGGCATCATTGGTCCATATTACTTTGAAAATGAGGACGGTGCAACCATTACGGTCAATGGGGACACCTATCGCACCATGAAGTGAACGATGTTTGGTTTCGACAGGATGCTGCAACTTGCCACACATCTCATGCAACAATCGATTTGTTGCATCAAACGTTTGATGGCCGTATTTTTAGCCAAAATGGTGATGACAGTTGGTCGTCAAGAAGCTACAATTTGACACCGTTGGACTATTTTCTGTGGGCTGATGTTAAAGAAAAGTCTTATGCCGGCAAACCAGAGAAAATTGAGCATTTAAAGGTCAACATTCGTAGTGCCTGAGATACGACCCTATTCACTCGAAAAAGTTTTAAAAAATTGGTCCGATTGCAATTGTACTTCACAACAAAAAAATAATTTGGCATAATTTCACCCCCTTTTTTGTTTTATTGCATTTTTAAATTTAAACTTTTAAATGGCCCACCAGACACTAATTGTCTTATAGGCGCTTCCGAACAGAACAAATATCTGTTAATAGACATACAAATTAATTTAATTAAAATTAATTAAAGTTGAGAAATATTAAAGTATTTAAAAAACTCATTGATACCTGCCGACCGAATAAATAGGTTCATTAAAAAAGTTTCAATAAAAAAAAAGATATATTTTGTTGAAAACCCCTTGTTTGAAATTACTGCCAAGCATCTTTCAGAAATTCGGATATCAAAGGCATTTTGCACTCGGCATATGGAAGCATAACTTCTTTTATTATATGGAGGCACAGACTTTTATCCATATTTTCCCTGATCGAGAATATTGGCCCAACACTTTAATAGGAAAAACTAAATCAATATGTTTACACCTCCGCACTTACTGATGTTTGTGGTGTACTTTGAATCATATGCTTTATTTTTTTGGACATCTTACAGAGGTTCTTCCAACACGTCCTTCTTAATAAATTTTTGAATTCGGACCACTTATTGTGTACTTCAGCAAACTCAATGCGTTTTTTCTATATCTGTTGTTTAGCATTGGAACCTTTTTCTTTCTATATAAGACCAGCACCCTACTCATGCAGTCCATCGTGCTGGTACTAGGAAAATAGGTTATTGAAAGGAGGACAGATGGAGTAGTGTTTATGGACGTTAGATTTAAATTTACTCATGTTGTAAGTGGCAGGAAATATTTTCGCTGGAAGATTATTCCACAACCGAACAGTGCGACCAAAGAACGTATTCTCCCTATAATGCGTTGTGCGATTTACTGGACAATCAACTACAAAGGGAGGCGCTCTACGAGAAATACGAGTACTACGTAAAAATATATAATTTTTAGGAATTAATTCCTTAATTTCGTTAGAACACATTCCGTTATAGTACCGATAGAACAATGAAACACACGCCACATTGCGACGGTGCTCCAATGAATTGATAGAGTTGGCTACCCCGCTATCATTAATGAGCATCTTCGCCCTATCCTGTACGCGGTCGAGAAGCTCCAAAATAGATTTTGAAGCACCGCCCCATACATGAGAGTTGTATTCCATCTTGGGTCGGATATAGGTTTTGTAAATATTAAGGAGATCAGATGGACTGAAGTATTTCTTGCACCGTTTAAAAAAACCAAGGCACTTGAATACTTCTTTCGACACTTGAAATATGTTATCATTCTAACGAACATCACAGTGAATTCTCATGCCCAGAACATCAAGAGCATCTGTTTCCCCAATATCCACATTACCCATTGACATAGATGACAGCACACCACCACGTCTATGTGTTAAAATACAACATTGAGTCTTGCGTGCATTAAAATCAACCCTATTCGCACGACCTTACTCGGAGACCTTCACCAGGTCACTTGTGAGTGTGTCGTTCATATTTATCCTTCTCGCCCTAACTTCCAAAAGAATATAAGTGACAAATGTTGCTTTCACCCACAAAAGAGTAGATAGGATTAGAAGTGAGAAGAAGAAAGTCGTTAAGAAATATTAGGAAAAGAGTAGGAGAGTTTACCCTGAACTCGTCGGATGAGACTCCATCTATAACCACTCTTATAGAGCGATCTCTGAGAAAACTCGATATAAATCGAGAGAAGTGACTACTAAGCAGTGAACTTAGTTAAGTCCAAATGTAAACATCTGGTATGTACTCCTTTAATTAGCAGATGTTTTTGTTAAATGCTTACTGAACCTGTTAACTCGATTTTGGCCATTAAACGTTAAAGAGATGACTTTTAAGCATCGTGGTAACTAATATGAGACGGGGTCTTATTAAATTTTAAAACATTTTTTACGTTCTTTTTAATCATGTAACTTACTATGATCACTTGACACCAAAATAACAGAAGCGCCACGCGCCTATTGGTTTACCTCTGCCAATTCGGATACCCTTTATAAAGAAATGACAGAAAAAGAGGCTTTACCGCGTAATTGGTATGGGCTGTACTAATTAAAATAAACATTTAATTTTCTTTTTTAACAAGAGATAATAAACGAACGCTCCGCTATAATAATTGTATAACAATATTGTGACGGTATGACATTATATCACATGGACTTAAAAGTCCCCAGGCTAACAAAAGAAAGCAATTTTTCTCTGTTCAAAATTAGCTTTATTCATCAACGTAAGCTCTAAAAAGAGCAATGTAATCATTCCAGCTTCGTTCTAGTATTTCGATACCACGATTAAAACGATTTATCTTTGACCTCAGTTTCAGCAATATGCTTTGAAATTGTGCGAAATTTCTTACCAGCGAGCATATTTTTTGAGGTCTGCGAACAGCCATTAGTCGCTGGGAGCCACATCTGGTGAAAATGGTGAATGTGAAAGCAACTTTGGCCAACACTGAGCAAACGCGGTACTCAATTTGAACAGAGCTTTCTCATATTCAGATGCTTATGCAATATAAAGCCAATACGTTCTTTTGATATCTTTACCTTTTCAGCCATCTTCACTTTTCGCTAATTCAAAACGATTTTGTTGATTATTTTGATGTTTTATGGTGTCCCTACGTCCACATTTGAAGTCAGCAAACCAACGCTTTATTGTTTTTTCTAATGGAGTGGAGTCCCCATAACACTTTTCACTTTGCTGGAACGATATTTTTTCCCATCAAGAAGCAGTGTAGAATTAAAACACGAAATTGTTTTTAATTCACTATTCCGAAAATAATTGTTTTTAATTCACTATTCCGAAAATAACAAGAGTAGGGTCACTTTTAGCCAAGATTGGTAACCTACTGGGTAACCCAATCAAACCCATGCGAGTTTTATTTGGTATTATATTTTAAAAACTCGGGTGGATTTTTTATTTAAAGGTTTTCGTAGTTTATTTACAACACAAATTAGTTTAATTTGCGTACTTGGAGCACAAATTATTTCGGTCCGTTTTTTAGCTTAAAAGAGACAACGAAATAACTAATCTTTCAAATCACAGCTTAAATCTTTTCCCCAACTCTGGGTCAATTTCCAAACCCCATCTCAGAAAAACTTTTCGTCATTTAAGGCGCCCCAGGTTTGAAGGCGATTTTATATTTTATCAAAGGAAGTTATTCGGTGGTATACTAAAAGATAAACTCATACCTCTTTATACGGCTTAGATTGGTGTTGAAAATATAAGCCGTAAATCTAAATTCCGTAAATCTAAATGCCGTAAAAAGGAATGAGTATGTGTTTCGTTTGCTTCCCCTACACTTTTGGCTAAAAAATGCTGAATCCACGATTTACGCCATAAAGCGAATGTGTTCCATAGTTTAAACAGGCCGTTATAGCGAAAGGACTTATAAAGAGGAATGACTGTATTGTATCCATTGCAGCTGCCAATAGTCAGACGGACCAATGTTCAGAGAATACGGCGTATGTGGAGGTGTCATACTAAAGAATAACTTAATCATGTCTGTCTGTATAATTCGGCCGTTTGAAGTAACTGCAGTCTGCTCCGATTACCGAGTTTTAACGGGTCATAGTACACAAAGCCGCTGTAAGCCCATCAAGAGTATTGTCGACTTGAGCAAAAATTGCTGGCATTTATAAAACCCAATAAAACCCGGTGGGTTTTTTTTAAGCCAGGTTCTTGCCAACCCTGCCCTGAGCACAATTACTCACAAACTAATTGATAGAATATTTTGAAATTTTAACAGCTGTCTTTTGTAACTGAAAAAGAGATGAATGCTATAAAACTGGCACCATCTATGTGTTGGAACGGGATTTTTCAGTCCATGTGTTAATTGTTATTGTTATTCAGTTGAAAATGAAAAATAAATTTGTGTTTTCATTCAGTCGAGAAATAACAAAAGAAACAGATTCCTAGTCGAATATAAAGAGGAAGAATTCAGCGATTATCTCATGCCAAGTACCAATAGCACAAAAAAAGCGGTGCTTTTACGCCTAAAGTTTGAAGGCAAATAATGTTATTCGGTTCACAATTGGGTGTTAAATTATGAATGAGTAAGTGAATTACAATAAAATGTTGCCCTGTGAAATGCTTTAAGTTTTAGCACATAGTCCCTCTAATAAATACATACCTAGTTTTTCTCTTTTCGCTGGAAATTAGTTTTTTTTTGTTCATGATATTGGCGGTCAATTTCTTTTATTTTTGACAAGCACTTTAAATTGTTTTTGTATATATCATATACAATATTTTTTGTTTATTTTATTGTTTTTATTGTTATTGTTTGTTTTGTATTATTCTACATTGTCCTGAATTTTCTCTTTTTTCTCTTTTATTGTACAAACACGTTTCTGTTGTTGTGTGTTTAACGTGCTTAAACAATACAACAGAAAAACAAGTGAAAAACTATGGCCGGAGATAGATCGCCATTTTGTTTTTGTGTAAAACAACGCCGCAATAGAGCGTTTTTGTTGTCATTGTCAATGTTTGGGTTTTATTTTTGTTCTTATTTTTGTTTTTTGATTACTTCTATTGAAATGCAGCGAAATACAGCGAAATGCAGTCGTTGTAACATGTTGGAACATATTTTAATTGAATATATATAGAGTGTAGAGAGAATAAACTATAGTCCAGTAACAGCAATAACAATCCAAATATATAAGTAAATACATATGTATTGCACCATAAGTGCTTGTGTATGTGTGTAGGTATTAATAAATAAACACTTACAAACAGAAAAAAGATGTAGAGAAAGTTTGACAATAAAGGAAATATGGTGGACAAAAGGAAAAAAAAATGACAAATAGAAGAAGAAGGATATGGAAAAGCAACAAAAACATCAGCAACTCTTGCACGTATTTTAAAATTGGACAACTAACACAACTATAAGAACGACAATTTCCATTTCAAACAGCAAACGATAAAAGAGCAAAGAACAATCCAGAGAAAAGAAATCAAATGAATTGGAACAGCAGTTGGTAAAAGTAACATACGATTCATTTCGTAATAGTGTGCATGTGTGTGCATGTATTACACTTAATTTATATAAGCATGTGTGCACTTAGCTTATACCAGATATCGGCAAAAAGCTGCACTTGTCTTCTGTTTTCACACGTACGTACTTAGACGCATAAGCAAAAAATAAGCAAAAAAATTGGTAAATAAATAAACAAAGAGAAGTAAAGAACAAACAAGTGGAAAAACACAGTTCAAAGTAGCGTGAGTAAGAGACTCTCAATTACTACCATAATTGTAAAATGCATCAATATTAGTTTGCCGAACGCGGGTTTATACACATGTGTACATATAGCTGTGCAGATGAATAGTTTTTATATGCGTCTATCACAGTCACAGCTTATGTTGATATTGACTTGCATTTGTTACGTGGTCTTTTGGTTTTTCTCCAAGTGTTTTAAAAAGTATTTCTATTTAAAATCTTTTTTATACCTTTTGAGTAAAAAGTATATTTGCTGAAAAACAATTTTATTTTTTGCTTATCCGCAATGAATATATATACGCAATGAAAGTAAACTTTACATCATTGTTTTAAGATAAGATAGTGATTTTGAATTTAAAAAAATTAAATAAATAAATAAATAAATAAATAAGAAAGTTAAAAAGAATTACAACCGACTAAATAATAAATGATTACATTTTTGTGCGACAGTAAGATTAAACTATAGCTTAGCGCAGCAGCTCTAAGATAGGTTCACATAGTTATTTTTTTCTTTCTCTGTCACTCCTCTACACTCCACAGAGCGTCCATTGCTCTGTTTAAGTTTCATTAAGCAAAGTGATTTTAAAGCTAAGCAGATTAACAACACAGTGCGACAAAAACGAAGGAAGTCCAAATACCTGGGAAATAATAATACTTTTCTAACAGGCGGTGTCGATTACAGCAAGGATCTGTTTTTGAAATTTTCAAAAGACCTCCAAAATTTCGTGTTACAGACTTGGGAGAGATTTCGCCTATCGGAGAAATTGTACCACTCACCAGGTATCACTCACCGTGTACTCTACTGTAGCTCACCTCCATATGATTCAGTAGTGGTGAAATTCTTTGCTAAGTGGTGATTTAGATCCTTACTAAGCACTGTAATTTTTTCCCAGTAGGTGGCGTTTTCATTTGACCATTCGCCAGAGGTATGGCGGCAGGACAAGGGTGGTTCTTTAGATGAGTTTGTCTGGAAGGAGGTTGAAATCTTTTTATTAAACACTCGAAACCGCAATTACATCTTTTTTCATCAATTCCTCAGCTGGAGTTTCAAATTTCGGCCGCTTGTATTATATGGGTGTCCTCTAACCACTACTCCAAGCCACCCCGTGAGATTGAACTCTTACAATAACATAATTTGCCTAAAGGATGACCTTAGAACGTAATATGAGATGGGAAATTTGAAAGTTAAAATTTGAACCAGCGGTTATTTCGTTTCTGGTAATACCTATATCATTCTATTCTGTTACAAAATTCAGAATATTATCTTCAATGAACGAGATGAGTCGGTTTGTGCTTGAGCAACGTTGAGATTTATGGGAAATATATCGTTATTTAAAATCATCTTTTCGGATGAAGCTCATTTTCATCTTCGTGGGTACGTTAATAAGCAAAATTGCCATATCTACGGCTCAGAAAACCCAAACGTGGTCTTACAGAAGCCAATGCATACATTACGGGTGACTGGTGTGGTTTGTGGGGCGGGGCATCATTGGCCCATTTCATTTCATTTTTCGTGGCAATTGTGATCAATGCATACACCTATCGCACGATCATAATCGATTTTTTGTGCCAGCTCTTCATGGTATTAATGTGAACGATGTTTTATTTCAACAGGATGGTGCAACATGTCACACATCTCATGCTACAATCGATTTATTGCATCCAACTACGATTTGACACCGTTGGACTATTTTCTGTGGGCCGCCGTTAAAGACAACTGTTAGTAGACAAACCAGAGACAATTGAGCATTGGAAGGCCAACATTCGTGATGTCATTGCCTTGATACAACACCATACATTTGAAAAAGTTCTCGCAAATTGATTCGATTGAGTGGGGTACCGTGAGCCCATCTGCGGCAGCCATATGAATGTTATAATATTTCATTTCTAACCGGAACAATTAAACTTTACAACAACAAAATAAATTTGGCAAAATTTCAAACCATTTTTGTTTTGTTGCATTTTTAAATTTAAACTTTTAATTGCATTGGCAATATTATAGTTTGTTTGAAAGGTAACATCTTAAGCCTCACTTCGTTAGAAGAAATTATGAAAACCGCTTTATTTTGTGCAAAGTTATCTACGTTCAAATACGAGTAAGAATTTGGAACATTACCGTCATACGGCACTTGTCTAATAAAGAAAATGTAAAAATACGTCGCAGGCTGCTGAAAAATTTTGTTAAATTTACGGAGACGATACTACAACTACAAAATTATGTTTAATCTGATAATTTTGATGTTAAAGATACATCTCGCAATGGTCCACGAATTACTAAAAAAATTGATGAAATCGTGGAAAAATTGAGAAAAATCGGCATAAAAGCAGAATGGATATTGCTAGCGAAGTAGAGAACTAGGGAACCTTTTCAAGAAAGTTGTGTCCACACTGAAGCTCGATGTTTTGGTGCCACATGAACTAACATTGGAAAATTTTACTGGCCGAAATTGCGTTAGCGATTCATTCCTGAGACGGAACAAAATCGAACCATTTCTGACGCGAATGATTACATGCGATTAAAAGTGGATCACGTACGACAATAACGAGCAAAAAAGATCAGGGACTACGCAAGATGAAGCTTCGCAAACAGTGGCAAAATCAGAATTGACACTAGGAGGGTTTGATGAGATTGGAAGGAAATTGTATGTTATGAGTTTCTAAAATCCGGTATGAAATATGCGTTTTTTGTGAAAAAAAAAAAAAAAAAAATACTAATTATTAATGGAAAAGCAAAAAGCATTTTATTGGCTGTTGATGGATACATATATTTCCCATCTTTTAGGCAATTTGTGAATTACACGCCAATAAAACTGTTCGTCTTTTAAAGCAAACCAATTACTCACCAAATTTTCGTAGGAATAGAAGTGCTGCTCAGCCAATGCATTTTCCATGGATGAAAACAAATAGTAGTCGCAAGGAGCCAAGTCTAGTGAATACGGCGGGCGGTGTAGCAGCTTGATTGCTTTAACTCTATTCTGATCGTTTTGCTTGGTATACAGGTGCATTGTGATGTTGCAAAATTACCTTGCCATGTCTTCTGGCCCATTCTGGTCGTTTTTCGATCAATGCATGGTTCAAATTGATCATTTGTTTTCGGCATCTTGTGGTACACCACACCTTCCGTGTTGCTTTAGACACACATCATTGTCTTCCCGCCGAATCGATTTGGTTTTGAAGCCAAGGTGGTGCTTGTCCAGGATTAATCCACAATTATTTCCGTTTAGGATTCTGAAAAATAAATCCTTAACAAGCATTTGATGCGTCTCTGCAGCACTTTTTTTATATTTTAACAAAAAATGAATGCTTTCTGCAAGTCATCATATTCTGGAACAAAACTCGCCATCCTTAAGACGATGAAATATATGATGCTGTTTGTTTACTGATATGATGTGTACTGAATTAAGACCTGTTCACAATAAATTTTCCATATGGAGGCCTTTGTATTTTGATACACAGTTCATACCGGTACACCCGATAATGCCATGAAGCAGGCAATTTAATTAAAACGGTCAGAATTGATCAACAAAAATTGTGTTGTTTTCAATTATGACAACCCCTGACCAGACACCTGACTTTACGTGTTATTTTACTTTAAACATATCTGTATTTCACTTAAATGCTTAAAATGTAAAATTTATATTCTAAGAATTTTTTTTCCTTTTTGGAAACAAAAGAAATAATAATTTTAATAATTTTGCCAGAAAAAATTTGTTCGCTAATTTTGGTCAAAGTTACGTACCTGCATTTAATTTTGAATAAAATCAACAATAGCCAACCGATTGTCATAATTTTTAACTTATTTTATTCTCACCATTTAATGCTTTAATATAAGTGCCTAACATGTAAGATTTACATTCTGAAAATATGTTTATGACTTATGCTCTAATTAAAGCAGAAATTTTTTTTCGCAGCTAAGTTATAATTTCAGAGTTAATCGTTGAAAATACACAAATATGTTTTTTGGGTGAATTAGATAAAATATTATTCCTAAGCATTTGGTGGTAATTGTATTAAAATCTGTCAAGTCGTTTTCAAGTTGTGATGAAATACGTATACATAACTATCATATTTTGGGCGAAAATTTTGCCACGCTCATAAAAAATTTTAGCCTGATGGAAAAAAAAAAATTAAAACGGATTTGAATTCAATGTCTCAAAATCATTATATTTCATACAATTTTATTTAAAGGCTTTTTTTGCTGTTGACCAGTGTTATCATTCGTTTCAATCTGTGCAGAACTCTCCTAACGGTGTAAATTTAAAGTCCGTAAAGGCAGGCAAAACATGATTGGAAGAGTTTTTTCCTCAGAAGACTCAGAAATTCTACACTGATGAAATAATGGCTTTATCCCAAATATACTGCAACAATATTTTCAATAAAGAAAGTTTGAAAATTACTTACTTTTGTATAAAAAAGAAGCAACGTCTGTTGTACAAAAAAAAAAAAATCATTAAGTTTGGTTACAATGCTACCAATTTATTGGGATACACTATGTCTAGACCACGTTCCAAATCTGTATTTCTTACATAAAGTGAAGAATTTACGATGCTTCGGATCACTTTATTATAAAAGTGCTGATTAAGAGCAATGTTTTTATTGCTGGTGCATCTCCATAATTGTGTACCATAAGTGCACAAAGGGTTAAACGTTTGGTTGTATATCAGGAGTTTATTTTCAAAAGTTAGTTTTGATTTTCTACTCATTAGTCAGATTAGTTGTTTCCACTTAAACTGTAAATAAAGAATTTTCTTTTTGACGTGCACGTCACTACGCAATTTGGCATCAACGGCCTCAAAATAACAAATTAATAAAGCTCGTCTGATATATAAGAAAAAGATGTATCAGTTCTTGTCAAATTTGTTACCGAACCTTTTTGTGAACACAATTTTTAACCTTTTCAAACATCCCTCGTATATTATGTCCTTATCAATTAACAGTTGATTAAAAATCAATTTTAATATTGTGGTTTAACACCTCGATGAACGATTGATATTTAATTTGATTTTAATTAATGACCACGGCGTATGATTAATTTTTAATTCTTTAAGTAAAACATTAATCATACGTCACATATAACTCACATGCAGTAGAATTAAAAAAATTTTAAATAAAATGTAAAACAAATAAAAAATAAGATAATAAAATATATAAATATATGTCCATCTGTTTATTCACCAGTTCGTATGTATAATACATTTTCCGCAGAAAAGTTTAAAGTTTTCAAGCTGTTGCTAAATGAAACAGGTTGATATGTTCTGAGTGAAAACATGTTTGATAAGAGTAAAAATTGGTTTTTGGGGAAAACTTTTGGCTTGACCTTAAAAAATGTAAAAATCTATAGAATATTTTATTTTATAAACTTTTCGCATAGGTTTTTACACGACAAATTCAAAGATTTTGAAAAACTACCTCCTTCTTCTTCCTTATACACTCAGTTTTCCTAATACCATCACAATGTATAGCCCTTGTACCCCGAGATCTGCGCTCAGTAAAGAAACGCTTATATTTTTTTTTGTTATGTCATAAATAATTAAAATAATTTCTTAAAAATTCTGTTTATTTACGATAATTTAAGTTAAAGAGCAATTCTTTTTCTAAAACACTGTCGTTTATAAGTAGGAAGCTTTTTATAGTGATACTCCGCTTATTTTTCTTTTCGTTTCGTAAGGTCATTATTTTTTTACATTTAAAAATGGTCGAATGAAAGCTGTTTGTAGTTTATAAGAATTTGAAAAAAAAAAAATTAAATAAAACGTTTTACTATAAAGCGAAAGACAAAAAGAAAAAGATTTAATCTTTTAATGGACTAAAGCAGTAATCATGCTCAGTGTGCTACCAAAAAATACTACACAGATGTAAAATCAAAAGTACTTGAGAATTTAAACACTCGCATAGGTTTAAATAAAAGTGTGATACTTTAAAAAGGCATTTAAAACTCTCTTAAAATTTAAAAAAGTCTATTGTGACGAATTAGTCATATCGATATAACATACTAAACAGATTCTGTTGGCTTAGTATTAATGTCGGTGCTGCTGTTCTTGGACCCAACCGAGATTATGGTAATCGCCATATTTGCGGAGATCAAATAGGACAGTAAACTCAAGGGTAAAATCATTAATGTATCCTTAGACAGCTAAGCTGTCTTAAGGGCAGAATCGTATGCCATTTGGACTGGCAAAATATTGCTACAATACGTTTGCTTAGAAATAATATCCACTCGTTTTGGGTATTTAGACACTATTGGATTTATGGCAATGAAATAGCCGATGAATTAACTAGCAAATATACCATGACGTCCTAAACTTGCTGTGCAGCACCACTTACTATCATCCTCAATCAAATCAGGGAGTAGAAAATTGCCAGAAGCTTGAAACACTATAATGCTCGAATGGGATTTCACAACTCTACGACGGCAATTTAGGCGTCTCTATGAAGTTTTTAAACGAACGGTCTCACCACTCACTTAGCAGTTCTCATCCGATCGCGGAAGGCTTGTCTCCATGGCATAGAGACCCGTACACAATTTAGTGAATACAAGTCAATAAGTTATGGCAACGCGAACATGAGTCAGCTACAAAGCTTAATCACAAATTGAACATAAAAACAATCGATATACATTTGTACTTAAAGCTGACAGAAATATACATACATAACTGAATTCTAAAAATATATATCGGGTCCGCCATCTAACGTTTTTTTTCAACTAGTGCTTATTTCGTGAATGGTAACACTTAGCTCATGTCTGATTTGACAGATAATTAGTTTTATCCTTCCGCTGAAAGAATATGGTTGTGTATACGCTTGAACAACGCTGGGAAATATTGCGACATTACTTTGATCGATCGACTTACAGAAGATGCCGATTTTTCCAAAAAAATCATCTTTTCAGATGAAGCTCATTTTGATCTTGGCGAGTATGCAGACAATCAAAATTGTCGCACTTGGGGCACAGAACACCCGCACGCATACATTGAAAGGCCGATACACCCAAGACGAGTTTCTGTTTGGTGCGGATTTTGGTCCAGAGGCATAATTGGGCCATTTTTCTTAAAAAATGAGCAAGGAGTGGCCGTTACAGTCAATGGCGATCATTATTGGGCCATGTTGAATGAGTTTTTTTCACAAAAATTAAAGAGGAGGATATTAGCAACATTTGGTTTCAACAGGGTGGCACTACGTACCACACAGCTGAAGCTACACTCGATGTGTTGCGCCCTGTTTTTGAAGATCGCATTATCAGCCGCAGAGCTGATGTTGTTTGGCCACCTCGCAGCTGCGATTTGACACCGTTGGACTATTATTTGTGGGGTGTTACGCCAACAAGCCAGAGACAATTGACGCTTTAAAGGACAATATTCGTGAAGCCATTGGTGAAATACAGCTGCACTCGATCGATAATGTGCTTAAATATTGGACCGATCGTTTAGGCTACTGCATGGCCAGCCGAGGCAGCCATTTGAATGAAATTATTTTCCGTTGTTAACCGGAAATATTGTACTTTCAAATAAAAAAAGGAATTTGAGAAAATATTCAGTATTTTTTCTACAGCATTTTCAAAAAAAAGAAAATTATGTGGCGGACCTTTTATTACAAAATTACAAAATAATGTCAAAAAGTAAACTACGCTTAATACCACTGACGTCACAGTCAAAATCAATAAACTCAAAATATGAATTGTAATTATTACACAATCTACGAAAGGAAACGAATTTGCATAATTCGTCCAATGCCAGAGGAAGTAAAAGCTCAGAGCCAATATTAGGGAAATCGATTAATCGACATTTTTTCAAAAACCGGTTTTCGAATAATTCGAAAATTTGCCATTAAAAGATCGGTTTTGGGTTAAAAATTATTCAAATAACCGTTTAACCGGTTCTTTTATTTAAATAAAATTGTTCTTAATTCTTGAAAAACAGAGCTGGCCCATGTCGTTTTAAAAATAAGCAGATGCTGATGGAGAGTTTAAAATTAAAGTGGCCATCAATACTAACAATTATTCTAACAAATCTCATAAAAACTATGACAAGACGGTGTGCGCAGGTAATAAAAACCAAAGTACTGAAAGTTGGTGAAATCTTGAACAGCTACTGAAGGAGCTAATTTCGTTGTTGTTGTTGTATTACGTGGTAGAGAATGGAATTGAAAGTTTGTTATTTTGGTTATAATTTAGGTACCTAAGATAACAAAAATTGAATGTTGCCTTGATAAAAAATGCAGCTTAGTTCTCGAACAGTACTGTATGTAAATTCAAGCACTATGTATTAATAGTGTGTATGTCACTATGGTATATTAGGTGAGACACCCACCTTCCGACCAAGAAGTCGTCGGTTCAATCCCAGGCTTCACCACCTGAATGTATTTCACAGTAATATCACCTAACAAGATAAGCGGCTGCTTATGTGTAGTTACGCTGTGAAAAACTTCACTAACTAATACATCCTGCCATTCGGAGTTATCGTCTGTCGCTTTCAATGAGTGTAGTTGATTATTCTCCATATATAAAAATCAATATATATTTACAGAATATGAGAAAAAGTTATTGTTGTTATAATAACTAAATAGTTAAAATAAAAAAATATACAAACATATAAAAACCGGTTTATTCGGTATTCGCAAAATGAAGATTTTGAAAAAACTGTATTTGGTAAAACCCTAAAAACCGATCAAAACTGGTCGAATAATAACCGTAAGATATCCTTAGTCAATATCACCCGCAATAAGGTTGCAAGCAAAATAAATACCCAAAACTGTTCTCCTACGTTCCAATGTAGGGAGTTTTATCAGGCACAGCCTACACTCATACAAAGGAAATCTATGAACATAATTCCACCGTAAGCCACGTAAGCAGAATAATAAAAACTGTCTCTATACAGATTCTATTAAATCAATATGACACTGATAATAAGGATTCCAAACAACCGAGGCGTACTCTAAAATTGGCCTAACAAGTAAAATGTACAACTATCTAGTAATATGGGAATCAGAGAATTCCCTGGACCATCTCTTCATACAGCCAAGAACAGCCCTAGTCGTCATACTAATATGATGACAAAATGATAGCTTCCTATCCAAATACAATATCTAGATCAGGAAAGGTTGAAACGGTTACCAACGGGCAAGAATTAATTGTAAACACGAAAGGAATTTCACTCTTTCCATCAAATTAATTCTACACCAGTCAACAGAAATATTGTTAGGTTTTAACCTTTTTAAAACATTTGAGTTCGTTTAAATTGCGTTAAAAAAATAAACACCACGTAGTTGCCGTTAACAGTTTTATATTTTCCACACTATAACTTTTATACCATTTGTTTTAACATAATGGCTTAATATTCGTTTATCCAACACTTTTATTTCCGCTCAAACACGGTTTTATTTTATGACAGCAAACCGATAACAAACTGTGACGTAGGTTACAGCTTCTTTATATACGCAATTGCCTACAGTTTGGGAGGTTCCAGAAATGTCTCATATCCTCTGCTCTATATCCTTTAATTCACATGTAACACCCAAAGTTGTTTGAATTCGCAGTGCTGCGAGATACGGAAATAAGTTAGGCATTGACAGGGTGATACAAAATTACCAAATATACCACAATTTCACAGTAGAGTTTTGAAGGCGTATTTTCTTTTTAGGCATTTTTATTTCAATATTACGTTGCAGAACGGTCTGTACCTAAAAATTTCATTAGAATTATAAAATAATTTAACATCATCAGCATACATAAGGTCTCTAAAGTCAGAAAATAAATCAGAAAGGTTATTAAGAAATAACAAGAACAAAACCATACTGAGAAGCAACATACACGGTGTTAGAAAATACATTTCGAAATAAAATCTTCCGAGTCCTAAAGGAAAGGTAAGAGTCTATTCAACGAAGAAGTCTATCAGGAATATTAATCAGTTCAAGTTTTCTAAACTAAATCCTATGATCCACCCTATCAAAGGCCTTAATAAAGTCAGTAGAAATAACATCAGTTTGAACACCCGTAACAAAGCCCCTTAAGACCCCTCGTGGAAAATTCAAGAAGGTTAGTTACTGTCGACTTACACTTTAAAAGACCGTCTTGAAAAGGTGACATTAGACATTCCATTAGTTTGGAATAGCACTGAGCTTAGCAATAACCCTATAATTCGATATAGTTGGTCTAATGCCCGAACAATAAAGGACCCCTTTCAAATATTAGGAATATTATCTATTTCTAAAAGTTTGTTGAAGATAAACGTTAGGGGACCACTCAAAACACAAACTCAGAATCTTAAGACACAAGCAGGAACCACATCACGCCGTGGTAAAGACTCAAGAACAGACTCAACGCCATATATATGAATATTAGAAATTAACACACTTTTTACAGAACACCGGTATGAAAAAATTCACTCTCGAATCCAAGGTCGAATCCGATTGCCTATATGTCGACTGAAAGAATTCGGCAACATATTCAAAGTGTTCAGATAATCGGAAGATGACCCTTCCTCGTGGAACATTTTAGTGGGAAATACAGATGATTTGCATTCAACAAGAACGAATTCTCAAGTACGGTAGGATTTGAATTTCTAACGGAGATTCTTTCGGATCACTTTAGTCTACAGTGGCATCTGAAGAGATTGGCGATCATAAATGGGGATGTATGTAGGCTGTGCTTATAGGCATCAGAGACAGCGGAAAAGGATTAGGTAGACATCGGGTCTCACTGGCTGACATATCTACCATTATGGTTTCAAATCCGCTGGTATTTATTAGAAGGCAGCAGGTCTGCTGAACAAGCTATAGACCAGAACGGGCACATGGGTCGTAGAGTGCAACAGTGCCTGGTGAAGAGCATAGACAAAAACTTAAATGAACGCCTCCCCTGAGAGCCAAAGGACATTCGAAGGATTAGTCATTGGTCCAATTGTAATAACTGAAAAGCAAATATGAAGGAAAAGAGACCAAGATAAGCGTGCAAGTCCCCTTTAATGATCTTTCAGAGAGCAAAAACTGTCTTCCATCTTCTCTGCGAATGCATGGCTATAGCTCTCAGTAAAATCAGATTCCTTGGCAGCAACATACTATTTGACATAGGTGAGCTATCTAAGTCTAGGACTAAATGACCTACTGAGTGAGATATGTATATCGCGGCTACAAGTTAGCAGTCTAACTGGCAATTTATGTGATCTTGTCAAAATGGAGTCGCTTCGACCCTAATTCACTGTCTGTGCTCAGTAAAATCAATCCAAGCCATTCTGAATCCAGAACCCGAAGATGGTATATCTTCAGTGCAAAATATAGACACCAAAGGTGAACAGAAGAACTACGAAAACAATTTTGGTAGACACATGCCTTCATCACGAACTCCAAAATATTCGTGTTTCGTGACAGTCTGCGACTTACCACCAGTTGCTCATCTTAAGTCTGATGACTCATATATTGAATCTCAAATTTTAAATTTTATAAAAAAATGTTCGTTTACTTGTTAAGACTTGCTGTTGCCAGTTCCGTTTTCACTTCTTGCGTAAAAATCTCATTATTTTTTTCTTTAAAATTTTTCTTTAATTTTAGATAAAAAAAATTCTATTTTTGTTCAAGATATTGTTAAAGAAGTTTATATTGTTGTTGTTGCGTTTGTTGTTGTTGTTTTTTTTGTTGGATTTATTCATTACGAATATTTCAGTTTTTCTTTATTATTCTTCTGAATTCATTCTTTTACCTGCTCATTGTTAAAGTTCATTTGTTTGGTTTCCGTTGCTTTTTTTCTTTTCTTTTTCCTTTCGATTTTCATTTCACTTCATCTTATTTCATTATTTTTATGCACTTTTCCTTTATTATTCTTTTGTGTAGGTTTTCCTTTTAAAACTTTTTTTTTTGTATTTAAAGTTTTAAGTTTTTTCTCTTTCTCTTCTCGTTTGGTTTTCATTATTTACGTTTTCCTTTTCTTCTCTGACTAGTAGTGGCTTTTCTTTTTTCCAATTTTCCTTTTCGTTGGAAAACTTATGTGTTATTGCTATATTCGGGTATGTATTCCATGTTCATGTCCATTATACGTTCACCAAAACTTTTTTTTTATTCATTTAGGAAATTGCAATTTTTTGTTTTTGTGTGCATGAGGTGAATACACAAGAGAAGCACCAACACAAGCCGTATGCCATTGAGAAAGTGCAAAAAGTTGTAATGAAATTTCTTTTGTACGCAATTTTATCTGATTTCCTTAATGTCATTCGTAAAGAGCAATAAATTTGAATGGCGGAAAGATGGTGAATTGATAAACTTAAAGAATTACTACAAAGCTAAAGGCAAAAATAGGGCAACATTTCATTGTTTTTTGAGAGAAATATTCTCATTAATTCTTGCTCTTCCGTTATATTATGGTATAGTACCTTTGTCAGACATTACTATTGGGTATACAAGTTAATAATGTCGATTTTTTTTGCTTGGAAAATGCATTTATTATAATAACAACATAAATTGATAAATTATTCAAAGTATTGTCCATCGTTAGCCACTAATTTTTCCTATATTTCTGGTAGCATATGGATTCCGCGCCAAAAGAACTGCTCAGGTTTTGAGGTAAAGAATGAATCAAGCCAATTTCTGTTACCTTGTTCTGAAGTCAAGCATATTCCAGCAAGGGCGTTGTGCTTCGATCAAAACAAATCGTAGTCAGAAAGAGCAAAATATGGGCTATAAGGCGGATGAGCCTAAACTTTCTAAATAGTTTTTGACCGGTCTTGCAAATGCGGCCGAGCGTTGCCATGATGGAAGATTTTGACCTCGTGTCTGGTCGAATATTCTGGTCGTTTTTCGTTGATTACTTACTTCAAATGAATCAATTATGTTCGGTATAGGTCCCCTGTGATCATCTGACCCGATTTCAACAATACAAAATACCCTTCTGGTCTCACTAAATACAGAGCATTACCTTGACGTCATGATTATTACCGGTTTGGCTGGTTGGCCGGGCTTTATATATGGCTATTTGTTGCGCTTGGGGTTATCGTAATGTATCAATTTTTTATCACCAGTGACAATACGATGCCAAAATGATACCTTTTTTTAGCGTTCAAGCATCATTTCCTACATGCAAAACTAGCTTTCTACGTCTCTTGGCTTCAATTTCCCTGCTTTTGGAAGAATCCCAATGCCTTCGGAAATGAAGGTGTGACTCCCAATAATAATGCAAGTTCTTCTAGCGCTTGATAACAATCTTCGTCGAGTAATGTTTCCAATTCCTCATCTTCAAACTTTTTCAACTAACTAGGCCTCTCCTTGACTTCTGTGCCGAAAAAACAGCTTTTGAATAACTCAAACCATCGTTCACAGGTTTCTTAAGTTGGTGCACGTTGATAACTTTCAACACCCGTTTTCTTGAAATTAAAGAAAGTTATCAGACTTCCTCGCAAAACATCTTTTTAAGCACAAAATACGACATTATTATAGCGACTGAAAAAATGTGTGTTTACACTTTGGCGTCTATCGAATACTGAATTATAATTACAGATGTTTGCCCTCCAAAATACCATATTTTTTATTATTGACACAAACCATATGTGATAGTTATGCCTGTTGTCCAAATCGACATTATTAACTTTTATACCCAATATTGTAAGAGATCATTAATCTTTAAACTCTGGCTATGTTCAACAGGAATGGGAATAGCGGGAAGACCATATAGCGTACAACCTCCTCAGTCTAGATAAGATGAAAGAGACCATCTGAAAACCGAAGGAAAATATAGCAGCTGACTAGAGTGAAATATCAACAGAAATTCTACTGCCTGTCCTCGGGACTATAACTGAACTTCGAGGAGTCCACATTACATCAGTTTGTTAAGAGAAAAGGTTGCCTTCAATGTGGAAAAAACACATTTCTGTTAAGTTACTGAAAAGTGACGACTTGAAAGTATGCAACAACTTGAGAGCAGTCATAATACAGGAAATAATTCAAAACAAAATAGACAACAATCTGCAAAACGTACACGCAGGCCGCTCGCCAAGAAAAAGCAACGTTGGATTTACTATTCATAGATATCAGGAAAGTATTTGATTATCATATGGAAAGCATTAAAGAGAAAAGACAAACCCAGAGCTGTCCATTAGTATACTAGTTCCATCAACTCAACTATTCGCCATAGTGCTGGGTGATATTATAAGCGAAGTCTTTTCAGAGAGTGGGGGAATTACGTGGAGCTTCCTTCTAACATCAACTTGAAGATTTTTATTATGACCTGCCATCTCCAACTTGGAAGCTAAATTGGAAGTTGCCGGAATATTACCCGTGTGGCGGTCTCACTGTTCCGATTTGAGTTTTTTTTTTTGTTAAGTTGGTACATCTGTCGCTGATGTTCTCGTTAAATCTAAGCGTAAGAGCTTCTTAGCGTAATAGCTACGTAGCCAAGAGTACATCTATTTGTGTTGGCGATTTTTTATAATTTTTGAAATGAATTTAAATTTGCAACAACAGACTCGAAATAAATTTTGCGTAAAAAAGTATTTAATGGTGCGGGAATGTTGGAAATGTTGAAAAAATGTTTCGGCAATGATTCTCTTAAAAAAGACAGTCATTTACCAGTGGCACGAGAGGTTCAAAAGTCGTCGTGAGTCAAACGAAGATAATGAACGCAGTGGCACATTGATAAAATAAAAGAAATGTTGGTCAATAACCGCAAGTTAATCAGCAAAGAGATAGCGGAGGTCTTAAACATTGCCTATGGATCCGTCCAAGACATTTTGGTTAATGATTTGGATTTCCGTCGTGTAACAGCAAAGTTGGTGCCAAAAGAGACCGTATTGACATTTCAAAAGACATGATATGCGAGGCTGAATCCGATTCCATATTCTTAAAAAAGATCACTACTGGAGTCTAGACGTGGGTTTATGGATACGACACGCAATCCCGACATCAGGCAAGTGAAAGGCGTTCAACAAATGAGCCGGGGTCGAGAAAACCACGTCGTTTGCAGTCAATAAATAAGACACTGCTCACGGTTTTCATGGATTATAACGATGTAGTGCATCATGAAGTTATGCCAGAAGGCCAGACAGGGAGTATTATTTGGACGTTATGAGGCGTATGCGCAAAGCAATTCGGCGAATGAGACCAGAATTGTGGCCAGAAAACTTGTGGATTTTGCACCATGATAACGCACCGTCGCACAGTGCCATCATTATAGAAAATTTTTTAAACAAAAATCCAATAAATGCAATCCAACAGCTACCGTATTCACCTGATTTAGCTCCCTGTGATTTTTTTGACTTACAATCGAGTCAGGGGGTCAGGGGGCTTTTTCTTCTAGAGGAAAGTTGAAACCTTTTTACTAAACATTCAAAACCACAATTAAATTTTTCTTCGTCATGTCCTCTGTTGGGGCTCGAACCTTGGTCGTTTGTACTGTTATGCGTGCGTATAACGACTACAAAAAAATTTGTATTCCTAAAAAAACCTCTCATTTTTTTTCTGTAAATTGAATAAATACTTTGTTTGGTGGACGCTCGCAGGAATTTGGATACTTTATTTCTAAGTTTCTGTTATCAATCACTTTTGATCAAAATTATGTCACACATTACATTGAATTTAAAGTCTGGGATTCTGAAGCTACCTAAGTAGGAAAAAAACATTTTTTTTTCAAAAACCATTCATTTCTCAACATAGCCTCCTTTTAGCTCAATGCACTTAATAAGACGATTTTGCAACTTGCTTATACCATCTGAATAATACGATTTTGGGAACTCCTCAAAATACGCATTAGTTTCGGTAATCACTTCTTCGTTTGAGATTAATCTTTTTCCTGCGAGCCATTTTTTCAAGTCTGAAAACAGGAAAAGTCACTAGGGGCTAAATCTGAACTATAAGGTGGATGATCACCCAATTCGAAGTGAATGTCTCGTAGTTTTAGCATCGTATCTAATACTGTGTGAACCGGTGCGTTGTCTTGAAGAAAGAGCACTTTTTTCTTGTTTAACTGTGGTCGTTTTTCCTTGAGTGCATCAACCAATTGATCCAATAATGCACGATGATACTCTCCTGTGATTGTGGATCCCTTTTCAAGATAATCGATGAGCAATATTCCGAGTGCATCCCAAAATACAGTGGCCATAACCTTGCCAGCCAGTTTCGCTGTCTCCGCCTTTTTCAGAGCACTTTCACCAGCTTCCACCCATTGCTTTGATTAATTTTTGGTTTCAGGTGTGTAGTGGTGGACCCACGTTTCATCAACAGTTATTAGTCTACGCCAAAAATCAGCAGGATTATGCTTTATCATGTCCAAACACCGCTGTGAAGTGATCTGTCGAACTCGTTTTTGTTCAACACTGAGCAAACGCGGCACCCATCTTGCCGATAGCTTTTTCATATGCGAATATTCATGCAAAATGTTGAACACACATTCATATGATATATTTACCATTTCAGCAATCTCACGTATTTTGACCCGGCGATCATTCATAACGATATCGAGAATCTTCTTGATATTTTCTTCAGTAACCACCTCTCTTGGCCTTACTGTTGATGGTATTGTTGCAGTGCTTGTTCGGCCCCGTTTCAATTCAGCAATCCAATATTTTACCATATAATCTGACGTGGCAGATTCGCCGTAGTGTTTATCAAGCTTTTCTTTTGTCTCTTTCGCCGTTTTGCCTCTCAAAGAATAGTGTTTAATCACTACACGAAATTCACTTTTTTCCATTTTCCAAGAATCATAAAAGTTGCTTACTTCAAACGACTACAACAAATAAAATTTTAACAGCTGACGTTTGACAGATCGTAATTTCTAAGAAAGAAAAAGTTTTGAGTTTGTACCGCCATCTAGCGCTAGGTAGCTTCAATGTCAATCCGTCCTCGTAGAAAATTTCCAGAGTTAATAGGCTAGACGATATTCTATACACAAGGATTTTAATACCTCACTGCTTAGCTAATTCCCTTTTAACATCTTATCGCGACTAAAAATCTTTGTACATGATTGCACGTTCGTAAATAGGCCTTCTAATATCATTGAATAAATATTTATAATTTTTACCATTTTATTTTATTTTTTTAACTTAAATTTAATTTTTTTAAGAGAAATTGCTTTCATTTAAAATTTGTTTCCGATCTATCAACCACTGACAGGTTCTTATATCTTTATTGTATTGAATTATTTATTATTTATTTTTAAAGGGTTTCCAATGTTGTTTATTTTATTAATGTTTTTTTTTTTTTCTTTACTTTTTCGTTTATATTAAAAGTTAATGTGCTCATATGGTCTTAGGGTTTTGTCTTTTCCATATCTACTTTCTGGGGCCACAACCCACAGTTTGCCTTGTTCTTCGGGTTGTTCACATCTTTTCACTTTTTAAAAGAAACAGTGAAAATAGCTACAGATTAAGTTTTTTTTTTAATGTTTGATATTTTAGGTTTTATTGTTGTTGTAGTTGTCAAAAAAACTTCTCTAAAAAGAATTGTTTTGTTTTTATTAAATAAAGAAAAACAAAAAATTGATTTTTTTTTTTTTTTGGAAAACATTTGTGACTTGTCTTCAATACTATTCATTCATTGTTTTCTTTCTTCCTATAAATCTTCGTTTTTTTCCTTTTTTTAAATTTATCAACTCCATCTTTGGGAATTTGACTTTTTTTCTTTATTATGAACGTGCCCCCAATATTGTCTTAGACGTCTTGCCATAACAATGTCGTTGCTGCTTTTGCTTGTTATTCAACGATGGTAAATTCCAGTTTTCCTTTCTTTTTTATCCTCTAAAGCACAAGTTTTTCCCAAGATGCCAGCACAATGTTGTAGTTGTTCTGGTTGGGGATTTGATTGGTTTGAACGACTCCCTAAACCATAAAAAATAGAAGAAAAGAAAAACCGGAGAATGGTTTTTAATTTCATTTCACTGTTTATGTACTTGAGATGATGATAATAATGACGATGATGACGATGGCGATGATGGTGATAATGGGCAGTATTTTATATAGAAAAGTAAACATCTCAGATAAGTATACTCCTTCTCTTTAAAACATACTTATTGCAGAGTATGAGTTGTTGTTGTTTTTAAGTTTAAGTGAAAATATTTTCTTTTTCTCTTCTTTTCATTGCATTTCATTTCATTATATTGTATATCGAAGGGTCTCAAAAATATATGAAGTCTGTAAATGAAAATATCTTTAAAAAGAAACTCAAGCTTCTTTGTTTATATTTAACAGGCAATTTTAAAGAAATTTGAAAAAAAATATTTATTGGGATTTAAAAATTTAATTTTTGTGAAACCTATATCGTGTGCACATATATGCTTAAATTGTCAATTAAGGGAGTTTACGCAATTAAGGCCTTAATTGAGCTTAATTTACCATACAAAACCCCAATTTATAAATTGTTCAATTAGTACTAAATTGTGCAATTAATTGAATAAGATTAAAAATGCATCTCTGGGTGAAGAATATAGTATAAGGAATGGCAGCTGTGACAACTAATGGGCGAGCCATTTAAAAGTTTAATTTCTAAATGCAATAAAATTAATTAAATTTTAAAAATTAAAAATTAATTAAATTTTAAATGAATTAATTAATTTTAAAAATGCAATAAAACAAAAACGTTTTAAAATATTGCCAAATTCACTCTTTTTTCTTTTTGTGAAGTACAATTGTTCCGGTGCCGCGGCTGGCCTCACTGTAACCCATTCGATCGGACCAATTTTTGGAAACTTTGTTGACAAAAGTCCATCGGTGTCAAATCGCAGCTTCTTGGCGGCTAATTGACATCACCATTTCGGCTAATTAAACAGCCATAAAACGTTTGACACAATAAATCAAATGTGGTATGAAATGTGTGGCGAGTAGCACCAAAACAACAATACCTTGAAGAGCCGGCACAAAAAATCGGGTATCAGGTTGCGAAAGGTGTCTTCATGGAGTGTAATTGCTGTGCCGTTCTCATATTCAAAGGAATATGGGCCAATGATACCTCCGCTCTACAAGCATTGGCGTTCTGAGCCATAAATACGGCAATTTTGCTTATTAACGTATCCACCAAGATGGAAATGAGCTTCAGGCAAAAAGATGATTTATTTTAGAAAACGAGAAACTGTTGGCCCATATAGTGAAACAAATACAAAGCGGATGGTCATGCGGCTTCAACTCTTGAACCAATTGAACTTTGTAAGGTGTAATAACGAGATCTTTTCGCAAAATTCGACGTAAACTAGTGCATGAAATGTTCAATTCTTAAGAACGATGACGAGTTGACGTTGATGGATTCTCAAGCACACGCTCAGTCACAGCTTTGATATTTTCGGGTGTACACACTGTACGTTTACGTCTTGACGCATCATCAATGAGAAAAGTTTCACGGACTTTAGAAATAAATATTTTTGTGCCATTTACGACCAATTACCTTTGTTTTGTAAATGAATTTCCAATAAATCATAACGTTGCTGATGTGCAAATCGATTCATTTCGTTCAGTTGATATAATAAACTGAATTTTGTGACAGAATATAATGTCATAACTATTGCCAGATTCGAAATAACCACTGGTTCTAGTTTAAGCCGATACATAGCCTACCCTAAATATTGTTACGTTTTAACCTTTTTAAAATATTGTTACGTTTTAGCCTTTCGAATTGCATAAAATAAAATAAACTCAACGAATTCTATGTTTTACTTTATAGGCTTTTATTTTCATCACTTTATCTTTATACAGCAGCTTATTTAATATCCACTTATTACACACTTCCACTTTTATTTAGGCCTAAATACGACTCTACTTTATGTCTTTAAAACTGTACACAATGACTTTCAAACTATAACTGCACTTACGTAGGCAAAACAGCCCTCTTATGTACCTCAATGTCTACAGTTTGAAAAGTTCTGGAAAAGTCTTACACCCTCTCAAATCTTCTATTATGTTCGTTAATTTTAAATGTAACACTCAAAATCGATACGGTAACACCGTTTAATACGCAGGTGGCAACACTGTTAATAGCACAGATTATGTGGTGTGGCAGATGCATTGTGCCTGTACACAAACCACTAGAATTCCATAATAAAGTTTATAGCTAAGACTCCACTACAATAATTTAGCGTATCTTTCTTTAATCATTCTTTATATTCGTAACAATATATTTAATATTCATGAAAATGTCTTCGTTGGACAGAAAATTTTATGACATTAATGTCTAAATATGAATTCGCTCATAAAGCTGCCGCCGCTGACACGTACAAGTCGCAAAATTGAACAACAATTTTTACAAAAATTTCGCAGCATTTGCGGCAGTATTTCACCAATTACTCTTCGAGTGTTGACTTTCAGGTGTTCTATTGCCTCTGTTTAATAGATGCAGACGAGTGACGACTGTACATAATTGATTGGACCATTACTGGATATTACTTTTTCCTCAAAAGAGTCTTTGGGTAAATCAATATTGGGCGTGCTGTGTGGCGTGTGGCTTCGTTCTGTTGAAACCACATGTCAACAAGATTAATGCCGGCCAATTGAAATACGAAAAAATTTATAATCATGTCCCTATACCGTTCACTATTGAGAGTAACATCATCGAGCTCCTTCAGCCCATAAAGTGCACCACACAGTAATTTTCTGTAAATGTAAAGGTGTTTCAAGAAAGCTTGAGGATTATCTCACTCGAAATGATTTATTTCTGCTTATGTGTATACCCATTCAACCAAAAATGGGCTTAATAGGAGAATAAAATTTTGAACCATAATTTACAAGCGTTGCATAAGTTTATTCATAATGAAATGTCAAACCAAGCTAAAGAAAAAGCAACTAATTCGTTGTAAAATGAAACAGTGTTGTTGTTTAAGTTATGAACCTCTAAAAGGCACTCAATATTTAACAAACGGTTGTTTTGCTAACTTTTTATAATACTTTATTGTTTAAAGGAGCAACCTTTTGTTTCCCAAATTCCAGACATCTTTTTCTTTTCAAAAAGTTTCTTATTTGTTTCAAATTACCAGCAACGACAACAAGGAACAGTACTAAATTGAACATAAAGTACAAGAAGTTTTCAATTTTCATAATTTTAGCAACCCCAGATCAAAACTTTCATCTACACCTATTCATCAAAAAAAAAATAAAAATACCCCACACTTTGAAGGATAGGAATATTATCGAATTATAAGAATATTTCTTGAAAGCTGGTTATATTTGTGAAATATTAGTCTTTGTTTTGTAATGTTTTTCATATATTTTCACAACTCACACTCGCAAATACTTTTTAAGAATTATTTCGCATACTTTTGTTTTGGTTTTTGCCAGAAAATTTATCAGTGTGTGTTTAACAATTAAAGGAAAGTGGATATAAACAATGGCATAAGGACTAAAGGCACAGTGGAGCAAAAGAATGTATTATTACGAAAATGTAAATGCCTAAACAAAGATACACTAAGATCTGTACATTTAGAGCTATAAACTTTACTATAGAAATTGTTCTATTGGTTTGTGTCAAGGCTAAGATCACCTCTCTGCAGTTATTTGAATGGTGTTGCCAATTACATTTTTGGTTATTAAACTGTACATTTGAATTAACGTAGCTGAATTAAAGATTGTAGATTATGATAGAACATTCAAAATTAATGTCCATTTACTACAAAATGCGCCGTATTGTGCTTAATGGGTCAGTAGTAATTTAATTAAAAAAGTAAGGTTGTGCTAAGGCATTAATAAAAGTGTTGAGTATTATGAAAAAAATTGAATCAAAATAAGCTACTGTATAAAGTTAAAGTACAGAAATAAAAAGGACTGTATAAAGTAGAACAATAAATTCGTGTTATAAAGTGTATGGGGTCGTATCTCGGCAATGGCATCACGAATATTGGCCATCGAATGCTCAATTGTCTTTGATTTGTCGGCATAACACTTGTCTTTAACGGCGCCCCACAGAAAATAGTTCAACAGTGTCAAATCCAGCACCTTGGTGGCCACCTGGTATCATCACTTCGGCTAATAAAACGGCCATCAAACGTTTGACGTAATATGTCGATTATAGCGTGAGATGTGTGGCAAGTTGCACCATCCTGCTGAAAGCACACATCATGCACATCAATACCATGAAGAGCGGGCACAATAAAATCGGTTATCATGGTGTGATAGGTATCTCCATTGACCGTAAGGGTTGCGACGTATGAAATATGGGCCAATGATGTCTCCGCTGCATAAGCCGCACCAAATAGTGACTCGTAATGGGTACATTGGCTTCTGTAAGACCACGTTTGGATCTTCTGAGCCCCAAATACGGAAATTTTACTTATTAACGTACCCACCATATTGAAAATAGGCTTTATCCGAAAAGATAATTTATGCAATTTTCAAATAAATTTCCAATAAATCCCAATATTGCTGAAGGGTAAATCGATTCATTTCGTTCAGTGGGGATACATACAGTGGAGATAATATACATAAGTCTTGCCAGATTCGAAATATCCGCTGGTACAAATCTAAGCCGATAGATAGCCCGATATGTAGGCTAATTGATTCTTCGTGATCCAAAGTTAGTCCCGTTGTCTTTGTTGTCATAATAAGTTCATGATTTAACAAATCTTCAATGACAAACCATCGTGGCTTGTTGGAAGCCAAGGCAAATTATTGTGAGTGTGTGGAAAATCACATTTTGGACTACAGGATATCGAGTAAGTAGCTTTAAATAACTAAGAAGTTTTTTGATACCGCACAGCATTAGAATTCATAAAAAAGAATGAAAACTAGATGCCACACGAAACAAAATAAAAAAGCTTTAAAAAGTCATATTATATGTAAGAGATGCTGCTTCAATGACTCCAAATAAATCCGTTACGGTATCAAGTTATTAAGGACGCTAAAAAGTGGTCTTTCGCCTTTTTAATTCGAGATCAGCACTCAGGGAATAAACTCTGCCCATGGAGCGCATTGCAGCGATACTAACAAAATAGGTTGCGCGAAGTTGAATAGAAGGAGTAGCGTTAGTGGACGTATGATTTGAACTCATCCTTATTGTAAGTGACAGGAAAAACTTTCAAGAGAAGATCGTTCCACAAACAAACGGTGAAGCTTATAAACGAATTCTCTCTATAACGCATTGTTCGATTCATTCGACAATCAATTAAAAAGGGTTATGCTGTACGAGAAAAACGATATGGGTAAATTCAAATCAAACGTACATAAATATTACTCCATCTATCCTCCTCCCCCATAACCTATTTTCCTAGTACCAGCGCTGGTCTTAAGTTAAAAAACGAACTGCGTGAAAATATTTGGTTATTAGGTATACATTCCTTCAGAACACATTCTGTTTTAGTATCGACAGAACAAAGACCAGCGATTTGGCTTAATGTGATACCACAAGCATCAAAGCCAGACCAGAGATAAAATAATAGGAAAACATTTGGACTCTAAAATAAATCTCGTAATTGCATTGACCTTCATTTTGGTAAGTTCAGTCAAAGTTGACATGAAATGAGAGGCCAAAAACTTCTGTTGTCTGATAGCAAGGACAGAACACTGACCATGAGGTGAAAGACAGTCTCCTTCACTTTAGAACCACAACTCCTGCAAAAATCATGCAAGGGGATGCCTGTCAATCAGGCAGTGACCCATGAGGCCCGCAATAGTGCAATGGATGGCAATACAACTTAGGGAAAGAATATATTTAGTCCTCCTTTTATCGAGATCGTTCTAGCAGACCCTAGCGATACCACACGCTAGCCTAACCGAGGTAATGGAGACACCAATGATAGGCTCTCGTTTGACAATATCAATCTCAGTACAAGCCCCAGCCACCAAATCAGCAACGCATTCCAGACGATATCCCTATGACCCGGAACCCACATGAGAGTTACCTTCGAATGAGCCACGATTTCCATGAAATACCTGCGGCATAATGGACGAGGATAGATGTCGAAGTAACGTCAGCAAGGATGTTCTTACGAGCAAAGTTAGATACAATACCATCATTAAAGCACTTTCGCCCTCTTCTGTATGCGGTCGAGATGTCCCAAAATAGACTTTGAAGTACCGGCCTATACGCGAGAGTTGCACTTCATCCCAGCTCAGATAAAGACCTTTTATATCTTAAGGTGGCCTCATGGAGTGAAATATTTCCTGCACTTGCATGCTTTCTCCGACAAACGAAAAATGTAATCTCTTTTCGAACGTCACAGTGAATTTTCACGTACAAAAACATCAAAATCATCTGATTCTTCAATATCTATATTGCCAATAGTCATAGACGGCACCACACCACCACACCTGTGTGTCATAACAGCATTGGATCTCTCGACAATTTTTCCAAGTTGCTTATGAGTGTGTCATTCCTATTCCCTCTTTGCGGCACAATCTCCAACAGGCTTGGCCAACGATAAAATAAATGTGAATTGCAAATTTCAGATGCGAAAAAAGAGCCTTCTGGTACTTTTGAATTTATCCGGAACTTTTCGAATAAGATCTCATCTATAACCACTCTTATAGAGCGATATCTGAGAAAGCTCGATGTAAATCGAGAGAAGTAACTACAGACCCCAAAAGCAATAAGTCTCGACACTAGCGCATCGTGGAAAACTGTATCAAACGCCTTTAAAATATCCAAAGCCACAACTTTGCTTTCGCTAAAACCATGAATGGATTTGTTCCATCTTTTGGTGAGCACTGTCAGCAGTTGAGAGGCCGTTGTGGAAGCTGCTTTGACGTTCGCTTAGCAAATCGTTGGACCATAAATAGTTCACAAAGTGGTGATTAACCAATCCATCTTCATAACATTGGAGATTACAGAACACACTGCTATTGGGTAATAGTTTTCTTTTTATGAAACCCGCCCTATATCGGTCCGGAACCTTGCTCTGTAGCACCACTTACCACCATCCTCAATTTAGTCAAGGATTGGGAAATTCCCCGATGCTTGGAAAACTGGAATGCTCAAAGGGTACTTCGCCACTCTAGGGCGGAGATCAGTTCACAATTTAGACGCTGTTGAGTTGAAACTCCTGACGGATTTTCCTTGACTGAGAGCGAATCTGAAGGGCATGGTGGTCAGATATGGATGCTTGTAGACTCTGATTGCGAACAGCGGAACACTTATTGTGTGAATGCTAGTTTCTTGATAGGCTTAGATGGAAATGTTTGGGGAGACATGGGTTCTTATTGGGAAACATATCCATCGTTATGGTTTCAGATTTGCTGGTGTTTAATAGAAAGGCAGCAGATTTGATGAACAAACTATAGACCGGAATGGGAACTATAGATCCCATGGGTTGCAGTGCCCTGAAATAGGGCCTGGTTAGAATAATAATAATAATAGATATGACGCACTGAAAAGATTAGCTAATGGACGCACAAGCGTGGAGGAGTATTCAGGCAGGACCTATGCCATCCGGCTCAGAAGAGTTATTAACGTTGGAATTTGACAAGACATTATGGGAAGGGCAATAAATTTTAGGTAGAGCCTGGTAAACCGGAAAATTTAATATTAAAAGATAAAATTATTTTTCGTTTGAGTTCAGCTCTTAGGGGATTACCCTTACTTATGCAGTGCATTGTGCAGATACTAGTAAAATAGATTGTGGGAATTATGTATGCCGTGTAATCAACTTAGTTGATGCGTTTAAAGAATATATTTATAAAGCAAAAGGTAGCCACATACAAAAAAAAAAAAAAAAAAAAAATGGTGACAAGATCGAAATCCATTATTTTTTTATCTTTAAACGGGATATTGAAACGAAGTGGTTTAAATTAAAAAAATTGATATCCGAATACGCCAACCATAATTTATCGTATGATCATACATGTCATACAAAATTTTTATTCCAAACAAGCTGAACCTGATAAAGTTTTTATTTATTCATATGTATATTACAACAGAACCCACTGTAAGCTTCTATTTTCATAATAACGAAAAAAACGAACCCAAACTTTCAGTAGAACAACAGCAACAACAGTGCAAAAAAACAGAGTAACTGCTATGGGTATAAAATGGAAAACCAAACGAAAGTAAACGACAGTTGAGAACTGAAAATAGAAACTCACGATTGAAACCGAACCAGATAATGGCAACAACAAGAAAAGCAAGAAAAAAAAGGAAACAACAACAATAGAAACGTAAATTTGTCACCCCATATAAGGTGAGTAAATGTGCTACACTTTTGTATACACACATGCAAAAACTCTTATGCAGGATATAAAATGATGGTAAGGAGAGGTAAAGAGGGGAGAGAGAGAGAGAGAGAGTAATAATGTTGCTGTTGTTGTTGTAATTATTATTATTTTTTATTGTTATTATTGAGATGAAATGCCATTGATGATGTGCTGTGTTGTTATACCCTGTACTTTAACAAAATTATGGATAAAGAACGTGTGTAAATGGTTGATTATAGGTATAGGTATGTATGTATTAAAGTTTGTTAGTGTGTGGTAACCATATGTCAGCATATGTCATTCATTTACACATATTCACAAGCACATACATATAAAAATATTAAAGCATGAAGAAGGAAAAACCAACAATTTACCAAATTTTCTATATTCACTGAATACACTTAAACAACAGCATCAATCTACAATGTTTTAAGCACAGTGGGCTAAAACTTAGTTTGTATATGTAAATATTTAAATAATAATTTTCTATTTTAATAAAAATGTCAATGCTTTTTTTTCTTCATTTTTTTGTTTAATCATTTGTATTGGGTGCTAGGTGAAGCTCGGTTAAAAATTCATCTAAAAATGAAACATCTTTTTCGTGTATTTTTAATGAGTTTTATTAAAATAAATATGTGCGATTCTGATCGATAACCTTTTCCCATTTTTGTAGTAAAGCCATCAGTGTAGACAAAATTTAACAGCATTAAGAGAGTGCATCAAAACTGCCCAGCCAAACTCTCTGAGTTTCTGCCGGTTGATCAAAGATCGTTGTGGTCTGGTGTTATCATGATGAAATACAACACCTTTTCTGTTGATCAATTCTGGTTGTTTTAATTATATTGCTTTCATTAATTTCTTTAACCCCTTACGCACATACTTTTGTTTTTGAAGCCGGCACAAACGCACTTTGGATTATTGCCTTGGCAAAATAGTAAAAAAAATAATTATTTTAATTTTGGCTTTTAAGCTGGATTGCAGAAAAGAGCCAATTATTACAATGTCACACATCGACTTTTTATCTTTCTTTTCGATTTGCTATTTCGACAAAAGAACATATTTTTATTCGTCGACTTTTTTATTCAAATGGTCGAATGGTGGAGAGCTCTGGAGAATGCCTGTCGGTGAAGGCTTCTGGATCAGGTGCGTAGTTGTGTCTCTCTGGGTATATCAGACGCCATCAGGAATACTTCTCAAGCAGCGCTGGACATTATCCTCGGACTGATCTTTTTAGAGGTTGCGGTAAAGAGGTTAGCTGCTTGAAGCTTTAAGGTTAGCGACTATGGACATTCAGCCATTTTGGGTGAACTAAATAAGAGTGCGCATGAGGTGACTCGTCCAGCAGTCGCGGACCATGGGCTCAGAGAATGCGACTTCAGCAGGTGCCCCTGGGCAGTTTTTCCTGATATAGAGTTTTGGCAAGATGTCGATTCTTCACGGATGGCTGTAAAGCGGAGAAAGACACTGGTGCGGGGGTTAACTTCATGGACGGTGACATGAGACTGTCCTATAGTCTTCCTAAGGAGCGTAGTGTCTTCCGGACTAAAGTCCTTGCTGTTCTTAGGTATGTTGACAGTCAAGCTGCTATTAAAGCGCTGATTGGTTGGTTTCGAGGTTGGTTTTACTAAACAGAATTAATCTGACGTCACTCTAGCGTGTGTGCTGGGTTTCTGGATACTGCGACGTGTAGGCGAACGAATTAATAAGGAGCTAGAGAGAGCGGAGCAGCTAAGCGTATTGAATTGACGGATGTGTCTGTCAGATCCCGGCTGGTGTTCTTCGTTGGCATAGTACATAAATGCACACGTAGCAGAGTGAAAGAGGCGTGAAGTGGCAAGGAAGACTGCAACTCGAGAACGGAATGAGTTCTAAATCTAAGAGGAGAATCTCTTAGAACTCTGATAGGTTTTTTGACTGGACAGTGCGCCTGGTTCTCTGATCTGGATTCATTTCAAAAACCTGCTGGCTGGTAAGGTAATGTCTGTTGTGGGGGTAACGTGCTCTTCTTTTATATTCACGTTTCCTTTCTCGATGTTTAGTATTCACTTTTTCATCACAATGTCTTGTATTATACTCTCTTCTCTTTCCTATTTCTTTTATTTAAACATCTTTCTTAATTTGCTCTCTAAAGGCTTCCACGATGAACCTCTGTTTTGTCTTTCTGTGGGATGCTTATTTACCGTCTTTTAAACCTTTATTCCTTAGTCAACAATATTCGAAATCGAGAAAACCACTTTTCTGCTTATTTTAGTCATAGCATCGACTCCGTAAACTTCATAACTTTTTTTAATATCCTGCCACGCATTCTTGCCTTTTCTATAATATAAAAGCAAGAGATTACGGCAGCATCCCAATTTCATACTCGTCTTTAAACATAAATAACTTTTCACAGAAAATGCCTTATTAATATCTCTACTTAAAGTATTGTTACAATGCCAAATAAGGTTTGTGTCAAGGATGCCAATGTGCCACCTTGGCAACGCCATACTTAATTTGTTTTATTAAGAGTCTTACCAATTGTGTATTGAACGGTGTTACCGTACCGTTTTTTAGTATTATACTTTAGTTAACAAAAATGAATCGAAATTTGTAGTAAACGAAATTGATGATGATTTGCTATAAAGGCGGCACATTGCAATTAGTGGTAAAGCTGCAAAACTATCGATAGTCGGCGCATTCGATAGTTTCGATAGTTGACAAAAAAACCATTGATCAATCATTTATGTTGAAAAGAAAGCTTATCAACAGTTTTTGATTTTAAGCAGGCGACACTTAGGTGTAAACAAAAGTGTTGTATAAAAGAATATTAAGTGCAAGATAAATAAGTTGTTGAATTAAGATAAACTGTATAAAGATAAAGTGAGTAAATAAAACTGTAAAATAACAACAACGTGGTGTTTATTTTATTTTGACGCACTGAAAAAAAGAACTCAAACATTTTAAAAAGCTCCCACTGTGCACTGCTGACAACGAAACGCGTATAAAGATTTCTTTCTGTAAGAGAGTAAAATTAAAAACAACAATAAAATTTAAAGCAGAAGCATATTTCAAACAACACGAAAAAGAAGACAAATTGAAAACAAAATAATAATAATAAGAAGAAGACGCAAACTATATAAATGCCCGGGTATGTTTAGGTAAAAGTTAAAAGTACAGGCTTAAGGTATGCGACAACAACAACAACAACGACTACACGAAAACAGCATCAACAAGAGAAAAACCCAAAAAACAACAAAAAGAATCGGTATGTGATGAGAGTGTAATTTTAGGGAGAAACACGTAACGAGTATACAAAATATTAAATCCGCAACCAACCAGCCAAACAGCCACCCCATCAACGAAACGAAGTTAAACATGCACACGCAAAAATATTTACAATCTCACTTTTTCTTTCTCTCCCTCTCTCTGTCTCTCTTTCTATATCACATATACACATCTGCTATGGTGCTCATATTGTGTGTTGTATAGAGGATTTAGTAAAAATATAAATTGTACCAGTCGACGTCCTTTTCCTGGTAAGGGTCATCGTTGTGATATGGCAAAAAAGGTATGATGGGGTGTTTTTATTTCTTTAGTTTTACATACCGACTCTTTTTCTCTTAAACTTCTGTATTATGGTTGTTGCTGTTGCTTTTATTATTGTGTGTGTGTGTTCGTGTGTTGCTATATTTCGTGTAGTCCAAAACATCATCGTTGTTGATGGTAAGGTTAAGGATGCTGATGCAGTATATTTGTTTGTTTTTGTTTTGCTTTTAAATATTGGATGGTGGGTGATGAGGATGAGAGTTTATATGTATGTTTATGTGTGTGTCTTGCGTGTGTGTGTGAGTAAATAAAAGTGTATGAGTGTAAGCGTGTGTTTATAAATGCCATACACGTAAGTAGAAATTTGTGAGTTTGGGCTTAAGTCAACTAGGAGTATACAAAAACAACTACACAGTGGTATGAACTAAACAAAATGTTGTTACATTTTAATTTTCAATTCTATGGGTGATTTAATGGTCCTTTTAAAGAGATTTTTTTTTGCAGTAGTACATATACCAGATAGAGTGATAAATTTCCCACAAAAGGCACTTTGTTTGAATTTTATTAGTTTTTTTTTATATTAATTAATGAAAAAAAGAAAAAAAATTATAAAATTTCGTTAAACAAAATTATTGGCACACTTCTCTATAAGATTTTGGTTATAGCACAATAATTAATTTTAAATTGCTAATCTTTTTTGTTTTATAACTGCATCTAGAATTCATAAGTTTTTTGGTGATATCTGTCTTAAAATTTTGTAATTTTTAGTTATTGTTCACTTTTTTACTCAAAAAACGTAGCAAAAGGTTTTTTGCAGCCAAACAGGTCATACATAAGCCAAATACTTTAAGTTATCGTGTTGGGAAGGAAAGGAGGCTGGTAAGTTTCACTTTTTGATGTTTTCCTTAAGTAAAATCAAATAGTTTATTTTGTCCTTAGATTCGATTATATCTATAGCATGGTTACATTTTTCTGTCTAAGTATTTGACATTCTATAGAGTGTTTGGTGGCCATTAGGTAGTTAGTTACGACGGGTAGCCAGACAACTGTCCAGCTCACTTGAGTCCAATATTGATCCCACTGTGATATCCATATCAGTAATCCAGGAAACAAAACACCTACATGTTCGCATCCCAGTTCGAACCGAAGCAACTAAGCGCTGGCACAAAAGAAGAGATCATGCTTAGCAAGACCCGACAAGGCGTCAAAAAATGGACTGCCAAGGAAAGCAGTCAGAATTTTCGAAAGACTTGGACACTGACACAAGAAATGCTCAACAGTTTTCTCCTCTTCCTCATCCTGATAACCACTGCAATAGTCATTGAACGGCAGACTCAATCTTCTAGCATGCACACCAGCCCCAAGAATTCGTAGCCTATATCGTGGCATCCCCATAATAGACTCCGAGCGAGCCCGACATACAGAGCACGTGGGTTCATCATGCAGCTGTTTCCTGTTCATGTAGCTGTTTCCTGTCCAACATGTACCGCATGACCACAACTCAACTAAGTCGTCAATCTCCTCATTTCTAAGAAGAGAGCCCACTCTCGCAAGTTCCTCTGCCACACAGTTCCTCCGGGTGTCCAAGTGACACCTTACCCGGATAATCTCCAGGTCTGAATATATCGCCATCTTGTTCAGAGATGCCCGGCATTCACACATCAGTAGCGATGTTAAGTAGATACCAGAGAGCGGATCGTAGCATGACTGTCCGTAAAGATTCGAATATCACAATCATATACCCTGTAATATATCAACCAGTCTGCTGCCCTCTTTATCGCCGAGACCTCCGCCTGTAAGATATTGCAGTGATCCGGCGAATAAAGATACCGCCCCCAATCCCTTCTGAGAATTTTGATCCATCCGTATATACCTCAACTGAACCGGGTCTAATTACCGGCTCTGGTGAGATGCAAACGGAGAACATTCTACCCAGGAAGGGTTTCGGTGTGAAGTAATCTATCCCATCAGGAATCGTGTCCAAATACCGTATACCCTGTCAACCATGCGCCTACCATCTTCAAGCTTATCGCAGACATACCTGCCATCTGCTTAGCCATCAAGTCCACTGGAAGCCAATTTAGTAGTACAAACAAGACTCTTGAAGGAGTGGACTTGATCGCACCTGTAATCATCAGTGCTGCAGTCCACAGAACTCTATCAAATATCCTGCAATATGTGAATTTCTCAAGAGACCTCCACCATACAATCGCACAATACATAAGTATAAGCTTGACCACCGTGTTAAATATCCAATTGGAATTCCCAGGATTTAGACCCCAGGCTTTTTCAGTGACCCTACAACTAGTGCACAGCACAACATTCGCCCTCGCCGCCTTCGCACAAGTATGTTGGAGTCCAGTTTTACCCCCAGATACTTCACGCTATCCGTCAGCCCGAGTCCAACACCGTGCAGACGCGGTAGGGAAAACGACAGAACTTTGTACCTGCGTGTGACTAATACTAATTCCGTCTTTCCCGTGTTAACGCTCAGTCCACTGTCAGTGCTCCACCGACAGAAAAGGCCCTTTCATCAGAAAATATCAGTTTGCAGCTAAAAGCATTTGGCCTACTTAGATACCGTTTGGCGTATGATAAATACTTTTTTTGTTTTATTAGTGAAATAAGAGGTTTGCGTCTATCTACACTACAATTACATATTTTGCTTTATACAGTGTCGTTCGGGCTGTAATGGGTCAACAAATCTTTTCTAAACTATTGTTTAATCTCAGCAGAGATTTGTGTTGAGATTATTTTCAAAATCACTTTGAAAATTTTGCTTCTAACGCGGCTGCTTGAAGACTTACTCCGACCTGTATGCCGTATACTTTCACATGTTGGGATTTCTTTGAAACACTACACAATACTTTGACCGACTTCTATCCATTATATATACAATCTCAACATAAGTCTGGTCTGGATTAAGCTTCTATAGAATAATTTTCGCTAAGATGCTGTTGCCTATTTGTGGTCAAAACTATTTACTTTGGTTTAGTTTAAGCCAAAGTGACTTTTTTACTCTGACATATGTAAACTGTTCAGCTAAGAAGTGGACTAAATAGTTTTTTTTTAAAAAAAAGTTGCCAGATCTATGAAATTTTGAGAATGTGGGTAAGTGAGCCGTGGTGGCTACTTGGCCAAAATTATATTTAATCATCAATACCATATATCTGTCTATCCAATATAGACGGTTTCATTGATATTAAAAATATATTTCTTTGTCTTATTATAATTTAAACTTGTGTACCTGTAAAAAGAACACCCGGTATTATTGTTTCATTATAAATATTGTCTGAATAAAAGTAAGATGGATTAGTGAAAGTAATTTATTTCTCTGTTAATGGCATTGCTACAGATTAGTAAGCAGAATAATTTCGAAAGTGGTATAAAAGTTTAAGTATACCACTGTGCACCAGCGACAGCAGCTGTTGTATAGTGATAGACTCTACATATATGTGTGTATGTATGTATAAGGCTCGTTCACCTTTTTCTTAGTAATGAACTCTTCTTATACACAATCGTACATACACTGCCACTGTTAAATTTCCTTACCGCAGCTTTAAAGAGTAAGAAGTAGTATTTAATGGTATAGGTGAACATACCTCAAGAATACATACGCATTTTAATTTACATGTAAGAGTAATAATCAAAGAAAAAATTTCTACTCCAATTGAGTTTCAATAAAAATATGAGCAAGTTTCTCTTGATTTTAGTGTTTTAGATGACAAGTAGAGATTGTTGGTGTTTTATTTGAAAATACTCTTGAGTTTCTAACTTGAACATTTACCCTGGAAATGTAGATTTTTTGCCGAACGGCATACTATTGTTGTAACTTCTACTTTTGATTTTTGCTTCTTATTTTCAATCTTACTGTTGCAGCTTCTTTTTTTTTCTTCTGTTCCTTGCCATGCTTAGATAGGCCTTGTAATGACTGAAACCTTATTCTTGTTGCGAGTGTGTGTGTATGCGTGTGTGTGTGTGTGTATGGAAGCAGGAAACTTATTTTGTAAGCTTGTATTAGTATTACATTGAAAGTTCTGTTGTTGCTGTTTTCTTTTTATTGTAATTTAGTACCTGAAGGTAATTTAATGTCATCTTATATATTTTTTTCCTTCTTATTTCTTTACACTCTTCACCATCTACTACTTGTGCCGTTTTGCACTCTTTTTTTAGAAGGAAAAAAAGTGGTTTTCGTAACCTACATTTTATAAATTACCTTTTTTCTACATGGAGGCCATCCTCCTCATGCCTTTGATGAGAAGAAAATGTAAAATAAATGAATATATTGGAGTATTTTTATAGAAGATTCATATTAACACTTAACCAGGTGTTCTTGGTATAAATTTTTTAAGGAAAAAAAAACAATTGAAAGTAGAAATAGGCATATGTTTTTGAGAGTATAATAATATAATGTTGAAAATTGGGATACATTCCCAAATATATTTTAATATTTTCTTTCCCTGTTGCAATTCTTACAATTTTGTTACTTTAAAATTCGTTTTTAAAAATAATTTTTCCTTAAAACTTTTAACGAAGGTGAGGCCTATTTGTAAAAGCGACAACTGATTTAAATTAAACGGACGATTAGAAGATCAATTATTGGATACACGGTTAAAAATTTGACCAAAAGTTAAACATTTTTTTTTGTAATTCAAACGAGCTTAATTAAACTTAATAACGGCTCCGTCATCTTATGTTTTTTTTTTCAACTAGTGCTTATTTCGTGAATGGTAAAACTAAGCTCATGTCTGATTTGACAGATAATTGGTTTTATCCTTCCGCTGAACGCATAAGGTTGATTATACGCTTGAACAACGCTGGGAAATATTGCGACATTACTTTGAAAATCATGATAATGTTGCAGATGAAGCTCATTTCAATCTTGGCGGGAATATAAACAAGCAAAATTGTCGCATGTGAGGCACAGAAAACCCGCACGCATACATTGAAAAGCCGATACACCCAAGACGAGTCACTGTTTGGTGCGGATGGGCCCATGTTGAACGAATTTTTGTTCACAAAAATTCAAGAGGAGGATATTAGCAACATTTTGTTTAAACAGTACGGCGCTACGTGCCACACAGCCGAAGCAACACTTAATGTTTTGCGCCCTGTTTTTAAAGATCGCATTATTAACCGCAGAGCTGATGTCGTTTGGCAACCTCGGAGCTGCGATTTGACACTGTTGGACTATTATTTGTGGGGTGCCACCAAAGATAAGTGTTACGCCAACAAGCCAGAGACAATTGCCGCTTTAAAGGACAATATTCGTGAAGCCATTGGTGAAATACAGCTGCACACAATCGATAATATGCTTAAAAATTGAGCCGATCGTGTAGGCTAATGCATGGAATGAAATTATCTTCCATTATTAACCGGAAGGATTGTACTTCATATAAAAAAAGAAATTTGAAAAAATATTCAGTAGTTTTTTTTATAGCATTTTCAAAAAAAAAAAATATTTGGCGGACCCTGTATGTGTAGTTTAATTTTTTGAGAATTTCAGGGTTTTCTGAGATAAAAACTGATTCAATTGTATTCTAGGGCTTCTACGAAATTTACACCTTTATGAGAGTTCTGCAGAGATAATCTAAAAGTAAAATGTCTGAACTATAAGGTGGATATATCAAAACTTTCCAGCCAAGTTCTCTAAGTTTCCGACGGATAAACATAGATATCTGTGGTCCGGAATTGTTATGATGGAACACAACACCTTGTCTGTTAGTCAATTCTGAGCGTTTTAATTGCTGACAGTAGAGATCAAAATCAATCGTTTGACCAGATTATAGAAGCTCATAATGAACAATTCCTATTCAATCTCACCAGATGGAATATTCCTCTATATGATTGACATATAATCTGCAGAAGATTGGAGGTGCTCTTGGATAGGGAAGATTTATCGAATCGTCAATTTGGCATCCGAAAAGCACACTCTACAATTGATGTTAGCGAAAGATGACATCTGAGGCAATCGTTGGCTTGAAAATGACAGGGAATATTGAGTCATCGCCACTTTAGATGTTAAAAATACGTTTAACTCTGCGGATTGGGACTGTACGACAACTATACTCGATGAGAAAAACTTTTGCCCAACTTAATATGACATGTCTTTGTTTCAGTGTTTGATAAATTCAACCACGGAGAGGTACGCAATTGAGCAGCTCGTTCAAACTAAAATGCATTTCATGCACTTGATGAATATTTTGGTCAGCATAATCGACCAAATGCGATTCGTTAACAATGAGAATCAACGAGTGATTGTTGAAAAGGCAATAAATCCACAAAGAGTGACTGTTTGGTCCGATTTATAGGCTGGCTACGTCATCGGGCCGTACTTCTTCGAAAATGAGGTCAGCCAAGCAATTACCGTCGCCATCACGTGATGATCATGAACTTCTTGTGGCCAGCGATTGAGGGTATGGGCCTTTACTATATGTGTTTCCAACAGGAGGGTGCCACTTGCCACACAGTCAACAAAACAGTGACTCTTTTGCGCGGGAAATTCAATGGCCGTGTTATCTCATGTCGCGACGTTGTTAATTGGCTGCCACGATCAGGTGATTTGACACCGTTGAACTTCTTTCTTTGAGGATATTTATTGAAAATATGGACCGATGGATAGAATAATACCACCGAAGCAGTAATTCTCGTAGATCCCTCTATCATAATAAAAAATATTAAGATAAGTCCCTAAAAACTTTTAGTTTTATTTACAATTAAAATTGTGCGTTTTATTTGGACCACTCCTTCGAGAATCATTTCAATAACAGAAATGTGCTTTTACATCTTGTGCACCAGCAACAACAATGCCAAACATAGGCTGTTCAAGAAAGGCATTTGTTGCTGACTAGTGTGGTAAGGTCAAGAAAACATATTGGGTGGGGTTGATGCAGTCTACAGAAGATGTCCTACCAGGGTCCCTGCCGCCTTTTACACAGTTTCCACCGACTCGACGTTTTTTATTGCTGGACTTATGCCACTACAGATAGTGGCGGCTATTGAAAAGGAGAAGCACGTTACAAGGAGAACGGGATCAGTGTACACCGGTCAATTGGAGGAAAACCTACTCGAAAGGAAGATAGACCCACAAATTCATACTGAGGTAGCTGAGAGGGTAAGAAGTAAACATGGACAAGTAAATATTTAACTGACTGTGGCCATGGATGCTTCAGGGCATATTTTTTGATATAAGGGCACGACGATCTGTGCCCTAATTATCTAAATATGACTGAAACTACGGGACACGTCTTCTTTTACTGCTCGTTGTACGGGTACCAAAGGTGTTCTCTGTACACAACAATTCGATTTCAGATCGCGCCAGACACATGGTTTTTTGTGAGTGCTTTTGCCAAGGAAGAGAGCAAGATTTGTGGAAGGGAAAGCAGAATTCGCTTTCGCTTTCACTCCCTTAAAGTAATACTTGACTGTGGTCCTGTGGCAAAATTGGATGGAAGATTTATGATCGAGGTTGGGGCAATGGCAAGCCAGACAGTAGGTCTCGAATCATATATATTGGTTAGCTCAGGCTGCCTATGTATTTCGTAGATTCCTTAGCCGTAGCTCGTACAGCTGAAAAAGGCACACGTTGTTATTTTTCTTGGCTTTGCCACATTCTCCTAAGCTTTAGCTTGTATCGTCTATGATTTTTTTCTCAGATTATTGTCATTGTCCATAATCTTTCGTTTAAGTAATAGTTTGATTTCAATCCATTTTATTAAACAATCGACAAAAAGCGCAAATGGTCCCAATTGGAAGTCACTAAAACATATAAATTTTTAAAGAAAAAGTGAAGAAGTATTAAGTGGAATGTAAGCTTGATGGTCATTAAATGGTTTTAGATTTGGATAGCCGATGAATGCCATGTTCATGTGACAACGTTCTTTCGTAATTCGTTCTCTAATTCATATTTAAATCCCAAATTATTAGCCGAATTACCCTGGGACTTTTTTAATTCATTTTTAAACCACAGATATACTATGATCTGCTGAAATAGGGTCAGGCGATCACAAAATATCTGTACCGAACGCAAGTGATACGCTTATAGAGAAATAAATCTGTAATATTCCATCACTACAAAGCTCGGCTATATGTTGCAATACCACTTAGAAACAATATACTAATTGGTTTGCCTATACAATGTTTTAATCGAATCAAAATGTTCTAAATACCATATGAATCACTTTACAAAGTGTATTCAAAATTGGCAAAAATTTGCCTTTTATTTAGTGCGGAATTCGAAAATATAGAGGAGAGGACATAACCATACTATCTGATAAGCAGGCCGTCGTTATTCGAGCCCTTGGCAGCTATGAGGTTGATTCAATGCTAGTTTGGGAATGTCTGGGTAAGCTGAACCAGCTAGGCAGGGACAATAGTGTCAGAGTCCCGGGTCATTTAAGAATTCCGAGAAATGAAAGGCCCCATGAACTGACCAGCAAGGGAGCTTCCACTACACTAGTGGGGCTAGAACACTTCAGTGGACTGGTAAGGAGGGCCTGGAAGGGCATACTCCACAAAAATGAGGATAATGAGTGGCTGGTACTCTTCTCCGGCTATACGGTTCTGAAACAATCTAAACCTTCGTTGGGTAACTATAACAGGAAAGGATTTGAATCCTACATAGTAATATCCAGGATGAGGATACTGACCGGGGCTTAATGGACATCTGAGTAAAATTAGATTAGTCTCCAGTCAGATGAGCAGATTCTGTGATTAGGAAATCGAATCACCAGAGCACAGAATGGGTACATGTGAAGCATTGATGTACTCTAGAAGGAAGTACCTAAGTGCCCCTAGGCAGGGAGTATCGCGGTTGGTACCAACCGACATTATGAATATCGTAAGGTGTACAAAGTTGGGGGAGATATTATAGAGAAACCCTATATAGATGGATGGCTTTACAATAGATCGAGAAGTCGCAGTACTTTTATACCTCAATGATAGTAATAATAGCGCGTAATTCATATGTTGCCCGGAAACACTTTGAATGCATTTATTATTCACAACAAATCTATTAAAAATCCGCCATTTTTAAGTTATACACGCCATATGTTAGCACACCATTTAGATCATATTGTAAATACTTGAATTCAATTTAATCCAAAAACCGTTTATTTTAATGTTCAGTGATAAAATAAACCAGATAAAGCAAATGTGTGATAACATGTTGTTCCATATTTTGTTGCTCAAAGGAACTGTGTTACATACAAAAAGTTCTTTACAATCATATATCCTGTTCCATAAACTTTAGCTTTAAAAACATTACATATCTCTTTGTAATATTATATATCACGGTATTAAATTATCAGAAGCCCATTGTAGGCTCTCTATGCTCATATTTCCTCTTTCACATTATTCATGAATTTAAGGTCAATGTAGCAAAAATTTAAGATAAAATATGAGAGAAAAAAAGGAAGTATAAAAACGGAATATTTAACAATAAAAAAAAGAAACTATAGATTTCCTTTTCACATACACTACTACACATATACCTTTGTATGTATAGGAGCGTTTGAAGCAATTGTAAAAACGGATAATGAGTGAAAATTGTTTTAAATTTTTTTTGTCTTTGAAAAGAATAAAGGGAATATTAATAAAAAGCTCAAACAGGTCCCGGGCTAAGCTAAAAACCGGCCCGGGTAAAATTATAATAAAAAACAACAACAACAAAAAGAATACAGAAAGAGAAATGCCGGTTGCCATAGAAATATTGAATAAAAGATGAAAAAATTGTATAAATACAGCAACAGCTTCGCTAGTAAGTATACTATAGAATTTCAATAAAATCTCTTTTATATGAGAGTATATAGACACACATACATATGCACTCACGCACTAAAAAAAGCAAACGCTTTTTTTTTTGCAAGAGTATCAATGAGTGAGTACATAACTGGTAAAGAGTAGGATAAAAATAGCAGAGTGAGTATAACACACTCAGATGAGTATGAGAGAGAGCAAACACCAATACAAAGACACTCACTCGTTTAGGATGCTGTGGATGATTTTGTGTATAACAAAAATACTCTTTTTATAATACAACTATATCAGCGAGAGGGTGTAAAAGGTAGTCAGAATGTATGTGTGTGTGTGTGTGTGTGTGTATGCTATACGTAACAGCAAAAGTTTTGAGCATAAAACGAATGTTCTACTACGCTAAGCTAATGGTATTTGTTGGTGTATAAGTGTTTTGCTATACATATATATGCTACGTGTGCTGTGTAGCGAAAGATTTACCAGGATGCTGTGCAGCGCCTTTTTATATACTTTATAATAATTTCTATGTATTTAAAATATACATATGAGATATATTGTGAGTGTTGTAGTGCCGCCATTTAAAATTACCGAAATTGGGGTTCGCTACAACAATCATTATTCGTAGTAGACGTTTAGGCGTCAACTAGTGCGCTTGGTGCGCTTAAATATAACGGCTGTGCGCCGTCGAGGACGTCATATATATTAAAAACAGTATCGTTTCTTATACCTGACATCACAACAGCATCTCTAATTTTCTTTTTTTTTGCAAACTTTCTTTGTTTTTTTCAAAACTAAAGAAAATCTTAAAAAAACCCGAAAAAATAAAATCGAAAATAAAAAAATAAGAAAAAATTTAACAAAAAAAATCCCGAAAAATTACGTGTAAAAATGAAAACAGAAAAACAAGTAAAAATAAAAATATTTAAATAAAAAATGTAAAGCAAAAAATAAAAATTTTCAAATGAAAAGAACGCCTAAAAATTGCAACGGTTAATAAAAAAGCTAAGCAACAGCTATTGTAAAATCCTTATTTTAGAAATGGAATAGAAACTGTTGTATCTTTGGTGAGACAAAGGACATTAAAAGGTTTTCTTTTTTTATAGTCAAAGATACTTTGTTATAAAAACAGTATATTTCTAGGAATTGTTTTTAACAAAAATTTTGAAGCATAGCTTAGGGGTTATTTAATTGCTTTTTTTCTTGTTTTAAAAAGGAGTATAGGGCATTTGAAATCAAATTGTTGTTGCGTTCTTTAAATACCTGACTTTTTACATAACTTACTATAATTAAATAGTCTATGAAATGTTTAAATAAAAAAAAAATCGATCGTGTCTTATAAGTGCTGTGCTAACTGCTGCTGTTGTGTGTTGTATAACGTTATGCCGTGAAATTGATTTTTTTTACTTATTTTTCCAAACGTTTTTAAGAATTATCCTGGGTATGTAATCGATGTTGTAATGCAGTATAATTGTAATACATTCGGTGTTGTGCTTGTAGTGTTTTGTGTCTATATATGTGTGTGTTTTTTTCTCTTAAATGTATATTAAATAAAATGTAATAAATATGTATTTTTCTTACTTTAACAAAACATTTTTCAATAGTACTATCTATAGTCTAATACCTACTAATACACCTTAAATACTAAACAAATGAAATCTTAACACAATTTGATCCTTATTAAAAAAGTATATATAAAAATAAAGTTTTTATACCACATACATAATATATAAATTAAATTTAAATTTATTTTTAATAATATATTTTTAGGGCGTAGAAAATATCAAATTTTATAGCATACTTTAGGTATATACGTATATATAGTAATAAAAACCAACCATTTTTATTTTGAAGAAAATAAGTAAAAAAAACTTGCCCTTCTATTGACAAATCCTACTCAAGATAAGTACAAATTTTTAAGCTATATAATGTGTATGATCAAGAATAGACCGATCGTAGAATAACTTGTGGTATAATTTTAATTGAAAAAACAAGCGTTTATTTGGCAATAAGCTTAAGAGCTAATTTTTAATTGATGGTCATTTTTAAAAGGGTACTTCTGGGCAGGGCTTTAAAATACCTATTAAGCTTACAAAGATATAGATTTCACTACTTAACTTATAACCTGATAAACATTACGAATTCCTGCAGCTTACTGTTTTAAAGAAGCATATGCCGATCACATAGGCTGTGAGATAAACCGACGGATAAAGTATTTATTAAGCTCTACCACTATTACACTTCCAACATAGAAGTTTCTAAAAAATATTTGTATTCGGTTAAAATTATAGAAAAAAGCCACGTTTTTATAGCACGCTTTTAGGATAAAATAAGATAACAATACACTGTTTTTGACAGTTAGGTTGTTAAGAAATTAGCAATTATGTTCCTTTTAGGACACACCATATAAGGATCTAGAAAACCATATATAGATATAAATAAAGAATAAAACACTGCTTAGATCTTAAACAAATTTTATGTTTTTTGTAATTAACATACTTTTAGGATACATACAGTTCTAGAGTAGAGGACTTAAACTTTGAAACATACAGTTGAGAAATACATGGTTCTAGAAAACCATATATAGATAATTATACACTCTTTCTGGCAGATAGGTCTTAAACAAATTTTATGTTCTTGTTAGTAGCATAAGCTCAGCATACATACAATTCTAGAGAAAACATTAGAGGACTTTTTTAAAGTTTTGTTAATAGGTTTCATAATGCTTACATGTTTTGTTAAAGCATACGGTTTGTCTTAAGTTAAACTCTACTTTTTTATGAACGATTATGGGCGAAGCAGTTGAACTTCTTTTATATACGAGTGAAGTCAGTTTTACGTTCAAATATTGTAACGTGTTTTTTTAGTTTTTTTAAATATTTTTATTTTGAAAAAATTAAGGACCAATATACGATACCATAATCTACGATACGTTCTTTGTTCATTTTTTACAGTATTCTTTTAGGTTATTTTTTTTTTATTTTTTTTTGTAAAAGACGTACATTTCTGTACGTACGTTGCAGCATACTTTCAGGTTTTTTTTTACCAACAGGCATTAAATTTTTCTTTATTTGTATGTATTTATTAAAATAAGCATAGTAACTAAGCTTAAATTCTGGGAGTAGCGCAACAAACTAAAGTCTCTAGTGGAAATTGTGGTCGTAATCATTATATAAAATTCTTAAAAAACAAATTTAAGGTATTCTAGATGTAAACTTAGATAGCGCTGCATGCAAAGGGTATCAGATCTACTTAAAATATAGTTACACTATATTGGAGTAATACTCCAAACCATCCTTACTCATAGAGTCCTTTATTGTAGCATATTTTAAGGAGTTTGTTTATTTTTTACCTGTGAAAAGTTTAGTATTATTACATACTTTTAGGTACCTAAGTTATAAAGAAGCTTTGTTCTATACATGAACTATCTCATTCTCGTCCTCGTTATTTATTGATAGATAATAATTGTAAATGTTTCGCATTTCTTATTACTTTCTGTGCACGTTAAATTAAATATTATCATAAGGGGAACTTCTCTCAAGCAATAAGTTGCATCCGATTCTCTTTTTGGAAATTGATAGTGACCTATAGCTTAATGCCGGCACCGAATGGCAGATGCATAAATTAGAGAACTCTATCATAGCGTAAATACTCAATGTTATGAGATGATTATACATACCGCTGCTGAAAATTGTTAGATGGTTTGTCGGGAAATTGAACTAAGAATCTCTTGGTTGGTAGACGCATGTCTTACCTATCATACCACAGTGGCATACATATTATCAGATTTTTTTGAAAAGTGTTTAAGCTGTTTTTTTTTTTTCTTCATCACTCCTCTCTGGAGAGTATTATGGCTTTCCACAAAGCACTTTGTTTCAGTTTCATTAATCAAGTTGATTTTTCAAGCTAAGTAGCCCTTCCATATCGATTGTGTAGTGCTGTTGAATATCCTTGCTAATTGGCGGTGATCTTTACTTCAGCATTGTAATTTTTTCCCAGTATGTGGTGTTTTTCCTTATCATTCGACTGTTGGTTGTCATCATCGCCAGAGGAAAGCTGGAAGCTCAGGTGGTTTCTTATTTTATTTTTTAGATGAAAGCTCGAAACGGAACCATAATTACATTATTTCGCCATGTCCTCTGCTGTGGCTCGAAACTGGCTCGCTTTTGATGTTATGCGTTCGAACTAATCACTACACCATGCCACCGCATTTAAACTATTGTAGTTTCTGGTTAATGTTTAGTAACAAAACAAAACAATTATTAATTTTTGCGTTTAACAATTAGTGCATACTTTTAGGCGCTTAATTTATAAAGAAGCTTAGTTACAATTTAGTAACTAACCCTTAAAATTTAATTCAATTTCTAGGCTTTAACTTAAACACAAATTAAATTAATATTCGTTTTAAATCTATATCTGTTTTTAATTGAGGATCTGGCGAACAAAACCAGGCTATTACCGTTAATTAGCAAGAATTTTTTTTTTCTCTTCACAGGAAAATTTTTTCAAACCTCGAACATATGACTGGTTTTCATTTTTTATTTTTTTTTTAAACATTGGCTGCATAGTGCTGTACTTGGAGAGCACGAAAAAAGAAATAAAAATAAAAAAAATCATTAACTGAGAACATGTCTAGTTTTGTTCGCAAGTTCCTCAATTATTCTTTATGATAGGAATCTAGCTTTTGTAAAAAGTTTTAAGAGATACTTTTTCAGTATTATTTAAACAGAATGTCGTTACAGTAGCCGTTGTTTCTGTTTCTAAATAAAACAGAATTTAGAACTTAGAAGTCATTAAAAGAAAATTAAAATATTTATTAAATCAAATCGTAATATATACTCTTTTAGTCGAAAATTTTAATAGAAAGAAGACTTTTAGCAGCGTTCGGCAAACTAATATTAATGCATTTTACAATTGTGGGAGTAGTTGAGAATCTCCCGCTCAGGCCACTGTGTACTGTATTTTGTTTTCTCTTTACTTCTCTTTGCTTATTTTTTGCCTATGTATGAGAAGATCAGCTCGTTGCCGAAATCTGACTCATAGTCATGTGAATAATAATAGGGACACAATGCTTAAGAGACAAATGCACTACAACTGAGAAACGGTACAATATTTGTTTGTCAAATAACGGTTCTTTCCGTCGTCGAAATTCATGCAAACAATTTATAAGATCTTTTTGATAAATGTTTGAATACAAAAACAGTGTAGGATATTTAACTATTTTTATATAAGTGTAGCTATTATTTTTAACATGACTATGTATGTATGATCACTTCTCGCATAGATATTGTAGAGTAGTTTTAGGCGTTTGGCTTTAGATAGTGAAGGTGAAAACAGAATTCAAAATATTATTTTATAAAACTTAATAGGGCATCATACTAAGGTTCTTTTATAATAATTTTCATTTTTAAAAAGTGATACATGGACCCAATCTGCTATAAAATAACAAAAGAATTAATTTGATTTGGAGTGATAACAAATTAATTTGAAGCAAATAAAACTGCACACTTATACTCACTTTCACATTTAAAGTAAATAAATTAATGAAATTAAAAATTGAGGAGAGAGAAATGATATGAAATAATTTAATAAAGAATTGTTATAGACACACATGTATTCCCAAATCAAAACGTATTTTACTTGACTATATAAGAAAGACAGTGTGTATGTGTAATATAAAAAGAAATAAAGAAAGTGATAAGAGAATAATATCTATACACTTACAACTTACACACACATATACTTAAGCCGAAAAGACACGCATTTATATTTCTTTTTTTCAAAACACTATTTCAAGTCAATGTAACAATGAAAAGAAAAATGAAATTTAACTGTTAAATATTAAAGCATTTCTGTAAATCTGTGTCTGTGTGTGTATGTAAAAATAACAGCTCTTAGTGTATGTATACGTACTGTGCTTAAATGATGCTGTTGTATACAAAAGAAAAAGGATGAAAAAAAAAACAAATTATAACAAAAATAACAACAACAACATGTGTATTTACTCGTATACAAAATCTAACACACGAAGAAGCCAAGCATCGAGAGTCATGCGTCGTAAACGAAGTCAAGGACCGCACCCAAAATCAAATACATAAACAAATTGTTATGTGTGTATCAGTGTATTTCATTTTATTTATTGTTTTTTCTACATTTGCTTTCACTGTATTAGTGAAATAATATATGTATAGAAAAATATAAATTTACATTGTGTAGGCGTAGTATATATATATATGTACATAACTATATATATGTGTGTGTATGAGTATGTGAGTATTGCTTTTGTATTAATAATAAATCAAGCAAAATGTGTATTTGAGTGAAAATGACCGTAAAAAATGAAAATCTTATAAAACAATAGCAACAAAAACAACATGTTGTTTAATACTAATAATAGTTAATGGTTCAAACTACTACTACAACTACCACTGCTACTGCTACTGTTACTGCTGCTGCTGCTGCTATTACTATAAAGGATATTAATATAAAACAATAGCAACAACAAAAAATACTATTTTTATAGCCAATATAATAAAAATGAGAGTAATATATGTGCGATGATTACAAACAGATGGCTGATGCCGCTACTGCTTGACAAACTCATCACACTCTGTTGTACAAAGTGAGTGGAATATATCCTTTTTCTTTGTTATATTTTATATAATATGCACGTATGTTTGTATATATATATATGTGTGTGTGTGTGTGTGGGTTTGTATATTGGCTAGAACAATGGCAATAAATTTATTTATAGCTTTTTACGAATGAGCCATAAAAAACAGCCACAACTTTTACTATGAGAAAACAAAAAGAAAAAAACAAGAAAAAAATCACTATTTTACTAGAATTTTCTTGTGGCCATTTTTATTTTATAACTGTTTTGCTTCTTTTTTATGACAATTTGCACTTGAATCTTTTGTTTTAAATATTCTATATTATTTTCTCGCTTTTTCTTCCTCTGTTTCGTTTAATTTTACTCTCAGTTTTACATATTTTCTCTGTAGGCATAAAGAGGGATAAGAGACCAATTTTTCTTTTGAAAGACACTGACTTTTTCGTTCATTTTTCATATTTTTTTTAATGTCTGGGGCAGGTTTCTTTGTTTCGATCAGAATATAAAATGTCTGGCTTTTTATTTTATATTTTATTGTGAATGAGGGTTAATGTTTTAATAAATTATTCAGCCACTTAAGAGACAAAAAAAAAAAAAAAAATACTGATGACTAGGCTGACAAGGATGATGGATTTTAAAAAATGCAAGTCAATAAAAGAATGATGGAAAACAAAAGAATTTTTAATATTAAAAGTATTTTGAAAGAAAAAAAAATATTCTTTTTTAAATGAATTTGTAATATAAAATATAAGACGTTAGCTTAGTAATTAAAGAATACGTTTTAATTGTTTCATAAATTACTGTGATCGATGGATATTTTGTATGTTTAAAAATGCTTTTTAATAACTAAGTACTATGAGTTTTGCTTCAAAAGTGCTTTGGATTGCGCTGTGTTGGGCCTTAGTCAATCAATGAGTTGGAATCAGTTGTCTTATCTAACAACTTTTTTTAATTTATTTTTAAATTCTAAAGATAATTATGTGGTCATATATATGTATATTGGACTTTATTTCAATATAAAAATTTTTTATTATAATTTTTAATCAAAGCATACAACTGTATGACCACACCTATGTTTTTTTATTGTTGCATATTTTTATGCGCTCACTATTCGTGCATATCTACGCATTAAAATATTTTTAAATGAAATTATTCCTACAGTATAGTAAAAATAATTAATAAAAATAAATTCATTACAAAACGTAATTATTTTTCAGAAATGCGACACAGAACAGCAACAAGTTTAAAATGTTGGCTTTTAAAAAAATTTTTGGAATGCAAACGATTTATTTACATATTTGAACTCTAAAGCAGACATATAGGCGAAGCTTGCTGTTAAGTAAAAAAAAACATTTTAACTTTAGGTAAAGGACTATTTTAGTCCATATTATTTCTTAAAATAATAAATGAACTAAGATTTGTTTTTTTTTTACTTTTTATTATAAAATTGATTTCCAGAGTTACATTGAGTTCCATTTCGGTAATTTCTAGTCTATCACTTGTACATTGTGACTCTGAGACTTCAATTTAAAAGGCTTCGGATGAAAATAGTGAATGTGAAATCAATGCGATAAATTTCTTTGGAAAATGAAGAAGATGATGCACCAAGTAAAAAGTGAACGTCATATCCACACATCCGGGATCAACACAATTTGCCGTCTGCAAATGTATCCTGTTATTATTTGTTTGTTTCTGTATCAATTTGAAGCTCATTTTCCAAATAGGGCAACAGTTTTTCGCTTTTATTTCTGAGTTATAGCAAAGTACCCTCATTTACAATTTTTACTTAGATTTGCGTCTATTCTTGGACTCTAAAATATATTCTCTTGACGTTTTAGGTATTACTTTATTAGGAATATGTTGTGTGCTTAATCCAGTTTGATTTTGGTATGTTTATGGTGAATTTATATTTGAAAAATATCAAAAATCAATATCGGAATTCGCAAAAACTGCTTTATATTAATACTTTAAAATAAAATTGCGTAATCAGTACAAGCCATGAGTATTTTTAATGGGCCACAGATTAGACAGCTCTTGAAAAAACCTAAAACCTTTGTCAAATCAGTGACTGAAGTTGAATCCAAAGCTTGGAGTTCATTCGTTTTGCTTGTGAGTATGTTCCTAAGCAAAAATAAATCTTACGACCATATCACGGTTGATGAGTTCATGATAACGAGCTTGCATAAGCTTGGCTGCAACATAAGCTTAAAACTCTACTTCCTGCACTCGCATCTGGACCAATTTCCAAAAAAAACCAGATGGTTTTAGCGAGGAGCAGGGTGAAATATTTCATCAGGATCTGCGGACAATGGAAAAGTGTTAGTAGGGAAGGTGGGACTCACATATGATGGCAGACTACTACTTGAGTTTGCCATTCATTCAAGGAAATTTTATAAAAGATCATTTGATAGTGTTCAGTAGAAATTTTGTATCAATTTTTTGTTCTTTTTTTTGCCAAAGTTATTAATATATATGCCTATTTCACAAAAGCTGTCGGCAACCTCCCAGTATTTTTTCAGAGTCAGGGCAATATAAATACCCAGTAAAAAAAAAAGATCAAATGAAACAAGCAAGTATTGGAGAGAAAAATTCGACAAAAAGTGGAATTTTTATACAAATTTCTGCTGGTATTTGTTAATATAAATGAAACAGTAATAAGTTCGCTCCTTTTCCAGATATTTGAGATCGCCCAATGAATGAAAAATGTTACGGAGATAGTTGATGACTTTTCGAAATCGTTGCCCTTTTAGTCAACAATTAAAACATTCGAAGTATTGCGTAAAACTTTGACTTTGAAGTGCTAAGCAAATCAAAATCAAATTAATCATATAAAATATTTGGATTCGATTTCTTCTTCCGCTTTCAAAGTCAATAATACAAAGAAACGACTCTTCAAAAGTACAACACAGGACCATAGTATACAAGACACACAATTATTTACTTTCAAATAACATTTTTCGAATTCGAGAGCTTTCTAGACATGTTGAGTTTGTATGCCTACATTTAGACGTCTATTTTTTTAGAATTGTTATTTGAATTTTAAAGCATACACTTAAGCGCTTAATTGCCATATTAAAAATTGAGAAATTTTTTTAAACGGTTAATGAATCAAAATCAAATTAGTGTACAAGATACAATACATTTTACTTTAAAATAACATTTTTCGAATTCGAGAGACTTATAGATGTATTTGAAGAGCTAAGCAAACATTTGGAAGTTTTTTTCAAATTTGTATGAGAAACTATGACGCTAGGATTTAACGGGAATATCAACAACAGATGTACCCACTTAACACTTTTGATCAAGGTATTAATTGATAAAATGCAATAAATCATATTGGACGATTACAGAGTAAAAATAGTGGTTTACCTTTTACCGAATGGGTATATTATAGTTTGCTTTATTATTAGGATACGAAAATCAATAATTACAATAACAGCTTGAACACTTTAACGGAAGAGCTGCAAAACAATCGATAGTACTATCGATAGTGTCGATGGTTTTGTTTCGAGTTGACTATCGATAGCTTTTTTTTAATATCGATACTATCGTCAAATTCTAAGCGTAAATACGGAGGCCACTAAATGTAGTCACATTTGTAAAAATTTGTTCGATGCAGGCGTCAGCCGTCTGTAGACTTTTATAATTACCTATAGGGACACAGTTTAATAGTTTCTTAAATTTTTATTTATTAAGCTCAAACAAAATATGTTCATACATGTGATCTTACATTTGAGGCAAACAAATTAATCTTTATTTCGTCATACCATACCGCGTTGTTCTCACGTTGTTCTAACTATTACGGTGCAGGAGTTGCTTCCTTTCGCTGAGAAATTATACATTTCGAGGACTCTAACCCATAAGTCTAGCTCTCATAAGTTTTTTTCTTATTGAAACAGGAGAATAAGTTCATTTTTGAGGCTTTTTGATGACGTGGAGGGATTAATCTTTGAAGTACGAATTAAAAGTTTATCAAAACTGACAGTTGTTCCACGCTTTCTTCCCATAGTCTCTGCAGCTTTCTTTCACTGGATCGCATTAATTTTTTATTTTTGGAGCACTTAATGGGCTCAACAAGTTTTGTTATATATAAGAATTACTCTTCCATCAAAAAACTTCAATACATCAAATTTCATGATATACTGGAAAAAAACTAAAGTGCCCCTATTATTTATTTCAACACGGATTTTGGTCCAGAGGCATAATTGGCAATTTTTCTTCGAAAATAAGCAAGGAGTGGCCATTATAGTCAATGGCGAACGTTGTCGGGCCATGTTGAACGAATTTTTGTTCACAAAAATTGAAGAGGAGGATATTAGCAACATTTGTTTTCAACAGGACGGCGCTACGTGCCACACAGCCGAAACTACACTCGATGTTTTGCGCCCTGTTTTCAAAAGAAAAAAAAATATTTGGCGGACTCTTTATTACTAATCGGGGACCGTGGAAGTTCATTAACTGACCCTGGTAACTTTCATGCATTTTTCAACTTCTCCGTCCATTATACATGCGATAAAGCATTGATTCGCTAATTTTTCTCTCATGATTTCTCGCATTTTTTTTCTCCGTCACTCCTTAAGCAGCAGGAGCATATTGGCTCTGCACAAAGCATCCATTGTTTTGTTTTAGTTTCATTAATCAAGTTGATTTTACAAGCTAAGGAGATGATTAATCTGCTGTGGTGAAGATCCTTGCTAATTGGTGCTGATCTTTACTTTAGCATTTTAATATTTTCCTAGTAAGTGGCGTGCTTTCTTGATCATTTGTCTGATATTTGTCATCATCATCAGAGTTAAGCCGGAACGTCGGGGGGGATTTTCACCTTTTATTTCTTTGATGGACTTGTCTGGCGGCATGTTGAAGTCGTTTTATTAAGCCTTCGAAACAACAATTAATTCTTTTTTTCGTCATGTCCTCAGCTGGAGCTTGAACCTGGGCCGCTTGTGCTGTTATGTGTGTGCTCTAACCAATACACCACGCCACCTCATAATTTCTTGCATAAATATTGAGTATTTTCACACTCAATTTACGCGGCCATGAATTGGCATGCTCGGTGGGTATGTAAAGTCATTTGAAAGCTGTATGTTTCGCTTCTTAAGTTATTATAGAAGTTTCTGTGACAAGTTTCTGAAAACTTGCGTAAAGATTATAAGATTTTCTTTTTAACCATGTTTCTATATGTGGAAAAATATTAAATATTCAAGCTGAAAATGATTTTTTTTCGAATTTTTTTCTTCCGAAAATATTAACGAACTTTTTCATAATTTGTTTCCTAATAATTTAACTGCCGGTTTCCAAAAGGTCGCCTATGGAAAATTTATATAAAAATTAGTACTTTTTTATATTTTTCAGCATTTTTAATCATTTTAACATTTTTAATTATTAAAAATTGCTTGCCTTATGGAAACTGCCAGTAAATTTATTATTTGTTTGTTATTTAATTGCTTAGAAAGCAATTACAAATACTGTTTTCAAGGCAACATTGCCATTTACAATTATACACGCAGTTCACATATCTTGTTTAACGAGAATAATAATAAAACACCCTGTAAATAATTGACATTGTCATCATATGCTAACGTGCTGATGCAACATCAGCAAAACAATCATTGCCAGCAATTCTATTATTAAATTTTCAAAATATTGATTTTTTCCTCAACACAAGCTACTTTCATTTTATTACACAATTATTTATATTATTTTCCATATACTTTTATATACAATAGCTGTATAATATGTATATAATGATATATATAGATATGTATATATAAAAAACATACATTTACACACAAACTTTATTGATTTTTTTAGATTTTTAAATACAATTTATGAGGAAAATAATAATAAAAAATGAACCATTGAGGCAAAATAGAAAAATACGAAAAGTAAGACAAGAAAAAAAAAACGAAAAAAGCTCAGCATCAGCCTTTATATGGTTCATTGAGCAAAATAACGAGGTTATTCTATTATAATAACCCTATATGTATGCAATAAAATATTTACCGTATATGTTTGTAATACATATTATGCATTGCATATAAGCAGGCGTATTTGTATGTTATATAGACGAATATAAAAAAAAGCTAAAAATAATTTGAAAAAAAAAAACATAAAAAAGTTTCTTACAACAAAATGTTATAAAATGTTTATAGAGAAACATATAAGAGAATAAGTAGTATATTTTCAGGCACATGGCTTAAAAATTAAAAAAAAATTGTTATGAAATAATTCTCAATTATAAACGTAGAGGTTATAGTCACGTTTTTAAAATAGATTCGTTGTTGTTAATTCTGTTATATTATTATAAAATATACAGATTTTTTACATAAAAATAATATATGAGTCATATTTACTACAGATTTTTCCTTTTTTTTAATTCCACGTGGCATTTGAAGTGACGAATTACGATTTTCTTAAAAAAAAGGAAAAGAACACGAAAGCAATATTTCAATTTAAAATATCGCTCGCGCCGAGTATTTAATATGCCATGAGCTGTGCAGTACTGTTCTATACTGTTCTCTTAAGCCACATATAATTGGTGCCATTATCATCTTATTCCGATCAAAAAAATTTGGTAATCATTAGTCAGTAAAGCTCTTTGTTGAAGGCACTGGCTTGAACAACGCTGCACAGTGCGTGCAGGAGCAAAGAGCGTACAGATACAAATTTTTTATATAAGTAATTAAAAGACATCAATAACATTTGTCTACTGCAAAAAACGCCTTCAGATATTATATGGAATATAATGATTTTGAATTAAAATCCGTTTTTTTATGGGCGTGGCCAATTTTTCGCCCAAATTATGGTAGTTATGTCAATATATTTCATCATAAATTGAAAACGACTTAACCGATTTTAATCCAATTACCACCAAACGTTTAGGAAAAAAATTTCCTGTAAATCATCGGAGTTATTTACAACTAAGCTGCGAAAAAGAATGTTTGCGCAAAATAAGAGAAATGTTTATTTTTATTTATTTATTTATTTATTTTTTTCAAAAACTCGTAAAAAAAATTTTCATAATGACAATTTTAGATGTCAAGCATTTAACTTAAAGATCGAAATATTGAGAAAAAATAAGCTTTAAATGATGAAAATTGGTTACCTATTGCAGATTTTACACAAAATTAAATGCAAGTACCTAACTTTGACCAAAATTTGCGGAAAAATGTTTTCATGCAAAATTAGCGAAAAAAAATGTTTTCTTGCAAAACTAACGAAAATTTTTTTTCTGGAAAAATTAGATGAAATTTCATTTATTTTGATCGTTTTCCGATCCGATCTTAATGTCCACGAAAACCTATTTTGAAAAAGAGCACCATGATTAGTGCTTATTTCGTGAATTGTAACACTGTACACAGAATTAGTTTTATCCTTCCGCTGAACGAATATGGTTGTGTATGCGCTTGAACAACGCTGGGAAATATTGCGACATTACTTTGAAAATCATGGTGCGTATTTTGGTTCAGAGGCATAATTGGGCCATTTTGTTTCGAAAATGCGCAAGGAATGGCCGTTACAGTAAATGGCGATCGTTATCGGGCCATGTTGAACGAATTTTTGTTCACAAAAATTAGCAACATTTGGTTTCAACAGGACGGTACTACGTGTCACACAGCCGAAGCTACACTCGATGTTTTACGCCCTGGTTTTGAAGATCGTATTATGAGCCGCAGAGCTGATGTCGTTTAGCCACCTCGAAGCTCTGATTTGACACCGTTGGACTATTATTTGTGGGGTGCCGTCAAAGATAAGTGTTAGGCCAACAAGCCAGAGACAATTGACGCTTTAAAGGACAATATTCGTGAAGCCATTGGTGAAATACAGTTGCACACAATCGATAATGTGCTTAAAAATTGAACCGATCGTGTAGGCTACTGCATAAGCCAGCCGAGGCAGCCATTTGAATGAAATTATTTTCATTATTAACCAGAAGGATTGTACTTTCAAATAAAAAGAGAAATTTAAGAAAATATTCAGTAGTTTTTTTATAGCATTTTCAAAAGAAAAAAATATATATATTTGGCGGACCCTTTATATATACATTTGTATTCAAAATTTTAAAAAAAACCCGTTCAATTAAATTAACGTGTGATTGATTCATAAATTTAAAATTTAATGAACAAAATTATTTCTCAGTTTTATTTGCATAGCTTAGGAAGACAATTTAATCATTTTTCAATGTTTAATGTGGAATAAAAACATTTTAATTAAGAGATGAGCATGCCAAACGGATGTGACCTAATTAAACCCGTTTTCTTCCATGTACAATTTTGGCAAAAAAGAATAGCCTATTTGCTAGATCTATTTCTGTTCTAAGTTACGATAAAATTCAAAAAAGGCGTACATTTAGCAATCCACCGTCACATCGGCGAAGAAGTACAATCGTTTATGCCTGATGAGCTCATAAACGAGTTTCTCTATTTATATTTCTCAGTTTTATTTGCATACTTTAAGGATGTCAATGTACTAATTTATGTCATTTGGCCCAATTTCCCCCAAAAGCAACATCAATATTTCAATTTTAAAAATAGAATACCTTGTAATATTTTCGTAAAGTAGACCTATCCGTGCTTTAAATTTTATCAAATTCATGATTGATGAGCAAACAATTAATAAAGGAATAAGGAAAAAGGCAAGCTTACAAAGTGAACTTTAGCACTCTCCCTTTTTCAACTAGCGTGGCTTACATGTGTATTTTAGGGCAATTTTGTTTCTTCTAAAGACGATATCATGCACGTTTTCATACACACATTTTCGAAAGGGTAATTAGTTTCCTCTTAAGCCATTTTTATGATGTGCAGGTAATTTGATACTGGAACTCGAAACCAACAACAACTTCAAGCAAAGAAATGCATTTACATTTTCCCCCCATATTCTATATGTTGAAAACTGTTTTCACTTCTTATAAAACAAAAAAAAAAAAATTATAAAACTTGTTATACGAAAAAGTGATTTTAATACGAATTATGAACATTTTAATTTCATTAAAAAGAACTTTGAATTGTTTTTATTTTAAAATTCATTTAGTTTTTTCATTATTTTTATTTATGGTTTCTCCCAGAGATTAAAATAATTTATTACTTATAGAGGATGTCCAAAATTGAGGTATCATTTTAATTTTAATACAAAAAGATTTTATCGGATATTAAAATATATTTTTATTTCAGTTTATTACAAATAGGTTCCGGTTAAAAATGAAAAATTATGTTGGTCAAGTGGCCCCCTACTGGCTCGGCAGGCTCCCAAACTGTTGTAAAATGGCTGGAAGCTGCTCGATAATGTTGGTTTTAAGCTCTTTAACTCTTTGTAGGATTATTGCTGTACACTTTCGGTTTCACAAAACCCCATCTTGGTGGACAATCTACTCCACCTCTACGAGAAATAATGTGATTTTCGAACGTGATTGATAATTTTGGTAAAAGATTGGGAGTCTGCCGAGCCAGTAGGAAGGGTCACTTGACCGACATAATTTTAAATTTTTATTAAAATTCAAATGATAATTCAATTTAACACCACTTCTGAGATCTGTTCGTCATAACTAAAGCAACTAATGGTACACAGCGATGTCTTGGCCAACATAATGCTTTAGAAATAACTTAGACGGACAGCTTTTCTGTTTTTATATTAACAAGATATTCGCAAAAAAAAGTTTTTTTTATCAAAATAAGTAAAAAAGTCTAAAATATGGTTAAAACTAAAGCAATTATTGTATTTTGTCAAATAACTTTAAAATAAAATTAGTAGGCATAGCGTAACTTTTATTTATAATGTTGGCAGCAAAATGGAGTCCTTGTTCATCTCAGAGCTGCTCTTTTTCTTTGCGATCAATGATGTTCCATAGACTTTTAATAGGGTTATGGTCAAACGATTGATCAGCTATATGAGAACTCATACTTTTGAATTATTCAACCATTCTTTGACAAGTTTTGAAACATGTTGAGGGTCACCCAAACGAGACGCATATCTTTTTCGGCATAAGGCAACAATACGTTTTCCAATACATTTCTATAAATAAATCGATCCGTTTTGTCAGTTATTTGACATTGAATCCAACTCTAAAGCAACTTTGTACTTTGATCAAACTACAGCGGCTTTGACAGAAAAAAAACACAGGGCCCTGTTAACCTTTGCAATGGCTAATATTGTTTCGTGTACTGTTTAATATAAAATGAATTGACATAAGAAATTTCACCTAAGTAGTCCCAAAAATGAACGCCTTAAACTCCGATATTGTAAATGCATAGTAAAATGTGATGGAAGCTCAATAATGGTGTGATGATCTTTTTCATGCGTTAGAGTTGTACCAATTCATCAATTAACTAAAAAAATAAATTTAGTTCTATATAAAGATGTATTGGATAACGTAATATAAGTTTTTAAGCATGATAATGACGCAAAACATGCTTCGCAACTTGTCAAAGAATGGTTGGGTAATTCGCAAGTCAGATCAGCTCAAATGCTTGACCTTAACCCTATTAAAAATATATGAAACATCATTGATCGCAAAGAAAAAAGGATGTTTGAATTGAGATGAACAAGGACACCATTTTTCATCGGATCCAAGAGGACTAGTACAACATTTCTGAAGCTTAAATTGATGTGCTCATTTAAAAATAAAATAAAAGTTACGCTACCACCAGTAAAATTGTTTTAAATTTCTTTGACAGACATACAAATTTGCCTTAGCTTACACCAGGCGTATTTTATTATTTCGATAATAAAATATCTTTTAGAAAATTAAATGATAAAATCTTTTTATTTTTGTGAATATAACATAAAAATTGTTCATGTAAGTTGTTTCCATAGCTAGCATCACACGATTGTGCAAATGTCTCAATATGACACAATTTTAATTGTGCTTCGTTGTCGTAAAAAACTAAAATTATCCCAATTTATTCTGTAAAAAAACAAATAATTTTAAATATTGGCACGTATTGCTAACTTGAATTGTCACACAAGAACACAATAAATGTTGGTGCCCTATTGGGCGGTCACATGAGTGCCGTACCAATAATTGATGCATATCGACAATCATGTGATCCAAGCTTAAGGCATTATATTGGCGAAAATGTCGCAGTGTACCATCAGTTGCTTTAGTTTTGGTTAAGAGTGTATATAAAATAATGTTGAAAAGGTAATGCAGTTGCTTTTAATTTTAATTAATAGAAATAAAAATAAAAGAAATATTTTCTTTAATAATTTATTATCATGGAAAAAAATCTCTGTGACTAATCCATAAACATACAAATACACTCTAAAAACAGAATTATTTCTAAACAAATAATTATCCCACAGCATAAATTATCCACCGTTACCCTCATCACTAGTTTTGTTTTTATTGTTTTTAATTTCATGCCAAAATCGATCAGTTGTACTCACACGCAGCATCTGGCGTCCTATACAAAGACCAGGTAAAACAGCTGATGTTGTTTTCTGTACAAATTCTCTTTCTTAATAAAGTCAGGTAGCCTTGACATTAAACGAAAGACACGTTTAAAGAAACAAAACGATCAATATGCTCTCTTTAAATAACTACTCTCACTAATATCTATAGACGACTTATGCACGCACACACTTACATAACATGGTTAATGACCTTTAATGAAAAGAAATTAGAGAAGGTCGTCCTGTACAAAGTATGTATTTGAGAAGGTAAGAATGGGTACAAGAAAAAACAAAAATATGTCACAGGACAAATCACTGTTGATACCTACTGTTCTTTTATTGTTGATTTAATACTGTGATGTGATTGTTTTTATTAAAAATGAAAAGGTAAATCATCAGCTGCTCAGCTGCTTATCAAATTGATCGCAATAGACATTGTAAAGAATCATTAGAATTTCGAAAGCACAACTAAATAAATTTTGTAGTTTTGGAAAATAGAAAAAGGAAATTCAACAAAACAAAGGCGCCAAAAACTGTTTGCTTGGAATTTGAAAAGAAAATTGAATAATTTGTCATTCAAGTGCCAACAGAGCGATAAATGATAGGTCTAGTAAATGTAGGACAATTGAGAAGAATATGATCTTAAGTAAAGGGTCCGCCAAATAATTTTTTTTTAAATGCTATAAAAAAAACTACTGAATATTTTCTCAAATTTCTTTTTTTATTTAAAAGTACAATCCTTCCGGTTAATAATGGAAAATAATTTCATTCAAATGGCTGTCTCAGCTGGCCATGCAGTAGCCTACATGATCGGTCCAATTTTTAGGCACATTATCAATTGTGTGCAGCTGTATTTCACCAATGGCTTCACGAATATTGTCCTTTAAAGCGTCAATTATCTCTAGCTTGTTGAGGTAACATTTATCTTTGACGGCACCCCACAAATAATAGTCCAACGGCGTCAAATCGCAGCTCCGAGGTGGCCAAATGACATCATCTCTGCGGCTGATAATGCGACCTTCAAAAACAGGGCGCAAAACATCGAGTGTAGTTCGGCTGTGGTACACGTAGCGCCGTCCTGTTGAAACCAAATGTTGCTAATATCCTCCTCTTCAATTTTTTGTAAAAAATTCGACGCCACTGAATGTAACGGCCACTCCTTGCTAATTTTTGAAAAAAAATGGTCCAATTATGCCTCTGGACCAAAATCCGCACCAAACAGTGGCTCGTCTTGGGTGTATCGGCTTTTCAATGTATGCGTGCGGGTTTTCTGTGCCCCAAATGCAACAATTCTGCTTGTTTACATACCCGCCAAGATCAAAATGAGCTTCATCTGAAAAGATGATTTGTTAAAATATGACGAACAATAGACGCATTAGTTAGAGAAGTGTTCTATAGCGTAAATACTCATAATCAGTAGATAGCAATGTTATGAGATAATATTCGGGCCTGGGATTGAACCCAGGACCTACTGGATAACTCACTCATAGCATCGGAGCGGCACACACATTAATGTAAATATTAACTCTTTCGCTACATTGTCTCCATAGGGATACATGCAACTTGTAGTGGTCGTATTACAACCCCCGATGCCAAGAAATATTTTCTAACTTAAACGCTCCCGTTTTAAAATACAATTAATACTTAATTTTAATTGATTTTTTTTTTAGCAAAAAGTGGTTTTACTATTTTAGCCTTGAAATAAACATTATCAACTGTTTCTTACAAAAATTAGCCCAAAAGCTTAGAAAAGCCTTTAATTTAATTTTCTGTATAAAAATTTCTTTATTTAATGGAGTTATAAAGTCATGCTGGCTGGCCTTATTCCTATAGGAGGCAGTCAAAAAACCTCTTAAGGAATAAATTTTGGTAGGCTCCTAGGCTCCATATGAGTCGAAGAAATCAGATATTTGGCACCATCAGATACAAACTTTTAGCGAAAGGCTTCGGAAGGCTTATGCTCTTTCTTATTTGCTCATGACAATTCACATGATGAACGAAGCGTTCAAGTGTCTTTATTTTTGAAATGGTGCCAAAAAACTCCAACCCCCAAATATCTGAATTTGAATACATATTTAATTTTCATAATAATTTTTGGTTCAAGCATAGTGCTCAGCTGAAAATTAGGAACTTGCTCCGGGAAAGCTGCAGAACACAAAAAAGGTATAGACGGTGTTCACAAAAATCTCCATTAAAACTAAACCGTTGCTTTATTTACCTTTATATCTACATATTATGTAGGCAAATATTTCAAATTCTTAGCAGAAAAGTTCCAGATTCAATCCATTGGAGAGGAGGTATTATTTTTCTAATATTAATTTTTACTCAATTTTCACAACCAATTTTTTCCCTTTTTTGCCTAAAATTTCTGAAAAGAATGACCATTTCTGCCAAACTACTTTATTGATTGCATTTTCATTGCTATCGTTATTTTGAGAATTTTGTACCATTTTTAGATGTTAAGCTTGCCAATGAGTAAGGTTTGCTGATTTTGTTTAAACCTGCGTTTAAGATTTTTCTTTTTTTTAACTTAAGACCAGCACTCAGGGGATGACCCCTACTTATGCGCTGGTACTAGGAAAATAGGTTGTAGGAAGAAGGACAGATGGTGTAGTGTTTATGGACGTTTGATTTGAACTGATCCATATCGTTATTGACAGCAAAAACTTTCTCAGGAAGATCGTTCCACAAACGAATTCTCCCTATAATGCGTTGTGCGATTATTCGGACAATCAACTACAAAGGGATGTGCTCTACGGGAATAACGAGAACTGCATGAAATTATGATTATGATTATGGGGAATCAATTCCTTTATTTCGTTAGAACACTTTTCGTTATAGTACCGATAGAACAACGAAACACACGCCACAATTCGACGATGCTCTAAGAAATCGATAGAGTTGACTACACTACCGTCATTAATAAGCATCTCCACTCTCTCCTGTACGCGGTCGAGAAGCCCCAAAATAGATTTAGAAGCACCGGCCCATACATGAGAGTTGTATTCCATTTTGGGTCGGATATAGTTTTTGCAAATATTGAGAAGGTCAGATGGAGTGAAGTATTTCTTGCTCCGTCTTTAATGCTTCTTTTGACGCATTGAAAATATAATCGTTCCAACGTACATCACAATGAATCCTTATGCGCAGAACATCAAGAGCATCTGAATATGTACATTACCCATAGTTACAGACGACACCACACCACTGGGTCTTGCACGCATTAAAATCGACCCGATTCGCACGATCCTACTCGCAGATTTTCGCCAAGTCACTTGTGAGTGTATCATTCATATTTAGGGTCATAAGGGTTAACCCTTACTAACATAAACTCTAATGTATGTGTAGGTGCAACAAAGTGTATTTTGTAGACCTATACAGAGAAGTACACTCTTGCTCAGTAGTAACTAACTTTATTGATCTTAATGTAGTATCTTTTTAAACAAAAGAAAGGAGTAAGTTTCTATATAAATCATGTTTTTCAAGTGGTACTCTTATTTTCCACAACTCAAATTGGCTTTTAGTCGATTGTCCAGTAAGTTGTACAATATAGTGCAAAGAGAATTCGTTCTTAAACAGCTCATCACAACCAAGATGAGTAGGGCTAGTTCCGTGAGAACTAGCTTTTTGATCTTCATACCTTTACGTATATCTTATCTAGTCTCCATGTAAGGAAAAACATATAAAAAAATTAAACAAGAAATGTCACTATTATTTTTTCCATACTCTCGTGTTACAGCCTGGCTGAAAAACAGAACAAATTTTCTCCCGACATCGTCGGCCAGGCTGTTAAGTAACTTTTTAAATATTCTTCAATAATATTTACATATGTATTTAGTCATCAATTGATTTTTCTACATTTAATTACCTTCGTACAAATGACTTTTTCTATTGCTGGAGCACAAAAGACGTAAAAATTGGGAGCAAGATTTCCACATAATTGGAAAATTCAGCGTATGTTTTAAAAGAGAAAACTATATACATACATAAAAGCGGACTATAAAATCCGTTATAATTGATGTTCTTTGAAATGCGGCAACCGATTTATTTTGTAAGCCCTTAAATGAAAGGTGAAGTGAATATTCGGCTTTTGTGTTAAGTATATGTGGGCGGTGGGCGTGTCCGTTGCGCTATTTTGTCAAAATTTCGGTTATCTCTATATATAAAATGAACGTAAAGTAAACCCCTTTGTATTGCATTAAGTTTTACTTGAAAACGAAATTTATTACAGCATTCAAACCTTGTGTGAGTTAGAAAATATTTTTAAATTGGGCCGAACAAGTTTATGGTCAATACGAATCATCGGCCAAAAAGAGGGCGGAATTGGATTAGTGGAAGTGGCATCTCCCATACAAAGTAAATATTGATTTTTGTATATTTTTTGAACAGCATTAGTGAAAGGTTCTGAATTTTGTCTAAATAACTTAGTAGTTAATAAAAATCATCAGTTGAAATATGGGCGAAATTCAATAAGTGGGTGTGGCATCTCCCATACAAAGTAAATATTGATTTTTGTATATTTTTTGAACAGCATTAGTGAAGGGTTCTGAATTTTGTCTAAATAACTTAGTAGTTAATACAAATCATCAGTTGAAATATGGGCGAAATTCAATAAGTGGGTGTGGCATCTTCCATCCAAATTAAATATTTTTTTTTGTATTGTATATCTAGAGAACGGTTAGAATCGAAATGACTTCTTAAATAGTAAAAACCATCAGTTAAAAAGTGGGCAGAATCGAATAACTGCGCATACTCATCAAAATTAAATAATGATTTTTGTATATCTTAAGAATGGCTTGTACTGAAGTTTCTAAATTTTGTTTAAGTAACTTCGCAGTGAAGAAAAACCATCATCTAATTAAAATTATGGAATTTTGATTGTGCAGAAAACGGTAGTTTTTTTACAAAAGCCCCCAGCAACGCGAAAGGGATTACACAATTATCATATGTGAAGTATATTATATATAAAAATTGTATGCATATTAGTTTACTTTCATTAAATTTATTTATAAGATAATAGCATGTACGCACGACTAAATTTTTTCTCAATTTGCCATACAGAATTTTCAGAGCGTATGACCCAAATTGTATGTCATCCAAATTAAATTGTTAACTACTGAAAAATCAATGAGAAATCCATATTCCGTTTTATCGGGTTTTGTTATCTCCAGCTGTGAAGCATAAAAATTAGTTCATAAGAGTTTAGCATACTTTTTAATTCTATTTAATTTATTAAATTAACCTCTCTAAAGTATGCAAGTAACACTGAGAAATGATTTTGCTTACATGTAAATGAAGCTGATTTGTGTAAGGCTATAACCGCAATAGAATTATGACTACTTCGCTCTTTGTTTGTATTATATATTTGGATTATCCCGATCGCACGGAATTTTTCAGCTGCTAGCGAATAGAATCAATGCAGCGAGCGGCCATTATTTTACTTGACAGCATACTCTAGAAAGGTCAGTTTAATAAATCTGCAATGATAAATCTGTAATAAAACATTTTCATTAAGAGCTAAATGGTATGCTAAACTTATATGATCTAAGATTTATAATATTAGAGATGACACTGATTTTGAAGTAATACACAGGGTATTATGATTATTAATTCCCATAACATTCCATAAAGGAACATGGGGACTTCTCTCAGTCAATGAGCTGCACCCGATTCTATTTTTAAACTTATTAAAAGGGACCTACAGTTTAACGCCGGCTCCGAACGGCAAATTCATTTAGAGAAGTTTTCAGTAGTAGTAATATTCATAACCAGTTACTAGCTAATGTTATGAGGTGGTGATACCGTTGTCGAAAGCCTTTTTTCTTTTAAGATGGTCTGGCCTGGTATTAAATCGACGACCTTCTGGTTGATAGGCAGGTGTCTTACCTACCATACTACAGCAGCACACAATACACGGGGTAATATATATAAATTTCTAATGCTACGTTCGCACGAGACTTCGGATAGCGTTGGTCTCTGTTTGTATTACATATCACTTGCGCACGGCATTTTTTGTCTGCTTAATTTATTATGTTTGTATTATATTTTCTGATTTACGGCATATTTTAGGGAGGTAAATTAAATAAATTTAAATTTAATTTAATGTTAAATCTGTAATAGAAACATTTTAATTAGAAGCTAAAAAGTATGCTAAACTCATATGATCTGTTTTAAAAAATTAGAGATGACACTGATTTTGAATTAATACATAGAGTTATAGAAACAGAATTACTTACAATTTGCTTTTTTCTCTCTCAAACTTTTGTATGGTAATTTATATAATTAAGCTCATAATCAGAGGTTGTATTATGAATGACAGTGCGAATGACAATTTGACTGCTTCTCTCTCAAAATTTTATGTGCAAATTTATGTAATTAGGCTGTTAATCGGAAGTATTATATATAATGGATGAGAGAGCATAGACACAAAAAAAAAAAAATTGCCGTTCGAACATAGCATAAGTAATTCAAAAAGCGAAGAATGTAATATAAAGTTTCGTGTGAACATGCTCTAAAAACAAGTCTATAATTTACTTAATCAAGTCCCTTAAACAAAGGCAGTAAATTATTTGAAGTGCAGTAATTAGTATTTTAAAACTATAGTCCATTTTTACCTTAAAAAGATATAAAGCAATTGGAATTTTTATAATACTGATCTAACCAGCATTTTTTTTAGATTATTACCCTTAACGATAATGGCTTACAGTAGTTTTCTCTTTGAAAACGGAAAAAAACGTTTTCTTCTGAAAATGGATTTTAATGTTTTTACGGGAATAAATTTCTTTATATATCCTTTTCTAATAAAATTGTTGATTTGTAAATGTCAATAATGCCAAAACTACAACAAAAATCATGACAAATCCGTAAAACAAATAATAAAAAACAAACACACATACACACATTTTTAAGGACAATAGAAAGCAAACAAATAATATAAATTGAAAAAAATCTGTGATGGTGGTAGCAGCTGCTGCACCCTGTTATGATTAAAACAAAACAGGATTTAGAGAAAAAAAATATCAACAACAATTTTACCTAAACAAGGACCAGCACACCAACATACGCACACATAAAAGCAGGCCGTTATTAAAAGTGGCAAGAGTAAGTAATTACACAAAAAGAGAGTATTAAGTACAATTGAGAGTAAGATCCTTAGAATAACTCCCTTATTGTGTTTTTGTTTGTTTAAATCAATACAGAGCATTAGAAGAAAACAATAATAGAAAGATGCAGAGAGATGAGAGCCAAATACAATAAAAAAGGATCTACAGGAGTGTAGTTTTATGTTGGTGCACAAGAGCTACTAAACTCAGTATGATCGTGTAAGCGAACTGGATAACATCAATAAAGGCGAGCTCAAAAAAAAAAAAAATTTAAATAAATTAATTTTTAAAATAAAAGAATTAAAAAAAAAATAAATCCAAAAATATGTAAAAAATTTGAGAACTTATCTTAGCAAAAACAACAAGTGGTCACTCTAAAAAAGTAATTTTAATATGATGATGACAAAACAAAAAAAAAAGTCTTTTGTTCTAAAGCTTTCAATGCAATAGTGAAAGTGTGTATATCTCGTCGTTATACGTTTTTCTCCTGGTATCCACTGTAGGCCTCTATGTATTTTGATCATAAGGCACGCGGTGAATGCCAAGAGCGAACGAAATTCAACAATAAATCAAATGATTTCAAATCTAAAAAGTGTTTAAGTCTTAAATAATTAATTTTCAGAAAAAAACAAAAATAAAATAAAAATATACATAAAATACTAATATAATATATTTTATATATAACCCATATTCATATAATTTTTAAAGGCGTTTGAAACATACAACCACGTGTTCTAAAAGCAAATATTTAAAAAAATTAATATAAAAATAAAAATCATTACCTTACCTACCTTAACATACCTACGTGTAGGTAAAGTACTCTGGTACTCATAAGATCATAAGTTCTCGACTACATTCTTAATGAAAAAAGCGACTTGGAATGGAGCATTAATGACCTATTATGTGTAACTAAAAGCGGTAAAAACCTCGTTGCACCTTCAAAGTTCTAATGAGTGACAGGGTACAAACTTCATACAGTTTCAAAACAATTTATCAACGAATTTCGTTCGATATCGAATGCCAGAATTTTTCCCTAGATTTTTGCAAAAAAAATATATATATATGTTTATTGAATATGTACGCTACTACATCTTTACTACGTAGGAAATGTAAGAATGAGCTTTCAAGGCTTACTTGTTTGTCGGATATTACTTAAGTTTGAATCTCTGCACAAGGGAATACTATGCTTATGAACGGTTACACTAGTTAGCTATGGATTGTCTTTTTACAGTTACACAAGTTTAAAAAATAATAATAATAAGAAATATTTAATTAAATATCAATTAAATATATTTTCGGCCATGTGGCTGCCACGGCAGGCGCGTATAAGGCACATCAATTTTTACAAATTTTTCTTAGCATACAATTATTCACAGCTTATTTGATGCAGTCATTCGAAATATTAAGAAAAATTTCAAATATCTTGACTGTTGTTACTTATAAAAGAAAGGAAACACTTGTCATTAATATTGCTAAATAGTCAGGGTTGGCTAGAACCCGGCTATTTTTTTTTTTTTGTAACCAACCCACCGGGTTTTTTGGGGGTTTTGATGGGTTTTATTAGGTTTTATATTAATTCCCACAACATTCCATGAAGGAACATGGGGACTTCTCTCAGTCAATGAACTGCAACCGATTCTATTTTTCAACTCATTGAAAGGGGGGGCCTACAGCTTAACGCCGGCTCCGAACGGCAAATGCATTTAGAAAAGTTTTCAATAGTATTTATACTCATAACCAGTTACTAGCTAATGTTAAGAGGTGATACCGCTGTCGAAAAACTTAGTTTCTTTTTTTTTAAGATGGTCTGGCCTGGTATTGAACCGACGAACTTCTGGTTGGTAGGCGGGTGTCTTACCTACCATACCACAGCGGCACACTACTAGGTTTTAGAACCGCTTCAAAACTTCTTTCAAATCAACAATATTTTTTTTTTTAAGTATAATTAAGTTGTTTTCATAATTAAATTGCAATTTTGCATTCTTAGTAGGATCAAAACGGCATTGTGTACTATAAGCTGCTAAAACCTGGTATTCGGAACAGATTACAATTATTTCGGTTGAATCGTGCACTATGAGAAAAACGGCCAGAATATAAAGACAGACATGATTAATTTATTAAATTTACATGACAACGCATCCCCTCATCTCACGAATATTAGAAACGCACAAATGTCGCATCCATCGTATTCTCCGAAAATTGATCACACCTCTTTATACGCTATAACGACACAAATTACTTCGTTCCACGGCTATATAAAACCGTGCATTCTTCTTTTTTTAACTAAAAGTATAAGGGAAGCAAACGCAACACATTCATCTCTTTTAAAGGCATTTCGATTTACGGCCGTATAAAGAGGTATGTCGCCGTATCACTTTCTTTTAAAGAAATACAAAATCTGCTTCAAAGTCGAAGCGCTCTAAAAAACGAGAAGTTTTATTCAGACGCGATTTGGAAATTTGTTCAGAGATGGGGCAAAGATGTGAGCAATGATTTGATAAATTTGTTATTTCATTATCTTTTTGAGCTAAAAATCGAAACAAATAAATTCGTAGTTCCAATATGTAAATTACACTTATTTTTGTATTAAATAAACTACGAAACACCTAAAATATAAAATCCACTCGGTTTTTTTCAAAAAATAAATTACCCAATAAAACCCGGGTGGGTTACCCAATGGGTTGTTAACCATGTAAATATTAGATTTTATTAATCAAAAAATTAACAGGAAATAACTCAATACAAAAAAAATATATAACAAAATAAAAAATACTGCCTTAGTTTAAGGGACTTAACTAAGTTTTTCGACTTACATCTAGTAAGGGCCAGCCAAATAATTTTTTTTTTTTTTAACAGGGCGCAAAACTACGAGTTTAGCTTCGGCTGTGTGGCACGTAGCGCCGTCCTGTTGAAATCAAATGTTGCTAATGTCCTCCTCTTCATTTTTTGTAAACAAAAATTCGTTCAACATAGCCCGATAACGATTGCCATTTACTGTAACGACCACTCCTTGCTCATTTTCGAAGAAAAATGGCCCAATTTTGCCTCTGGACCAAAATCCGCACCAAACAGTTACTCGTCTTGGGTATATCGGCTTTTCAATGTATGCGTGCGGGTTTTATGTGCCCCAAATGCGACAATTTTGCTTGTTTACGTACCCGCCAACATCAAAATGAGCTTCATCTGAGAAGACGATTTTCTTGCCAAAATCGGCATCTTCTGTAAGTCGATCGCACGCAATATTTTCCAGCGTTGTTCAAGCGTACACACAACCATATTCGTTCAGCGGAAGGATAAAACTAATTATCTGTCAAATCAGACATGAGCTAAGTGTTACCATTCACGAAATAAACACTAGTTGAAAAAAAAAACGTTAGATGGCGGACCCGTTATTTAGTGGAGTGCCCTTTTTGATCCAAGACAGCTTTTAGGCTTTTTTTTAGCTTTTTTTTTCATTGATTCAACCAATACATTAGTGCAACCCTTTTGTAAAACACGTTTTATGTCGGAAGCATTAGAAGCATTCTGATTACAAATTTTATTTTCAATTAATGACCACAAGTTGTGGGCTCTGAGCAGGTCTCCATACAAATCCAAATCAGCAAATTCTTTACAATAACTGATGTGTACTTAGGATCACTGTCTGGATAAAATTTAAATGCATCCCTAATGCCAAGCTCCTCAGCACTTTGTAATAAATTTTCCTTCAACAGATCCAGATACATGTTTTTATCCATGTTTTTCTCGATAAATGTCAATTTTCCGACGCCTGAATATGGCCTGCATTTACAAATCATACACTGCCTCCATCATGTTTAACTGTACTACGCAAATTTTGTGGATTTAAGACAGTGTTTGGTTTTTTCCAAACATATGATTTGTCATCTGATCTAGGCAAGTAAAACTTGCTTTCATCAGCGTTTATAATTGACTTCCAGAATGAAATATCCTTGCTTAGATGTTCCCTTGCAAATTCAATTATGCGTTTTCTGTTCGTGGCATTACTCAGTGGGACCAGCCAAAGAAATTTGTCTCTAGAACTCTTCAAATAGTGTTTTTGCTTCATCTGCTAACTTCGGAGCATTAAGAATGGATTTTTCCTTAGCCTGCCATACGATCCATTAAATCATCACTAAATATCTTATTTGGTGCTACTTTACACTTATTTTGAATTCTCTTTTTATTGACAAATCTTTCTATGAAGTGCTGAACTGTTAAAGGGCTGCGAAAATTCCTACAATATTTCATTGGCGTTTTCCCTCCTTTAAATACCAAATGACATCTGCCTTTTTTTCAATTGAAGTTTGCTTTCTAATTTTAAAAAATTACTACAAAATACTTCGAAATCAAACTTCTTTTCTGAAATGATGCTTTTTAAGTTTTTTTTTTCTACTTATCTACACCAGAAATATATAAAATTGGAGTCAAATTTATGCGACCATAAATTGCACTGCACGCAATTGTGTGGCATCAAGCTCTCCATCCTGTTGGAATCACGTGTTAGCAAGATTAATGCCAACTAATTAAAGTACGAAAAAATTTCTAATCATGTCCTATACCGTTCACCGTAACAATCTAACCATCATCGTATCGCATATGTATGGAACAGCCCATAAAGCGCACCAAACAATAAATTTCTGTAAATGTAATTGTGTTTCGACAGAAGCTTATAGAGTATGCTCACACTTAAAGCGACAATTCTGCTAAATTACGTATCTATTCTACCGGAAAAAAATCTTTGAAATTTTGACAACAGAACCTTTATTTTGACAACAAATTTCAACAATTTGCAAGCGTTGCACTGGTATAATTTTATCCATAATAAAATGTCAAACCGAACTAAACAAAAAGCAACTGTTACTGAAAGGGGTCTGCTTTAAATTTTAATTTATCCATTTACTAGTTTCAAGATCGCCGATCTGGCAAGATTGTCGGCTGTTAAATATCTGTCATCTGAAGTGTCATTTATTTAGTGAGAGGTTTGCCATTTACTAGTGTAGATAGTTTATCAATCGAAGAATGCTTAAAAGAGTTAAAACTTACTATAAACATGGTGGCTCAAATGCAGGGTTGGCACTAGGTAACCCAATTGAGCCCACCCGGGCTTATTGGGTTGTTTTATTTAAGGCTCTTCGTAGTTTATTTACAACAAAAATAGATGTTATTTACTAGGGAGATCGAATGGTTATTATTCGACCGGTTTTAACCGGTTTTTTGGTTTTGTCGAATACGGTTTTTTGAAAATGTCCATTTTTCGAATACCGAATAAACCGGTTATTTTAACACGAATAACCGGTTAAATGAAATATGTATAATTTTTATAAGTTTTTGTATCTTTTATTGCAAACATTGCTGAAGTACTTTTCTGAATTTAATATATGACAATGAACGTCTCACAAACAATGTGGAAACCATCTTAGATCGAAAAATATATGCACTCTTGAACAACAATAACTTTTTCTTATTTTCTGCAAATAAATACTAATCTCTTATACATGAAGAATGATGATTAACTAAACTCATTGAAAGGGACAGACAAACGCCGGCTTCGAATGGCAGATGTATTAGTAAGTGAAGTTTTTCACAGCGTAAGTGCTCATAACCAGTCGACAGTTATGTTGTTGAGTTGATACCGCAATTGATAATTGTCAGATGGTGTGGCCTGGGATTGAACCGAGGACTTCTTGGTTGGTGTCTTACCGAACATACCACAATAGCATACACTATTAACAACGTGGTGCATGCATAACATACCACAGAATCACATACTATTAAATAGGTATTACATGCATTAATGTTTCTACTGATGTCCTCTGAAGTACGAAAAAATTTGAAAATCGATGGAAATATATCTGGATTTATTGAGTGTCCGTAAATACTGAGCTGTAAAGGCTTTGCGCCACCAGGAATTATTATTAATCACCATAAATATGCCTATAAGGTTGACGTTATTGTGAAGCAAGCAAAACTTTATTATATATACTAAGTAGTCTATAGGCGCTAGCAAATAAACACCTTATAAAATACGCTGTAAAAAATGCATCTATTGATGAAATATTAGGACCTTGTGTTATCGAGGAAGAAATGTCCGTTAAGGCCATAAAAAAGCCGAACGTTGTTCTAGCATACTTGCTACAAACTATAACATGGGATAATGATTTATCCACTTAATTCGTAAATCCAACAAGAAGAAGAATTTTATTTTAATAAAAGAACCGGTTAATCGGTTATTTTAATCATTTTTAACCGAAAACCAGTCTTTTAAAAATTGTAACTATTCGAATTATTTGAAAACCGGTTTTTGAAAAAAGTCGAATAATCGATCTCGCTATTATGTACGTATTGGGAATATAAATTTATTTCCCGATTTTTATCTCAAAAAGATAATGAAATAACAAATTTATCAAATTACTGCTCGCATCTTTTCCCCATCTCTGATCCAATTTCCAAATCCCGTCTCAGAAAAACTTATCATCTTTTAAGGTGCTCCACCTTTGAAGCCTATTTTGAATTTCTTCAAAGGAAATGAATTGGTGACATGTTAAAAGATAAACTCATACCTCTTTATACGGCCCAGATAGCTTCTGAAAACGTAGGCCGTAAATCGAAATCCTTTAAACGAGATGAATATGTTTTGCGTTTGCTTTCCTTACACTTTTTGTTAAAAAAAGGAGAATCCACGGTCTTGTAGCCGTAGAATGAGGTAATTTGCACTTATAGCGAAATGTCATGAAAAAAAGCCCGTATAAAGAGGTGCAAATGTATTGTATCTGTTGCAACAGCCTACGGAGCAATGTTCGGAGAATACGGCGGATGAGGATTTTTTGAAACTTTTGAGACATGAGTTCGGGTGTTTTCATGCAAAAAAATAACTTTATCATGTTTGTCTTTATATTCCGGCCGTTTTTCTCATAATGCATTTAATTATTCATGAAAGCGAAGTAATTGCAGTCTGCTTCGATCACGCAGTTTTAGCAGCTTATAGTATACAATGACGCCTTGATCCCACCAAGACTGTAAAATTTCATTATAAATATTGAAACAGCGTGATTGTATAAACAAACAAAAAACAAATATGACCAAACTTTCAAACAAAGCTTTTTTCAATGATTAAGCTAATTTCTCACTCGGTGGATTCGTTAATGAGCAAAATTGTCACATGTGTGGCTTGGAGAAGCCAGAACTGACAGTCGGTGGAAAAACCATTACATCCGCATAAATTGATTATTTGCTGCTCATTATAACGTGGATATGTCATTGGGCTATATTTTTTTAAAACGACTCCGGAAAAACCGTTACCGTCAATTATATCGTTACCGTATTATAACCGATTTTTCTGGTTTGTAATCGAATATTATTAACTGTACGATGTGTGGTAGCATGAGTACGTTGAATATAATTTTTAAACCAAATTACAGAACAAGGATATATTTGACTAAGAACAATTATAGGGTGTTCAAAAATGCATCTAAACTTGAAAAATGTGGAAAAAACTAAATGAAAGCTTTGTTTGCTTGAGAAATACACCCAGATTCAAAAACAGATTCTTTTAAATTGTGCAACATTGCGCGTGTGGCTGTAATGTCCATTCAGAAAGGCTTTTTTGCCTCTAAAAAGTGCTCGACCCATCCAGTAAGAATAATAATGTACAGACACTCATTTGAAGCTGAATAACCTACAGTTTGGGCCATTCACTTTCAAAATTTTGTATGGCGAATTACATAATTCGACTCATACTTGGATGTTGAATTATGAATTACACAGAAAAATACGTTTCATGTGAATATGAAATTGTGTATTAAATTAAAAAAAAATATATTAATAATTAAGAGAAATTGAGGCATCCAGTTACATGAGACCTCAATCTTTCAGGTATTTTACATCAAGGACTTCGCTTTGGGACTGTGGCTAATGTCCGTAAAAACCCGAATACCCAATAACAATGTACATCACAATGTACAATATACGTCCCCCACAAGAGGTTCCATACATATCAATGCACCGACTAAAAGCTATTAATGCAAAGTTTGTACTTGTCAATATGGTTCTTTCAAATGGCTCCAGAGAAAATAATCTAACTGCGTCAGAAGAACGAGGCGGCCAATTGACGTCGCCAAATCGAGTAGTTACGCGGCCGGGAAATTTCTCATGCATTAACTGAATTGTTTGGATAGATGTGTGGCTTGTGACGCCGTCCTGATAAAACCAAAGGTGACTGATGCCAACATCATCCAAATGTGGCAACAAAAAAATGTTTATCATGGCTTGGTAGCACAGAGAATTCACGGTGACGGCGTTTCCTTGCTCATTTTCGAAAAAAAGGCCGATGATGCCGCCTAACCGCAAACCGCACCATACGGTCACTTTCTTTGGATGTAATGGTTCTTCAACAGTTTTGCTGGTTTACATAACCGCCTAATTCAAAATGGGCCTCATCACTAAAGATGATTTTGCTGGAAAATATCTTGTTTTTTTCTTGAATCACTTTTTCAAACAGTAAATTTTTACAGTTAAAATTCTTTGTTTAAGAGTTAAAATTTTCCAATTTTTTACTAAATAAGTGCCATAAGCCGACAGCTCAATTCTTGACATTTCATCATTTGACAGACAATTTACTTCCTAACCTCAATATTGCCCACCCCGTATATTCTCTGCCAAACAAACTACCTTAAGACCACTTGGCTCGGTTAACATGAAATCCAGATTGTTCAGATGTTGCTACAATACGTTGCATAGACTTTCGCTTAGATACCAGGACACTGAGGCATGTATGTTAATGAAATAGCGCATGCATTGGCCAGTAAAAATTCTTACAGTGCAGCACCACTTACTACCATCCTCAACTCAATCAAGGATTGGGAAATGGTGAACATCCCGCAATTGGAGAGTCGCTCTGAGGTTCTCAAGTTGCCCGACCAGTCTAAAAATTCCCAACGTAGTTTCTTATCGGCCACTGAGACTAAGAGAGTATCTGAAGACGATGGCGCTCACAGATGTGGATGTTTGTAGACTGTACTCACAGGCATTAGAGACAGCGGAACCCATATTGTGTGAATGTGTAGTTTTTGATAGATTTGGTTGGAAATGTTAAGGTAGACATAGGGTCTCACTGAGTGAAATATTCACCATTATGGTTTCAGATCTGCTTATGTTCATTAGAAAGGCTGCAAATCGGCTAAACAAGCTATAAACCGCCATGGGCGCATGATGATAATGATCCATTGAACACCTTGAAGACTTGGAATTTGCCGATGATGTATGTCTTCTGAGCCAAATTCCAGGACACCCACAACAAATTATTGAAGCCATTAGATTTGAGTCTCGTGCGGGATCAATGTTTCCAAGACTAACGGCTACGCCATTAATATTTTACCATAGATATGTAAGTATGAGTAGCAAAGTCATTTATCTGGGCAGTTTGATAACAACAAAGCGTGGTGTTGGCAAGGATATCGGAGGGTGTATTAATAAATATTAAATTTGGCATAAGCACTACATTTTGCGTGCTTCCATCTATTTGGAGATCTCGGTAAATGCCTACAATAGCTAAACTACGATTATACAATTCAAATGGGAAGTCTATCCTGTTTAACGGTTGGGAAACTTGGAAAGGCACAAAATCTGGGCCTGTAGCGGTGGATAACCACACGCTATTAATCCGAAAAAAACAATATGTAATGGATTTTCTGAAGCCAATTTTTTCAAAATCTTTCGATGCCAATTAAATCACTATAACCGAGCCAGTCACTCAAATCCATGCGTCAAGGTTTTTTTTTAATTATTTATGTTTTTTCTCCGTTACTCCCCTATGGGACATACTGGCTTTCCTTTAAATTTTTAGTTTCGTAATCAAGTTGATTTTCAACTAAGTTGATGATTAATCTACTGTAGCTCGCCTCCATACGATTGTGTGCAGTGGTGAAGATCCTTGCTAAGTATTGGTGGTGATGCTTTATTAGCATTGTAATTTTTTCACAATAGGTGGCGCTTTTTTCACATCAATCGTCTGATGTTTATCATCTTCGCCAGAGGTAAGCTCGACGTTCCGGAAGGCTTCCTTAGTTGGATTTGTGTGGATGGATGTTGAAGTCTCTGCATTAAATACACGAAACCGCAATTAAATTTTTTTCGTCATGTCCTCTGCTGAGATTTGAGCCTTGGCCGATTTTGTCGTATGCCTGCGCTCTATCCACCATACTAGGCCACCCCATTTATGTACTTTTTTTATTTTGTTAAGGTTGGAAGTTGAATTATAAATGTTGACACCACTACTGTTTATGAAAGACTGTTCACTAAAGTATTAAACAGTGCAAATCGGATATATTTTCTGACAATGATTTACTTTTACTCACTAAGTAAAAAAAAATATTTTTTTCTATTTTTGCGTTCTAAGCATTTAATAATTCTGTTGCATTATAAATTTGTTAATAATGGAACATTTTAAGTTGCTCCCTGCACAAAAAAACAATTTAATTTTTTACTTTAGTAATGGTTTTCTTGAACACGAACACAAAATCCCAAAACCATGGAAGCCCCGACATGACAAAAAACCATGCATGTCCAAAAATGATGCGGTAGAGGTTGAGTTGCTTGCCTAAAAATCACCCACATTAAACCGAAAACTTTGCTATTTATTATCATGTTAGTCAGGTGGTTGTTAGATGAGGCAAGGAGGCTGCCTCATGGTAAATCCTCCCAGTCACTTACAGCTTAACAATGTGGTTTATGGTTTAGGCAGCGCAAAATTCTATAAAACTGCTTTGAAGTGGTGTGCGGTTTTTACATTAAACACATCCTTCCATTCCTAATGCCAGGGTGCAGTCAAAAACTAAAAAAAAAAAATTGTTGGTGGGCTGGGACATAAACTGACATGGTAATGGTTTTAGATGCAAACATTTTGCAAAACTTGAAATCAAAAAAAAAGAGAAAAAAATTAGAAGAATCTATGCAAAGTTTTATGGAAATGTGATGAACGCAGATACTTATACCAGTGGAGGCTCACGTTAAAACTAAAATGCACAATCAGTAAAGAGGAGGGGAAAAGCAGCGTTGTGGTTATGGCTGTTTACAGCGAAGGGTTACAAAGTGCAAATGTCATTTCTCACAGGATTTCTAAGTAAAAAAATAAAAATGAAAATTTTATGAAAATAAAAACTGACAGGCCATTATGGTAAATAAGAAAGAGGGACAGTTTTATTCCTTTTTTTTAAGTGAAAGAAATTAAACTAAAATTAATGAATTTTTCTTAAAATACAACCAAAACAATGCCTTTGTTCTCGAATAAAAGTCAAGAGAAAAATATAGGTCAGTTACGTTTTTAATTTGATTAAAATCAAGAGTTATGAGGGATGAAATTTAATGATAACAGACAGGTTACGTAAACTTTAATTTTTATGATTAAAAAAAAAAACAATAATAATAATAAATAAAATTAATTTCTCGGTTTAAAAATGTTTTCAAATTTCCAGATATGATCAAAAAGTTTATTCTCTAAATCTATATCGTCCCCTTCAAAATAATCCCCATCGACTGCTGCACACTTAAGCCAGCACTTGATCCAATATACTCGAAGCAATCTTTATATTCAGTTTTCTGTATGTCCATCAGTGCTTCTTGCGATTTTTCCATTACTTTCTCACGGCTGCTAAAACTCCGATTAAACTGAAAACAGTCACAGGGAGCCAAATAAGGTGAATTCGGTGGCAGTTGGCTGCTATTGTTGCATTTTTCCTAAAATAAAGTTCGAGTAATGATGGTACTGTGCTACGGTGCGTTATCAGGTGCAAAATCCACCAATTTTCTGCCCACAATTCTGGTCTCCTTCGGCGAATTGCTTCACGTAAGCGTCTCATAAGCCCTAAATAATACTCTTTGCTTACTGCTGCACTACACCGTTGTAATCCATGAAAACTGGTCTGAGCTCATCTGGTCAAAGCCATTCACTTGCCTAATGTCTACATTGCGTGTTGTACTTATAAACTCAAGTTTCATCTCTAGTAACGACCCTTCCAATGAATATGAGATCTGATTCAGCCTCACAAATCACGTCCTTTGCGACCTCTTTTCAGCAACTTTGCAGCTACATGACGGACACCCAAATTATTAACCAAAATATCTTTGACGGATCCAAAGGCAATGTTCAAGTCCATTTCATTTACTTCGTTAATGTTTTTGTCGGATTTCGATGTCTATGGTCTGCCACTGTGTTCACCATCTTCGATTGACTAGCGACCACTTTTGAATCGCTCGTGCCACTGGTAAACTACCATTTCCTCTAGGTAATTGATAGCGAAACAGTTTTTGAACATTTCCAATGTTCGCTTATCAGTACATCCGTTTTTTAAGCAAAGTTCAATACAAGTCTGTTGTTACAAATTTGAGTCCATTTCTAAAATTGTAACAAATCGTCAAGAGGTAGACGTAGTCTTGATTACGTAGCTTTTGCAAATGCCAAGCTCTGACGCTAAGATTTAGCGCCAAGAGACGCCAGAATTAAAAAAAACAAACAAAAAAACTCAAATCGGAACGATGGAACAGCCACACGGGTGTTGTTTCGCAAACTTTCTAATATAACATATGGGCTGGAAAGTCCCGGGCCGAACACATAGATGTATTCACCTCTTTTTAGTTAGTGCCAACCTTTAGAAGGCAGCTATGAAAATTTCATAATATTTTATTAATTAGTTTATAAGCTATTGTGCTCAGAGTGACTCTACTTTTGTTATTTTCAGCACAATGGCTCAAAAACAATTTCGTGCTTTAATTCTACACAGCTTCTTGATAGGAAAAAATACAGTTCAAGTGAAGCAATGGCTTGAAAAATGTTACAAGGGCTCCGTTTCATCAGAAAAAATAATAAGACGTTGGTTTGCTGACTTCAAACGGGGTTGTAGAGACACCGATGAACACAGAGCACAGTGCACGTCCAAATGAGGCGATAGCACCAGAAAACATCTAAAAAATCCCCAAAATCATTTCGAATGATCGAAACGTAAGGTTGCGTGAGTTAGCTGGCATCGTAAAGATATCAAAAGAATGTGTTGGCTTTATATTGCATGAGCATTGAGATAGCTCTGTTCAAAGTGGGTGAAGCGTTTGCTCACTGCTAACCAAAAACAAGAACGTGTTGATAAAGGCAAAACGACATGAAATCAACTTCGATTAGCTTCCACATCCACTGTATTTGCCAGATTTGGCTCCGAGCGATTACTAGCTGTACGCAGACCTAAAATAAGGAATATCACACGAATAAAGAGGTTATAGTTGAAACTGAGACCTATTTTGAGACAAAAGCTAAATCGTTCTACAGAAGTGGTATTGAAAAGTTAAAGCGATAGTGGAATGATTGCATTGTTCCTGATGAAGATTTTGACCAAAAAATGTGTTTTATTTTCAGCCCATATATTATATTGGCTGTGTTTTTTGAGATTTATAACTTTGAGTAGGCAATGATGCTTCATTTGACAACCAACTTAACAGCTAATAGTTGCTATCTGTTTAGTTTGACTTGAAATATCATTACTGATAGACTTACATTGCCACCAATTCGGTGAATGGGCTGAAGCACAAATTATATTGATATTGAATTTTCATTCAAAATTTTGTTAATGGTGTACGGTGAACGGTTTATGGACATTAATCTTGTTGGCATTTAGACAGCGCATGCAGCAATTTATTCAAAAGAACTTTTATTGAAAGAGTGATTTCACGTAATGGTCCAATTAATTGGCCACCAAGATCGAGTGATTTAGTCCCACTCTGTTCATTTCTTTGGGGTTACGCTAAGTCACTTGTCTATATCGATAAAGCAAAGACAATTGAACACCTGAAAATCAACATTCGAAGAGTTATTTACGAAATACGGTGGCATATGCTTCGAAAAGTTTTCCGTGTTTGCCATATGATAGAAATCATATTTAAATATTAATGCCATAAAATTTTCTATCCAAAAAGTCTGTTTCATTGATATTAAAAATATATTTCTTTGTTTTATTGTATTTCAAACTTGTGTAACTATAAAGAATCGCCCGATATACAACATACATTACCAAACTTTAACATAAACATTAAAAGAAGTTCGTTTTGTTTTTTTTTTTTTATATCCTTAAAAGAATTTTTGCTAAAAAACTTTTAAAAATAATGTTGAAAACATTAACCTTTTTAACTCCACAACCTGATGATATGGACAATGAGAACAATGCTGTTTGTTAGTCTAGCAGACATCCGTTAAAATAATGACAAACAGTCATCTTTGCTCTTCAGCTGACCAGTCTCTATTATGACTGTTTTATGTTTCGTTTGCACTTTATGACTTACCACAATCTCAGACTCCAGTAACATTTCATTATTAATCCTCCCATTAAACCAGCGTCCGGCAAACTTCCGCCACAACATTTTATAGGGTGGGCCATTTAAAATTGTTAGTTTAAAAATGCAAACCTTATTTTTTTGTTGTGAAGTACAATTGTTCCGGTTAGAAATGAAATATTAATTCCTTCATATGACTGCAGCGGCCGGCCTCACAGTACCCCATTTAATCGGATCAATTTTCGAGAACTTTTTCGAGTGTATGGGGTCTTATCTCGGCAATGGCATCACGAATGTTGGCCTTCAAATGCTCAATTGCCTCTGGTTTGTCGGCATAACACTTGGACTTAACAGCGCACCATAGAAAATAGTCCAATAGTAACAAATCGTAACTCTTTGGCGGCCAACTGACAAAGCCATTTCGGCTAATTAAACGGTCATTAAACGTTTGACGCAATAAAACGATTGTGGCATGAGATTTGCGGCAAGTTGCACCATTCTGTTGAAACCAAACATCGTTCCCATCAATAACATGAAGAGCGGGCTCAAAAAAATCGATTATCATAGTGCGATAGGTGTCTCCATTGACCGTAATGATTGAACCGTCCTCAGAGTCAAAGAAATATGGACAAATGATATCTCCACTCCACAAGCCACATTAAACAGCCACTCGTAATGGGTGCATTGGCTTCTGTGATATAAAGTTTGGGGTTCCTGACCCCTAAAATGGCAATTTCGCTTATTAACGTACTCACCAAGATGAAAATGAAAAGATGATTTTTTTTTTTGCAAAATCGACATTTCTTGCAGTTTCTTATTGGCCCATCTAGCAAAGCGAAAACATAGCGGATGGCCATGCGGCTTAAACTCTTGAACTAATTTAAGTTTGTAAGGCATCATTCCGAGAACTTTTCGGAAAATTCGACGTGAAATGTTCAAATCTTGAGAAAGATGACGAGTTGGTGTTGGTCTCAGCTACAGCTTCGATCTTTTCGACTGTACGCACTGTACGAGCATGCGTACGTCTTGGAGCATCAACAATGAAACCAGTTTCACAAACTTTAGCAATAAACTTGTAGACATCGGTTACTATTGGGCCTTCTCTGCGATCATATTTGGTACGAGATTTTTGTGCAATTTAAGACCAATTGTCTTTCTTTTGAAAATAAATTACCAATAAATCCCAACGTTGGTCAAGCGTAAGGCGATTCATTTCATTCAGTGGAGATAATATACTGAACTTTCTGACAGAATAGAATGACATGTGTATTGCCAGATTCGAAATAACCACTAGTTCAAATTTAAGTCTATAGATGGATGGATGGATTTTCTCTTTACTCCTTTTTGTTTATATTTTGTCTATGAGTGTGAGTACGTAGTACTATTGTGCCGGTCTCTGCATTAAACGAAAAAATCAATGAATATGCCACTATTACTCTTCGTATTGCATAGACATGCCAAAATGATAATTTTTTTATATCCAAATGCCATTATTATTACTCAATATGAATAAATTATTTACATTTCAATTTTCATCTACAGTTACAATAATAACATATGTATGTACGAGTATGTATGCATATATTGCGTGGCTCTGTTTACTCTATTGCCAACGTTTTGAATCGAAAAATTTACTTGAGAACTGGAACAATTCAAAACAATTGTTTGAGTAAATAAATGTAACGAGTAACGAAGAATGCAAGTTTGTGTTTTTTTTCGATGAGTATTAAAAGAATACAAATAAAAAAATAAAATGAAATTTGCATTTATTGAAAAGAGAAAATGTTATTAAAAAAAAATAGTCGAGAAAAATAGAACAAAAAAGAAATATTTATTGTACGCAAATGCCTGAATGAGCAGCAGCAGCAGAATAGAAAATAAAGGAAGAAAATGTTTAGGCAAGAAAATTTATGCATCATCAGCATTTCACTTATTGTAATATTATTGCAATTGTTGTACACGTAGAAGGATTTTTTTTAAAGTAATGCAAGGATAAATAAAATGCACTAAGTGTTCTTAAAATTTGTAAAGAAAAAGAATTTAAATTTTGAACAGCTCTGGATTAAAGACGTATCATGATAGGTGTGGGTTATAAGACAATAAATTTTGTAACATTTGTGTCCTAGTGAAGCAAGGTGTTATAGACATTTTATTTACAGAATTATTAGTCTGCATGACTCTAAGACATAATTGCGGTTCAGTGTCGTTAATGCGCCGAATTGTCTCATCCTATAGGAGATAACATGGCCATTGAATTTCTCGCGAAAAAGAGCCATTTTTTCGCTGGCTGTGTGGCAAGTGTCACCATCCTGTTGGAAACACATATGGTCCAGGTCCATATCCCCAATTTCTGGCCACAAGAAGTCCGTTATCATCCCGTGATAGCGAATACCATTCAATATTCGAGGTTCACCGCTCCTCTGCCACACTATCGCTTACAACAGCAATGTTTTCCGCAGAGTGAACTGAGCTAGCTAGTGTTTCTGAAATTTTCCGAGAATTTTCCCGATTGTGAACACATTTGGTCGATTATGCTGACCAAACAAATCACGAAGTGCACGAAATGCATATTGATTTGAAAGCCTATTTTCGACAATATTCAACACGTTAATCAATTGTATACCTTTCTATGGGTGAATTTGTTAAACACTGAAACAAAAAAATATCAAATTAAGTTTGGCAAAAAACTTGACCCTTTATTACCCTCTATATGGGACTTAATTGGAACTGACATCTGTATCAAGATGGATGTATCAATTGTATGGTGGCACAAGACTGGGCATAAAATGCGCATTTACAGATGCTTGAAGTTTCAAAGTCGTGTCTGTGAAGCCATTACGTGTGCAATAGGTGCTTATTTCACTGCTATCACTGCATATTCTTGTAGTGAAATGTGCACCTTTGGAAGCATTTACTTTGCTGATGTGGACATGGATCCAATTAACATTCCAAAGAACATTCCTGACCTTGTACCAACCACTGCTGGGTAGAAGTTAAGTGCTTGAACTTCGTTTATAATTTCTGCGTTTTTGTACATGCTTGTGGAGAATGGAAGTATGGGGCTGCTAGAGCAGACTACAACTGTTTATAGTAAAGGGTCCGCCATCTAACGTTTTTTTTTCAACTAAGGCTTATTTCGTGAAAGGTAACACTTAGCTCATGTCTGATTTGACAGATAATTAGTTTTATCCTTCCTCTGAACGAATATGGTTGTGTCCAATGCGTTTTTGCTTCGCTAAGTGGGCCTGCGGTCGACTTACAGAAGATGAAATGAGAAGAATAAATGAGGCAACGGAGCATATTTTTAGTAAATGTGTTGCTTTGGCAAACATTCATAGGCTAACGTTTATGGAGCCATTCACTAGACAGGAGCAGGTTTACCGGCTATCCATAGGGGTCTTCATACAGAATGCTAACGTTAGTTTTTTAGAGTCGTTCTGGGAAGTGTTTCCCAGCCGAGCGGACAGTCATTCGCCATGAATTTTGACTCTATTTAGGATTGAATGGGCTTTCTGTTGAGTGATTACCACTCGTTGCAGCTTGTACATTAGTGAGTTTGGCCACGAAGTGTTTGGTACAATATATCTTCCGCCAAAATTGCACAGTCTGGCATCGAAGAAGTTTTTAATAAAGCTTTTAAAGTCCTAGTCATTGTCCAAAGTAATGCTCTTCATATGGTTCGACAGATAAGATGGCAGTCCATCAGTGCAAGGTCTAGATAATCTATATAATCTCCCAATTGAGCTCTTGAAGCGCGTTTTTGGCCAACATTGTTCTGAAGATGTATTTTTTGGCATTGTCGATGAAGACTTTTTGGTCAAAAGGAATTTTTTACGTGGTGTGGCTTGGCAATGTAAAATTTTGAGCATTTAACTGAGCACAATGCCATTCCAGTCTCACCAAAATGCAGACGGTGGCCTTCTTTGCTTAAATGTCAGGCTTGACTCTCAGCTTTGGCTTATCTCATAGAGCTACACACACCATTCTAAGCTTCATAATTATGTACTGGCACCTTTTATTATCTTTTGTAACGAATAGGTACAAAAAGCACGGATTTTTGACTACGTGTTGCAATTTAAATGCGATTTTATTTGCTGTTTTCATTAAGCACTTGAGATACTCATGGTTCAATTTTTTTTGTAAATTCAATTGAATAAAGATGATTGAGAATCATTTTAGGCTTGCAGTTAATTTTTTCTGCTAATTTACAATTTGTTTGGGTTGTGTGTCGTGGTATAATGATCAGAGCACACTCATACCAACACCAGCGGCCCTGGTTCAAGCCCCAGCAGAGAATATGACGAAAATTTTTACTGTATTTTCGAGTGTTTCAATTTCCCTTCAGACAACTCCATCCAAAAAGAAAGAAGGAGCCTCCCTCCTTCCAGCTTACGTCTGGCGATGATTGCAAACATTAGCAGAATGATCAGGAAAAACGCCACCTAATGGGAAGAAACTACAATGCTTAGTAAAGATCACCACCACCACTTAACAAGGATCTTTGCCACCACACATTCAAATGGAGGGAAGCTCATCTACTTATCTTGAAAATGAACTTTGTGAAAAGCTAATATACTCCCTGGATAAGAGACGGAGAAAAAAACAAAATTTGTTTGTTTACTGTTCTTCTTCAAAAATAATGCGTGTTTTTTATAGAGGTATAGAATTTTAAGTTCGAATTACTTTTCAAGATGGCGCATTTGGAGTGAAGATAATCTTCAAGTGTATGTGGAAACACCGTTACATACTGGAAAACTGACTGCTTTATGGGCTGGTGGAATTATTGGTCCGTACTTTTTCAGAAACGATGGTGGCCAGAACGTTACAGTCAATGGTGATTGGTATAGAGCCATGATTACAAACTTTTTCACTTCTGAATTGAATAACCATGATGTCCAGGAGATGTGGTTTCAACAAGACGGCGCAACATATCACACAGCTCGTGCCAGAATAAATTTATTGAAAGACACGTTTGGTGACCGCCTAATTTCACGTTTTGGACCTGTGAATTGGCCTCCAAGATCTTGTGATTTAACACCGCTAGACTACTTTCTGTGGGTCTGTGTAAAGTCATTGGTCTATGCGGTAAAGATACAATCGCTTGACCATTTGGAAGACAACATTTGCCGTGTTATTGCCGATATACGGCCACAAATCTTGGAAAAATTCATCAAAAATTGGACGTCCAGATTGGACTACATCCGCGCCAGCTGTGGCGGTCATATGCCAGAAATCATATTTAAAATGTAATGCCACAAGATTACCTTTCGGATAAATAAAATTCATGTCATTGTTGTTTTAATGCAACTTAAAGTTCTATACCTCTATAAAAAACACCCCTTACAAACTTATTTTCCAAATTAATATCATTATTATCATTCTGACCAGGCACTCTTGCAGGACACTGCGACCCTTTGGATCTATTTTGCCCCTTTCGGTCTACAATTTGTTTAGCATATCTGTTGCCTTCCTATTCCTATGTCTCACAATGAGGTTCTAAGATGAATATTATAAGTCATTAACATCGAGCCAAACTTAACCAGCCTTATACATTGCAGCGTAGAACAACCTTTTATTTAAATCTATGCTCTAACGCTCATAACGTGAGCAGTTAAAAGCCAATAATAAATTTGAAATAAATTTATGTTGCAACCAATACTTACAAAACAATGTATAACTCTGATCTGATTTTAACTAAATTCACCCTGAAATAAAAAGTTTATTAATTTTTTCTCTCAGTGTATGTCATTTGTGTGTCTCTTGTGTACATATTTTTCTGCATTTTTATTATATTGAAAATTGTAACAGTAATTCTTTCTAAGATTTTTATTCTTTCTTTTTTGATTTTTTTTCTCGCATATAAGCAAAGTAAATTGAAAATTCTCAGAAACTATAAAAAGTAACAACAATTGCGAATAAATATATAAAAATAAAATATAAAAAAATAATAAAGAAAATTATTATGCGTTGCCATGTTTTCCATCACACATATTAAATGTGTGTGTCCTTCTTGACTATTTTTTTATGGAACTGAAATGCATTATTTTTATTGATTCAAAGGCGCAACTAATACTGCATTATCATATTGGATATTAAAATAATTTTTTTTATTGCAAATATTTTCATAATAATGTTGCAGAGAAATATAGTTTATTTATTATAATAAAAAAATTCTATTTTACAAAAGGGTTTCAAGAGCAAATGTAAACTGAGATTTTAAATTTTTAAATCGAGTTTTCAAGATTTTTTTCTGGTGCACATACTAAATTTTCTTAGTCTTTTTATTATAAAACTGTTTATTATAGCTCTTGCAAATGTCAAGCTATGACGCTGAGATTTAGTGGGAATATCAACAACAGATGTACCAACTTAACGAAAAAAATAAATTCAAATCGCAACGATGGGATCGCCATACAGGGGTTCTTGCCGAAAATTTTTAATCAAGGTGGTATACATATGTTAATAAAGCACCTTAATTATAAAGAACTAAACACCACGTACAAATGATTAAATTTGATTATCGAAATAAGTATTCCTTTAAGTTATCGTTTGCGTGTGTTTTGATGTTTGGTGACCAAAATCGAAACGATCGGCTTGATAAGCAATAGGTCAATAGCTATTCAGCAAAGATTTAAAGAATTCTTAGCAATCAATATCTCAACTTTCACAAGAACATTCTCTTTCGCATAACTAAACTTAGTATAATAATGGCTAGGAATTACAATATAAACCTGCACAAGATCCTCTTATCTTTTGCATGAAAAGCTATTAGGGAGATCGATTATTTGAATTTTTTCAAAAACCGGTTATCGAAAAATTCGAAAAGTAGCACTTTTTAAAAACCCGGTTTTCGGTTAATAATAATTTAAATAATCCGTTAACCGGTTCTTTTATTTATATAAAATTATTTCTAATTCTTGAAGCGTAGAGCTGGGCCACGTCGTTTTAAAAATAAGCAGAAGCTGATGAGGAGCCTAAAATTAAAGTTGCCATCAAAACTAACAATAATTCTAACAAATTCCATAAAAACTATGCCAAACCGGTCTGCGCAGGCCTTCAAAAACAAAGCTTATTACCCGAAGTACAGAAAAATGCTTAAGTTTCGAACAACTACTCAAGAGCCTAATTTCGTGTTTGTTGTTGTATTACTTGGTAGAGAATGGAATTAAAGGTTTGTTATTTAGTTATAATTTAGGAGCCTAAGATAACAAAAATTAAATGTTTTACTTTGAATAGATCTACTAGTAATATACGAGTCCCTAATTGCCTCTACAAAAAAATTTCCTTAGATTTCGAGCAGCACTGTATGTAAAATTATGCACCACGTGTTTAATAGTGTATGTGTCACTGTGGTATATTAGGTAAGAACCCACCTTCCAGCCCAGAAGTCGTCGGTTTAATATCAGGCTATACTATCTGACATTTTCAACAGCGATATCACCTCACACCATTACTAGTGACTGGTTATGTGTATTTACGCTATGAAAAATTTCACTTACCAATATATCTGCCGTTCGGAACCGGCATTTCTAGGTTTGTGGGTGAGTCTAGTTGATCATTCTCTATATATAAAAATCAGTATTTGTTTATAGAAGATGAGAAAAGGTTATTTTTTCTCAAGAGTGCGTATCTATTTCGATCTACCTTGTTTTTCACGTTCTTTGTGAGACGTTCAAGGTATATACAAAAATAATAACTAAATTTATACAAATAGTTTAACGATGACCATATTTGCAATAAAAAAATGTAAAAACGTGTAAAAATTATATCGGGTCCGCCATCTAACTTTTTTTTTCAACTAGTGCCTATTTTTCTTGAATGGTAACACTTAGCTCAAGTCTGATTTGACAGGTAATTAGTTTTATCCTTCCGCTGAACGAATATGGTTGTGTATATGCTTGAACAACGCTGGGAAATATTGCGACATTACTTTGATCGATCGACTTACAGAAGATGCCGATTTTGCCAGAAAAAATCATCTTTTCAGATGAAGCTCATTTTGATCTTGGCGGGTATTTAAACAAGCAAAATTGTCGCATTTGGGGCACAGAAAACCCGAGCGCATACATTGAAAAGCCGATACACCCAAGACGAGTCACTGTTTGGTGCGTATTTTGGTCCAGAGGCATAATTGGACCATGTTGAACGAATTTTTGTTCACAAAAATTGAAGAGGCGGATATTAGCAACATTTGGTTTCAACAGGACGGCGCTACGTGCCACACACTTGATGATTTGCGCCTGTTTTTGAAGATCGCATTATCAGCAGCAGAGCTGATGTCGTTTGGCCACCTCGGAGCTGCGATTTGACACCGTTGGACTATTATATGTGGGGTGTCGTCAAAGATAAGCGTTACGCCAACAAGCCAGAGTCAATCGACGCTTTAAAGGACAATATTCGTAAAGCCATTGGTGAAATACAGCTGCACACAATCGATAATATGCTTAAACATTGGACCGATCGTGTAGGCTACTGCATGACCAGCCGAGGCAGGCATTTGAAAAAAATTATTTTCCATTATTAACCGGAAGGATTGTACTTTCAAATAAAAAAAGAAATTTGAGAAAATATTCAGTAGTTTTTTTATAGCATTTTCAAAAAAAAAACAATATTTGGCGGACCCTTTACTTTTTTTGATTAACCGGTTATTCGTGTTAAATTAACCGGTTTATTCGGTATTCGAAATATGAAGATTTTGAAAAAACCATATTCGACAAAAGCAAAAAACTGTCGAGTCATAACCGTCCGATCTCCCTAAAAGCTATGTAAAAAGCCTAAGCGACATATGTTTCGGGTGCTTTTTTTTAGTGTTGCACAAGTTTAATTTAAAATAAAACAAAGTAATATATAGTTGCGTTGAAACTGCGTTAAAACAAAATAAACTCCACGTTTGTTGTTGTTACAATTTTATTTATTCCTTATTCCCCTATAACTTTTGAACACTATGTCTTAATACCACAAATACAACTTTTTATTTTCGCTTTAACACTACTTTATTTATTGACAGCCAACCGCAATGGGCTATCTTTTTATAGTATTTCATTATTAGTTTCGAATGTTCTAGTACAGACACGAATCTTCGATTTATCTATGTTATTTCTAATGGTCTAAAATTATAAACACAAAAAGGAATCGAACTGTTAACTTCTTAATTAATACAAGTAATTATTGCAGTTATTATACCTTCACACAAGTCAATAAATTTTATAGCTAACATCTCATAATAAGTTCCTAATGTGGTGAATTTTGTCTTCAGCATTTTCATTTTCGTAACAATATTTTTAATATCAATGAAGCGGACTTTGTTGGATTGCATTAACATTAATGCCTAAATATGAGCCACGGCTTGCGCGTACTAGGAAAACCAATTTTCAAAATTTTTTGAAGCATATGCAGTCGTATTTCACCAATAATTCTTCGAATGTTGAATTCCAGTTGCTCAACTGTCTCTGATTTATCGACATAGACAAGTGACTTTAGATAATCCCAAGGAAATTAATGCAATGCGGTTAGATCATGCGATCTTGGTGGTCAATTAATTCGATCATTACGTGAAAATACTCTTTCAAAAAAACTTTCTTTAAGTAAATCAATTCTAGCGGGCGCTGTATCGCATGTGGTTCCATCCAGTTTAACCGCATGTTAGCAAGACCTACGAAAAAATTTCCTATCATGTCCGTATACCGTTCACCATTGTCAGCAATAATACCAGAATATTTTTTTTATACCTACGCAGACAAAAATAAAATTGATTTTTCCCTACACGTTAAAAAGATTTCCCCTACAAAAATCCTTTTACACTTTAGTCACTTTTTTAATTATAAAAGAATTGTTTTATTCATAAACGGTACAGTAAGATTTTCGTTTTCAAATCCAGATGTCTCTGTAACCGGTTAAGATATTAAGCTAAAACCAAAAGCAATTTAGAGGTGAAATAGTCTGCTTTCTATACATTTTTTTTAATGTAACAAATTCATTTTAATATTAAAAATAAGCCCAATTGAATATGACCAGTTCTCATGGCACAAAAAAATTGTGCACTTGTCTTTTCTCTCTAAGTTATTCTTTCAAATAGGCCCTAGATCAAAATTAGTACCTAATTTGGTCACCTACCAGCGGCCATATTAGCTTTAAAATTTCTGTTTATAAAATGAACTAGATTCTTGGTGATATAGTGGTATATTTGCCCATATATCTAGGAGGACAGTCTGGAGTTCACTTTTGATCCTTACTTGTTGCTGGCGTAATTTAGATTCCATATACATACACTGTGGTGGCGTGGTGTAGTGCTTAACACTGCACGCATAACAATACAAACAACCCATACTCGATCCACAGCAAAGGATATGACGAAAAAAATATTATTGTGGTTCCTCCAGACAACTCCATCTTAAAAAAAAGAAACCCCCCTGACTTTCCCGCATATCGCAATAATGACAAACATCAGACGAATGATCAGGAAAAACATGCCACCTACTGGGAAAAAATTACAATGCTAAAAGCAAAGATCACCATCAATTAGCAAGGATTTTTACCACTACGCAATATCACATGGAGGAAGCTACAGTGGATTAATCATCTACTAAGCTTGAAAGATCAAATTGATGAAAGCAACTGAAACAAAGCCATGGATGCTTTGTGGAAAGCCAATAGTGCTCCCGAGTGACGGAGAAAATTAAAACTACATATACCCACAAATTCTGTATAGAATTAAGGTCAGAGCTCTCTGCAGAATGTGACAGCACTTTTGTGCATTATATAGAAGTCATTATTTAAACATTTTAGGGAAGAATATTTCGGATTGTAGTACTAAAAAACCAATAACATGCACTTAAAATTGACTTTCAGAGTTATTGTGCAATACTACCCTTAAGTATCTTAAATAATTTATCTGTTTCATTGTTCCTACTACAAAAACAAGATTTACGGCTCTATTCGATCCTATTGAACCATATATACGCCGGCTCTGAATAAAAAATACATCAGAGAAGTTTCCAATAGCAGTTATACTCATAGCCAGTTACTACATAATGTTGTGAGGTGACACCATTGTTGAAAAAAACTTTTTTTTTCAGATGGTCTGGCCTGGTATTGAAACGAGGACCTCCTGGTTGGTAGGTGGGTGTCTTACCTATCATACCACAGCGGTACTGATAAGATCGATGATTTTCTGTGAGGGCCCTTTAAACCGGAGTGCTTGTGTGATATCTTTGTGGTGAATAGTATCAAAGGTGCTCATGCGTTAGATATCAAGTGTTGAGTCATGAAATGGCAATTTACTATTAAATTTGACGAATTTTAAAACCTAATTTTATCTTCATATAATGAATTAACCAAGTAAGACTATATATATATAGTGCTGTAGAGTAGAAATAGGATAATTTTTCTAACTTTTGTGTTCACAAAAAAAAAAAAAACTCATTAGAAACAAGTTAAAATTGCTTTTAGGACTCATTGCAATTTAAATGACTTTTTTGTTTTTTCTTTCTCTTTCTCACATCCTGCATGTATTTCGTAATATTTTTTCATTTTATCCTCTTCTATTTTACTTTTATTGTGTTGCAACAATTATTTATTTAAAAATTAAAATAAAGAAAAAAAATTGTTTTAAATTCGATGCGAAAAATGCATACGAGCTTTTAAAACCATAAAAAGAGTATGAAACGAGTCATCATTATTAGCGACATTAAAAAACAAACGAACGAATTTTTGCTTTATGTATGAACATATACACAGAGAGTGTGTATTCAATAGGGACATAAATACCGTTACAGCATTTTCTCCGCTATTGCTCCAGGGAGCAAATTGGTTTTCCAGAAAGAATCCTTTGCGTTGTAGATGATTAATCCACTGTAGCTCTCATCCATATTATTGTGTAGCGGTGAAGATCCTTGCTAAGTGGTGGTGGTGATCTTTACTTAGCATTGTAATTTTTTCCCAGTAGGTGGCATTTTTTTCTATTACTATGATGATGTTTGTCATCATCGGCAAAGATAAGTCCTTTTTTATTTTTTAGATGGAGATGTCTGGTGGGAGGTTGAAGTCTCTTTATTAAACACTCGAAAACACTATTAAATATTTTTCGCCTCGTCTTCTGCTGGGGCTAGAACCTTGGTTGCTTGTGTTGCTATGCGTGCGCTCTATCCACTATATTACACCACACCAAGGTGTATACATAGCGGATGTTTTTTTATAGTTACACAAGTTTAAATCAAAATAAAGAACAGAAATATATTTTTCATATCAATGAAACGCGCTCTTTTGTATGAAAAATTTTATAATATTAATGTTTAAATATGATGTATGTCATGTGGCCGCTACGACTGTCGCGTAAAAGGCGCAAATTGGAATATCAATTTTAAAAATTTTTTTGCAGCATTTGGGGTATTGATTTCCAGGTGTTCAAATGTCTTTAGCTTAATGTCTTCGTCATTAACCTTTATTTAAACTTGACTTTACATAAACCCTAAGGAAATAATCCAATTGGGTTAAATAACACGATCTTGGTGAACAATTAATTGTAGCATTACGCGAAATTACTCTTTCATCGAAAGTTTCTTTGAGTAATCCATTGTAGCGTACGCTATGTGGCATGTGGCTCCGACCGGAACCACATGTCAGCTGGATAAATGTCAGCCAATATAGGTACAAAAAAATTTCTAATAATGATCCTATACCGTTCATCATTTACAGGAACATACAGAACATCATTTTTTTTAAAGACATATGGACCAATGACTCTGCCAGCCAATAAAGTGCACAAAACAGTTATTACTGTGGATTTAATTAATTCCGTTTCGAAAAAAAGAGGAATATTCTCACTTTAAATGCTACAATTCTGCGTACCTATTCAACCGAAAATGCAAATGGAATTCATTCAAACGAAGTTCACGATAAGTTTGACGTACAGAACCATTATTTTGATAAAAATTTAAAGAATTTGTTGAAACAAACTTACACCAAGTAATGCTATGGTGTAAAGATCCAACCATATATAGGTAGGCTAGATTCAAAAACTGTGTGAATACACACAATCAAATCTGTATAACCATAATTCACTTAACAAACTTTTCGTCAAATTTCGTTTAGTTTCATTTGTTTACGTTTCGAGCGAACCCAGTCGCACTTTACGTACGTAAACAGCTGTTTGTTAGTTATATGCAAAGCATTAGCAAAAGAAACTCTTTATACAATGAATGCTTTTGCTTTTATTCGTCGTTGCAGTAGCGACGATTCAAAATACATAGCGGATGTATCCAGATTTTTTTTTTAATTTTTATTAAAACTGCATTATTTTTCTGATAATACTTAAATTTGTACATAAAATTGTTATATTTTTAATAAAAAATTAATTCATCCCGATACGAATAATGCTAATTACTTATTCAATTCAACTCTCAAAAAGCAATTGTCATCTTCTCACTAACATAACTATTCAAAGAGTATATTGTAGCCATAAAAGGTTGATTAAGTATTTGACAGAGTTTATGTTGTGGTTTCAGAAGTAGCTTATCCATAATGAAATGTCAAACCAAACTAACAAAAAGCAACTATCAGCTGTTAAATCGGTTGAAAAATAAAACAGTGTTTCCAACTCTTTCCTCTAGAATATACCCTATAAATGAAACAAATTTAGATCAAAAACATTTTTATAGCCAAGAATACTGCAACAATATATATGTCCCTATTAAATATATTTACACAGATATGAGTATATAGATACAATTATATTAACGTGTGTGTATGTGCATTTATACACACACATATAATACACTGAGAGACACTTAATAACAATGGAAACAACGAAAATAACAAATTTAATTAATTATAGACTTTATTTTTCTATTTATTCTTTTTTTTCCTTTTTTGTATAAAGTAAACAAAAAACAAAACGAAAACATCAACAAAAAATTTTTCATTTTGCCAGAGAGAAAAGTTATACACAATCATTTAGTACGTAGGACAATCGCAAAGTGATTAGATATTTTATAAAAGGAGAACAAATCTACCCCAAATATGAAAGGTAGCTTAGATTCTATTGACCGATCGCTGATCCATACTCTCAGAAAGCGTATAAGTCAACCACTTCTAGAGTAGTACCAGCTGGCAGTACTTATGACAACGTATTCACATAATTTGCTTTATCATTCATAACTCAACCCACAATTATGAGCAAAATTTTAAGCGCGAATCAACCAAATTGTGATTAATACACAGAAAAAAATAAGTTGTAGGAAACCGAACAAATATTTAGTTTTTCTGAACATATGTTACGTTCTCTGCACCCTGAATAGTTGTAGTAGAAAATTAAATAAAACGTTCAATTTCTAGTAAAACGTGTTGTTACGAAAATGAAAATGATGAAGACAAAATTCACCACATCAGGGACTTATCATGAGCTTTTAGCTATAAAATTTATTGGTTTGTGTCAAGACTTAATAACTGCTAAAACTACCTGTACTAATTAGGAGTGCTACCATCCGCATGGTACGATTACTTTTTGTGTTTATAAAGTTATTTTAGACCATTTATATTAACGTAGAAAAATCGAAGATTCGTGTCTGTACTAGAACACTCGAAACTTATGATGAAATGCTATAAAAGATGGCGCATAGCGGCTGGTGAGTTAGTGATCATTTGCCTGTCAATAAGTAAACTCGCTTTCAGGCGGAAATAAAAAGTGTTGTATAAGCGAATTTTCTGTATGTAGACATAGTACATAAAAGTTACAGTGTAATTTATAAAGACCGCAGAAACAACAATAAAGTAGAGTTTGATATTATTTTAGCGCAATAAAAACAAACTCATATGTTTTAAAAAGAATACAACTTAACAGTATATATTCAGTTTCCAATTAAGTTAAGTCTAGCTTCTTAAGATATGAACGTTCAGTTTTAGTACTCGTAAATATATGTTCGATAGATAACAATGCGCCTTCAATTTTTCTGGATTAATGGCCATATGCAAAAAAAACTTAACAAAGCTTGTTAAACCTTTATTAAGCGAAATTCCTTAATGTTGTATGCAAAAACGATTATTAGCTTAAAATATCTTTGTTAAACCTACGTTAACTTAAAGTATTTTAAAGTAGAAGGCTACCTACTTTAAGAGTACTTTAAAGTAACATATATAAGGGGTGTTTTTTTTAGAGAGGTATAGAAATTTAAGTTGCAATAAAACAACGATGGATTATTCGATTGACATGAGTTTTATTTATCCGAAAGATAATGTTGTGGCATTACATTTTAAATATGATTTCTGGCATATGACCTCCACGGCTGGCGCGGATGTAGTCCAATCTGGACGTCCAATTTTCGATGACTTTTTCCAAAATTTGTGGCCGTATATCGGCAATAACACAGCGAATGTTGTCTTCCAAATGGTCAAGCGTTTGTGGCTTTACCGCATAGACCAATGACTTTACATAGCCCCACAGAAAGTAGTTAGCGGCGTTAAACCACAAGATCTTCTTCCAATTCACAGGTCTAAAACGTCAAATTAGGCGGTTACCAAACGTGCTTTCAATAAATCTATTGTGGCACGAGCTGTGTGACATGTTGCGCCGTCTTGTTGAAACCACATCTCCTGGACATCATGGTTATTCAACTCAGGAATGAAAAGTTTGTAATCATGGCTCTATACCAATCGCCATTGACTGCAACGTTCTGGCTACCATCGTTTTTGAAAAAGTATGGACCAATAATTCCACCAGCCCATAAAGAGCAACAAACAGTCAGTTTTTCTGGATGTAACGGAGTTTCCACATACACTTGAGGATTACCTTCACTCCAAATTATGAAAATCGGGAACAACGGTAATCTCGTTTTGGGTCCATTCGACGAATCTACGCCTGGCGTGAGTCTATTCAGGATGAATTGCCGAACCGAACTGTGAATAAATCACTAGACAGGTGTTAAGTCGGTCGCCACCTTGAAAAGTAATGCCAACTTAAAGTTCTATACCTCTATAAAAAACACGCCTTTTTATAAATATTTAAAAATACATGTAGCATGTTTTTGGCGTCAAGAAACATTTCTTGGAGATATAAACCCTTACCCGTGTGCCGCTGTGGTATGGTAGCTAAGTCACCCGGCTGCCAACCAGACGGTCGTCGGTTCAATAACAAGCCAAACCATCTTAAAAAAAAGAAAAAGTTTTTCGACAGCGGTATCACCTCATAACATTAGTAAGTAACTGGTTATGAATATTACTACTGTTGAAAACTTCTCTAAATGCATTTGCCGTTCGGAGCCGGCGTTAAACTGTAGGTTCCTTTCAATGAGAAATGTAATCGGATGCAGCTCATTGACTGAGATAAGTTCCCAATGTTCCTTCATGGAATGTTACGAAAAAAAAAAAAAAATAAAATAAATAAAAACCTTTCACAAAATATAAAGTCATCTTCTAGTGAGATGGTGATCCAGGCCAGACCGCTAAAACTGTTAAAGAATGACTGTTGCAACAGAAATTTCAGATAAATTTGTGATCACCGTAAGGTCCTAATTCTAATCCAATGAAGAATTTTTGGACAATATTAAAAATGCCTTCAAAAGTATAATTGAACTTCAAGGAACATGTTTAAGCTATGACAACAAATACACTAGGAATGGGACCAGATTTCTTTGAAGTTTTTGGAATATATTCTTTAAAAACACCGCAAAAGAGTAATTCTAAGTATAGTGCCAAAGAATAAAGGTTCCTCTCTATTTAGGCGAAAAGTGCAAAACTGAGTGCATGCGGTTTCTTCTATATCATTATCTTTCTTTCACTCCAGTATATGAATATCATACCTTTTGTTAATGTTTTGTAAAGGACTTAACAATGAAAATATATGTACGTACATATATATGTATGTATGTATGTATGTAAATATCTGAAGTTTTGTTTTATTTGATTCAGTATTCAAGTTTTTAAAGGTTCAACTTCAAAACATGCACTTAGTTTTGCACCCCACTGTATGTATATAAATTTATACAACAAATTTATCATAACCGGCCCAATTTTCGAAACATTTTCTTTTTTTCTAGAAAATTATTTTATTTAAGCACAACAAAAAATCAAAGAAACTACACAAAGCTCGTTATTCGGGTATTTATTATTCCACCAATAAAATTAATAGTCTTAATTTATTACGATTTAAAAAGTTTTTTCAATAAATATGTATAACATTGAATAAAATATAAACAGGTTATGAAAACTGAAACAGATTTATTAAAAAAAATGATTTGATATTAAATTAATAAAAATATATTTATTTTGCTTCAACTACTACCAAAGGGTCAGCCACATAAATTTTTTTGAAAATGCTATGAAAAAAAACGCTGAATGTTTTCTCAAATTACTTTTTTTATTTGAAAGTACAATTCTTCCGGTTAATAATGGAAAATAATTTTATTCAAATGGCTGTCTCGGCTGGCCATGCAGTAGCTTACACCATCGGTCCAATTTTTAAGCACATTATCGATTGTGTGCAGCTGTATTTCACCAATGGCTTCACGAATATTGTCCTTTAAAGCGTCAATTATCTCTGGCTTGTTGTCGTAACACTTATCTTTGACGGCGCCCCACAAATAATAATCCAAACGACATCAGCTCTGCGGCTGATAATGCGATCTTCAAAAACAGGGCGCAAAACATCGAGTGTAGCTTCGGCTGTGTGGCACGTAGCGCCGTCCTGTTGAAACCAAATGTTTCTAAAATCCTCCTCTTCAATTTTTGTGAACAAAAATTCTTTCAACATGGCCCGATAACGATCGCCATTGACTGTAACGGTCACGCCTTGTTCATTTTCGAAGAAAAATGCCCAATTATGCCTCTGTACCTAAATCCGCACCAAACAGTGACTCGTCTCGGGTGTATCGGCTTTTCAATGTATGCGTGCGGGTTATCTGTGCCTCAAATGTGACAATTTTGCTTGTTTACATACCAGACAAGATCAAAATGAGCTTCAATCGGCTTCTTCTGTAAGTCGATCGCAGGCCCAGATTCCCAGCGTTGTTCAAGCGTATACACAACCATATTCGTTTAGCGGAAGGATAAAACTAATTATCTGTCAAACCAGACATGAACTAAGTGTTACCATTCACGAAATAAGCACTAGTTGAAAAAAACGTTAGATGGCGGACCCTTTATATATTTGTGGCATTCGTTTTTTTTGTATCGCTGAAGTATTGCCAGCGTGAAAACTTATATTAATTAAAGCAGTCATTAGCTAATGTAGGGTTTTTGCATACGTTTTTTACCAAATGTTTGTTAAGCTTAAATTGTGCGGCATCTAATGTGCACTACAAGTCTACTTTAAGATTTTTTTTTTTGGATATGGCCGTAAATGTTTATTCCAATATTATCTAAGCGCATTCAATAGCTTTGATTTTTTAACAGATGCGTTTAGTGCTTTAAATAAAACAATTTTTTTTATTATTTTTATGTTTTTATTGCCAAAAATATTTTTGAACATGTTGCTAAAGAGCAAGTCTGGGACAAAAAAGAACGAAATTAAAATACCTGCAAAATAACACTATTTTGCCGATATAAGCTATAGAACACAACAAGAGTCTGTTTTAAAAAATTTCGTACATCTTCGAAATCTTACGTTACGGATATCCCGGATTATCGTACCTTCGTATACTATGAACAGTTTAGTATCTTTGAGGAATATACGGGTACTTATGTAAGTGAATTTCTCAAGTTTTTTTCACATATTTCATGTTTAGAAATGATTTTGCTTACTTGTACTTCATATAGGAACTCTACGACTTATGCGTTAATGAAGCTATTTTCTTACCCATAACTTAAGATTTTGAAAATGTTTCGGCAATTTCAAAAACAGATTCTTATTGTACTCGACAGTATCTAGCGGAAGATATTTGTTTGAGATATATATACATATGTACGTATATACATATGAAGCTACTAATTAAGAATTTTGATTAATAAAGACCTGTTCTATATGCCTCAATTGCTGCTCTCAACTTGAATCGTCTAAAGCTGGATTCACCCATTCGGTTTAGACAGAAATTTTTTTCGGGCATTTCTTTTCATGTATGCAGTAATTCTTCAATCAAAACAGTATCTGGTTCATTATAATTTTCCTCGAGTCGTTATTCACATTCTGCTTCTAAAAGAACATTATTTATTGAAATACACAACTTCGATAAAAGAAAATGCAAATGAAATTTTTCTACTAATGATTCCATTTCCAAAACTTACACCTGCGTACACATATGCATGTATAACATTCAAAATACGAAAGTACTTTATTCCCTTTTCCTTTTTGATTAAACCAGAATCTCTAAGATATATATATATTGTTACGTTTTTACCTTTATATAAACGTGTTTTTATGAGTTCGTAGATTGTAGTTAAAATAAAATAAATTTTGTGTTTGGTTTTAATTAAACAAAATCCTTTATTCAACACAGTTTTGTGCACCATTGCTTGTAATCTCTTTACAGGCAATAACAATTTTTATTCTTAATTACTCTGTCTGTTAACAATCTTGTAAACAACAACAATTACTCGACTACTTTTTCTACTTAAAGATCTTCCAACCCGATCTTAATTATAACTTAGGTACGATCACAACCTTTTCAACCAGAGGTTATCCACACTTAACTCTCTTTGCTGTGTTAGCTCCAACTAAACTGGTTTTTTACTTCACTACTAGCTTCACGAGTTGACTCCTTATAAACTCTTTTCACACCAATAACACTTTCACTGAGTTATCTTTACTTAAAAACTACACTCGCTGAGTTTACGACACATAAACTGATAGCTGTTCGCATCGATGTGCTTTTTATATGGCTGAGTAAACAACACATCGAAAGCTCTCGAAACTCTCGATATTTCAGGTAGATTCCATTTCTTTCTTTTAATTTCTTTTTAGTTCTTTTGTAGCCATGCGTATGTAAACATCTACTTCGTTCAGCTCTTAGTGTTTGTTGTTGCTTGTTTATTGTCTGTTACTTGTTTTCTTTGCTGCTTAATGATTGCTGTTGCCGTGTTATTTTTATTTACTTTGTCTCTGCCAATAGTTGTTGTTGTTGTCGATTTGGTTATGTAGCATTTGTTTATTTATTTTAGCGATGTACTAAACGCTGTGATGCCCAACCTTATGTTCGTAATATGTATATTATTTTGCTGCGATCAGGGCGCTCTCCGGTGTCTACTCGACATCGCGGCTGGTGTGTTAATGCCGGGTATCTCTGAACGCGATGGCGAGACATTCAGACCTGGAGATTATCTGGGTAAGGGGTCATGCGGACACCCGGGGGAACCGTGTGGCAGACGTAATTGCGAGGGTGGGCTCTCTCCTCAGAAATGAGAAGATTGACCACTCAGTTGGGAAGCCACTCTCCTCTTGCAGACTTATGGTCGCGCGGCACATGTTGGGCAGAGCACAAAACGTACTCTATATTAAGGCAAATCTGGCCTCTATATGATCGGGCTCGTTCGGAGTCTATTATAGGGATGCCGCGACTTAGGCTGCGTATTCTTGTGACTGTGATTACTGGGCACTGGGTGGCTGGTTCGCACGCTAAGAAATTGAGTCTGCCGGTCAATGACTATTGTAGGGGTTGTCAGGATGAGGAGGAACGGGAGACTGTCGAGCACTTCCTATGCCAGTACCTGAGTCTTTCGGACATTAAGACTGCTTTCCTTGCCAGTCCGTTTCTGGATGCCTCTTCGGATCTGGCCAGTGTAAATATCGGCAGGATCTCTTTTTTTGTACATGCGCCTGAGTGGTTCGGATCAGACCGGGATGCGTACATATAGGCTGTTCATTTTCTGTATTACTGATGGGTATCACAGTGGAATGAATATAGGACCCTGGACCCAGGTGGGCTGGGCGCGTCTGGCTACCTAACTAACTAACTAACTAACTAACTAAGATATTTTTTTTTTTCTTGGGAAAAAGTAAACATACGTTCAAGTAAAGCCATATACTATTTTTATTACAGCACTTGTTAAATTGTTTATTGGCTAACTTCTGATGTCTGTATTATGGCATTTTCTTTTCTAAAAAAAAGAAATGTTGCACTTTTTTGCCCTGTTTTCCTTTGTATTTCTCTCTTAAAAGTTTTAATACAAAGAAAGGGTGCTGAGTTTATCTCTAAAAACCTTGCCTTTAAAAAATTTAAATATTTCCTTAATTTTGACTACGTTTTATGGCAAAAAATTAAACAAAAACTGCAACACCATTACTACGATAGTATGGTATGTATTTGAAAGTGTGTAAATTTTTTATAAAATGTGTTTTTAATATGTTTCATTCTGTTTTTTTAAACAATGCGTTCAGGATTTTTATTTTATTAAGTCGCTATATCGAACGAAACATATTTCTTTTTGTATGACAAAATTGATTAAATATATCACTTTGTTTTTCTAAATTATACTTCAGGATTAATGTTAGAAAAAACATCAAAAAATCTGATCAAAACGTTCAACTTCTTTTGTTCAGTAGAATTGCAAATTCATACAGTTCAAACAGTGAACAAAGTAATTCATAGTAATTCGTGTGAATATTAAGCGATTGCATAAGATGGTCATCGAATAATCTATCGATTTTTTTATAGCTTGTGTTATTACGATAAAAGTGTAATATGAATCTGAGCTTTATGTTAAGCTTAATTACAAATCCTATTACCTCAAAGTATTTACGTTAGTAGTAGTAGCGTCATGTGAACGTGGTAGTTCAAACAGTGAACAAAGTAATTCATAGTAATTCGTGTGAATATTAAACGATGGCATAAGATGGTCATCGAATGATCTATAGATTTTTATTATAGTTCGTGTGATTACGATAATAGTGTAACATGAATCTGAGCTTTATGTTAAGCTTAATTACAAACCCTATCACCTCAAAGTATTTACGTTAGTAGTAGTAGAGATATTATAAAAAAATGACAAATAGATTAAAATAAAAAAACAACAACAGCAACAAAATAATACAAAAAATATACACAAACATATTCTTATATACTTCAAATACCATCAGAATATCATTTAGATTTTGAATTTTTGTTTTTCTCTCTTTTTGCTGTTTTTGTTGCTGGTTTGGTAGTTGTGCCATTGCTGTTGCTTTAAACAAAGCACAGTGGAGCTAAATAAAGAATAAAGAACACGGTACGACAAACAAGAACTAAGTTGAAATGCTTGGGCTGCTGTGATACTACTTTTATAACAGGCACTTTCGGGTACAACAAGAAAAAGTTTTTGAAATTTTCGCTTCAAAAATCTCGACTTATCACTTTTTCGTTCCTTCAAGCATTTAACACATGGATTGAAAAGTCGCTTGGCTAACAAAGAAAACTCGCCGCTCTGATATTTCATTACCACTTTTGTGGAGCAATTTATCGTTTGCTTCAAGACAAGGCTTCGTTACAGCGACAACATCTTCAGTTTTGTGAAATTTCTTACCGGCAAGCATTTTTTTGATGTCAACGAACTGTTCGTAGTTTTGCTATTGTTTCTGAATCATCTACACGTTCTTGTTTTCGGTCAGTAGTGAGCAAATGTGGCACCCACTTTCAACAGAATTTTCTCATAGTCATGCAATATAAAGCCTACAAATTCTTTTGGTATCGTTACGATGTCAGCTATCTCACGCTACTTCGCTTTTCGATCATTCAAAACGATTTTGTAGATTTGTTTGATGTTTTCTGGTGTTACCGCCTCATTTGGACATCCACTGCGGTCTGCATCATCGTTGGCACTACGACCACGCTTGAAGTCAGCAAACTACTAAGCTAAATATTAACCGATTTAGAGTTTCTTCTAGAATTTGGAAAGACACGTTTTACTTTTCTGAGCTTGGTAAGCAACTAATCTTCCGTCCTGAAGCAGTCCAGTATGCGTTATGACTCCACTAGACTATTTCTAGTGGGGATCTGTGAAATCTCTTGTGTACAGTGACAAGCCAGTCTTAATTCTGGCTCTGGAAAACAACGCTACAGCTGCCATCGGTGAGATATAGGTAATAATACTGGAAAAATTATAACTAAACTTCGTAAAATTCAAGCCGCAGTTCCTTGTAATCAGGCTTCTTCTGAGACCTCTATGCTAATTTAAACTCTAAATTGGAGGCTTAGGGTACTGTTGCTGACAACAGATCAAAACAATACGCTCGTAGTGGCCTTAGTGATTCAAAAATAGCCCTTAGTGATTCAAACAGGCCTTTAGGCCTGTATTTTTTCGAATGAAATTAAATGAGTAAGGAAATGTCTTCACCGTGAATTCTCTGCACAACCAAACCGTGATAACCAATTTTGTGTGACCACAATTGCCTAATGTTGACATCAGTGACCTTTAGTTTGAACAGGACGGCGCCACAAGCCACACAGCCAGCCAAGCAATGCAGTTATTGCATGAGAAATTTCTCGATTTGGCGATGTGAATTGCTCACCTCGTTCTTGTGATTTAATGCCGCTGGATTATTTGCTCTGGGGCTCTTTGAAAGACCGAGTTTACGTGTATTAACCGCAAACAACTGACACTCCGAAAGATGAAATTCTACGCTTTATTGACGAGTTAAGCGAAGCTTTGTTACAAAATATGGTTTAAAATTTTGTGAAAAGATGGACTTTTGCCCGACATCATGTTCCATTATTAATTCCCATATTTCTATTTGAAAAACAGTTTTTACGCCAATTTATTTCCTAACCTCAAATTTACCCATCCTTTACATCCTGGTTCCACTGTTCCATGTTGCTATTGCTGTTGTCGTTGTTGCTGAAACATTAATACATGAACAAAACTTGTATTTGCTATTACTGTTGTTATTATTGTTGCTGCTGATGCTGCTGTTGTTGCTGGTATGGAAGAGTTGTTTGTTTGCGCGTATACAGTTAAGCACACATTTAAATATATGTGCGTTTCAAGTATTTGTGAGTGCGTTTGTGTGCTGAAAGAGAGAAGGAGATAGAAAGAGTATTGCTTTTGTTGTAGACGAAAGCATAAAATTGGCAACAGTGCAAATTCATTTTTTTATTGCTTCTCAACAAAAAATCATGGCAGCCATGTTGAAAATATTGCTGTTGGTGTGAGTTTCGTGTTTCTTTTTTTCCTCTTTTATTCCAAAAACAGAGAAAAATGAGCGAAAAGAAAAACAAAATTTTGTTGTTATTTCAGTTGTTGTTTTTTTTTTTTTGTTTTTCTATGATTTCTTTGTACTGGGGGAGTTACAGTGGACTAGAGGAGAGGTTTTTATTAAAATATTTTCATGCATACCACAATGTATCTAAGAAAAAATCAACTTTAAATTCTGGGTGTGTTGGCAATAAATGCTGTTGAAACTAAAAAAACAACAACGTTTTTGAATTTTAAAATTATATTTTCGTTTTCGTTTTTTATGAAAACGACTGAAAGAACTGACAATACTTTAAAAATATTTTATTTTGTTGATTTTATTTAAAAAAAAGTACATTTTTCAACATTAAAGTATATGACTTTTTAAAGTTCTTTTTCCATCACCATTTCCTAGAAAAATTACTACTCAAGCACTGGCTGGTCATTTTGTATGAGTAGCACGTTTAGCCAGCAACAACAACATACAGTATACATATAATAGTATACGTGCAAATTACAAAAAAAAAAAAAACAAAAAAAACAATACTGCCAACATTATCTTCACTATAAAGACGATAAGAACAACACCAATTCACATAAAAAAGTTAACGTAAATGAAGAAGCAGCAATACCAACAACAACAATAACAATAACAGCTGCAAAATAAAATGTTATAGCAACCGGTAAAAGCACTCAACGACACTCAAGTATCCCCAATGCGTATAAAAATAACAGCAACAGTAATAACAACAGAAGAAGAAAAACAGAAACACACTAACAAAAAAAAAAAACAATTTTTACTACAACTAAGTTATATAGAGAAGAACGTACATATACACCTACACAAATGCATTCAATAGCTGATAAATTCTGTCTCACCCTCCTCACATACATGTCCATCTACACGTAAGGGAAAACGGCTCTCTTTGGTATAGAAATACATGAGCGCTTAGTTTAAAAAAAAAATCTCTTAAATTTTAACACCTCGCTATCTACTCTCCTACCATTTGGTTATTGTAAAAACATATACACTCATACCAATGCAAAGCCAAAAATTAAAGCGAACGTACACAACACGCATAATAAAGTGACTGAGATGCTGGACAGTGTTTTAGATGCTCTAAAAAATGGCTCAAAAATACAAAAAAATTAAATTAACAGAATATTGGTCCAGAGGTTTGTTTATAATTCCATTATACTTTTTTAGCAACAGGCAAAAAGTTCAGAAAAGTTTAATGTGCTAGGAGATCTTCTGTTGACGATCCATTAACTTGCAGTAACGTTCTTAACATTTTAGTGAGAATAAAACCATGTCTAGTCTCAATAGGTCTAGCACTGATAGAGCACAAAACACAAGTTGTGGTCATATCCTGCTAAAGGATAAGGGAATACATAAGAATAAGCATGGAGAACGGCGTATTGCAGTGGTTAGAGCTCAAGTATATAACACAAGAGTTCGAAGTTCGAATCACCGGCAGAGGATATGATGAACAACAGTTTGGACTGTTAAATAAATAGACTTCGACTTCGCTCCAGAAAAAAATATTTAAAAGAACTACTTGAACATGCAGTATACTTCTGGCGATGATGACAAACACCAGACGCTTGATCTGGAGAAACGCCACCTACTGGGTAAAAATTACAATGCTAAGTAAGGTCACCACCACAACCTAGAAAGGATCCTCACAAATATACAATCATATGGAGGCGAGCTACATTAGATTAATCTTATACCACTAACACATGAGGTAAAAGACCGTCGTTTCTTTCTCCTGGCAACAACAGCAACAATTGTGCCAGGGAATGCCTTCCAATGAGTCAATGGCTTGTGAGCATCGTAACTTCCAAATTCTATGCAACGCTTGATTAAGATTAGATGACAAAGTATTAAACAACTTTTCCAAAACATCTTTATGAAAAAAGACGATTCAGCAAAGCCTAGCGATACCGGATGTGCCTTCATACCATCAACAAAATTGAGTCTACCTTCATATTAACCAGAACAGTCAGTTCAACCGAGGAAGTCTGAACAGTTTCCTGTTTAAAAATTTTAATGAGAAACCTGCGAGGTGATGCTCATAAGGCTCTTGATTGTGGCCTGGTTATCCGAGTAAATCAGAAGATTTTTCGGAAATATCCTGCACTTAACAAGAATTCTTTATGAAAGAAGACAGTTAGTATTCTTCCTATCCAAGTCGATTCAACAGAGCCTAGCAATACCGGATGTGCCCTCCATGCCATTAACAAAATTGAGTCTTCTTTCATATTGACCAGGACAGTCAGCCCAACCTAGTCAATCCGAACAGTTTTCTGTTTAAAAATTTTAATGAGAAACACGCGAGGTGATGCTCATAAAGCTCTGGATTGTAGCCTGTCTATCCGAGTAAATCAAAAGATTTTTAGAAAATATGATCATGATCTTCGCCTGAAATACAGTGCAGTAGTGAGGCAACCCATAAGATAGACTAATGTTAGAACCCTCTATTTATATACCACAGCCCAGCCTGTGCAGCATTGTGGAGCTATTGGTATTAACATACATAACTTAAGAGCATTGTTAAGAATCTCTGGTCCGTAAGAAATGAAATCATTAGCCGGGATTTTGAAATCAAACATATAGTCGACCAGAATATTGTTCCCAAGGACAGCAGTATGCCCATAAACTAGATTGTGTTAGAAGTTGACAGCATTTAGCCTTCTGCTTTAATAAAACAGAGATTGGCAAGAGATTTAGGTATAGCAAAAGGGCTTGGTTGGATCCACCAACTCATCCCTGTTTAATTAATTGGAAAGAGAGAAACTACAGAGACGTGGAATATTAAAAAAAGTAAATTCTTTAGCGGACATATTATGCACAAGCAGCAAATTCAGCTACTGTTGGAGTTGTTAAGACATCTGGAATGATGAAAGACACTATTCAAATCGCATAATTCTGTGAAATGTTTTCTACTTTTAAAAACGAGAGAACACTATCGTCATAAATTTCTTTTCTGTTACAGAAAAGGTAAGAATGAACCACAGGCTGTTTAAAATGTTTGCGGTTACAATGCTTTAATTGGAAAATCAGCAGTGAAATGGTTGTTCAATGTTAAAGATGCACATCGCTCTGGTTGACCAATCACTCAAAAAATCAATGAAACCAGGGAAGAAATAGAGAAAAACTGATACATAAGCAACGCTTTTATTTTTAGAGAACTAAGCACCAAACAGTTATCAAACATTTTAAGGAAAACTAGTTAAACAAAGACGTTCGAAGTGCCACATGAATTAACAGCGAATTTTCATTGGTGATTCATTGCTGAAATGGAATCAAATCGAATCATTTCCAAGACAACGGATAATGGTCCTTGAAAAGTAGATCACGTATAACAAAAAGAAAAAGGGAAAAAGATCTTGCACGAAGCAAGGTAAAGCTTCCCAGTCGGTGACAAAGCATGAATTGACGCCAAAATTATCAATTATCTGCTTTTACAATCTAGTCATTTCTGATTTCTACTGTCAAAACTTTACGAGATTGAAGCAAAAAATTCCGTAAAAACTTCAAAAGGTATTATTTTGCGTCACACCAACACCAGACCACATGCAATCGGTTCAAATTTGCGCTCAAAACAAAAAAAAACAAAAAATTTAAGTTCTGTACTAATGTCATAATGGCTTTGCCATTAGCAAAAGATTATCAATCAAAACGACACATATTTGGTTCAACCCTTAAATACTTAAGACCGTCCTTGGAAAGTGTTAAGTGTTGCCGTTATTTACTTTTACTTGTGGTGCGAATTCTAATTCTCATAGAAGTACAGAGATTGCTTAACATTGTAAAGTTCGACCAGAAGCTATATCAATGTAGTTAGACCAAGTTAGAGTGTCGTTAAAGTATATACCAAGACCGTTCAAAAGTAAAAAAGGGGTTATAATGGAGATTCAATAATCCCTTCTTAATAATTAAACTTTTCGATTTAGTTGGATTAATTTGTTAACCATTAGCTGTAGTCCACTTGTACACAACATCTAATTCCTCGTTGAAGGTCCTCACACACTAACCAACAGCAGTGTTTCTACAAGTCATGTAAAGTTGGCATCATCTGCTGAACAATATGATCTGACAGTGACGAAGCTTGCTCTGAAGATCATTTATGTACAATGAAAAAGGCAAAGGACTTAAGATCGAGCCCTGTAGAACACCCCGACTCAATGGTAAACATTTAGGCCTTGAGGTAGGAGTTTGAAAAAATTGATATCTACTAACTAAATATGAGCTTATAAGATCCGTGGCAGTTGATGTAAATCGAAACATATATTGATATCCAAGAGAACTAAAAAAGTAACGTTACCACGGTCCACCAGCTGATTTATGTCCTCAGCAACATCCACCAGACCAGTAACACAGCTGTTATTTTTAAGAAAGCTCGATTGTCGATCAGTAATCATATTCTCAACCTCACAAAACCGTGTAACTTCATTATGCTTCAACCTTTCTTTCTAGATCCTCCAGTTTCGACTGCATATTGGAAGCCTTATGCGAGAGTACACAAATGTCATCCGCATAGTCGAAGTCTTCGCGTTGGCGTGAGAGGCTCCGTGTGATTCCTCCTCTTTTCGAAAAGACTTTGCTCATTATGTCATCTAGAACAATGGTGAATAGCTGAGATGATAGTGGGTATCCTGATGTGCCCGATGTTCCCGTTGTGAAGAACTGACAGTTCTGCATCCTCATACATCGCTCTGATTATTCGAATTATCTTCTGAGGTACTCCTTTTGTTCTTAGTGCTCTCCATATAACCGTTCGCCTGATGGTATCAAACGCTTTCTTGAAATCGATGAACAATAGTTACAGAGGGGTACGCCACTCTATGGACTGTTCAATAATTATTCGTTAAGTGTTGGCCTGATCTACACAGCTTCTATTCGGTGTGAAGCCAGCTTGTACGTCCCGCAGTATGTTTTCTATTCTGATCTGAAGTCTACCCTGTATAATGACTTCAAGTATCTTATAAATGGTGTTAAGTAGAGTAATTCCTCTCTAATTATTACAGTCTTTCAAGTCAGTGCTTTTCGGTAACTTTACAATGATGCCCTTCTTCCACGTAGGAGGCAGCCCCTTCTCCTCCCATACTGATGTGATGTGAGACAGTAGAAGTTCAGCAGTAATTTGGATGTCAACCAATAGAATTTCTGCTGGTAGTCAATCTTCGCCAGCTGCTTTATTATTTTTCAATTTACCAATCGCCACTTTTATCTCATTCAGATTGGGAAGACTGCATGGTATTCTTAAGCTGTCATCTTCATTTATGTTCTCAACCGTTTCGCTGTCCACAGTAGGGTTTGTGACATTATTAACTTCACTGAAATATTCTCTCCATCTCTGTGTTTGTGAACCATTGTTCGTTATTAGTGTACCATTTCTATCATCAACAGCTTGATTCCTATTACACTTTAAATATAATCGAACTTAATCGGTTAAGTTAACCTTAATTTATTTTAAATATCGAAACAAAAATAATTTTCAATCATAAATCAGCAATTGCCTCACTGTCCCTTCTAGTTCTGCTTGATGAGTGCTTTTCGAAAAAAGAAGAAGAAGTCCCCAAACAACAATATCAACATCATAATCATCATCATCAGAGTTGTTATTTTCTGTTGATTGTCGTTGTGGCTACAATACCAACACACCCACACACTCACACACACAAGAACAACGTTAAATGCATGAATTTTCCTCTGGTCGTATGGTACTCGTAACTTTAGCACAAGTTGCCTGCCATCAACTTTAATTCACAGAGAAATGTGAAAATAAAGAAAAACTAAGCGAATCGAAACAAACACACAAACACACTTGACACAACTATATGTACATATGTATGTATTCACACGCGCACACACGCTAGCACTTACGAGTAATCTTTTAACATCACCCACATAAAGAAATGTTATTTATACACACACACACACAAAAATACACACAATAATAAGAGTATTATTACGATAGTATTTTTATTTGCGTGTGTGTGTGTGGATGTGTGTGTGTCTATTTTTATTATATGGATTTGCTATTCCCAGTTGCACACATTAACACAGTTTGTTAATGTATTGGAAATTCTTTGCACAATTGTGAGCATCCCGTTTTTTGTTTATTGTTATTGTTTTTTTCTTGTCTTTCCTTTTTGGTTGTGTTCTCTTTGAATGCTGGAAAAAAAAGAGAATAACAAAAACAATGTTACTGTAGCGTATAACAATGTGTATGAGCGAGTGTTTGTTAGAATTTTTACTCAAAGAGTATTTGATTTGTTGTTATACTTTTAAGAGAATAATTTGTATTTATTTTTTTAAATTTATTAAGAGACTTAAAAGAGATTTTGAGTGAGTTTTGGGAGAATTAAAGATGTGGGTGTTTTATTTGCTTTGAGCACAGTGGGCTGAGTTATTTTTTCTAATTTTTTTTCTATTTTTTTTTTTAAGTTAAATAAAAAAGAAATAATTTTTTAATTTAAGTATGAATATTGTACAATATCAGTTTAATTACCCACATCTTTAGACAATAAATAATATCTGAAGAACTGA